>HG992009.1:25869371-26541871 GCA_905220435.1 Amphipyra tragopoginis | reverse complement strand
AACCTAACCTAACCTAACCTAACCTAACCTAACCTAACCTAACCTAACCTAACCTAACCTAACCTAACCTAACCTAACCTAACCTAACCTAACCTAACCTAACCTAACCTAACCTAACCTAACCTAACCTAACCTAACCTAACCTAACCTAACCTAACCTAACCTAACCTAACCTAACCTAACCTAACCTAACCTAACCTAACCTAACCTAACCTAACCTAACCTAACCTAACCTAACCTAACCTAACCTAACCTAACCTAACCTAACCTAACCTAACCTAACCTAACCTAACCTAACCTAACCTAACCTAACCTAACCTAACCTAACCTAACCTAACCTAACCTAACCTAACCTAACCTAACCTAACCTAACCTAACCTAACCTAACCTAACCTAACCTAACCTAACCTAACCTAACCTAACCTAACCTAACCTAACCTAACCTAACCTAAACCTAACCTAACCTAACCTAACCTAACCTAACCTAACCTAACCTAACCTAACCTAACCTAACCTAACCTAACCTAACCTAACCTAACCTAACCTAACCTAACCTAACCTAACCTAACCTAACTAACCTAACCTAACCTAACCTAACCTAACCTAACCTAACCTAACCTAACCTAACCTAACCTAACCTAACCTAACCTAACCTAACCTAACCTAACCTAACCTAACCTAACCTAACCTAACCTAACCTAACCTAACCTAACCTAACCTAACCTAACCTAACCTAACCTAACCTAACCTAACCCAGTTCCTCCTCAGCCCTTGAGTGAATCGGATCATTTTTATAATCGCTCCGCATTTAAAAATTCTTTTAAGTGGTTATTTCTCATCGGAATTCAAAAATTTTGGTGTTGGCGAGTGCGCATAAGTTGCCCCCACACCCCGAAGTGATCATTTTTAACCGGATGCAGTGTGTGTGCAGTGTGGAAACGTAAAAGTGCGATTTTTTGAGGTTAAGTTCTAAAATCAAACCTTAGAATCGAAACGCTGTGGAAACTAGAGCGCTACCCCACCTCTTTTATTGCTGATAAAGGAGGGGGCTGACCCCGCGCACCTACCTGCCATCCAAGAAGCTGAAAAAATCCAGGAAATCCGGAGAAATCAGCAGAAAAATAGAAACCACGTGCAGCGGAAAACACAGAAGACGCAGTGCCAGAGGCGCAAAATTTTGCAGCAAGGAACCCTCCTGTCATACAAGACTGACGCCACAGGTATTTTCGATATACCTTCTTATTTCGATTTTTGGGAGGACTTACAATATTAAAAATTTCGACGGCTATATCTCCGGATACAGCAAACATTTTTGACATCTGTAACTGCAGTCCTCGGCGCGCTTGCTGGGAGAACGTGCGCAGAAAAATTTAGATTTTTTAATTGTTTAGTTATTAAGATACAGGGTTTTACACAGAATTTTCACTTTTTCAAAATTTTTTCAGTGTGTCATAAGTAAATTTTTTGGTCTTTTAATTTGTGCGTATAGAGCTTTATTTTACCCGTTTTTAGACATTTTTTCCGGATTTTTCTGTTTAGCGGTTCCGGAGATATCAATTTTTTAGTGATTTTCCCTTATAATTTGAAATTTAATAGTTTAAAATTCTTTTTGACACCGGGGCCGGGTCCAACAAGTTGGTTGCGACCCCTACAAGCCCAAACACGGGTCATAAATCTCTAAAATCGAGAGATCTACACATTTTTAGGAAATAGGTTTTTTCGGTTTAGTTTTTCAGATTGAGATATCTCAGGAGCCGCTGGACCGACAAGTCTCGGATTTCCGCTCCCGGCTGTGGCCCTGTGTAGTTTTTAAGTTATTTTAGTTTTCAGGGATTTTTCAGGCCGAAGATTTTTCAGCGCTGAAACCGGTCTGGGTGTGCGCGGAAGGTCGGTCCCGACTCCACAACCAAAACCGCGACTCTCTCCGACAAACGGCTGAGGAGCTACAGCCAATTAAAGCAGGCTTTTGACAGCTCGGCGGCCATCTTGGCAAACTTTGACGCCACGTAGCTCCGGAGTTAGTGGTCGTAGAGAGTTGCCGTTTCCACACTATTGTGTGGGGGGACGGACTCGGTCTGACGCGCCGGTTTTCAGGCGGTTTCAGCTGAAAATTTTTCAGGATCCTGAAAGTTGTCCCGCACGAAGGAGTGGGTCGGCCCAAGCCAGGGGAGCCCAAGCTCGAGGTTTCTGTGACCATCCGAAGCCGAGATAATACCTGTCAAAGTTTAACTTTGACAGCTGCGCCGCCATTTTGGCAAAACTAAAACACTTATATCTCGGCAACGGGAGGTCGCAGAGCGACGAGAGTTGCTCTCCGGGATTGGTCTACTGCTGCCCTTGCGGGTGGGCCAGCTTTCGGGATTTTTCAGGAGCTGAAAGATTTTCGTCCTGAAAAGTTCGCCAGTGGAAGGACCTCGTCGGGCTCGACAAGATAAGCCCAAACACGGAGGGATTCGGCCAGTGGGTTGCGGAGTAGTTGAGTTTTAACCAAATCTCAGGCCGCCATCTTGGCAAAAAACCGGATTTTTAAATTTAGATTGCTCCGGAACCCCTAGGGCTAGGTACCTCGTGTTTGGTATCGTTGAGTTTGGCTCGGCGGGCTCCTTCCACTGATAGAGTCAGAGGGACGCTACCTAGAGCCACTCTGGGAAAGAGCCAAAAAGTAGGTTTTTTTTCTGAAATTTTTTGCACAATACCGACTTTAAGGCCTAGGTAAGGCCTTTTCTGACTGCACCGAACCGTGCAACCTAGCATAAGACCCGGTAGAGACTTCTTTTGAAGTCCTACCATAGTTTTAAGATAAAGACGCTTGTGCACTTTTGCCAAACATTCGCACTTATAATAATATTTTATTTTACTTTATCGTCCCTTTTGACGCTTTTAATTTTAATTTTAACTCGACTGACGCATACCTCCGACAATGTTCGGTCACAGGACTCCCATGAAGAAACCTGACGCCGAGAAATCTCCGCTGAGACCAGGGGCAGTGCCCCCAAGTGTCAGGCGGAGTATTACAGATTGGGAAGCGACGAGAACTTCCCCCACCCCCACCCCCATCCCTGCCCCCTCTTCATCAAAAATGACGTCGCAGGCCGGACCTGCAAAGATCAAGACGAAGCCCGCACTGATGCAGGAGGGCAAATTAACAGACTCACCGCCAAAAGCCACCTTCGTCGACCGAACTGCTGAGGCGAAGGCTTGCCTGACCAAGGCAAAGCTTCACCTCAGCAATTCGCGGAACACTAAAACCGAAATTAAGACGGCGATCGTTGAAGCCACGGATAGGCTATATCAACTGGTCAAGGAGGCCGAAACAGAGCTAAAGGCGGTTAAGAGGAGGCACCCGGCGGGGGAGAGGCAGGGGGCGATGGTGACAAACCCAGAGCCTGCAGTCACGGACACGACAGCTCTCGATCAAGCTGCCACGGGAAAGATCCTCTCAGCGATGGAGGAACACACAAAGGTTCTGGCAGAAAACACGAAGAAGATCGAGGAGCTAAAGGTTAAAATTGACCAGCAGAACGAGGTCCTGGAGCGCGGGACATACGCGAGTGTAACGGCAACTCGCCCAACAACGACGACTTCACTACCAAAACGTAGCACGTTGCACTCGGTGGTGATAACATCGAAGAACGAAAAGGAGACCGGGGACCAGGTCATGGGCAGGATCCGGGAGGCGATAGACGCGAAAGAGGGCTGGATTAAAGTGGATAGAGTCCGAAAAGCCAAGGACAGGAAAGTTATTATGGGCTTTGAGACCCAGGACGAGAGGTCAAAAGCCAAGATCCGGCTGCAGCAGGAAGGAATTGACCTCACTGTCGAGGAGGTTAAAAACCGAGACCCGATGTTGATTCTGAAGAACGTCCTGGTAGTAAATACCGACGAGGACGTTCTAAAGGCCTTCAGAAACCAAAACAAGGGTGTTTTTAACGGCCTCGACAGTGTGGAAAACAGGGTGGAGGTCCGCTACAGACGGAGAACTCAAAATCCACATATCGGCCACGTAGTCCTTAGCGTTTCGCCTACCATCTGGCAACGGGCATTAGATTTGGGGGCCGTTCATATAGACCTGCAGCGCGTCAGAGTTGAGGACCAGTCGCCGCTGGTCCAGTGCACGCGCTGTCTGGGTTTCGGGCACGGGAAGCGGTTCTGCAAAGAGCCCGCAGACCTGTGCAGCCATTGTGGCGGCCCCCACATGAGGGCTGAGTGCGCAGACTGGCTCTCGGGAACAGCACCCGTCTGCCATAACTGCACGAGAGCGAAAGCCGAACACGGAGGCCAGCATAACGCCTTCAGTCTGGAATGCCCCGTGCGTAGGAAATGGGATGATATAGCCAGATCAGCTGTGGCATATTGTTAAGGGCACCCACAGTATCCCAAACCCCTATAAGGTGGTTCAGGCCAACCTCCAGCGAAAAAAGTTGGCGACAGACGAGCTTCTATTAGAATCCGCGAAGCGCGGAGTCGCCGTTGCTCTCCTCCAAGAACCATACGTCGGCGGGGCTAAGGTTGTCGGGGACCGCAGGGGCGTGCGTATCTTCCAGAGCACTGATTCCGGAAGTGGGACTGTCAAGGCCGCAATAGCGGTCTTCGATAACGACCTCACGGTCATACAGTACCCGGAACTCACCACGAACAACATCACCGTGGTGGGGATAAGGACCAGTGCCTGGACGATCACGCTCGTCTCTCTGTACTTTGAACCGGACCAGCCAGTGGGACCGTACCTGGAGCACCTCAAACGTGTTGAGGGAGTGGTAGGTCCCAGGATGTTGATTATTGGAGGAGATGTCAACGCAAAGAGTACCTGGTGGGGAAGCCTGACCATCGACAGTAGGGGCGAAGAAGTGTCTGAAGTCCTCGATGAGCTGAGTCTGAACATACTCAACGCAGGGGAAATTCCGACCTTCGACACGATTAGAGGGGGAAGGCGCTACAGCAGCTTCGTGGATATCACGGCATGCTCAACTGATCTGTTGGACCTGGTGGACGACTGGAGAGTCGACGAGGGACTCACGAGCTCAGATCACAACGGCATTGTATTTAACATAGGACTGAAGAGGTCAAAAGGCATCAGAATAAATAGAACTACAAGGACTTTCAATACAAAAAAGGCGAATTGGACTGAGTTTCGTGAGAAACTCAGCCAATTAATGCTTGAGAATAAAATTAACAAAAAAGAAATAGACAATTTAAACACAAGTAACCAAATTAATGACATTTTAAATACATACACGCAAGCAGTCAGAGACGCTTGCGCCTCATCGATGCCTTTGCGGAAGACCAAAGAAGTCCTTACCTTGCCGTGGTGGTCTGAGAAACTCGAGAGGATGAAGCGGGGAGTCTCTACCAGGAAAAACAGAATCAGATGCGCCGCACCGGTCCGTAGATCGATGGTCGTTGAAGATTACCTGAAACATAAAGTTGAGTATGAAACGGAAGCAGCCAAAGACATGATCGAGAGTTGGAAGACCTTCTGCGCCAAACAGGATAGGGAAGGGGTTTGGGAGGGTATCTACCGTGTGATAGGGAGGACAAAGGGAAGGGGTGAGGACCAACCGCTGGTGAAGGATGGGACGGTGCTGGACACGAAGGGTTCAGTCGAACTATTGGCCAACACCTTCTATCCTGAAGACCAAGCGGAAGGTGACAGCGCACACCACCGTCTCGTGAGAGAAAGGGCTGACGTTGTGAATGTTGGATCGCATGGTGACCCATGCGAGCCACCATTCACAATGGCCGAACTGATGGCGTCGTGCAAATCTTTTAACCCCAAAAAAGCTCCGGGAGCGGACGGCTTCACCGCCGATATTTGTTGCCGCGCCATCGGGGGTGCCCCCGAGGTCGCCCTTGCTCTCATGAACGGTTGCCTGAGGTGCCACCACTTCCCTGAAATCTGGAAGGAGGCGGTAGTCATCGTCCTTAAAAAACCGGGCAAGGAAAACTACAGCGTCCCAAAGGCGTACAGACCGATCGGCCTTTTACCAATTCTAGGTAAGATTTACGAGAAGATGTTGGTGGCCCGCCTCAAGTTCCACCTGATCCCACGGATGAGTACTCGTCAGTACGGATTCATGCCCCAGAGGAGTACGGAGGACTCCCTCTATGTCCTAATGCAATATATACGCAGCAAGCTGGAACAAAAGAAAATTGTAGTCATGATATCGCTGGACATAGAGGGAGCTTTCGACAGTGCCTGGTGGCCAGCCATAAGAGTCCGTCTGGCTGAGGAAAAGTGTCCAGTCGGCTTGAGGAGGGTCATCGACAGCTATCTCCAAAATAGAAGGGTTAGGGTTAGATACGCAGACGAAGAATACGCAAAGAGCACAAGCAAGGGATGCGTCCAGGGCTCGATAGGGGGACCAATTTTGTGGAATCTGTTGCTGGACCCGCTCTTAAAAAGTCTGGAGGCTAGGGATGACTATTGCCAGGCCTTTGCGGACGACGTAGTGCTGATCTTCGATGGTGACACATCGATGGAGATCCAGGGACGTGCCAATGCCGCTCTCGAACATGTTCGGACGTGGGGTGTACAAAATAAGTTGAAATTTGCTCCGCAAAAGACCAACGCGATGGTCATCACTCGAAAGCTAAAGTATGACACCCCACGCCTGAGCATGGGCGGGGTCGACATTGCCATGTCCCAGGAGATCAAGATCCTGGGTGTCACCATCGACGAAAAGCTTACCTTTAACACGCACGTCGCAAACGTGTGCAGGCGGGCAATAGGAATCCACAAACAGCTGACCAGAGCAGCGAAGTCCAGCTGGGGGCTTCACCCCGAGGTCATCAGGATAATATATGTGGCAACCGTCGAACCAGTAATCCTGTACGCGGCCAGCGTATGGGCCCCAGCCGTCGGGAAGCTGGGTGTCATGAGGCAGTTGGGAGCAGTACAGCGCGGCATAGCACAAAAACTGTGTAAGGCTTACCGGACGGTCTCCTTGAACTCTGCGTTGGTGCTGGCTGGGATACTACCTCTCGACCTCCGAGTTCGAGAGGCAGCATCTTTGTATGAGGCCAGGAGGGGGGTGCCCCAGCCAGCACTTGGCGATAGGAGCGTCGAGCAGGCCGCCTCGGCAATGGAAGCCCCACACCCTGCGGAGCGCGCTGAGCTGGAACTCATCAGCCTGGTAAACCAAGAGCAACTTGATGCTCAGAACGAACATGAAGTTCGTATCTACACGGACGGGAGCAAGATTGGGGGCAAAGTAGGTGCGGCGCTCTCCATGTGGAGAGGCGACGCTGAGACCAAAGCCCTCAAACTTGCTCTCCCACACTACGCCACTGTTTACCAGGCCGAGCTTCTGGCAATATGCGTCGCGACCAGGCAGATCATCAAAAACAGTGCGCAGTCGTTTGGAATCTTCAGCGACTCCATGGCAGCCCTCCAAACCATCCAAAACCACGATCGACACCACCCACTAGCGGTGGAGACAAGGGCCAATCTACGATCAATATCCACCCAAAACAAGGCCGTCAGCCTATTTTGGATAAAGGCACACGCGGGTTTGGAGGGAAACGAGAGGGCCGACGAACTGGCCAAGGCGGCCGCTGAAGGTTCCAAACGGAAGCCCGACTATGACCTGTGCCCGGTTTCGTACGTCAAGCGATGCATTCGTATGGCATCGCTCGACGAATGGAACCGCAGATACAGCTCCGGTACAACTGCCTCAGGGACCAAATTGTTTTTCCCGGATGCGGTGGCTGCCTACAGGATTATTAGAAAGATAAAAATCACTAATACGATCACTCAGATCATGACGGGGCACGGTGGATTCTCCGCATACTTGTACCGTTTCAAGTGTAAGGAGAGTCCATCGTGCATTTGCGACCCCGAAGCTGACGAAACGGTGCCACATATATTATTCGAGTGTCCCGTGTTCGCGAGGGACAAACTAGAGGCCGAACAAGCTCTGGACGTAAAACTTGACGCCAATAACATTTCACAAATCATGATAGGCAAAAAAAGAGACAAATTCTTGGAGTATTGCGTCAAAATAGCGGAAAAGGTGATAAAGCGAAACAAAAGTGCACAAGCAAACAATGCTTAAGTAATATTATGTAGAATATTAATATTAAGCATTGGAAACTTTAAGTGTAAAAAAAAATTGTATAATGTGTAAGCGAAATACTGACAGAATGTATCTGACAGCCTATATAAATAAATGTAAAATTAGCTCTAAGAATAATGCCTAGAAGTAAGAATAGATAATAAGATACTTGTAGTAAGAAAAACATTGTAAGGTAGAATAAGGATAAATGTATAGGATAGGCAGTAATATGGATCAATTCATGTAGTAAAATAGAAATTATAGAAAGTAGTACATGTGTAGAGATAAGAATATATATAAAAATGTGAACTGTAAAATAGGTATAAGAATCTGTAGTCCTAAATAAATAACTGTGTCATTGGTTATTACCCCAAACGCAAAATAAATAAAGAACAACATAAAGAAGACTAGGCAGCAAGTAGCTGATAGTTGGGAGTCCCACCCATTAGGTATAAATGATGATGAATGTAAGAAAGATATAGTATGCTGAATGAAAGTGCGAGAGGAATAAATGATAGAACTAGAACGAATGCAGTACAGACTAGACTCCACTCATGGGGGAGGTATAAGATTAAAAAAAAAAAAAAAAAAAAAAAAAAAAAAAAAAAAAACCTAACCTAACCTAACCTAACCTAACCTAACCTAACCTAACCTAACCTAACCTAACCTAACCTAACCTAACCTAACCTAACCTAACCTAACCTAACCTTTTTTTTTTTTTTTTTTGCGCTGGGAAAAAATGCAATTACGCATACCACGCCCATTTGGGGGAATGGGGGGCTATGTGGGACTCCCCGGGCTAGCCCGGTATACCCACTAAAACAACCCAGCGGCATTCCCGCATCGTCTGAGTGGAAGGGCACTGGGAAACCGGCATAGCCTTTACCTCCAGTACCCCTCCGACGATCGCCCGCCTTCACCGCGGCAGGCCCCGCACGAATGTCCCGCAGGTGATGTGGAGTGCAACGCGGGCGGAGGCGCCCCCCCCGCGCCTGCCGCCCGCCCACACCACCACGAGGAGGGAAAGCCGGTTTCCGCTCCGACCTCCTCCTCGCCCACAGAGGCGCAGCGAGAGGGCCATCCTCCCGCGCGCGCTCCGCCGCCTCCCTTTGCGATTACGTTCTCGCAAAAGGAGGCGACCGCAGCCCAAGATCCCTCGCCTCCCAGCGTGGCGCGCTCCGTGATAGGGAACGGAACGCAACACGCCGGGAAGCGAGAGGCCCCGGCCGATCCCCGCAATCAGACCGCGGCGCGGCCCAGACTGAGCCGTCAGTACCCAAGGGTGTGCCGCGCCGCGTCCTCCGCAGCACGGGTTCGTCAGCCGGCTATTGCCAGCTGACAAACCCGTCGCCCCTACAAGGCTCGTTCCACCATGCCCTCTCCTAGATGAGAGGGCGGGGAAGAGCCCTCCCTCCCATGGCCAACTGGCCACCCCCCATGGTCAGAATTCGCCACAGACAATAGCCTCCGGGAGCTCAGAAGCTATTGCCCGTGCCCAGGGTGCACCGGCCCGAGCAACTGCTGTTCCCCCCGGACGTATCCATAAGGGACCAGCAGCCACCGGGCACACGAGGAGGTTTCTGACCACGCACCCCAACCTAACCTAACCTAACCTAACCTAACCTAACCTAACCTAACCTAACCTAACCTAACCTAACCTAACCTAACCTAACCTAACCTAACCTAACCTAACCTAACCTAACCTAACCTAACCTAACCTAACCTAACCTAACCTAACCTAACCTAACCTAACCTAACCTAACCTAACCTAACCTAACCTAACCTAACCTAACCTAACCTAACCTAACCTAACCTAACCTAACCTAACCTAACCTAACCTAACCTAACCTAACCTAACCTAACCTAACCTAACCTTTTTTTTTTTTTTTTTTTTTTTTTTTCGCTGGGAAAAAATGCAATTACGCATACCACGCCCATTTGGGGGAATGGGGGGCTATGTGGGACTCCCCGGGCTAGCCCGGTATACCCACTAAAACAACCCAGCGGCATTCCCGCATCGTCTGAGTGGAAGGGCACTGGGAAACCGGCATAGCCTTTACCTCCAGTACCCCTCCGACGATCGCCCGCCTTAACCGCGGCGGGCCTAGCACGTCCTCCCCATCGGGGGAGGCTCGGAATGACCCGCAGAGGTGGTGTGGAGTGCAACGCGGGCGGAGGCGCCCCCCCCGCGCCTGCCGCCCGCCCACACCACCACGAGGAGGGAAAGCCGGCATATCCGCTCCGACCCCCTCCTCGCCCACAGAGGCGCAACGAGAGGGCACCCTCCCGCGCGCGCTCCGCCGCCTCCCTTTGCGATTACGTCCTCGCAAAAGGAGGCGACCGCAGCCCAAGATCCCTCGCCTCCCAGCGCGGCGCGCTCCGCCCTGGGGAACGGAACGCAACACGCCGGGAAGCGAGAGGTCCCGGCCGATCCCCGCAACCAGACCGCGGCGCGGCCCAGACTGAGCCGTCAATACCCAAGGGTGTGCCGCGCCGCGTCCTCCGCAGCACGGGTTCGTCAGCCGGCTATTGCCAGCTGACAAACCCGTCGCCCCTACAAGGCTCGTTCCACCATGCCCTCTCCTAGATGAGAGGGCGGGGAAGAGCCCTCCCTCCCATGGCCAACTGGCCACCCCCCCATGGTCAGAATTCGCCACAGACAATAGCCTCCGGGAGCTCAGAAGCTATTGCCCGTGCCCAGGGTGCACCGGCCCGAGCAACTGCTGTTCCCCCCGGACGTATCCATAAGGGACCAGCAGCCACCGGGCACACGAGGAGGTTTCTGACCACGCACCCCAACCTAACCTTTTTTTTTTTTTTTTTTTTTTTTTTTTTTTTTGCGCTGGGAAAAAATGCAATTACGCATACCACGCCCATTTGGGGGAATGGGGGGCTATGTGGGACTCCCCGGGCTAGCCCGGTATACCCACTAAAACAACCCAGCGGCATTCCCGCATCGTCTGAGTGGAAGGGCACTGGGAAACCGGCATAGCCTTTACCTCCAGTACCCCTCCGACGATCGCCCGCCTTAACCGCGGCGGGCCTCGCACGTCCTCCCCATCGGAGGAGGCTCGGAATGTCCCGCAGAGGTGGTGTGGAGTGCAACGCGGGCGGAGGCGCCCCCCCCGCGCCTGCCGCCCGCCCACACCACCACGAGGAGGGAAAGCCGGTTTCCGCTCCGACCTCCTCCTCGCCCACAGAGGCGCAGCGAGAGGGCCATCCTCCCGCGCGCGCTCCGCCGCCTCCCTTTGCGATTACGTTCTCGCAAAAGGAGGCGACCGCAGCCCAAGATCCCTCGCCTCCCAGCGTGGCGCGCTCCGCGCTAGGGAACGGAACGCAACACGCCGGGAAGCGAGAGGCCCCAGCCGATCCCCGCAATCAGACCGCGGCGCGGCCCAGACTGAGCCGTCAGTACCCAAGGGTGTGCCGCGCCGCGTCCTCCGCAGCACGGGTTTGTCAGCCGGCTATTGCCAGCTGACAAACCCGTCGCCCCTACAAGGCTCGTTCCACCATGCCCTCTCCTAGATGAGAGGGCGGGGAAGAGCCCTCCCTCCCATGGCCAACTGGCCACCCCCCCATGGTCAGAATTCGCCACAGACAATAGCCTCCGGGAGCTCAGAAGCTATTGCCCGTGCCCAGGGTGCACCGGCCCGAGCAACTGCTGTTCCCCCCGGACGTATCCATAAGGGACCAGCAGCCACCGGGCACACGAGGAGGTTTCTGACCACGCACCCCACCCCAACCTAACCTAACCTAACCTAACCTTTTTTTTTTTTTTTTTTTTTTTTTTTTTTTTTTTTTTTTTTTTTTTTTTTTGCGCTGGGAAAAAATGCAATTACGCATACCCGCCCATTTGGGGGAATGGGGGGCTATGTGGGACTCCCCGGGCTAGCCCGGTATACCCACTAAAACAACCCAGCGGCATTCCCGCATCGTCTGAGTGGAAGGGCACTGGGAAACCGGCATAGCCTTTACTTCCAGTGCCCCTCCGACGATCGCCCGCCTTCGCGGCGGGCCCCTCACGTCCTCCCCATGGGGGGAGGGTCGGGAATGTCCGGCGGAGGTGGTGTGGAGTGCAATGCGGGCGGAGGCGCCCCCGCGCCTGTCGCCCGCCCATCACCACCACGAGGAGGGAAGAGCTGACGTCTTCTCCGACCTCTTCTTCGCCTACGGAGCGGCGCAGCGAGAGGGTCATCCTCCCGCGCGCGCTCCGCCGCCTCCTTTTGCGAAATGACATCCTCGCAAAAGGAGGCGACCGCAGCCCAAGATCCCTCGCTCCCCAGCATGGAACGTACTACGCTGGGAAGCGAGAGGTCCCGGCCGATCTCCGCAATCAGACTGCGGCGCGGCCCAGACCAAGCCGGGCAAACCTCAAGGGTGTGCTGCGCCGTGTCCTCCGCCGCGCCGCAGTCGTGGCACGCTGGGGTCTCCTCCCTCCCGATCCTGTGCAGGTGCGAGCCAAAGCAGCCGTGCCCTGACAGCACCTGGACCAGACGGAAAGAGAGGAAACCGTGTCGCCGCCCGAGCCAGTCTCTCAGGACTGGACCGAGCGCGTCCAGCGTCCGACGTCCAAAGGTGGCGGTAGCGAGGTCGTCCGTCCAATGGACGACAATGGCGTCCCTCGCCTCCCGCCGTACTGCCTCCCGCTCTTCCGCGACGGGGCGCTCCCCCATCGCCCTTCGGCGCGCCGTCCACTCGTACACTCTGGCGAGCACCCACGCCTCGAGTTCCCAAGGGGGGGTGCCGGCCAGAGCGCACGCCGCCGAGAAGCCCACCGAGCGGTAGGCCCTCGCCACCCGCTGTGCAATGGCCCGTTGCGGCCTGCGGATAGCGGTGGCATTCTCCCTTCTATGAAGGGAGTCCGCCCAGATGGGAGCCCCGTAAAGGGCCATGCTTCGCAGGATGCCGGCATACAGACGCCGGCATCGTGCGCTGGGACCTCCCAGGTTGGGGAGGAGCCACGACAGGGCGTCGGCGGCCTTCAGCAGGCGCGTCGACAGCCCGCTGAAGTGCGGCCCGAAGCGCCACCTGCTGTCCAGCACCAGGCCCAGATATTTCATCTGGGGCCGGACCTCCACTCTGGCGCCCTCCACGGCTATGTGGGCGTCTGGAGGGCAGCGCTGCCGAGGCCCGTGGAAGAACACGGCCTCGGTCTTGTTCAGCGCCACCCTCAACCCCAGGCGGCGGATCCTCCCCGCCACCAAGGACCCGCCGGCCGATGCCAGACAGGCCGCCTCCCCAAAGTTCTTCCCCCGGGCAGTGAGAAGAGTGTCGTCCGCGTAGCAGATGACACTCGTGCCCGGGAGGAGGGCCCCCCGCAGGAGCCAATCGAACCCAATGTTCCACAGGGTGGGCCCCAGCACGGACCCCTGTGGAACACCGGACTCCGCGCCATATCGCCTCAACCTGGCCATTTTGTCCACAAGGAGGACCTCGCGGTCCTCCAAGTAGCTGGCCAGGAGGCCCCTCAAGTACTGGGGCACTCCGTGATACCGGAGTGCCTCCAATATAGTCGAGTGGGGGACGGAGTTGAAGGCGTTGGCTATGTCGAATGACACCGCCAATACTCCGTCCCCCGCCTCCGCCGCCTCCTTCACCTGGGCCTTCAGTAGGGCCAGGGCGTCGATGGTGGACCGGCCCCGTCGGAAACCGAACTGGGCGTCCGACAGGTCCGGCCCCTCCCTCCGCAGATGGCTGTTGAGCCGGCAGGCAATGATCCCCTCGAACATTTTACCGACCTCATCGAGAAGGACGATGGGCCGGTACGCCGAGGGGGAATCCACCGGGCGTCCCTCTTTACGGAGGAGGCACAGCCGCCCCTCCTTCCAAAGTTTCGGGAACCTTCCAGCCGTCAAGCACGCGCTGAAAAGGTCCCGAAACCTGTCCTCCATTTGAGTGGCAGCTATGGCCACCACCCGTGCCGGAACACCATCCGGTCCAGGGGCCGTCTTTTTGGCGCGGAGGCCTACGACTACCGCGTGGAGCTCGTCCGCAGTCACCGGAGGGACTTCTTCCTCCGGTGAGGCCGCACCCTGCGGGGGGTCCATCGTTGGTGGGGCGAAGTCGGTCCTGCGCGGAAACAGGGACTGGACCACCCCATCCAACAATGCCGGCTCAAGGGTTTCCGTCAGTGGGGGACCATGGGGGCGCAGCTTGTTCCGCGCCGCCTTGTATGGCCTCCCGTACGGATCCCTGTCGAGACTCTCCAGCATCTCGGCTCCCGCCGAGTCCATGGCAGCGTACATAGCCGTCCCGAGGACCGTTTTCGCCTCTCTGTACGAGGCGTAGAGGCGGTCCTCGTCTGCCTGACTACGGACGCTGCGCCGACGGCTCCGCATGTAGGCCCTTCTGGCCGCCACACAGGCGGCACGGAGCCCCGCCAGTTCCTCCGTCCACCAATAGACGGCGCGACGGGGGGGCGGACGGCGAGAGCGAGGCATGCTGGAGTTGCACACCTCGGTCAGGGATCCCCTGAGCCGGACCGCTGCGGCGTCGACGTCGACGTCCAGGGCCCCAACAGGGGGCGACAGCCAGTCCTGGAGGAAGGCCGCCTCCCTGGCCGCCTCCCGGTCCAGGCGAGTGAGAGCCCACCGGGGGAAGGGAGACCTGCCGGAGCGGGCCATCTCCCCGCGGGGACTCTGAGTGGAGATGTCGAACCGCACATATCGGTGGTCCGACAAGGTTTCCACCATCTCCACCCGCCAGTTCACGATGCGTGCGGCTAGCACGGGGGTGGCGAACGAGACGTCAACCACCGACCCTCCCCGTTGCCGCACACACGTGTGGACCGCCCCCCTGTTGAGGAGGGACACACCGCACGACGTCGCCCAAAACTCAACGGCGCGCCCCCGGACGTCACAGGAGGCAGACGGGTTGCCCCAAGCCGCCGACTTGGCGTTTAGGTCGCCTAACACGACGACCTGGCGCGGTGCCGCCCTCCCCACAACTGCAGTGAGGACCTCCAGGAAGTCCTCAAAGTCTGAGAGAGGGCGGTTTGGGGAGAAATAGACCCCAACTAGGGCCACATCCCCCCACGCGGCGGCCACGTATCCCGGTCCCCTCTCTAAGAGCGAGAGGGGAGGGGAGTCTGTGGAAGACCGCGCCACCATTGCCACCAGGCCGTCCCGGTCGCCCAGCCAACTCCTGGGGACCGAGTAGGGCTCGGCGACCACCGCCAAGTCCACCAACCACTCAGCCATGGTCTGCATCAGCAGATCCTGGGCCACCCGGCAGTGGTTGGTGTTCGTCTGGAGGATGCGATGTTCGATGTCCCTATCCATCAGTCGGACATCGCACCCCCCCCCCTCCGCAGCCACCGAGGTTCCCGCAACGGGAACGACTGTGCTAGCAGCGGGCCCTGTTGGAGCCCGAACTTTGCCCTTCTTGGGGGGAGGATTACAATTCCTCCCCTTCATGATGTGGTCTGCCGGGCAGCCGCTGGCGGCACACACTGCACAGCGCGGTGTAGCGACCGTGCAGGAGGCGGATTTGTGGCCGTCCTTGCCGCAGCGGTAGCAGCTGTCCGTCCTGTCGACCGTGGACGGACAGAGGGCCCGGGTGTGTCCGGTGCCGAAGCACCTGTAGCACCGCAGAGTATGCTCCGCAAGTGCCCGGACTGCACCCGAGCTGAAGCCCACACACAGCCGTCCCTTTTCGAGGACGGCCTTGGCGGCGGCGACTGGGCACTCGAGCCGAATGGTGCCCATGCCACCGCGGCCGGGTCTGATGTCCCGGCCTTTCACCGCTGCGACGCTGCAGCCCCCGATCGCTGCGACCGCCGCCACCACCTCCTCTTTGGTGACCGAGTCGTCGAGGTCGGTCACCTCTAAGGCCGCCGTCTTCACCGGGCGAGCCACCTTGGCTGCGTCCGCGATGACCTCCTGCAGCTTGGCTGCGAAGAGGTCAGCGCTGGCGCTGCCCTCCGCCCCCGGGAACTCGAAGATTCGAGCCCCGGTTTGGGTCCGCCGGCAGGTGACTTTGCTGATCCCCAATTGGGTGGGATCAGCATTGGTACGCGCCCGCATCAGAATGGACGCGTACGTCTCGCCCCGCGCCACAGCCTCTGCGGTGAGCGTCACCACGACGGCTGCGGTCTTTGGGGGGGTGAGTTTTTTCCCCCCTCTCCCTCTCCCCTTCCCCTTACCCCCGCCAGTCTGCAGCTGGCTGGGGGTTGACGCGGCGGCGGTGGTGGCAGAGGCGGCCTGCGCCGCCCTTTTGCCCTTTCCCTTCCCCTTCCCCTCTCCCTTTCCGGACGTCTGCGACGGGCCGGAAGGCGCGGCGGAAGGGGGTACGGTGGCGGGACGGTGGGTCTTTTTGCCCCTGCCTTTACCCTTCCCGACCACCTCGGTCCAACCGTTGGACGGAGTGGTGGAAGGGAGAAGGGCGTCCTCCCCTTGCGAGGACGGCCCCGGCTCTGGCTCTCGCCGCCCATCCGCCGCAAGTGGCGGTCGCTGGCGCTTCTCCGGCAGGAGCCGGTCCTCAATACCTGCTATGCAGGCTCTAGTGAAGGCCCGCTCCTCCATTACAACCTTTCGGATTGTGTCCTCTAGGTTGAAGGAGGGGGCCTCCACAGCAGGCGGTGGTGCGGCCTGGCTTGGCCGGGCGGTGGCGTCGGCCAGCTTCTGATGCAGCTGGCTGACCTCCAACTGCAGGCGATCGACCCTCGCCTGCAGTTGCTGCGTCTCATCGGTCGCCTTCCTTCGAACCAGCTCCTCGATGATGCCGCGCATGCTCGCCGCACGGCATTTGAGGGCCTTCTGGAAGGTTCCCTTCAGGTTCGAGGACTTGGAGGCGACCTCCGCTATCTCCTCCTCGTCCTCTTCCGCCATCCGCGCCAGTTCGGCCAATGAATGGTCGGCGTACAGCACGCGGGACGCGCCGTACCCGGACTTGGCCCGGGCGTTACGCGCCCGCTGCTCTTTAGCGGCGACCCGCTCCTCCAGCTCCTGCTGGAGCTGCTCCCGCCGAGCCAGGTCTAGCTGGCGTTGCGCGTCAGCAAGGCCCACGACGTGGGAGTCCGCGGCTATCGCGGGCTTCTTGGCCCTTGACTTGGCCGACCCCGACGCCGAAGAACCTCCAGACCCCTCCTTTCTAAATGCGCGCTTGCGCGACATCGACCCGGACATGCCCGCATCGGATGCGAGTGAGCTGACGGACTCATCTGCAGAATCGTCCGACATCGACTCAACTCCCACGAAGAAGCTCGCCGCAGACGGCGCGCGGCTGGCTTCAGACGCCGAGGCGTCAGATTGGCCCTGAGAAGGGCCTTTTGGTTGGCCCTGAGAAGGGCCTTTTGGTTGGCCCTGAGAAGGGCCTTTTGGTTGGCCCTGAGAAGGGCCTTTTGGTTGGCCCTGAGAAGGGCCTTTTGGTTTAAGGAAACGCCCGAGGGCGTCCCGCGGTGTGTGAGACATGGTCTCCAGCAGTATCGCAGCACGCAAGACAGAATTTGATTGCTACGAAGCACAGTGCACTTTGGCCGAGCCCAGCCTGCCACTCCGTTACGGTGGTCAGGACTGGGTCGTTTCCAGGGGACACGACGAGGACGTAAGCACTGTGGGGTAGTCCCCCAACCTAACCTAACCTAACCTAACCTAACCTAACCTAACCTAACCTAACCTAACCTAACCTAACCTAACCTAACCCAGTCACGTTCCACCCGGCACTCAGAGCGCCACGTTTTTAACTCGCTCCGCGATTAAAAATTCATAATAAGTGGTTTTTCTTGTCCGATCAAAACAAGTTATACATCAAAAGTTGCGCATTTGCGCGGTGCATCCGGCTGTGCTTTTTGTTTTAGCCGCAAAGTGCTAGTGAAAGAGTTTAAGTGAAATCAGTGCAAATTTTGAGGTTAAAAAAAACCTTCAAAGTGGAAAATCTCGCGTTTGGTCGCGACGACACACACTTTAAGACACGCCGTTGGGTGCGCCTCAGGCGCCCCTGCACAACAAGTGCAGCCCCGGATTTTTCCGGCGCACCAATCGCGAGAAATCACCTGAAAAACAAAATCCACGTGGTGAGAAAAAACAGAAATCGACATAGCAGCAACCTGAAAATTTGCAGCACACAAGCCGCTGCTAGGAGGGAACTAACGCCGCAAGTACCATAATTTTACGACTTACAGTTTTTTAACTGTACTCATTTAAAAATTGAAATTTTCGACTTCTATAACTCCTCAGGGAGTTCAAAATTTTGAAATTTTCAACTGCAGTCCTGTGCGCGCTAATCGACTGAATAGAGACTCTAAGTTTTAGATTTTTAAGTAAGGTAGTTTTTAAGACAGAAGGTTTTTAATACAAAATTCAGTTTTTCAAAATTTTTTCCTCTGTGACATAGGTAATTAGTAGCGCTTTTTATTTCCTCATATAGCGCTACATTTAACCTAAATTTGGTATTTTTCTCAGATTTTTCGGTCCAGTGGATCCTGAGATATCAATTTTCTTATTAATTTTGCTCTTTATTTAAAACTTAATAGTAATTAATTATTTTTGACTTCGGGACCGGGTCCAATAAGTCCATTGTGACCCATTTAAGCCGAAACACGGGTTAAATATCTCTAGATTTGTAAGTTTTTCAATTTTTTAACATTTAGGTTTTTCAGGTTTTAAATTTCAACTAGATATATCTCAGGAGCCGCTGGGCTTAAAGACTGGGGATTTTCGCTACTAATTGTAGCGCTGTGCACTTTTTAGCACTAGATAGGTTTCAGGATTTTCAGGCTGAAAAAATTTTTTGCTGCTGAAACCATTTTCGGGAGACACCCAGAGTGACGCCGAGCTGTATATCCAAAACCCGGACTTTCTCCGACGAGGGGTTCCGGAGATACAAGCATTTTAATCTAGCTTTTGACAGCTCCGCGGCCATTTTGTTAATCTTCGAACCGCGATTACTCTGGAACCGGGAGCAGTGGGAAGTCGCGGTTTTCGGCATTGTACTCGGGGGCTCCTTGTCCTCTTTGCCCCGTGTTTTCAGGCGGTTCGAAGCTTGCAAATTTTTGGGGTCCTGAAAGTGGTTTCGGCGCACAGCGAAGCTCAGGCTGAGCTGGAAGAGCCCAAACTCTGGTGTTCTGCGACCGTCTGAAGCGGAGATATCGACCGTTAAAGTTTGACTTTGACAGCTGCGTCGCCATCTTGAAAAAGTTTGAACAGCTATATCTCCGCAAAGGGGGGTCGCAGAGCAACGGGATTGGTTCTGTTGGCATTGTAGGGTGCTTGTCCTTTGAGTTGACCTGTTTTCAGGAATTTTCAGGAGACAAGGATTTTTCAGCCTGAAAAGTCTGCCGGTATATAGATCTCGTCGAGCTCGTCAAGATAAGCCCAGGCACGGGGATATTCGGTCCGGTGGTTGCGGAGTAATCTAGCTTTAACCGAGTTCTGGCCGCCATCTTGGATCGGAACCAGAATCTTTGGACTGCGTTTGCTCCGGAACCCCTAGGGCTAGGTACCTCGTGTTTGGTATTGTTGAGTCTGGCTCGGCGGGCTCTATCTACTGATAGTGTCGAAGGGACTCTACATAGAGCCACTCCGGCAATAAGTCCAAAAATAGGTTTTTTGACTTTTTAAAACCGACCATAAGGTCCAGGCAGAGACCTTCTTACGGCACAGAACTGTGCAACCTAGGTTAGTGACCCGGTAGAGACTTTTGTTGAAGCTCTACCATAGATTTAAGTTCGTTTGTGCAATTTTGTTTCGTCTTTGTCCCCTTTTTTTTTACAAACTTTTAAATATCGTCCCTATTGACGTCTTTAATTTTAAAATATACTTGACGCGTACCCTCCAACATGTTCGGTTTTCGAACACCTGCAAAGGCGACTGAAGGCGAAAAGTCTCCGTCGAGACCCGGGGCAGTGCCCTCTAATGTAAGACGCAGCATCACTGATTGGGAAGCTGCAAAAATTTCCCCCACCCCCTCTACATCGACGACTTCAGAGAAGACGTCGCAGGCCGGCCCTGCGAAAGCGAAGCCAAAGCCCGCCCTGACACAGGAGACAAAAGCGAGCTCGCCGCCAAAGTCCAACTACTCAGACCGAACTGCTGAGGCGAAGGCTTGCCTGACAAAGGCAAAGCTTCATCTCAGCAATTCGAGAAACACAAAAACGGAGATAAAGTCTGCAGTCACCGAAGCCACAGAACGACTTTACCAATTGGTGAAGGAGGCCGAGGCGGAGCTAAAGGCGTCAAAGAAGAAGCAGCTGACCAAGGAAGGGCCGGTGGCGGTGACAGACGCAAAGCCTCCAGCCACAAACCCCATTACTCCCGACGAATCCGCTATAAACAAGATCATGACCGCAATGAGTGAACATACCAAGGTCCTAGCGGAAAACAACCAAAAGATAGAGGAGCTGAAAGAAAAAATCGACCACCAGAACGAAGTCCTAATAAAGAGCACATACGCGAGTGTGGCCGCAACAAAACCGGTGATCCCACTGCCAAGGCGCAGTACATTGCACTCCGTGGTGGTTACGTCTAAGGACGAAAACGAAACAGGAGACGCGGTCCTTGGCAGGATCAGGGAGGCCGTGAACGCAAAGGACGGCTGGATCAAGGTCGAAAAGGTGCGCAAGGCCAAGGACCGGAAAGTGATTATGGGCTTTGAAACGATTGAAGAAAGGAACAAAGTCAAGAGCCGGCTACAGAAGGAAGGAGTGGACCTCGCTGTCGAGGAAGTCAAGAACAAGGATCCTCTTCTGATCCTAAAGAACGTGTTGGTCGTGAACACAGACGACGACGTCATTCGAGCACTTAGGAACCAGAACAGGGGAGTTTTTGACGGCCTCGACAGCGAGGAAAACCGAGTTGAGATCCGCTATCGGCGAAGGATGCGGAACCCGCACATCGGCCACGTCATCGTCAGCGTGTCGCCCACCATCTGGAGACGGGCACTAGAGTTGGGGACCGTGCACATAGACCTGCAGCGCGTCCGGGTTGAGGACCAGTCCCCACTGGTCCAGTGTACGCGCTGTCTGGGCTTCGGGCATGGGAAGCGGCTCTGTAAAGAGCCCGCGGACCTTTGCAGCCACTGTGGCGGTCCCCATATGAGGGCAGAGTGTGCAGACTGGCTCTCAGGAGCAGCACCCGTCTGCCGCAACTGCACAAGGGCGAAAGCAGAGCACGGCACGCAGCACAACGCCTTCAGCGTGGATTGCCCAGTGCGGAGAAGATGGGATGACGTGGCCAGATCGACGGTAGCGTATTGCTAAGGGCACCCACGGAATCCCAAACCCCTATAAGGTGGTTCAGGCCAACCTCCAGCGGAAAAAGTTGGCGACAGACGAGCTTCTGTTAGAATCCGCGAAGCGCGGAGTCGCCGTTGCTCTCCTCCAAGAACCATACGTCGGCGGGGCTAAGGTTGTCAGGGACCGCAGGGGCGTGCGTATCTTCCAGAGCACTGATTCCGGAAGTGGGACTGTCAAGGCCGCAATAGCGGTCTTTGATAACGACCTTACGGTCATACAGTACCCGGAACTCACCACGAATAACATCACCGTGGTGGGGATAAGGACCAGTGCCTGGACGATTACGCTCGTCTCTCTTTACTTTGAACCGGACCAGCCAGTGGGACCGTACCTGGAGCACCTCAAACGTGTTGAGGAAGTGGTAGGTCCCAGGATGTTGATTATTGGAGGAGATGTCAACGCAAAGAGTACCTGGTGGGGAAGCCTGATCATCGACAGTAGGGGCGAAGAAGTGTCTGAAGTCCTCGATGAGCTGAGTCTGAACATACTCAACGCAGGGGAAATTCCGACCTTCGATACGATTAGAGGGGGAAGGCGCTACAGCAGCTTCGTGGACATCACGGCGTGCTCGACTGATCTGTTGGACCTGGTAGACGACTGGAGAGTCGACGAGGGCCTCACGAGCTCGGATCACAACGGCATTGTATTTAACATAGGACTGAAGAGGTCAAAAGGCATCAAAATAAATCGAACAACAAGAATTTACAATACCAAAAAGGCGAATTGGGCTGAGTTTCGTGAGAAACTCAGCCAATTAATGCTAGAACAAAACATAAACAAAATAGAAATAGAGAATTTAGGTACAGTAGAGCAAATGAACAAAATTTTAAATAAATACACGCAAGCTGTCAGAGACGCATGCACTTCATCGATGCCTTTGAGGAAGACCAAAGAAGTCCTTACCTTGCCGTGGTGGTCTGAGAAACTCGAGAGGATGAAGCGGGGAGTCTCTACCAGGAAAAACAGAATCAGATGCGCCGCACCGGTCCGTAGACCGAAGGTCGTCGAAGATTACCTGAAACACAAAGTTGAGTATGAAACAGAAGCAGCCAAAGACATGATCGAGAGTTGGAAGACCTTCTGCGCCAAACAGGATAGGGAAGGGGTTTGGGAGGGTATCTACCGTGTGATAGGGAGGACAAAGGGAAGGGGTGAGGACCAACCGCTGGTGAAGGATGGGACGGTGCTGGACACGAAGGGTTCAGTCGAACTATTGGCCAACACCTTCTATCCTGAAGACCAAGCGGAAGGTGACAGCGCACACCACCGTCTCGTGAGAGAAAGGGCTGACGTTGTGAATGTTGGATCGCATGGTGACCCATGCGAGCCACCATTCACAATGGCCGAACTGATGGCGTCGTGCAAATCTTTTAATCCCAAAAAAGCTCCGGGAGCGGACTTGCCGCGCCATTGGGGGTGCCCCCGAGGTCGCCCTTGCTCTCATGAACGGATGTCTGAGGTGCCACCACTTCCCCGAAATCTGGAAAGAAGCTACTGTCATAGTCCTCAAAAAACCAGGGAAGGAAGACTACAACGTCCCCAAGGCGTACCGACCCATCGGCCTTTTGCCCATATTAGGGAAAATTTACGAGAAGATGTTGGTGGCCCGCCTCAAGTTCCATCTGATCCCAAGGATGAGTACTCGTCAGTACGGATTCATGCCCCAAAGGAGTACAGAGGACTCCCTCTATGTCCTAATGCAGCATATTCGCTCTAAGCTAGCGCTTAAGAAGATTGTAATCATGATATCTTTGGACATAGAGGGAGCCTTCGACAGTGCCTGGTGGCCAGCCATAAGAGTCCGGCTGGCTGAGGAAAAGTGTCCAATGGGCCTGAGGAGGGTCATCGACAGCTATCTCCACAACAGACGGGTAAGAGTGAGGTACGCGGACGAGGAGTATAACAAGGCCACGAACAAGGGATGTGTCCAGGGATCGATAGGCGGACCTATTTTATGGAATTTGCTGCTGGACCCGCTCCTAAAAAATCTGGAGGCTAGGGGTGACTATTGCCAGGCCTTTGCGGACGATGTGGTGCTGATCTTCGATGGTGACACATCGATGGAGATCCAGGGACGTGCCAATGCCGCTCTTGAACATGTTCGGACGTGGGGTGTACAAAATAAGTTAAAATTTGCTCCTCACAAGACCAATGCAATGGTTATTACCAGAAAATTGAAGTACGACACCCCACGCCTGAGCATGGGCGGGATCGACATTGCCATATCCCAGGAGATCAAGATCCTGGGTGTCACCATCGACGAAAAGCTAACATTCAACTCACACGTCGCAAACGTGTGCAGGCGGGCAATAGGCATCCACAAACAGCTGACCAGAGCGGCGAAGACTAGTTGGGGACTTCACCCTGAAGTCATCAGAATAATATATGTGGCAACCGTGGAACCAGTCATCCTGTACGCGGCCAGCGTATGGGCCCCAGCCGTCGGAAAGCTGGGGGTCATGAAGCAGTTGGGAGCAGTACAGCGCGGTATAGCACAAAAGTTGTGCAAGGCTTACCGAACGGTCTCCTTGAACTCTGCGCTAGTGCTGGCTGGGATACTGCCTCTCGACCTCCGCGTCCGAGAGGCAGCAACGCTATACGAGGCCAGAAGGGGGGTGCCCCAGCCAGCACTTGGCGACAGGAGCGTCG
Source organism: Amphipyra tragopoginis (assembly GCA_905220435.1). Taxonomy (NCBI): domain Eukaryota; kingdom Metazoa; phylum Arthropoda; class Insecta; order Lepidoptera; family Noctuidae; genus Amphipyra; species Amphipyra tragopoginis. Next base: position 26,517,937 of record HG992009.1, on the reverse strand, counting down.
AGCAGGCCGCCTCGGCTATGGAAGCCCCACACCCTGCGGAGCGCGCTGAGCTGGAGCTCGTCAGCCTGGTGAACCAAGAGCAATTAGATGCCCAAACCGAATACGAGGTCCGTATTTTCACGGACGGGAGCAAGATTGGGGGCAAAGTGGGTGCGGCGCTCTCAATGTGGAGTGGCGACGCTGAGACCAAAGCCCTCAAGCTTGCTCTCCCACACTACGCCACGGTTTACCAGGCCGAGCTCCTGGCAATATGCGTCGCGACCAGGCAGATCCTTAAAAATAGCGCGCAGTCGTTTGGAATCTTCAGCGACTCCATGGCAGCCCTCCAAACCATACAGAACTACGACCGACACCACCCACTAGCGGTGGAAACAAGGGCCAACTTAAAATCTATTACCATCCAAAACAAGGCCGTTACCTTGTTTTGGATTAAGGCACATGCGGGTTTGGAGGGCAATGAGAGGGCCGACGAACTGGCCAAGGCGGCCGCTGAAGGTTCCAAGCGAAAGCCCGACTACGACTTGTGCCCGGTTTCATACGTCAAGCGTTGCATTCGTATGGCAACGCTTGACGAATGGAACCGCAGGTACAGCTCCGGTACAACTGCTTCAGTGACCAAACTGTTTTTCCCGGATGCGGTGGCTGCGTACAGGACTATTAGGAAGTTCAAAGCGTCGAATGTGACTACGCAAATCATGACGGGGCACGGTGGGTTCTCCGCATACTTGAACCGTTTCAAGTGTAAGGAGAGTCCATCGTGTATTTGCGACCCCGAAGCTGACGAAACGGTGCCACATATATTATTCGAGTGTCCCGTATTCGCTAGGGAAAGATTGGAGGCCGAGCATACACTAGACGCCAAACTAGATGCGGAAAACATTTCCAAAATAATAGCGGGGAAAAAGAGAGATGCGTTATTGGAGTATTGTATAAAGATAGCTAAAAGAGTCATAGACAGAAACAAAACTGCACAAGCAAATAATGCTTAATTAATATTATGTAAAATATTAAATGTTAAGCATTAGAAAATTAGAATGTAATAATATATATGTGTAAACGATAGCCAATAAGAAATAAATATATTTGTTTTGCGAAATAAAATAAGTGTAAAATAGTTTTAAGAGATATGCACTAGTAATAAGATAATACGTGGTAACTGTAAACCAATTCAAGTAGCTATAGAATAGAAATAAGATAGAATAAGTACAATTGTATGAGATGAAAATGTAAAATAGTCATAAGTTTAGAGATAAGTAAATGTGTAAAAGTCAGAAATAAATGTTTTTCGCCTCCCGAATTATTACCCCAACTGCGAAATAAATAAAGTGAAACCAGCAGGTTAGTCAGCAAGCAGCTGAAAGTTGGGTATCCCACCCAAGAGATGAACATGAGGATGAATGCAAGAAAGATACCGTATGCTGAATGAAAGTGCGAGAAGAATAAATGCGAGAACTAGTATGAATGTAGTACAGAATAGGCTCCACTTATGGGGGAGGAAGTACAAGAGAAAAAAAAAAAAAAAAAAAAAAAAAAAAAAAAAAAAAAAAAAAAAACCTAACCTAACCTAACCTAACCTAACCTAACCTAACCTAACCTAACCTAACCTAACCTAACCTAACCTAACCTAACCTAACCTAACCTAACCTAACCTAACCTAACCTTTTTTTTTTTTTTTTTTTTTTTTTTTTTTTTTTTTTTTTTTTTTTGCGCTGGGAAAAAATGCAATTACGCATACCACGCCCATTTGGGGGAATGGGGGGCTATGTGGGACTCCCCGGGCTAGCCCGGTATACCCACTAAAACAACCCAGCGGCATTCCCGCATCGTCTGAGTGGAAGGGCACTGGGAAACCGGCATAGCCTTTACCTCCAGTACCCCTCCGACGATCGCCCGCCTTCACCGCGGCAGGCCCCGCACGAATGTCCCGCAGGTGGTGTGGAGTGCAACGCGGGCGGAGGCGCCCCCCCCCGCGCCTGCCGCCCGCCCACACCACCACGAGGAGGGAAAGCCGGTTTCCGCTCCGACCTCCTCCTCGCCCACAGAGGCGCAGCGAGAGGGCATCCTCCCGCGCGCGCTCCGCCGCCTCCCTTTGCGATTACGTCCTCGCAAAAGGAGGCGACCGCAGCCCAAGATCCCTCGCCTCCCAGCGCGGCGCGCTCCGCCCTGGGGAACGGAACGCAACACGCCGGGAAGCGAGAGGTCCCGGCCGATCCCCGCAATCAGACCGCGGCGCGGCCCAGACTGAGCCGTCAGTACCCAAGGGTGTGCCGCGCCGCGTCCTCCGCAGCACGGGTTCGTCAGCCGGCTATTGCCAGCTGACAAACCCGTCGCCCCTACAAGGCTCGTTCCACCATGCCCTCTCCTAGATGAGAGGGCGGGGAAGAGCCCTCCCTCCCATGGCCAACTGGCCACCCCCCCCATGGTCAGAATTCGCCACAGACAATAGCCTCCGGGAACTCAGAAGCTATTGCCCGTGCCCAGGGTGCACCGGCCCGAGCAACTGCTGTTCCCCCCGGACGTATCCATAAGGGACCAGCAGCCACCGGGCACACGAGGAGGTTTCTGACCACGCACCCCAACCTAACCTTTTTTTTTTTTTTTTTTTTTTTTTTTTTTTTTTGCGCTGGGAAAAAATGCAATTACGCATACCACGCCCATTTGGGGGAATGGGGGGCTATGTGGGACTCCCCGGGCTAGCCCGGTATACCCACTAAAACAACCCAGCGGCATTCCCGCATCGTCTGAGTGGAAGGGCACTGGGAAACCGGCATAGCCTTTACCTCCAGTACCCCTCCGACGATCGCCCGCCTTAACCGCGGCGGGCCTAGCACGTCCTCCCCATCGGGGGAGGCTCGGAATGACCCGCAGAGGTGGTGTGGAGTGCAACGCGGGCGGAGGCGCCCCCCCCGCGCCTGCCGCCCGCCCACACCACCACGAGGAGGGAAAGCCGGCATATCCGCTCCGACCTCCTCCTCGCCCACAGAGGCGCAGCGAGAGGGCATCCTCCCGCGCGCGCTCCGCCGCCTCCCTTTGCGATTACGTCCTCGCAAAAGGAGGCGACCGCAGCCCAAGATCCCTCGCCCCCCAGCGCGGCGCGCTCCGTGCTGGGGAACGGAACGCAACACGCCGGGAAGCGAGAGGTCCCGGCCGATCCCCGCAATCAGACCGCGGCGCGACCCAGACTGAGCCGTCAGTACCCAAGGGTGTGCCGCGCCGCATCCTCCGCAGCACGGGTTCGTCAGCCGGCTATTGCCAGCTGACAAACCCGTCGCCCCTACAAGGCTCGTTCCACCATGCCCTCTCCTAGATGAGAGGGCGGGGAAGAGCCCTCCCTCCCATGGCCAACTGGCCACCCCCCCATGGTCAGAATTCGCCACAGACAATAGCCTCCGGGAGCTCAGAAGCTATTGCCCGTGCCCAGGGTGCACCGGCCCGAGCAACTGCTGTTCCCCCCGGACGTATCCATAAGGGACCAGCAGCCACCGGGCACACGAGGAGGTTTCTGACCACCCAACCCACCCCAACCTAACCTAACCTAACCTAACCTAACCTAACCTAACCTAACCTAACCTAACCTAACCTAACCTAACCTAACCTAACCTAACCTAACCTAACCTAACCTAACCTAACCTAACCTAACCTAACCTAACCTAACCTAACCTAACCTAACCTAACCTAACCTAACCTAACCTAACCTAACCTAACCTAACCTAACCTAACCTAACCTAACCTAACCTAACCTAACCTAACCTAACCTAACCTAACCTAACCTAACCTAACCTAACCTAACCTAACCTAACCTAACCTAACCTAACCTAACCTAACCTAACCTAACCTAACCTAACCTAACCTAACCTAACCTAACCTAACCTAACCTAACCTAACCTAACCTAACCTAACCTAACCTAACCTAACCTAACCTAACCTAACCTAACCTAACCTAACCTAACCTAACCTAACCTAACCTAACCTAACCTAACCTAACCTAACCTAACCTAACCTAACCTAACCTAACCTAACCTAACCTAACCTAACCTAACCTAACCTAACCTAACCTAACCTAACCTAACCTAACCTAACCTAACCTAACCTAACCTAACCTAACCTAACCTAACCTAACCTAACCTAACCTAACCTAACCTAACCTAACCTAACCTAACCTAACCTAACCTAACCTAACCTAACCTAACCTAACCTAACCTAACCTAACCTAACCTAACCTAACCTAACCTAACCTAACCTAACCTAACCTAACCTAACCTAACCTAACCTAACCTAACCCAGTCACGTTCCGCCCGGCACTCAGAGCGCCACGTTTTTATCTCGCTCCGCGACTAAAAATTCAAAATAAGTGGTTTTTCTTATCCGATCCAAACAAGTGATACGTCAAAAGTTGCGCATTTGCGCGGTGCATTCGGCAGTGCTTTTTGTTTTAGCCGCAAAGTGCTAGTGAAAAAGTTATAGCGAAAATAGTGCAATATTTGAGGTTATAAAATCTTGAAAGTGGAATATCTCGCGTTTGGTCGCGACGACACACACTTTTTGACACGCTGTTGGGTGCGCCTCAGGCGCCCCTGCACAACAAGCGCAGCCCCGGATTTTTCCGGCGCACCAATCGTGAGAAATCTCAAGAAAAACAAAATCCACGTGGTGAAGAAAACCAGAAAACGCGGAGCTAGAAGGCTGAAATTTTGCAGCCATCAACCCGACTACTGGCATAGATTTATGCCGCAGGTATTTTTTAATTACCTACAATTTTCGATTTTTGGGAGCAGTTAGAAATTTCAAAATTCACACAGTAATATCTCCGGATACATACAACTTTTTCAAGATCTTCAACTGCAGCCCGGTGCGCGCTTATTGGGAGGACACAGACCTTAAGTTTTAGATTTTTTAGTTGAATAGTTTTTTAATTATAATCAAATATATGGTTTTAACACATTTTTTAAAAATTTTAAATGTTAACACGTGTTATTTTTTACTTTGAAAATCTCAGTGTGTAGGGCTTTATTTTAGCTTTATTTAGGTATTTTTTCCAAAATTTTTCGTTCAGTGGTTCCTGAGAAATCGATTTTCTTCTATTATTTGCTGTTTATTCTAAATTTAATAGTAAATAAGTATTTTTGACACCGGGACAGGGTCCAAGTAGTCTATTGCGACCCCCTCAAGCCCAAACACGGGCAATATAACTCGAAAATAGCGAGATTTGCGATTTTTTAATAAATAGGTTTTTTAGGTTACATTATTTCACAGGACATATCTCAGGATCCGCTGGACTGACGAAGCTGGGATTTTGGATACCAGCTGTAGCTTTGTCTGCTACATATTTTAAAATAGTTTTCAGGAGTTTTTCAGGCCTGAAATTTTTCAGCGCTGAAACCGATCTCGGCGTACGCGGGAGGTCTGTCCCGACTCCCCGTTCAAAACCGCGACTTTCTCCGACAAACGGTTGCGGAGTTACAGCCAGATATATAAGGCATTTGACAGTTTGGCGGCCATCTTGGCAAACTTTGACGCCACGTAACTCCGGAACTAGTGGTCGTAGAGAGTCGCCGTTTTCACGCTATTGTGTGGGGAGACGGACTCTGTCTGACGCGCCGGTTTTCAGGCGGTTTCAGGTGAAAAATTTTCAGGATCCTGAAAGTTGTCCCGCACGAAAGGGTGGGTCGGCCCAGGCCGGAAGAGCCCAAACTCGAGGTTTCTGGGACCTCCCGAAGCCGAGATAACACCTGTCAAAGTTCTACTTTGACAGCTGGGCCGCCATTTTGGCAAAAACTAAAACACCCGTATCTCGGCAACGGAGGGTCGCAGAGCGACGAGACTTGCTCTGAGGGGTTGGGCTACTACTGCCCTTGCGAGTGGGAGGGCTTTCAGGATTTTTCAGGAGCTGAAAAATTTTCGGCCTGAAAGGTTCGCCGGTGCATGGACCTCGTCGGGCTCGACAATATAAGCCCAAGCACGGAGGGATTCGGCCAGCGGGTTGCGGAGTAATTGAGTTTTAACCAGTTCTCAGGCCGCCATCTTGGCAAAAAACCCGAAATTCAAACTCCGATTGCTCCGGAACCCTTGCGGCTGGATACCTTGTGTTTGGTATCATTGAGTTTGGCTCGGCGGGCTCTATCTGCTGGAAGACTTAAATTGACAATCCCTAAGGTGGGATCCCCCAAGGTTCATACTGGGTCCAACTTTTGACCAAAAAAGTGTTTATTTTATCTTTTTTAGTTGCATTCGGCAACCAGAAGCCCTTCTGACTACCCAGCCTTGAACCGGGGTGTAATTTTAAGGACCTAGTGCTAACTTTAGTTACGCTAGACTAGTTTGTAAGTTATATTTTGTATTTTTTGTTTTATTCCTGTGTACATCTTGTTTTATTGACTTGTTGCATACTTTAGTGCTGCTTTTGCAGTGCGTCCCTATTGACGCACATTTATATTGACGCATACCTCCATCATGTTCGGCCATAGGACTCCGACCAAGGCGACTGGCAGCCAGAAATCGCCTGCCAAAACCGTTACGGCCCCTTTCGCGGCAACTGTGAGAAGCTTCGACAAATGTGAGGCGGCGAATCGTAGCCCTCCACAACCAACATCCTCGTCGACGTCGACCGCCGAACCGACACTGCAGGCCGGCCCTGCCAAGACTAAGTTAAGACCTGCCCAAGAGGGCAAAACCGCGGGACAGTCGCAGAAGTCGACGGAAGCAGCAGCTTCATCTCCACCACCACCACCAATAGTGGTGAAATACGCGGACCGAACGGCGGAGGCCAAAGCCTGTCTAACTAAGACGAAGTTGCACCTCGGCAACTCCCGAAACACAAAGACGGAAATTAAAAATGCCATAATTGAAGCGACCGACAGGCTCTACCACCTGATAAAGGAGTCCGAGCTAGAGCTGAAAGTAGCCAAACGCCAGCCGACCTATACACCCGAGGCAACCGGAATGGCAGGGAAGACGCCCGAAAACGCCGCCGAGGAAAAAACCCCTCTCCTTGGAAATGAAGCCAGTCGCATAATTACCAAAATAGAAGAGCACTCTAAGCTCCTGGCCGAAAACGGCCGAAAGATGTTGGAGCTTAGAGAGGCTATGGAAAAACAACACCAGGCCTTGGAAAGGGGAAACTCCGGCTCGTATGCGGATGTGGCCGCATCTCGGGGTGCAAGAGTGCCGCTCAGAGGCGGTACCTTGCACTCCGTGGTGGTCACATCCAAAAACGGGGCGGATACCAGCGACGACGTGTTGGGCAGGGTCCGGGAGACGATAAACGCAAAGGACGGGTGGATCAAGATCGAGCGGGTACGAAAGGCCAGAGACAAGAAGGTCATTATAGGCCTGGAGACCAGAGAAGAAAGGACGAAGATCAAAGAGCGCCTGCAAAAAGAAGGAGCTAACCTCACCGTCGAGGAAGTCAAAAATAAGGATCCGTTATTGATCCTCAAGAACGTCCTGGTGTATAACACCGACGAGGACATTCTAAAGGCACTAAGGAATCAAAACAGGAACGTTTTTGACGGCCTCGACGGAGAGGAAAGCAGATTAGAAATAAAGTACAGGAGGAAGACGCGGAACCCCCACACTGGCCACATTGTCGTCAGTGTCTCGCCGACCATTTGGCGACGTGCACTAGAGATCGGAGCGCTGCACATAGATCTCCAGCGAGTGCGGGTCGAAGATCAGACCCCGCTGATACAGTGTACGCGCTGCCTGGGTTTCGGCCACGGCAGGCGATTCTGTAAGGAGCCTGCAGACCTGTGTGGCCACTGTGGAGGCCCGCACCTTAGAACAGAATGCGCTGACTGGCTCGCAGAGGTGCCTCCCAAGTGCATTAACTGTGCAAGAGCTAAGCTCGAGTGCGTGGACCACAACGCATTCAGCCACGATTGCCAGATACGGCATAGATGGGACGAGCTTGCCCGGACATCGGTAGCGTATTGCTAAGGGCACCCCGGGGAACCCAAACCCAAGCTCCTACAAGCTGGTTCAGGCCAACCTCCAGCGGAAAAGACTGGCGACGGACGAGCTCCTGGCAGAAGCAGTGAAGCGCGGCGTCGCCATAGCGCTCCTCCAAGAACCATACATCGGTGGCACTAAAGTGATGAAGAATCGAAGGGGAGTAAGGATCTTCCAGAGCACAGACCTAAGAGACGGGAATGTTAAGGCTGCAATAGCAGTATTCGACGACAGCCTTAACGTAATACAGTTCCCAAAACTCACGACAAATAACATCGTTGTCGTGGGAATCGAGACGACTGCCTGGAGGATCACGTTGGTATCACTTTACTTCGAGCCAGACCAACCAATCGAGCCACACTTGGAAAGACTCAAACTGATCGAGCAAGAGATAGGGTCCAGAATGTGGATCATTGGAGGAGACGTTAACGCCAAGAGTACCTGGTGGGGAAGCCTGACCATAGACCATAGAGGCGAGGAAGTGTCCGGAGCTCTCGACGAGATGGGGTTGAACATACTCAACAGAGGGGAAATTCCGACCTTCGACACGATCAGAGGAGGGAAACGCTACTGTAGCTACGTCGACATCACAGCCTGTTCGACAGACATACTGGACCTGGTAGACGACTGGAAGGTGGACGAGGGTCTGACGGGCTCGGACCACAACGGTATAGCGTTCCAAATCAAGCTGCAGAGATCCAAGGGCATCAGAATCAGCAGGACCACTCGACGCTTTAACACTAAAAAGGCAAATTGGTCTGAGTTTCGTCAGAAACTCAGCCAATTACTAGCAGGAAACGAAATCGTTAAAGCAGAAATCGACGAAATACGCTCGGCTGACCAACTAGAGACTGCAATCTGTGGATACACAGACGCAATAAAGGATGCATGCCTGTCATCAATGCCCTTGAAGAAGACTAGCGACGAACTTACCTTGCCGTGGTGGTCCGAGGAACTCGGGGCGCTGAAAAAGGCAGTCGCTACCAGGAAACGAAGAATCAGATGCGCTGCACCGTCCCGAAGATCGAAGGTCGTAGAAGAATACCTGAAACTAAAGAATGAGTATGAACTGGAGGCACAAAGGGCCCAGGTCGAGAGTTGGAAGAACTTCTGCGCAAAGCAGGACAGGGAAGGAGTTTGGGAGGGAATCTACCGGGTAATAGGAAGGACTAGGGGAAGGGAAGAGGACCTGCCACTGTTCAAAGACGGAGAAGTACTGGACGCAAAAGGCTCAGTCCAACTGCTGGCCGACACTTTCTACCCTGAGGACATCACGGAAACGGACACTATGCACCACCGCCAAATAAGAAACAAGGCGAATACCGTGAATGCTGGTGAACAAGGTGATCTTGGTGAACCACCATTCGCGATGACGGAACTTATGGCGGCGTGTAGGTCCTTCAACCCGAAGAAGGCCCCAGGAGCCGACGGCTTCACGGCCGACATATGTTGCCAGGCCATCGCGTGCGACCCCGAGGTGGCTCTGGCCCTTCTGAATAGCTGTTTAAAGCATCACCATTTCCCTAAGATCTGGAAGGTGGCAACCGTCGTAATCTTGAAGAAACCTGGGAAAGAGGATTACACAACCCCGAAAGCATATCGGCCAATTGGTCTTCTGCCGATACTAGGGAAAATTCTGGAGAAGATGTTGGTGGCCCGCCTCAAGTTTCATCTGATTCCAGGGATGAGTACTCGTCAGTACGGATTCATGCCACAAAGGAGCACCGAGGACTCCCTCTATACGCTAATGCAGCATATAAACAGAAAGATAAAAAGTAAGAAAATTGTCACACTAGTCTCATTGGATATAGAGGGAGCCTTCGATAGCGCCTGGTGGCCAGCCATAAGAGTCCGACTGGCTGAGGAAAAGTGTCCACTCGGTCTGAGGAGGGTCATCGACAGTTACCTCGAAGATAGAAGGGTCAGAGTTAGGTATGCCGGGGAAGAATGCGATAAGGCCACGGAGAAGGGCTGTGTACAAGGCTCCATTGGAGGACCGTTGCTGTGGAACCTATTGCTGGACCCGCTCCTGAAGAGCCTGGAGGCCAGACAGGACTACTGTCAGGCATTTGCAGATGACGTAGTGTTGGTCTTCGACGGTGACACATCATTGGAGATCGAAGGACGAGCGAATGCCGCTCTCGAACATGTTCGAGCGTGGGGAGTCGAAAACAAACTAAAGTTTGCACCTCATAAAACAAATGCGATGGTCATTACCAATAAACTAAAATACGACACCCCGCGCTTGAGCATGGGCGGGATCGACATCGCAATGTCCGACGAGGTTAAGATTTTGGGTGTCACCATCGACAAAAAGTTGACATTCAACAAGCACGTCGCAAATGTCTGCAGGAAAGCAATAGGTATCCACAAGCAGCTATCCAGGGCAGCAAAAACTAGCTGGGGCCTTCACCCCGAAGTAATCAGGACGATTTATATGGCCACAGTGGAGCCGGTCATTTTGTACGCCGCCAGCGTGTGGGCACCGGCGGCCGGGAAGTTGGGTGTCATCAAGCAGCTGGGAGCCGTGCAAAGAGGGATCGCTCAGAAGCTGTGTAAGGCGTACCGCACGGTTTCTCTAAACTCTGCGCTAGTGCTGGCTGGGATACTCCCTCTCGACCTTCGTGTTCGAGAGGCGGCATCACTGTATGAAGCCAGGAGGGGCGTGCCTCAGCCAGCACTTGGCGACAGGGAGGTCGAGCAACCCGTGTCGGCAATGGATGCCCCACACCCTGCGGAGCGCGCCGAGCTGAAGATCGTCAGCCTGGTAAATCAAGAGCAACTTGAGACTCACAACGGGATAAATGTCCGCATCTTTACAGACGGAAGCAAGATTGGGGGTCGGGTGGGGGCGGCACTATCCATGTGGACTGGTGACGTCGAAACCAAGACCCTCAAACTTTCACTGCCACAGTACTCTACGGTTTACCAGGCTGAACTCTTGGCAGTATGCGTCGCGACCAGGGTAATCCTGAAACACAGCGCGCATTCGTTTGGAATCTTCAGTGACTCCATGGCGGCCCTCCAGACCATTCAGAACCACGACCGGCACCACCACCTTGCAGTAGAGACAAGAGCAAATATCAGGTCAATATTAAACCAGAACAAGGTTCTAACCTTGTTCTGGATAAAAGCTCATGCCGGTCTGGTAGGGAATGAGAGAGCCGACGAGTTGGCAAAGGAGGCCGCTGGAAATTCCAAGCGAAAGCCGGACTACGACCTGTGCCCGGTTTCTCACGTCAAGCGATGCATTCGAACGGCAACGCTTGACGAGTGGAACCGGCGATACAAAGCTGGGGAAACGGCCTCAGGAACGAAGTTGTTCTTCCCGGACGCAGTGGCGGCATTCAAGATAGTAAGAAAAATGGAGATAAACAACATAGTAACCCAAGTTATGACCGGGCACGGTGGGTTCTCGCAGTACTTGCACCGTTTTAAGTGCAAGGAGAGCCCATCGTGCATATGTGACCCGGCAGTGGAGGAAACTGTCGCTCATGTATTGTTCGAATGCCCGGTTTTTGGAAGGGAGCGATTCGACGCGGAACACTTGCTCGACGCTACATTAAATGCCAGCAATGCGCCGGGCCTATTGTCGAGCATGAAAAGAGGTATATTTATACAGTATTGTACTAAAGTATGCAAAAAAGTCATTGATAGAAATAAAACTGTTTAAGAAATAGATGTTTGCGCAATATCATGTAGAATATTGTCGCTAAGCATTAACTGAAATGTGACCTTAGAATAAGTAAAATTGGAACAATATTGTAATAAAAGTAAAAATAGACGTGAAATAGTCATAAGTAGTATAAAAATAGAATTAGAATAGACATAAGGCCCCCTGTAAAACAAAAATTACAAAGAATGTATGTAAGCATTAGATGTAATTTAAAGTAAGAAAATATGTAAAAAAGAAAAAAGTTAAAAATATGTATTAGAATTAAGAAGTAGACTAAGGTAAAAAATAAGAAAATTGTGTAAAAATAAAAAAGCTACCCGTTGTTGTCTCCCTTAAATAAAGAAATACAATGATAGTTAGACAGAATAGATAGTATAAGGGCATCCCACCCTTAGTAAGAAAGATGATAGAATGATAGAAAGAAACAGTATGCAGAATGAAAGTGCGAGAAGAATAATTGATAGAACTGGAATGAATGTATAGCTTGAGCATAGTCTCCGATTTACGTTGGAGGTAGAAGGATAAAAAAAAAAAAAAAAAAAAAAAAAAAAAAAAAAAAAAAAAAACCTAACCTAACCTAACCTAACCTGACCTGACCGACCTAACCTAACCTGACCTGACCGACCTAACCTAACCTGACCTGACCGACCTAACCTAACCTGACCTGACCGACCTAACCTAACCTGACCTGACCGACCTAACCTAACCTGACCTGACCGACCTAACCTAACCTGACCTGACCGACCTAACCTAACCTGACCTGACCGACCTAACCTAACCTGACCTGACCGACCTAACCTAACCTGACCTGACCGACCTAACCTAACCTGACCTGACCGACCTAACCTAACCTGACCTGACCGACCTAACCTAACCTGACCTGACCGACCTAACCTAACCTGGGGCAGCAGTCTCGACATGTATCGCTATCACTTATCGACCGAAATCGGTAGTTAAGTGATAGTGATGTATCGAGTCAGTTTAACTATAGATAGGTGATTGTGTCATCGAGTTATAGAATTGAAGTATTCGAATGATCGCAACTCGAGTAAAGATTTCGATTATTCATAGTTGGTACGCGAATACTGAATCGAGTACTTAAATCGCGACCTTATGTTGTTGCCGGGACCCCTCTCTTCCGAAAAATGCAGGTTGTTGTTGTGTACCTGTTTGTTTTTCTTGTGATCACGAGATTTTGTTGATTGTCAAGTTGCGTTTTAAGAATTATTGGTGCTTACTAATCCGAAAGGGTGTTAAAGTACACATAATAATGAATAACTTTTGTTCTACCAATTTCCCTAAAAGTAAATACTTTAAGAGAAATACTTAGCTGTTCAAAAATTTCGCAAAAATACGATAAAATCTATCTATCCTCAGTTATAACATTCAAACATTGTAAGTCATATTTGGGGTCACCAAATAGAAGCTTCTTTTTCTGATTTCGTAACTGAAGCAGGAATGTTGAATTTTTGAAAAAACTAAAATAAAAATTCATTTCCATGCAAAATGATCGAATTTTGAAATTTTGACACTTGCTTTAAAACCGTCATTAGTGATACTTTATGTGGCTTGCGGATTAGTACCCCCTTTCCAACTAACCTTGTATATTAACATTAAAGTGACATTCGTTTCGAAGCGGTTGATCTGTTAAGTGTTGGACAGTGGTAATAAGTATCTTAAATTTGCTTTTTAAATAGTTAATTGAATTGATTTAATTTTGGCCCCTAGAAATCAAAAAGAGAATTTGTTTATGATTATACAGTATATCAGACAGTAAGAATATGATTTCTAATTATTTAAAATGTTTACTTTTCTTTTTATTGACTTATCAATAAAACTGATTTGTATTTTATGACCCATATTTTGTATTTTTGCTTGTATTTTTGGAAGTGAGAAACATTAGAGTAGTCGAATCCTATGAAGTACTTGAGAACTTAACGCAGTACTCACATCTAGATTCGAGTCAGTGCTCGAGTTTTGAATCGATTCTCTTTTTAACGAGTACTAATTTATTCAAATACCATAAATGGCCAACTCGGCACATCACTATTTATGTCATAATGACAATTTTTTTATTGATTTTTGTCGGAAACGTAGCGAATTCAACTGTCAAGTTTACGATTTAACGTCATTTTAGCGAATAACTTTGCGAGCAAATTGGAAAGCCCGCAAAGTATTCATTACGATCGATAAGTTGTGCAAGAGATTTTTGATTTGAAAATAAACGTTTATCTGCTTATAAGGTGTTGTAGTTGTAGCAGTAGTCTCAGGCTTTATCGGGTATCAAAGGAGATGTTTAACAAGCTCGTAAATAAAAAATAAAATAAAGAAATAACGTTTATTAGCAACCAAAATGAACTACAACCATCTCTTCAACGATTTTCCACGAAATCACAAGCCAGTGCCTCTGTTTATTTTATTTTATTGAGCCGTTTCAAATATTGTTCAGCTCTGCAGCAACTTCCTTCCACGCCAACTCAAAATTCACCTTTCCTTGATGAACAGTAAATCATCTTCTGGCTAAAAACGGCCGAGCATCTTATTTAGCCAGCAACGCTTCTATATGGTTATTTGAAGGACGTGTTGTACGTCTACGTCTAAAACATGAATACAAATGTAAACATTATTAAGGTACAAAGTGTACAACAAACGAAATTATAGGGCGCTTTAATTAAAAGACGGTTGGTGCCGGACTGCAACCGTGCCGCAGCCAATGATATTTTTTTTGTTTATAATATCATTTGCCGCTGCGGTGTGGATGTCGTGCTGCGGACGGGTGGTTGTGTTTTTTTATACTGTTGACGAGACGAGAGAGCAGTGCGTAGTCCGTACTGCCGCCGTGCGTGCACGGTACAGACAACACAAGCCGCCCGACTGCAGTCCGACACCAACAGTTTAAATTTAAAGCGCCCTTAGACTCTACAATAGGTGTTGCATTGCAGGTACCTACTTACTTTCTTACATTCTACGACAACGCACCCGTGTGCTGCCGTGAGTCGGAGTGACTATCACCCATTGTCTATTTTGTCTAAACTATAACAATTTTCAATAATTAAAATTCACAAAAAAGAGCACATGACACTTAACAAATAACAACAAAGTGACAATTGACAAATACTGTGACATTTGCTAGTGTTGCAAGGAAAGAAACTTTTATGTCCATTTATAAGGTATTTTGTACTTCAAACGATAAAGGAATATAATTTCAATGTAAAATAGGTGTTGCAATTATAGTTTTATGTAATTTATTTATATTTTTATATTTTTAAATATTTGTTAGGATAAAATCATCTTTACCAATCTTCCTTAAAATTTTGGGAGATTTTTCAACAGGCATCATTTCCCTGTAAGAATACTGCACTATGAATACCGTTTTTCAGAAGCTTACCGATCGCTATTTCATGTCGAGACTGCAGCCCCTGACCTGACCGACCTAACCTAACCTGACCTGACCGACCTAACCTAACCTGACCTGACCGACCTAACCTAACCTGACCTGACCGACCTAACCTAACCTGACCTGACCGACCTAACCTAACCTGACCTGACCGACCTAACCTAACCTGACCTGACCGACCTAACCTAACCTGACCTGACCGACCTAACCTAACCTGACCTGACCGACCTAACCTAACCTGACCTGACCGACCTAACCTAACCTGACCTGACCGACCTAACCTAACCTGACCTGACCGACCTAACCTAACCTGACCTGACCGACCTAACCTAACCTGACCTGACCGACCTAACCTAACCTGACCTGACCGACCTAACCTAACCTGACCTGACCGACCTAACCTAACCTGACCTGACCGACCTAACCTAACCTAACCTGACCTGACCGACCTAACCTAACCTGACCTGACCGACCTAACCTAACCTGACCTGACCGACCTAACCTAACCTGACCTGACCGACCTAACCTAACCTGACCTGACCGACCTAACCTAACCTGACCTGACCGACCTAACCTAACCGATCTTTTTTTTTTTTCTTTTTTTTTTTCGGGGTGGAAATCCTCATGGATGTCCTCCGCTTTGGGGTGGGCGGAGGGGTCTGTCAGACTCTTACTGACTAAAACCACCCCGGTGTTCCATCTCACACTTAGGCCGGGGGCCGCGGGAGCAGTACATTCGTCCGCAGCCCCCAACTAGTGCGGGCCCGCATTTGCGACTTCAACTTGAAGCCGGACGGTGTGCCAAGGTCGGGGAACGCGACCTTCGCTCTGGCCTCTGTCAGGACCGCCTTGTAGGTGATGCCCCTTTCTACGGCTCCGGGCTGCAGTGTGATCACTACAGCCGCGGTGCTTGCGGCTCTCAACCTAGGCGGTCCCTGCGCCTTCTGCGTTGCCGGTGCCGGTGTTCCAGCGGGTGCCGGCGGCGCCGCCTTCTTCTTGACGACCGTCGTCCAGGCCTCCGTCAAAGGCCCGGGCGCGGTCGCCGGAGGAGGAGCGGACGGCCGGGAAGTCGACGCGGATGCCCCATCCACGGACTTCTTCGGCCCAGGCCCCGTCGCGGGCTTTCCAGGCCCCTCCGCGGGCCTCCCGGGCCCCGTCGCGGGCCTCCCAGGCGCCGTCGCGGGCTTTCCAGGCCCCTCCGCGGGCTTTTTGGCCCCCTTCCCAGGCCCGGATGGCTTAGCTGTCCCGGGCTGTGACTCCGGCCTAGTCGCTCCCTCCTTCCTCCGCTTATCCGCAGCGAGCGGTGGGCGGGGAGTCTCCGCCGGGAGGAGTCTAGCCTCGATGGCCTCGAGCCGGGCGCTCACCATCGACCCACACTGCATGCACCATGCAGATGCGCGCGATCCTCTCGATCTCCGCATCCGCAAGTGCATGGGCCGACGATGGAGCCGACGTGGCCGACGTGGTCGGCGGCAGACCTCTGGCCGCGGGAACTGCCTTCGAGGCGGCAAACTGCCGCTTGAGGTCCTCCAACTCGGATCGGAGACGGCCGTTCTCCTCCCATAGCTTCGCCGTTTCCTCCGTGGTTGTGCGATTATGGAGGACCTCAACTGCCTCCATAATGGCGTCCGCCGCCTCCTTCAGAGCGCTCGTGAACGTGCCCTTCAGGTTGCCCGATTTGGTGGCAACCTTCAGGACGACATTCACGGCGTCCTGGACCTGGCGGTTGAGCTCAACCGCCGGTACGCTCTCCACGGCAGCCATCCGGAACAAGCGCCGCTCTCGGGCCTGTCGGGTCAGCTCGGTGACCTCGTCAGCCGCGACCGCCTTACGCTGTGCCCGCTTGGCCGCGTTTGCCCCCGCCTTGTTGGACCCCAATAGGGACACTGAGCCCTCGCTCAGGTCCGCCATCGTGGATCCAGGGTCGCTCTCTGCACTCTCCGCCGGATGCCCTATGGGAACCGGCGTAGCGGGCCGAGATAGTGGCACGAAGCGACCCGCTCGGTCGCGCCCCGGCAACCGAGCGGAACCTCCGCTCGTCACTGCGCGACCTCGTCCCCTCTGTGCCGTTGGCACTTTCGGAGCCGATAGGTTCTCCTCACTCGAGGAGAGGCCTATCGACCCCGAGTCGTTGCTGCGCTGGCGCTTCCGCCTTCCTTCTGGCGCAACATTGCGCAGGCGCTCCAGGTTCACCTGGAGCACCTTTTCTCGCTGGCTGGCGCAATCTTGTGTCTCCACCTCAGAGTCGGTAGAGACACAAGAGCGCGCCGGAGCGGAATGACCGCCAGCGCCCCCTCCAGACACGGTGGGGCCGCCCTCAATAGAGGGGCGGGACTCTCCCCCCCTCGACACCCTCGATGCAGTTGACCGACCTAACCTAACCTGACCGCCCTTTTTTTTTTTTTTTTTTTTTTTTTCGGGGTGGAAATCCTCATGGATGTCCTCCGCCCTGGGGTGGGCGGAGGGGTCTGTCAGACTCTTACTGACTAAAACCACCCCGGTGTTCCATCTCACACCTGCGCCGAGGGTCGCGGGAACTTACGACACTTCCGCAACCCCCAGCTGGTGCCGGCCCGCCACAGCGGGCCTCCTCGGGTTAGCGGGGGGAGTGAGGTGTTAGACTCCCCCCGCGCCGTCTAAGAGGGGCGCGCTTGGAACACTTCGCGCCGCCGCCTCGGGTCCTGATGTGTGGGGGGGCGACAGACTTCCCCAAGTCCGTCGCCCTTGGACCCATTTAGGGGGGCTGGAAGAGGGCGTTGTCCGCCCTCCGCCGACGCCCGGTGCGTCTGCTGCGGGCCGGGTGAGTGGAGGTGATCTCCCTCACCCTTTCCGCATCCTCCTTCTGCGACATGACCGTGTCGCAGAAGGACACCACCGCGTCCCAGGACTCCTCGCTGTCGACCATGGACTCGACCACGGCCGACAGCGACAGGTCACCGCCTACTCCTGAGATGAGGGCACGGCGCGGCTCCTCCCAAGCGGCACACTCTGCCAGCGTGTGCCGGTTGCCCGAAGCAACCGTGCCCCGAGAGCACCTGCGTCGCCCGAAACGACAGGGAGCCGTGCCTCCTCCCGAGCCAGCGCTCGAGCACCGGCCGGACCGCCCCGACGGTGGCGAGGCCGGCGGTAGGGCGTGAAAGCCTGTCCCGCCACTCCGCCACCAGGGCCTCGTGCAGCTGCGACCGACGCAGCTCCAACTGTCGCTGCATCGGCCGCTCGCCCCGCGTTCTCGCTTCCTCGCGCCACCGATATAGTGACGCGAGTACTAACGCCTCGAGGTCCCAAGGCGGAGATCCGGCCAGTACGCAAGCCGCCTCGTAGGAGATCGTGCGATACCCCCTGATGACTCTGACGGCCAGCGCTCTCTGCGGCTTTCGCAGAACAGCGATGCTGCCGGCCGTCAGGTCAGCCGCCCAGATCGGGGCCCCGTACAGGGCCATCGATCGCACGATCCCCACGTAGAGCCGCCTGCAGGCGAGGCTCGGGCCCCCCAGATTGGGAAGCAGCGTTGACAGCGCCCCAGCCGCGCCCAACAGCTTGGGCGCCAGCCGCTGGAAGTGGGGTCCAAAGTCCCACCGGCTGTCGAGCACCAATCCCAGGTACTTCATGGTGGACTCGACAGCTATTCGGACCCCCCCCACAATGATGTGGGATCCGGACGGCGGCGCCCGCCGAGGGCAATGAAAGACCAAACCTGACCGACCTAACCTAACCTGACCGACCACGGAAGGACCACCGGCCACCGACCGACCACCGGACAAAATACGGCTCGGCGACCACAGCCACGTGAATCGACCACTCTGCCATACTCTGGAGCAAGAGATCCTGAGCTCTGGCAGAGTGGTTGATATTACCCTGGAGGAAATGATAGAGCGCCATTAAACGCAATCCATTTCCCCCCCTCTGCATCAACCTCAGGCCGGGAGTCGGCCGAAGGGCAACCAGGCTGCGGGGGGGGGGGGGGGGAGTAAAGAGCCCCCGGCAGCCTTAGCAACCCCTGTCTTCTTCCTCCTCCTTCCTCTCCCCCCCCCCTTGTTGGTGGGCGCACTGCCACAGGCGTTCGTTCCCACCCGCTATGTGCCCCTCGGAGCACTGGGCCGCCCTGTGGCCGGGCTGACCACAGCGATAGCAGTGATCGCTGCGGTCTACTTCCGCGTGGCATCGTGCCTGGACATGCCCAATGTCCAGGCATCGGAAGCACCACATACCCTTGGGTTGCAGCAACTCGACCCTCGCCGCAACCCACCCCACCAACAGATGCCCAGCGCGCGGGCACCGCACCTAAATCGCACCGAGCCCGGAGGCATCGGTGCGAATGTCGCTCGTCTTCACGTCCGCGGGCGGACATTGGCCGGCTTTGGCGACGACCGCCACGACCTCAACCGGGGTCGTCGAGTCGTCCAGGCCGTCGACGCGCAAGTCTGCAGTCTTCATGGGCCTGGACAGCCGAACGTCCTCCGGATTGAGGACCTCCCTCAATTTGAGATGAAATTCTAAAGGACATGGCTAAATGGAAGTAGCAATAGCACAGGAATAAGCAATGCATAAAAAAAACCTAATAATATGTAGATTCAGGCAAAAAAAGATGTGTAATTTTATTTCTTGATTCGAAAAAAGCTTTCGATACCGTTTTTGTCCCCATTCTTGTGCGTAGTCTCGAAGGTATAGGCGTAAGAGGAAACCCGTTAGCATTACTAATAGATTATCTAATGGATCGTAGGCAAAAGGTTAAGGTAGGAGAGTATATTAGTAAGGAGTCTTACGTGACCTATGGCGTTCCGCAGGGGAGCGTACTGGGCGCGACTCTATTTTTAATATATGTATAAGGTCCATCTATTCATACACGAAATATTTTAAGGAATATCTATAGGTGGTAAAGAAGACAATGAAATGCGATTTTTTTTTTGTACGTTTCTTATTTAACGTAATTATTAGAATTGTAATGCTAGAGACATATTGAAAAAATTTGAAAAAAAAATACTCGCTTCAATGACAATAAATACTACGTAGAAACTAGCATAATGGATGTTGAAAATAGTAATGAGCCAGTATTTGTTATGTGTACCTATTAAGTTTTAAATTATTCAATAAAAAAAAAAACTTTTTTTTTTATTTGTTTTTTTTACCAACTGTAGATGTATCAATTAAAATATTTCGTGTTGAACCTGAAGATGGACCTTATATAAACAATCTCTGCAAAATGATGCCAGATAATGGTCGTGTTTTCTCATAATAATAATATGCAGATTACACAGCTACGAGTATTGCTTTCTCTGACGACACATGGGGCGACAAAGGGTCTTTTCGAAATTGCTAACTGGTTTAACTCACATCTTCTAACACTAAATATTTGTAAAACAAAATATATTGCATTTACAAATTACAATAACACTCAACCCGGGCCCAACGAAACTCTCAAAATCCACACTTTTTATAATATAATATATCTAGCACAAATTGCTCTTGTAAAATTATGAAAAAAGCGACTCATATGAAATACCTAGGTATAATCGTTGATCAGCGGTTATCTTGGCATACTCATACATATATGGTCATGGCCCGTACGAGAAAACTTATCAATACTCAATACTCAACTCTTTATTGCATTCCACAATGTAGGCTTAGCTGGTAAACATTTTTCCAAAAGAAACAATCGTGGAGCCTGTCGGGCACAGCAAAAGGAAGATATGTGGAGATGAGGACTTATCATTTAAGTATCTTATAATCTAACTTATTCTAAACACATTTTGATTTATTTCACTTATACGAGTTTCAAGGATTTATCATTTAAATATTCGTTGACACTATAATAACATTTGCTTATTAACCGGTATCGTCCCGCGCGACCTCGCGCGCGCTCGCTACGCTCGCTCACTCTAGTCCCCCTCATCCACTTCGTGTAAGGTTACTTTAAACCCTGCAGACAGAAATAGGAGCCCCGCGCGTCGACGCTCCTTTGGAAACCTAAACAACCTTACAAACATACAACAATAAAGTGAGTGTTTGTTCGCTTAAGAATTATTATCCTGATAATTATATTGATTATATGCCTTCCAAAGGACCGGACATCTTCCGCACGGAAGATGAGCCGTGATTCAAGAGAGAATTATACTGATTGTTCTGAATAACTCGTACCTCAAATTCGTAATTTTAAGTCGCCATTTTCAATATTTGTGTTCGCCCTCAGTCTTTCGCCCACTTAGTATTTCAGTACGCCATAATCAGTATTTTTGACACCCTTACTTTGAATTTATATTCGATCGTTTAAATACTAGCCATTTTGAATGAATAATATAATGAGTTTTGAAGTTGAATTTAGTTGGTAGGAGTCCAGAAAAGTCTACAATGTTCTTCAGTTTTTTGTTGGGAAGTCCATAATGGATTTCCCCACAAAAAAACTGAAGATTATGGGAATTACAATAAATAACGTATTTAATTTTAATTTACATTTAATTACAAGAAGACAACAAGATTTAGATCTGAAACCTAATAGCATAATTATTTTATTTACAAAATTCAGAACAAATCTATCTGCTGACTTTAAGCGATATCTTAATATAAATATGTAGTTATTAAATAAAACATGCACAACTAAAATCTAAGATCACTGTAGAAAAAGTGTAGTGAGTAATACAAGTATGGAGACAAACGCGAGTGGCGCGCTGGGTGTGTGCGCGGCACCGGGTGCGTCCTCGCCGCTGCCTGCGTCCACGGCGCTGCAAGCGTGTCGTCCGGGACCGATGCAGGCGGCGTACGCCATGAGGTGCGGCAGCTGGCTCTGCTCGTACAGCCCCGTGAACATGGAGTGGTGCGGCCCGCGCGCGAACACCGCCACGTCGTCGCCGCCGTGCGTCTCCGACGACAACGGTGCGTCCACATGCGACCGCCAGTTCAGTGAGCCTGAGAAACATTACGACCAAATTACACTACCTCGCGACATATTACGAACTTGACAAGCTGAGATTACTCACCATAAGTCTCCTCAGTTGTTACGTCGGGTCGAATGTTATCGACGTGAGAACGAAAACCTGGTCCATTGGTGTACGATAGCGTCATGTAGGGCACGCTGTTGCGGTCTACGCTTCTAGACGGGCCAAGTACGTCATTGCCACGACGCGAGTATCCGTTGAAGGACATGACGTGCGCGTGGTCCGCCGTCACTACGATGAGTGAGTCTTCCTCTGAGAGCAGCTCGGCGGCGCGCGCCACAGCCTTGTCCATCTCCAGCGTCTCGTCAAGCGCTAGCTCCACGAAGTTGTCGTGGTGCGCGTGGTCGATGCGGCCGCCCTCCACGAACAGGAAGAAACCCTTCTCATTTCGACTCAGCATCCGGATCGCTGTCTCTGTCAACTCGGCGAGTGTGGGCTCTGATTCTGTATTCGATTGCATATGGTACTGCATATGACTAGCTTCGAATAAGCCCAAAAGGTATTCAGGCAGGTTATTATTAGCGGTCATTAGCTGCGCTCGGTGCCAAATATATTGATAGTTTAAATTGCGTTCCGCCTTGTCTTGCTGCCACTCTTCAATAAGATTACGGTTGTCTGTCCGTCTACCCAAGACTCCTTCTTCATCACGAATGCTGGTCGGCAAAAAGTTGCGTCTACCGCCACCTAAAATAACCTAGAAAACAATGAAAAGCAATTAAGTAACTTATGGTTCAAAGATTTTATTTAAAATTAGCTTGTCCAGACACTTAAGGTCAAGAATTTCGTTGCACGGTTTCATAAAGTAGTTCTGCTCTTTTCCTTATGGACAAGAAACTCTTTGAAGCCAATAGAAAACTTCATAAGATATAATAATTTTAATATACATTTAATCACGCCTATATTCCTTTAAGGGTAGGGCAATCTATTTCCGGGCTTTCCACACTCCGGGCTGCTATAGAGAATATTTAACGGACAATATCAACAACGCCTTAACTGTGCTGGGAATCTAAACCATGAACTTACGTTTAGTAACCGCTTTTTAGACCAAAAAAATTAATAAACACGCAAATACAGACCTTGAACTTGTTGCCGGGATGTTTGTGTATCAGTTGGTGTGCGATGTCGGGGCAGCGGTCGGTGTCGAAGCCGGCTGCCTCCACGAGCGCATCGTTTTCCCAGTTGCGGTCTGCCACCTTGGCGAACACGCCTGCCGGTGACGCGTGAGTAATGCGTGTCGTGGTGACGATACCTGCGTTCAAACAATTTGTTCAACATTTGCTTTTAAGGAAGTGTCGTCGTCCGATCGCAGAATTTGGTGCACCATGATGTGCCTAGGCATTTCACGAAAAGGCACCATTTCATGAAATCGCCATCTGTGATGTTGTTAAATGATGATGTGCCCAGGATCGATGAAGATCACACGATTGTTGGTATTCCTAGATACGATGAAAAAAATCTCTAGCATAATAAGCAAAAAGAACTGCTGCGGCACGGCTCCTGCGGAGCCGAATATGACGTTTCGTGCCGCGATGCCGAACACTCCGGTGTACATCTTCCGCATACACTACACCACTAATGCGGAGGACATCGTGGAGTATGTACGCCAAAAGGCCAAGTCCTTGGTGAGAGTGCAGCTGCTGGAATCGCGCTGTAACGCCAACTTCAAGGCGTTTGTGGTGCGAGTGCCAAAGTGTCTTCTGCACCTCGTCATGGAGGAGAACTTTTGGCCGGAGGGAGTGGTGATCCGAAAGGGTGTTAAAGTACCCATAATCATGAGCAACTTTTGTTCTACAACTTTCCCCAAAAGTCAATAATTTAAGAGAAATAGATGATAAAAGATCTCAAAAAAAAAAACGTTAAAATCTATCTATCCCCAATTATGATCAGCTGTATTTTCATTTTAGGTCATATTTCGGATCATGAATTAGAAGGACCATTTTCTGAATTTGTAACTAAAGCAGGGATGAAGAATTTTTGAAAAAACTAAATCAAAATCATTTTAAAAACTTATCGTATTTGGAAAAAGAACTTATCGTATTTTGTTTTAACACTTGGTTTAAGACAGTCATCAGTGATACTTTATGTGGCCTGTGGATTAGTACCCCCTTTCCGACTAACCTTGTATAATGTTAAAAACTATGAACTCATTTTGGAGTGCCTACTGATTTAATAAAAAGTTTAAGGTAGTTCGCCTTTTTTGTTTCTATCAATGCTTTACGGTTACCTTGAACTAAGCAGAATCAATATCCTTGACTGTACTAAGTAAACTGTTTTTATACGTATTAATGTAAAATGCGAATGTTTAGCTATGTGTAGCACTCACCAGCGTCCCGTCCGTCCTCCAGCGCCCACTCAGCGATCGACTGGACGTGTCTGGCGGTGTCTGTAGAAGCTTCACAATCACCGCGCCGCACGGCTGCATTTACTCCTATGGCGCCAGAATTAGTTTTAACACCACATAAGTATGCGGTAGCAGTACAGGCGGAGTCTGCAATTTGGGCGTTTACGCAGTATGTCTGAAACATTAAACTTATAAACCAAGGTGGATCTCACGGGGGTGAGATGGAATATGCGAAATATTAAATATTTTTTTACCTTAACCAACCCGGTCGTGGGGAATGACTCGAAACACATCTGGGCCTCCTCCCCAGTGGCATTTAGTCGCTGTCCCAGCAGCGTGCGCGCGGCCGCCAGTGTAGGTACCGACATGCCGTCGCCCATGAACATGACTACGTTACGCGCTTTCTTGAGGGTTGCAGTTTGAGCGAGGCGAGCGTCAATAGCTGCCTGTGCTTCCTGCATCCAGTAGTCGGAGTTGGTTTCAGCGCGGTTGACGGCGTCCGCGCGGCCGGCGCGGTCCGCGGGGTGGTAGCGGTCACCGCGGACGCACTGCGCGGCGGACGCGACCGCCACTAATATCGTGAATAGCGACCTCATAGCGATCCTAACAACTGGAGAATGCCATTCATCAGACACGCTTTTATGGTTTTCTTGAGTATCTAATCTTTCTAAAGCTAGTACCTAATCGAAAAGTAGGTGATACTTCTGTAATTAAAACAATAGGTATATAGATTAATTCACGAGTCTCAGTGTCCTCACATTGATAATGGTGTATAGATTAGAACATAATTATTCTTATAAGCAAAATCTTTTTCCCGATATTCGTCTGCGTAGATTTCATCTATATAAACAGGGTGTCCCAGGAAACCTGTACCAGCGAAGGTCTGTGGTAAGGGGAAACTAGTACCCATCGATTGAACCCCCCATGTATGTTCCGCGACATTTAGTAGATTTCGAGATTTGATTTTTTTTTGAATAATTTTCAGATTTTTTAAAATTGTACGCGATTTTATTTATAACTTCTTCTGAGTGTTCAGGTTTCCTGGGACACCCTGTATAAAAGAAGAAGCTGACTGACTGAATGATCAATCAACGCACGGCCTAAACCGCTGTGGTGAGAAACTTGAAATTTTGACAGCAGGTTTCTTTTGTAACGTAAGCAGCCACTAAGAAGGGATCTCTCGAAATTCAACCCCTAAGGGGGTGAAATAGAGTATTTTTTGTGTGTAAATCCGTCATTTTTGAAGCAAAAAGCATGAAATTAAATATTGAGGTGTCTGGTTAAAAATAAATGTACAGGTGTTTGAGTGTTTTTGGAAATTCAACCCCTAAGGGGGTGAAATAAGTGTTGAAAGTATGTATGAGAATTCTGGTACTTTTGAAGTAAGAAGCACGGAATTAAATATTTAGGCTTCTGGTTAAACCTACATTTGTTTGAGCGTTTTTATTAATTATACCCAAGGGGTGAAATAAAAGATGAAAGTTTTTTTTAAGTTAGGAGATTTGTATGAATTATTCTTTTGGGTTTGGCACAAACACTTTTCAAAGTAAATAATCAAAGACGGACTTAATGGATTTTAAAATTACTCCTAAAAAGAGACTTAACAAGGGTTTAAAATTTCACACAAGCGAAGCTGCAGGCAAAAGCTAGTATTGTATAAACATCTTGTGGACTTATACGGGTAGTTTTGAAAAATGTTTAAACACTTATTTAATCATTTGATGTGAAGAGTATTTATTTTCCCAGTTTCAAATCGATCTGATCGAGACACAGGGACTTTGATTTTTTTATAGGTATGTAAACTTCAATGCATCTCCTTATGGGAATTTTAAGTTTTTGCATTAAAAGCTTGCCTACTAAGAAGATGGAAACAAGATGAAATAGAAACAGATAACATGCATTCGGAGGTACAAATGTTGAGCAGAAATATCTGATGCCTTCCAACTGCATGTCATGGCATCCCTTTCTATTTGATCTTGTGTTTCCATTTTTTTTGTAGGTAAGCTTTTATAAAAAACCTGTCACGTTTGAAATGTATTGTTAGAACATGACGCAGAACACAGGCAGCACACATGCTTAGTATATAAGATTGTAAACCATTTTAATCGTATCGTCATCAAATCGTAGTCGAGTGAGATTCATCTCTTACAAAGCATCCTCTCACTGTGGCCCGGTGCTCATAGCCGTCAGTACCATTGATCTCGTGAGTGTGCGGGATCGGCAGTGAGAAAATCATTTCCTATGTACATTGCAGGAGCGACGTATACTTATCCTTTTCTTAGTCAAGTTCCGTGTGTTACCCGAGGTCTCCTGGTAACAGGCATCCCGCACGTGGAATTACACTACAACATTATAATTATCTAAGTATTGTTACGGTTATGTTTGTTTAGGCTACATACTTATATGTGTCGGGTGTTATACTTATTTACATACGGATGTTCTGTCTAGCCTTTTCCCAACTATGTTGGGGTCAGCTTCCACTCCAGCCAGATGCGGTTGAGTACCAGTATTTTACAAGGAGCGACTGCCATCAGATCTCTACAACCCAGTTATTGGGCAATGCCGATATCTTAAGGTTAGACTGATTGTCGTACTTTCAAGCTTCTGACTACCTGTAACGACTGTCATAGGTATTCGTATAACAGCTTACCGTGCTCTCCGAGGCACGGACGGGTCTCGATGTGTTACGAATGGTCACCCGGCCACGGATTGACCGCGGCAATCGTAGCTTAACCTTGCAAATCGTATGATCCGCGCGGTTGTTACTTAGCCACGAGCCCCTCTACATTTACATAACGATATTGGTTATTATTTCATTATTTAAATTATAAAAGGATGAAGAATTTGGATGGTTTTAGTAAATTCGAAAAAAAATTTAATGAATTAACCGGTATCGTCCCGCGCGACCACCCGGAACGTCAGTGCCATTGTTTATCTATTGTGTCTATATAATTACAGTACTACACAGGTTAATCAAACATTTTTTTATTATGTTCTTATAATTAAAATTTAACGATTACACAGAATTACAACGATTACAGGCTATAAGCTAAAACATAATAATGTTGTTTTCAATATTCTGAACCGATCTATCTGTCCGTCTTACTTAATAAAGTATCATATAAATAACGATTAAATTAAGAATGGCTTAAACTAAAATTTAAGATCACTGTAGGAAAAGTGTAGTGAGTAATACAAGTATGGAGACAAACGCGAGTGGCGCGCTGGGTGTGTGCGCGGCACCGGGTGCGTCCTCGCCGCTGCCTGCGTCCACGGCGCTGCAAGCGTGTCGTCCGGGACCGATGCAGGCGGCGTACGCCATGAGGTGCGGCAGCTGGCTCTGCTCGTACAGCCCCGTGAACATGGAGTGGTGCGGCCCGCGCGCGAACACCGCCACGTCGTCGCCGCCGTGCGTCTCCGACTCCAGTGGCACGTCCACATGTGAAGTCCATTCTAGCGTGCCTGCGAAAGTTTATAATAATATAACACACAATATTGAATCATAAAGTCAAACAACTTGTCTAATAGACGGTATTTACCATAGATCTCCTCAGCAGTTACGTTGGGTCGAACGCCGTTGACGTGCGGGCGAAAGCCGGGCCCATTGGTGTACGATAGTGTCATGTAGGGTGTGCCGTCACTATCCAAGTCCCTAGAAGGGCCGAGGATGTCATTTCCACGACGCGAGTAACCATTGAAGGACATGACGTGCGCGTGGTCTGCTGTCACTACAATGAGTGAGTCCTCCTCTGAGAGCAGTTCGGCGGCGCGCGCCACAGCCTTGTGCATCTCCAGCGTCTCATCAAGCGCTAGCTCCACGAGGTTGTCGTGGTGCGCGTGGTCGATGCGGCCGCCCTCCACGAACAGGAAGAAACCCTTCTCATTGCGACTCAACGAGCGAATCGCTACCTCAGTGAGCTGAGCAAGTGTAGGCTCGGTGGTGAGGTTAGCTTTCATGTGATACTGTAAATGATTGTTTTCAAACAATCCCAAGAGATAATCAGGAGGTGACGAGATCAACGGATTCAACTGTTCCTGGTTCCATATGTAACGGTGATCGACGTTGCGTGTAGCTTTGTCGTTTTGCCATTCTTCAATCAAGTTGCGACCATCAGTTCTAAGACCAGGTGATCCCTCCTCATCGATTGTCGTAGTAGGAATAAATTCGCGCCTTCCTCCTCCCAAAATAACCTACCAGATATAAAAAACGTTATCAGAAAAAAACTGTGTTTTTTATTTGGTTCACAAATCGGTTGGCACGTTGGCACAATGAAAACGATTACTAAAAAACAACTTAATAAATATGTTTGTCATACTTATTGTTATACACAAATATTCTCTAGTGCGTACTTAGTAAGTGCGAGAACTAACCTTGAACTGGTTGCCGGGGTACATGTGCACGAGCTGGTGAGCGATGTCAGGGCAACGCTCGGTGTCGTGTCCGTCTTGTGCAACGGCGGCATTGTTCTCCCAGTGCCGGTTGGCCACCTTGGCGAACACACCAGCCGGTGACGCGTGGGTAATGCGTGTCGTTGTCACAATACCTGTCCAGTACACAATATGTTATTGTCGTCTCGATTTTGATTTGAATTAATGAAATCAACATTTGATCAATGCAGACCGGCGTCCCGGCCGTCTGCGAGCGCCCACTCGGCGATAGACTGGACACGTCGCGAGGTGTCGGTGGAGGCGTCGCAGTTCCATCGCGGCACGGCGGCCGTCAGACCGAGCGTGCCCTGGTTGGCTTTCACCCCGCACAGGTACGCGGTCGCCGAGCACGCGGAATCTGCAACTTGTGCATCAACGCAATACGTCTGCAAAAGACGTATAGTGTTAATAGATATTTCTCTGTTGATTGTATAAAAACTTCCGGTTGAATGGAACAATCCCCCACCTTGACCAAGCCGGAAGTAGGGAACCTCTCAAAAGAGAGCTCGGCCTCCTCGCCGGTGGCGTCAGCATTGCTCCGCTGTCCCAGCAGGGTGCGCGCAGCGGCGAGCGTGGGCACGGACATGCCGTCGCCCAGGAACATGACCACGTTGCGCGCCTTGTTCTTGCTCTCACGGTGAGCGAGGCGGGCGTCGATGGCGGCCTGCGCCTCGCTGTACCAGTGTCCAGCTTCAGTCTCGGCGGCGCGGCCCGGTGCGGTGGAGGGTGCGGGGGCAGCAGGGTGGTAGCGGTCGGCCAGCGGCACTCCGGCGGCCACCACGCTCGCCGCGAGTGTCATCAGCGCTAGCTGCTGCAAGAACATAGTGAAGGGTTCGGCTGGTCGAGTACGACTGCTGCTCCTATAACACCTAATATCTAGGCTATATAGGCTATCTTATCTGTGGCTATTGTTTTGTTATTATAATATTACCGGTATTTAAAGATAAATTCAGCAGTATTCTTATGTGAAAATATTGGCGTTAATCTATTATTTAATTTACAACTTTTTGCCGATACGATTAGCGCAGTGACTGAGTGGTTGGATGGATGCCGCGCAACAGTGTGCGGTTCGATTCCAGCTCGGAGTGAAAATTTGTGTGGCCTACTAATTGATTCGGTTTTGGTATTTGTGCACGTGAAGATTTGTGTCTGTAAATGCACCTACGATACAGGAGTATTACAAGCTTAGACAACGCTTTTTTAAGAGAAAAATGGTTTGTTTCTAGTGTTACTGCGTGTTGTCCATTCTCTAATCTTGTTCATTCAAATCCTCTATGCGGAGGTTTGTTTATTTAAAC
Source organism: Amphipyra tragopoginis (assembly GCA_905220435.1). Lineage (NCBI taxonomy): Eukaryota > Metazoa > Arthropoda > Insecta > Lepidoptera > Noctuidae > Amphipyra > Amphipyra tragopoginis. Next base: position 26,487,921 of record HG992009.1, on the reverse strand, counting down.
TGGGCATGGTTGCCATGTCAAAAGATGAGTTTGTAAATTAAACTCGTGTTTGATAAGTAATGAGATGGTAAGATTTGCTAAACGCTGTTACATTCATGAAAATGTTCTCAACTCTTCTCTGGCTGATATGGAAGTTTCTGAAATCCATTGGTTTAACTAAGTCATCTTCAAATATCTTACCCTCGAACATTTACCTTAACAATCTAAATACGCATTTTTCGAAATCAATTACACTTGCGGACGAAGTGCAAAGAAAAATCATTCTTGATATTACTTCCATGCCAATATTACCTCCAAACTCTTTCTCATTTTCCCCGTGGATGACGTCGACGTCCTAAAATGTTTTAACTCTATCAAATCTAAAGCAGTTGGCTTTGACGGAGTCAGGCAGGGCTTTGATATTCTTTATTATCAATTATACAGGGTGGTAATTTGAAATGGGGCATGAAGGGCAGCTACCTTAACCACTGTAGCTACAGGAAAACGTTCTTAGAAGACTACCCCTAACTTTTGGGATAATTTAAATCGACATTCACAGATTTTGAAAAAAAAGTATAGTCGGCGAGAAAAAGAGCTGTTTTCACAAAACTTATAACAAAAATAACAAAAAACTATTTGAGATGAGTTAGCTATAAGGGCAGCTACCTTAATCGTTGTCGCTACAGAAAAATGTTGATAGGAGACTGGGCATAATTTTTGAAATTATTTCGAAATGCACAAAAAAAAGGAAAAAAATTGGTGCGTTCAGCAAAAAAATAGTCGGTTTTCACAAAACTTTTTTGTGATGCCAATCGATCCTATTTCCCATAAGGATCAAAATACTCTTTTGGACCTACTGAGGTTAGAGTACTAGAAACATCAGAAATCTCGAAAAACAACATTTCGTTAAAAGTTAGGATCACGCCGAATTTTTTTATTTTTTTTATTTTCCATATCTGTGAAATCAGTTCGAAATGTTTTCAAAAATTATGGACAGTTTCTTAAGAACATTTCCCTGTAGCCACAACGATTATTATTATATTATTAAGGTAGCTGCTCTTATTACTAACCCATCTCAAATAAGTTTTTTGCTATTTCTGACTTTTCTAGTATTCTAACCTCAGTTGGTCCGGAAGAGTCTTTTGATCCTTATGGGAAATGGGATCGATTGGCATCATATTTTTTTTTGTGAAAACTGCCCTTTTTCTCGCTGACTGTACTTTTTTTTTCAAAATCTGTGAATGCCGATTGAAATTATCCCAAAAGTTAGCGGTAGTCTTCTAAGAACGTTTTCCTGTAGTTACAATGGTTAAGGTAGTTGCCCTTCATGCCCCATCTCAAATTACCACCCTGTATCTTCCCATTATTTATCATATTATGTTTTCTTTGTAGACTGGGGGTTTTCCGTTAATCTGGCGAAAGGTGTACATTATCACTCTTCTGAAAAATTCTAGCCCCAGTCTAGCTAACCACTTTAGGTCAATTTCCATTTTCCCATATCAGTCCTAAATCTTAGAAGCAGTTGCACATAAACAAATTGCTTCCTACGTTTTTAAAAATATGTTGCTTTCAAAGTTTTAATCCGGTTTTCGACCTGGGGGGCAATTCTCGTTTCCTTCGAGATAATCTCGAAGTAGAGATTGCGGTTCGAGCGTTTTTTCTACTTTAAAATCTCGAAAGTCGAAGTCATTTTCTCGAATCTTGTATTCTCAGCACACCAATCTCGAATCAAAGGAGTAAAATGTTGCCATTATGATGGATATATGACGCGCGATGCGTTTCGTTCCACATAGTTATTGCGTTTTGAAAACTTTATGCAATGATAACAATATGTTGTCAAAAAAGTCTTGAAATGGAACTAATGTTTAATCTTCTCTAGTGCTTTGTCAGTTAATGTTTTATCAAGTGATAAATGTGTCTAAATACGTGCAAATTGATTTAAGATGAGTAAAACTATCTAAAGCTCAGCCAGAGAAGCTATTTTTAAAGTTTAAATTTTGTAATGTATGACTACAGGTGCCCCCATTTTTCAACTCTTTTTTGACAGGTTAAGAGTCTATTTTAGATAAAAACTAAAGCTTTATGATTAGGTATTCGAAATAGGTGGCAATTCCTTAACTTTCAAGTATGCTGATACTGAAGATAAGGTCAAAACCCAAATTCATGATGGCGGCCATGAAAATGTTATTAAGTCATCATGGGTGTCTATTCTAATAGCATTACCTGTATTTTCGCTCGAGAAAAGTTCGAATTCGACTTTTTTCTCGAATTTGTATTGCCCCCTGGACACAGTACGTTCACTGCCCTGCTTAAAGTATCGAAGACATTAGGTCCGGCTTGGAGAATTCAAGGTTGACGGTATTGGTTTTAATAGACTTTTCCAATGCTTTTAATACTGTTGATTATGGTATTCTCCTCGCCATTTTGTCGCAAATAGGGATCTCGTCATCATCACGGGATTGGTTCTCATCATATCTTCGTGGTCGCCAGCAGGCAGTACGTGTTAGTCAGGAATCTTCTGACTGGTGCGACTTGGTAACTGGCGTTCCGCACGGCAGTATACTCTCTTCCCTGTTGTTTTCTTTATTTATTAATTCCATCACCAACATTTTCAAATGCTCTTACCGTTTGTATGCGGACGACTTGCAACTCAAACTAACATCAGCAACATCGACAACTGTATTTCCAGTCTCAACGCTGACTTACACACGATCGGTGACTGGTCTAGTAAATTCGGAGTTGCCGTAAATATAAATAAATGTCAAGCCATGATTATAGGTAGCTCGTTCCATTTAAAAAAGATTAATATTCATCACCTTATGCCGATAATTTTCAACCATTCCGTTATTCCTCTGTCACCTCACTTAAAGAATTTGGGTTTGCACCTCAACGAAAGGCTAAGCTGGAACAAGCAGGTGGCTCAGGTTTGCCAGAGCGTCACGGCCGTACCGCGATCTCTCTATAGGTTCAAACATTTTCTCCCATCTACCACTAAAACTTTTTTGATCCAGTCTCTTAAGCTACCTGTAATTGATTATGCAGATGTTTGTTACTCTGATTTAGCTCAAGAACTTCTGAACAAATTAGGTCGTATTCTAACAATTGCATTCGTTTCATTTTCGGACTTAGTAAATATGATCACATTTCTCATTTCCGTTCTCAGCTTAAATGGCTGTCTATACGGCAAAGACGGTCCTTCAGATCTTTCCATATACTGTTCTCTATTATGAACGATCTACATGCTCCTGATTATCTGAAAGGATATTTTCAAGTTTTGGGCAGTACTCACAATCGTAACCTTTAACATCACCAACATCGCAACATCATGGGTAAACTACACGAACGCCTGCTCTTGTCGCGCCCGCGACAGGCGGCCGACAGACTCCAACCGCCGTTCCAACATGGCTATACCAAGAACAGAGGAACAGGCACTCAGATCCTTCGCAACGGCAAGTTCATCACGGATGCGCTGGAAGCGAGGGGAAGTGTGGCCATGGTCCTGACGGATCTTTCGAAGGCCTTCGACTCAATAAACCACGAAGGTCTGACGAAGAAGTTTCAAACAGTTGAAGTCCCGAACAACATCATCAAACTAACAGAGAATTACCTGAGCGATCGCAAAACGTACGGACGCTTCAGAACCACCATCGGCGACGAAAAACCGGTGCCACACGGGGTCCCCCAGGGCTCTATCCTGGGTCCGGTCATGTTCAATTTGTACGTACACGACGTTTGGGACCAACGGGACCGTATCCGCGGACTCAAGCTCTCCCAATACGTACGCTGATCACCTGTGCATCCTTAACAGGTCTCCCGACCCGAACTGTGCGACACACCGCGCGGGCTGGACCGCCGACACCGTTATCGACCACTACCGTCGCTGGGGGCTAAAATGCAACGTAGACAAAATGGAGTGTGCTGTGTTCACTCATAAGAGAAACTACCGCAGAACCATTCGCATCAAAGACGAGGTAATCGAATATAAAGATCGCATAAAATATCTGGGTGTACACTTAGACAAGACCATGACCATGAGCAAACAGACGGATTACGTCGTGCAGAAGGCGCGACGAGCACGCGGCGCGCTAGCCCCTATCATAGGCTGGCACGCCAAGACGGATATGACTGTGAAACTTGCTGTCGTTCAGGCCTACCTACTTCCTATATTGGATTATGGCGTGGTACAACTACTCTCACGTTACAGTAAGAGCAATTTACTAAAAATTTAATGCCAATATCGAATAGTTCTCAAGACTAGCGGACAATTCCCAAGACGCCTAGTAACCTCACTACTCTGGGATATGTTCGATTGGGATCCATGGCACCTCCGTGCACAAGACTTAAACGAGGACATGCTGCGCCGACTTCGCGAAATGCTCATCGAGGATCTAGAGACCCCTGGTGACGCCTACCTAGGATACGGACAGCACAACCCCCTCCTAACTAATACTAGACTAGGTGAAATTGAGTATGTACCAAAAAAATGTAGGCGTCGGCTGCTCAGCAAGCGAACGATAGCTCCACGTCCCCATAAATTGTAATTTTTATTTTTTATTCTGTACACACTAACAAGCTCACAGCACACACTACACGACACTTATGTAGATCTCTTTCAGACAAACATAGGTAGACTGTAAGTAGCTGATACACCCACAGGTCGAATACACCACCGACCTATGGACTTAATGTAACATATGAACCAGGGTAATAAACATCTTTCTTTTCTATTCGCAACCTTCGTGCTTCTCAAAGTTTACTTCTCCAAATACCTTCCCACCGCACAGGTTTCATTTACAACTTCTTCGTTGTCTCAGGAATTAAACTATGGAACGTGCTCCCTCTTGATATTAAAAAAGCTCGTAGTAAATTCTCGTTCAAACGCAAAGTTAAGGAATACTACTTGAAGTCGCTGCACTCCTAATTCTCTTATATAATTGTATTCGTCATAATTTCACTTTGATTTTCACAATGTTTTGTACTGTATATATTTTAATAGTTATATATGTTATAATTGTATTATTATATATGAGTAGGTATTTTATTATAATTTATTGTATTATAGTGTAGTCTTCTGAGAACAAAATTGACAAATTATCTTTTTTTTTGTACCTATTTAGATGCTTTTCTTTTTACCTAAAGGTTGACTGGTAGAGAATGCTTAATGGCATTAAGTCCGCCTTATATACCACCATAGTGCATAGAAGTATAATTAAATAACTCCAGTAATCTTTTTTTTTATTTTTATTTATTCACCTTCTGTTTATAACTTACACATATCTAACTCAGTAGTCCTCGAGCGTGACGCAAGGAACCGTATACTTATACTTTACCAATTCTTGTGCTTAACGATAATTATAGTGCGATGATAATCATACGTACGAGCATTCATACAGGCAGCAAGTTCATACCGAGCAAGACTTAACCGAGTTAGTTAGAGGACTTATTTAGGGTTGTTGGTTTCTCCTGCTAATCATTAACAATATACAAGGTTAGTCAGAAAGGGGGTACTAATCCGAAAGGGTGTTAAAGTACCCATAATAATGGACCACTTTTGTTCTACAACTTTCCCCAAAAATCAATTAATTTAGAGAAATTGCTGTTCAAAGATTTCATTAAAAATACGCTACAACAACCCTATCATCAGCTGTGTTTACATCTTAGGTCATATTTCGGGTCACGAAACAGTTATAGGTACAAATAAAAATGGCCGACTAACAAATTAATGATTATTATCGTACGTAATAAACGTGTGTGTGGGTACTAAGAAATGTACCTATGCACTATCTTTTGAAAGCGCATGAACTCGACGAGATAGATTTATCGATTTCCGTAATTGACCGTATTTCAAAAGTTACGAGTATTTTCCTTTTTAACCGACTTCAAAAAGGAGGAGGTTCTCAATTCGTCTGAATGTTTTTTTTTTTTTTGTATGTTTGTTACGCGATATCTCCCCCTATTATGAATGGATTTTGATGCTTCTTTTTTTGTTTGGTAGCCCATACTTCAGAGGTGGTCCCATATAAATTTTATTGAAATTGGTGCAGCACTTTTTGGAAAAATCAACAAAAACAAAAAAACACAAATCGTATGTAGACGACGTTCTAGTTGTAGTGCTGGTCCGTGAATTTGTACACTATTTTAATAATTGTAATTTGTGGCACTAAAAAGTATAAAATAAAAAAACTTTAAAAAAGTAATAACCGACTTCAAAAAAAAACTAAACGGAGTAAAATAATTATCATTTAATAAAACTACCAGTTTCAGAAGTCGGTGTTCTACGCTGAAACAAATTGAATGCACCGACTTCTGAAACTGGTAGTTTTATTAAATGATAATTATTTTACTCCGTTTAGTTTTTTTTTGAAGTCGGTTTTTACTTTTTTAAAGTTTTTGATAAAAACTTTGCGTGCATTTAAAGTTTCATACTCTCAAACTTAAAATAAATCAGTTTTTTCAGCATGCTATTGCTAACCTAAGATCTTAGGCTTTAAATGTGTGTTCGAATCCCATATTATTATGATGTAGTGATAGATCCCCGTGACAGAAAGACACAAATTTTAAGGAATTTAAAAAAAGTTATTGAATTTGAATCAATTGTCAAATTCTCCGGAATATCGCGGGATTAAGTTTTTGGGATAACGTTGCACAACTCTAAAACTTTTATAGCCTAAACATTTTATCCGTTATTATTATTGTAGGTAAGATTTCTTAGTCGCTTGCAACACTTCCCGGAATACAGTCGATAATTTTGATTGTTTACGCGAGTCGTGCTTTAATTTTTGTTGTTTTTAACACGGAGGTTGACGGAGTACCAAATGAGGAGTGTTATAACATGGTGATGTGTAATGATAGTTGTGATGCCGTGCTCTCAACAGGCCATGAATTGTCCGGCAAAGGTTTTCGGTCTAGTATTCGAGGATTGTGTTGTGATCCAGCTAGTACAGCGGCGCGGCGCCGGCGCTTCGTTTCTTTTCGCTCGCAGCCGTAGAGCGTACTGGGATCAGCAGTTCCCCATGTAGATCGGACGTGGCGTTCCTGTAGCCTGGCCTCCTCGCTCACCAGACCTGATTCCGCTGGACTTATTGTGGGGTCACGTGAAGTGTATGGGTTACGCTGCGGACTACAGCAATGAAAACGAGATGGGGTAAAGAGTAACATCTGCGTTTGAGAGCATGAAAGACAATCCGCAGATAGATGTTACGTAATGCGATTGCATCCGTCCGTAGGTACCTACATCGCCACGCGTCTTTGTGCATCACGCGATAAGGGCGGCAGATTGATCATATTTTGTTTGTGATAACCAAAAGTGCTTCTTGTGTTCCAATTCGAAATGAACCCTTTTCGTAGTGTCCGTGGTGATAGATTCATTTGTAGGTATTAACGTAAGTTCATAAAACTAATAACCGAAAGTGCTTGTTCCATTCGAAATTGAACCCTTCTTGTAGTGTCCGTGGTGATACGGGGGATACATCCATTCGTAGGTAGGTTAGGTACCTACGTACTTACATAAAACATTAATAACCAAAAGTGTTTCTTGTGTTTCAATTTAAAATTAAGACGACACGTGTGTGACATTCTCGTTGGCAGAGAACAGCGTCGACATCAGAAATGGTAAGTTTCTAGGTAATAATCATAATTATGTTCAAAAACTTCCGATACACGCACACATACACAGTATCATAGTAACCTACGATTTCGGCGGCAGTCGTAGGTACGTAGGTACAGCTGGCGCTTTGTATTTTACCGCCGCGCCGCACCGAACCGATAGGCTTATAACAAAATTAGGGTTGCGGAGTTTTTGAAATAAATAATATTTATTTACTTTTGTATGGAAATAAAAACATAAGTTTTTTTTTTTTTTAACACATGCTATAAAACAGTGTTCAGTGATACTATAAGTGGCTTTCGGATTAGTATCCCCTTTCTGACTAACCTTGTATAATGAAGACATTTTGAAGCAATTGTTGTAATGTTGCTACGCTGGATGGCAACGCTAATTTTTCAGTCAAAAAATATGCCAGTCCCCTGGTCACGCGAAGTGACGACCAGCCTTTGAGCAATTTACTTGAAGAGTAGACGTGCACTTGGACCCCATGACCTGGGCGTTTCGACCCCAAGCGTCTCAAAGTCATAGCAACCAATGAGGTAACTATATTTGCGCCGTATGAGGGTCTCCGCGACGGCAACGCCAGCGCAAGATGGGATGGAGCAAGAGTGTCGACATAAGTTGCGTCCCACACCAGAAACCTCCCTATCTTCCCTGGCAATAGCGACATGCCGTCGTTCTCTTCCCGTTGTCACGTGCCAAACCATTGAGTTCTAGTATAGCTGGGACGCTGGGAGCTGGGTGCTATGCGACCTGCACTCCTGCAGCAAGACAGGCTATGGTATCCGCGGCTGTCGACAGCTTCACCACAAGGACACCGATGTGGAGTAACACAAGGACCGCCAATGGAGTCTCCACCTTGTTACCAAGTAAGATGGGAGGGGATTATTTACTAAAATAATTATAATATTTATATAAATTGAGAAACTAAGTTAAATTAAAACCATACAGTTAATAATATTATTTGGTTTTATATGTATCTGAACAAAAAGTTATGAAATCAGAAAAAAACATACATGGAAAAAAACATGCCAACATCTAGGCAGGACTGTGTCTTTTGCTATCTAAAAATATAACTAAAATGAAGAAAACATATTATGCCAAGTTCCTTGTCGACACGTTGTTAGCAGAGTTGTGATACCTATGCATTAATTGCTGCGGCACGGCTCCTGCGGAGCCGTACCTGACGTTTCGTGCCGCGATGCCGAACACTCCGGTGTACATCTCCCGCATACACTACACCAGCACCACTAATGCGGAGGACATCGTGGAGTACGTACGCCAAAAGGCCAAGTCCTTGGTGAGAGTGCAGCTGCTGGAATCACGCCGTTACGCCAACTTCAAGGCGTTCGTGGTGCATGTACCAAAGTGTCTTCTTCACCTCGTCATGGAAAAGAACTTTTGGCCGGAGGGAGTAGTGTTCCGTCACTTCCGCGGACAAGTGGTGCCACATGATCGCACAATGACATAGTGCGTAAGTGAAGTTTTACTAACATAGGCTTAAGTTTCTATACTAATACAAATGTATTATTATAATATATATTTTAGTTTGTAAGGTATATATATACATATATGCACCTAAGTAGCCTGATAATAAAGAATCTATTATTATTAAATAATATTTGTGAATTGATAAAACAGCTATTTTACAATTTTTCATTAAAGAACTGATCAATATGTACTTTTTGTTGCAAGAAAAGTTTCAGGGACGATTATACGCGTCACAACTTATCCAATAGTTTACGACTTTTTTCAGTATGAATTAATTATACTTCAGATATATCTATATCGGATGTCACAAATCACATGGTCATGGAAGCAAAGTATTTTATTATATATACAGGGTGGTAATTTGAAATGGGGCATGAAGGGCAACTACCTTAACCATTGTAGCTACAGGAAAACGTTCTTAGAAGACCACCCCTAACTTTTGGGATAATTTCAATCGGCATTCACAGATTTTGAAAAAAAAGTACAGTCAGCGAGAAAAAGGGCTGTTTTCACAAAACTTTTTTTATGCTGCCAATCGATCCCATTTCCTATAAGGATCAAAAAACTCTTCCGGACCAACTGAGGTTTGAGTACTAGAAACGTCAGAAATAACAAAAAACTATTTGAGATGGGTTAGTTATAAGGGCAGCTACCTTTATCGTTGTCGCTACGGAAAATTTTGATAGGAGACTGGCCATAGTTTTTGACATTATTTCGAACTGCATAAAAAGATATTGAAAAAAAAAATTGGTACAGTCAGCAAAAAAATGGTCAGTTCTTACAAAACTCTTTTATGATGCCAATCGATCCTATTTCCCATAAGGAACAAAATACTCTTCCGGACCTACTGAGGTAAAAGTACTAGAAACGTCAAAAATCACGAAAAACAACATTTTGTTAAAAGTGACGTTAAGGCTGAAAAAATAATTTATTTTATTTTCAAAATCTGTGAATGCAGTTCAAAATATTTTCAAAAAACATGGATAGTCTCTTAAAAACATTTTCCTCTAGCCACAACGATTAAGGTAGCTGCCCCTATTACTACCCCATCTCAAATAAGTTTTTTGCGATTTCTGACTTTTCTAGTACTCCAACCTCAGTTAGTCCGGAAGAGTCTTTTGATCCTTATGGGAAATGGAATCGATTGGCATCATAAAAAAGTTTTGTGAAAACAGCCCTTTTTCTCGCTGACTGTACTTTTTTTTCAAAATCTGTGAATGCCGATTTAAATTATCCCAAAAGTTAAGGGTGGTCTTCTAAGGACGTTTTCCTGTAGCTACAATGGTTAAGGTAGTTGCCCTTCATGCCCCATCTCAAATTACCACCCTGTATAGTATTTTTATATTAAAAATTGTAAATACTTGAGACGCTTCATCTCATTTTTAAAAGTAATAAATACCGCTTTCAAAACTCAAAAGTATCCTGCCTGACAGATTCGGAATGTCCAACGTATAGAAATTGAAACTAAGGTATTTCGATTTAGTAATATGCGAATTATTTTGTTTGTTGGTTTTTAATAATAAAACGAGGTGCGGTTCCATTCATATCTACGTTTAGCTCTCATCTGCGTACAATATAAGTATGCCTTTTTGTCATTACGACACATTTTACAGTCCTTGCTCTACCAAGTCATTTGAAACGATCACTGCAGGCCGAGCACGGTAAGTAGTGCAACGATGGCGACAAACACGACTGAGGCACTAACAGCGTGTGCAGCACCCGTACAGCCGCAAGCGTGTCGTCCGGGACCGATGCAGGCGGCGTACGCCATGAGGTGCGGCAGCTGGCTCTGCTCGTACAGCCCCGTGAACATGGAGTGGTGCGGCCCGCGCGCGAACACCGCCACGTCGTCGCCGCCGTGCGTCTCATACTTCAGCGGAACGTCCACCGGTGACTTCCATGTCAGCGTCTCTGTGACATGTTAGCATCAGGTTTACAAACAAAACACATCACGTTACTGCTAAAAATAATAATGCATGACAAGTATTTACCATAGTTCTCTTCAGCAGTTATGTTGGGTCGACCACCGTTGACGTGTGGCCTAAACCCAGGTCCATTCGTGTACGAGAGTGTCATGTAGGGCATATCATCCCATGTATAATTCGCATATGTCAAAGAAAGACCGAGGATGTCATTACCACGTGGCGTGTATCCGTTGAAGGCCATGACGTGCGAATGATCCGCCGTCACTATAATGAGCGAGTCCTCCTCTGAGAGCAGTTCGGCGGCGAGTGCCACGGCCTTGTCCATCTCCAGCGTCTCGTCAAGCGCTAGCTCCACGAGGTTGTCGTGGTGCGCGTGGTCGATGCGGCCGCCCTCCACGAACAGGAAGAAACCCTTCTCATTTCGACTCAGCATGCGGATCGCTGTCTCTGTGAGTTCGGCGAGTGTGGGCTCTGAATCTGTATTCGATTGCATGTGGTACTGCATATGACTACTCTCGAATAAGCCCAAAAGATACTCAGGCAGGTTATTATTAGCGCGCAACAGCTGCTCTCGGTGCCATATATATTCATGGCTGACATTGCGATACACTTTATCTTGCTTCCATTCTTCAATCAGATCTCTGTTGTCCAACCGACTACCCGAAGTTCTCTCTTCATCGTGGACGTTGATTGGCAAAAAATTGGCTCTGCCACCGCCTAAAATAATCTACAAACCAAAATAATTAATGTTACTTACATTAATTTCCATAATATAGCAATACTAGTATTGCTGAAATTATCTTTGTACTGACCTTGAACTTGTTGCCGGGATGGTTGTGTATCAGTTGGTGTGCGATGTCGGGGCAGCGGTCGGTGTCGAAGCCGGCTGCCTTCACGAGCGCATCGTTTTCCCAGTTGCGTTCAGCTGTGTGGGCAAACGCACCGGAAGGAGATGCGTGAGTAACACGTGTCGTCGTGACAATACCTGTGCACAATAATTTTGTATACATATTACTATCATACAGATTTCAGGTAGGAACCTGGACAGAGGTGAGTGTGTGGACTCACCGACATCGCGGCCGTCCGCAAGCGCCCAATCAACGATCGACTCGACGTGTTTGGAGGTGTCTGTGGAAGCTTCACAGTCACCGCGTTGCACATCTGCATTTACTCCGACAACACCAGAATTCGTTTTCACACCACATAAGTACGCGGTGGCAGAGCAGGCGGAATCTGCGATCTGAGCATCTACGCAGTATGTCTGAAACATAGCATGGCTTAAATTAATGTAGGTACATTATACAATTAACCACGAGAAAAGGAACAAGTCGAGAATTTTACCCTCATTGTTAATTACATGACATGTGTGTCTTCTTGCATTGTATTGCACTTTAAGATATTGTAAAGTATTAGGCATTCAAAAGTTATTTGGATCAATGCAATACATTGTTAAATTGTGTTAGATTATTAATGTAAGTCAAATGAACTAATAGAATAGTCTTGTTTTGCTAACGCAACGGTAAACCGTTAAGTAACTCTCGCGCTGATTTATAGCCCTTAGGTCGAAGTCTTCTAGTACATAACTAAGTGATTATTCCATGTTAGGTTCTATCATTACAGGTACTTATTAGATAATAAGTACCTGTAATGATAGTTTTATGTTTATATGAAATAAATAAAATAAATGTTTCAAAGAATTGTGCTAAAGCAATTTTGTAAATAAAATACAAGTAATGCCACATATAATGAAAAAAAACAGTAATAACCTAGCGGTTGAACGTTTGTCTGCCATGTAGGAGGGCCTTTAGTCAAATCCGGCCTGACTTCTGGCTTTTCGAATGTGCGAAACACAATTTGACTATCACTTGCTTTAAAGGCAGCATGGTGGACTAAAGCCTAGAAGCATCTCATTCTGCAAAGAGTCCCGTGTTCAACAGTAGCAGCAATGAGCTGCTATCTGACGGACTGAATTGTTAGGTCAGGGACGTTTCCCGCGTAACCCACACATTATAGGATTATACCTAACTTACGTTGTATATATAGGCAATACTGACACAATATATTTACCTTGGTTAACCCGACCGTAGGAAAAGTCTCAAAAGACATTTGAGTCTCCTCGCCGGTGGCTCCGCGTCGCTGTCCGAGGAGCGTGCGAGCTGCGGCTTGCGTGGGCACGGACATGCCGTCGCCCAGGAACAGGATCACATTGCGCGCTTTCTTGGTGCTCTCAGTGTGTGCGAGGCGAGCGTCTATTGCGGCCTGTGCCTTCTGAACCCAGTAGTTAGAGTTAGCTTCGGCGCGGTTGGCGGCTGTGCTGCGGCTGCCACGGTCCGCAGGGTGGTAGCGGTCGCCGCGGATGCACTCAGTGGCAATGGTGACGGTAACTAATAACGTGAAAATCGACCTCATGATAATCAACACAACTGTAGACCGGAGCTCATTTACTTGGTTTTATATTTTTTTCGAGTATCTAATCTTTTTTTTAGTTATTTCCGATTTATCTTAGGAATGTCAATTAAGTATCTCATATCCGATTTGTTTTATCTTGCTACTTACATAAGTGCAGGTCAGCCAAAACAAAGAATAAAAATGTAATCAATGCAAGTATTTAAACACACAACTACAGTGGAACATTCTAATATGTATAGTTAGTTGTCTATTTGGCAGTGTTGTTGTCTATGGGCTCTTATGTTTATGTAGTTGTATAGTTCTCGTAGTGTTTAGTTCAGGTACTGGGAGCTGGTACAGTTTATTGGTTTTGAACTGACTGTAACAGGAACTATATTATAATTTCATTGTTGGCAGAACACATTAAGAGACTAGGTTTCTTGCACTGTAGGGTCTGTCTTGACGACAAAAATATCATGCTCAAAGCACACTGGCTCGTAAACTGATTTATTGTTTCGGTCTCAACCAGAAAAACGTTTAATACAGTGTCTGTTATTACTGTCTGTTATTTTAACAGAAAAACCCAAGTTATTAAAGATATTTACCATGTATTTGGATTTAGACATAATTTATAGGGGTGTGTAATAACTTGCAAGTGAGAAAGTCGTAAATAGGAAGAGGTTGTTTTTGGTAGGAAAGTCGTCGCTGTAGCGATAACTGAAGATCATTGAACGTGTGTGTTGTTTGTTATCTGCCCGGATGATAGTTGTGAGCGATAGTGCAACGTGATATTGTCAATCAATGATTGGCGATAACTGAGAGGCGGGAGGCTGCGCGCGTCTCTCGCGCACAGTCGAACGATGGCACGCCCCGCAGTCGCTGCACTACTGCTGCTTGCGCTCGCGCACCTCTCGCACGGTACTGTGCTACAATAATCTGTTTAACTAGCAACTAGCCGCTCGTTGATTACCCTCACATTGAGTCATATTATTTTTTATCAGAGCGAGATGCGTACCACAAGTTGGCACGCAGCTCGGTGACATCTAAGTTGAGCGTTCCGGATGCGGAACTCGACCCGCAGCACTGGGCCGACGAGGCGCAGGCCGCCATCGACGCCCGCCTCGCTCACCATGAGAGCAAGAACAAGGCGCGCAACGTGGTCATGTTCCTGGGCGACGGCATGTCCGTGCCCACGCTCACCGCTGCGCGCACCCTGCTGGGACAGCGGCGCGGCGGCACTGGCGAGGAGGCGCAACTCGCTTTTGAGAAATTCCCCACTGTAGGCCTCGCTAAGGTAACAACTAGATCTAGGATATTTCCCTAGATAGTATAAAATTACTGACCAGGAATAGAAGAAGGACTCAAGAAACGAAGACTTGGTAGTACGGTAATTTTATGATGTGGTGGATTATCAGATGATCAGTGAATTATGTGCCATTAGAATTAATGGACCGAAATGCGTACGCGTAGTCAGAAACCTTAATTTTGTTTGCTTAAGCATAACATTCTCTACCACCAGATTGATTGTATAAATCGGGCGATTACTGCAGTTTCCTGTGTTAAATACTGATGTCCGCCCACAACCTGTCAAAATAGAAGCAGGTTAAACTCTTTGTTATAAAGCTAGTGAGTGTGCACGGAAGCTAAAACGCTCACTTGCACGATTAAGTAAAGTGTTTGTTTGTCGTATTGCATTGTCAGACGTACTGCGTAGATGCGCAGATTGCGGACTCAGCGTGCTCGGCAACGGCGTACCTGTGTGGTGCAAAGGCCAACATCGCCACGATCGGCGTGAGCGCGCGCGTGTCGCGGGCTGACTGCACTGCCGCGCACGACACGCAGCACCACGTGCACTCCATCGCTGAGTGGGCGCTCAGCGACGGACGGGATGCCGGTAATGCTACCTACATTATAATCCATTGCCGTTCATAAGTCGACTCCAAAAAGTGTAGAAAATGCTCAAATTATCTTCTATTCTGCGTTCTTACCACTCTGTCTTATCTCTACTGTCTTTCAAATTAGATTGATTGTTCTTCTTCTCTTATGTCGGCACGAAATATAAGAGAATAGCTAATGCATGGTGACTTAGTCAGGCAGTAAGGTAGATAGTAAGGCTGAACGTTCAGAGTGCGCCACGCTTTTAATGCACTCCTAGATTACTGAAGAAGTTAAATGGTTCACACTTCGCGCTTCACTTCATCACACAACATCTTCTACTTACGATTTTAAAAAGTTTACTGAAAAGCTTACACGTGTGATGTATTTAATGCTACCAGAGGCTAATGCGACAATACTTGCAGGCATAGTGACGACGACACGGGTGACGCACGCGTCGCCGGCCGGAACGTACGCGCACACGTCATTCCGCGACTGGGAGAGTGACGCCGACATGGCGGACACCTGCGTCGCGCCGCATCAGGACGACATCGCGCTGCAGCTCGTGCACTCACACCCTGGGGACAAGTTCAAAGTAGGTCACGACATCATTTTATTACTTATTAAATACGAGAATGAAGCATTGTGTCCCCATACTAACAAATGAAGTTATGAGACGCTTCGAAATTAAGACGAAGTAATCGCATCTAGAAGGTAGATGCAGGTTCTTCATTATTATCGTTGGTTACAACTGTCACGACTTTGCGATATAGTTATTACCTACATCTTATTACAGGTCATTTTAGGAGGCGGGCGTCGCGAATTTTTGCCTAATACCATTGTCGACGAAGAAGGCGCGAAAGGCAGAAGATTAGATGGTAGAAATTTGATCGAAGAGTGGCAGGAGGACAAGAAGGCTCGCAACTTTAGCTATCAGTACGTATGGAACCGGGAGCAGTTGATGAACGCCTCGGCAGAACTTCCCGAATACTTACTTGGGTTATTTGAGGGCAGTCATATGCAATACCACATGCAAGCAAACCCTGATACCGAACCAACTCTTGCGGAACTCACCGAGGTAGCGATTCGCTCGCTGAGTCGAAATGAAAAGGGATTTTTCCTGTTCGTTGAGGGTGGACGTATCGACCACGCGCATCATGAGAACTTGGTACAGATGTCACTGGACGAGGCGATACAAATGAGTGAAGCAGTGGCGCGCGCAACAGAGTTGCTGTCTGAGGACGACTCGCTCATTGTGGTGACGTCGGACCACGCGCACGTCATGACCGTCAACGGGTACTCGCACCGTGGCAACGATATCATCGGCCCCTCTGACGACATGGGAGACGACGGCGTGCCCTACATGACGCTCTCTTACGCCAACGGGCCGGGATTCCGAGCGCACACTGAGCAGGGTGTACGGGAGGATGTTACTCAGCATGATTACCGTAAGTGGTGCCTTTATTTTCGACTGATATTTAAAACTTTTTCAGTGTTGTTTGAGTTCCTTGAGGAAGTTGGGCTGAGTTTTCCTTACTTAAAGTATTCCGACACTAGCCTAAAAAACTATTTCATAATCTCAGATCTTCCTATGCGAGTAAAGTTGGAGAAATCGCGATTTAAATCATATTAAGTATACAATTTGCAGATGACACGAACTTTGCGTTCCCGGCGAGTGTGCCGCTGGACTCGGAGACGCACGGCGGCGACGACGTGGCGGTGTTCGCGCGCGGGCCGCACCACTCCATGTTCACGGGGCTGTACGAGCAGAGCCAGCTGCCGCACCTCATGGCGTACGCCGCCTGCATCGGTCCCGGACGACACGCTTGCAAACATTGATGGAACCACTACTTTACTTTTATATAGCTTATTAAATGCTACTTACAAGAAAGCGGTTTATATTTATTCCGCGGTTAGAACTCTCTTCTCTTGACGGTTGACTTTTATTTCTTTGTGTTAAAGGACAACATTTCTGATATAACTAAAGGATTAGATTTCACTACCAACGTGCGGACAGACATCAGTGTTGAGATCGTTAAGAAGTCCTCGAAGGCCTTAACAATGGCGGTGGAGAGTGTGGGGTGAGAGTATGGCACGCGGGGTGCGCGGGGAAGGGGGGAAATCAAGTGGCGCCCATTGACAGGTATTGTGGACTTGACGCGGATTAATATGCCCGCGGCGACACTGCGTCTGGGTGCGTCGAGGCGTCACTCAGGCGTTGCGTCGTACTTGTCAGTTATCAATAAGATTATCAACTACACCTGCAAGGGATATCCTTTGAGTTTTTTCTTAAGAAAGTCAACTACATCGTTGCATGTTCAGACCAACTTAATTTTTTGGGCTAAATATCAGTTAATAAACTTAAAATATACTTTCAAAATGGATGCCTATTTTTTAAGTGATTTTTCAGAATGTGTAAGTAATGTGTTGTGTCACTTTGCGAGTCACGTTGTGTGGTACGCATCGCATCGCTACAATCCAGACCGCGTGGTGCTGCTGCAGTCTGCACTGCGATCTGTAATGACTTCATAAAAAAAACGGTCAATTGCGAGTCAGACTCGCTCACCGATGGTTCCGTAAAATGAAATAAATAAAAAGTTTATTTTTTTGGGAAACTAAGCAGGTATCTGATACTTCGTTTTATTTACTTATTTGTATGTTAATATTTTTTATTGATTTCTAAAAAAACTGTGCTAGATAGAGACATCTTTTTATATTTCCTGTAACATTTACACAAACCCCCATCAATTCAAATTTTTCGCTTAGCAAATATTTTGAGATAGGGGAGGGAACGGTATTTTTTAGAAAATTTTCATCCTATGTCAAAAACTATGCAGCTTAAAAGAAAATGAAAAAATATTTTATAATGTGCAAATAAAGCCCTTTGAACTACAACAACAAACTTTCAACAACTTTAAACTACTTGACTTAGTATCCCCATTTTAAAACTTTGAACCCCATTTCCGCCCCTTTTGCAATGAAATAAAAACTTTCAATTGCAGTAAAGGTAGGCAAACATTATTAAAATTATTCCAATAGCATTAGTAGTTGCTAAAATAAGCAGCTGTGGCAGACAGACGGACAGACTACGGACAAAGTCGCGCAATAGGAATCCTTTTTACCATTTTGGTACGGAACCGTAAAACGACTACATGGTAAGACTGGTTGTCAGACTTTCTGGCTTCTGACCAACAGTAACGACTGTCAAAGATCTACAAATGACAGCCAGGACCATCGGCTTTACGTGCTTTCCGAGGCACGGAGGAAACTCGCTATGGTAAATGGTCACCCATCCACAAACCAACCTCGGCAAGCGTGGCTTAACCCGGAAGATCGGTCTATGCGGCTGTAATTATTTAGCCACGAGCTCCTCCAAGGTCTTAGAATAATAGTTATATTAATGTCTAGGTATATAGTAGTGTATAGCTGGCTGAACTTTACCTATGTGTTACTCCATTTTGTACCCATATTTGCAAAATTAATCATCTTTCTTTATTTCTTTCTATATTAATTGCAGGTGCAAGAATAAGAATGATATGTAGCGCCTACCCGATCTAGGTTTATTCAAACCTGTGTTTCATAAATATTGTCACTTAGTCATATTAAAATTATTAAGTTGAAACGATACCGACTCTATAAGACTTGATACGCTTACAGCTAATACTTAGCATGTTACCAAGTCGACTAGACTTTCAGTATCACAGTAACTACTGTGGTCAGATAGTAGACGTAAAATTATATTTAACAGCACGAGACATTTTAAAATAATTACCGGGTGAAGAAATTATGCGTTGTTTTAATTTTAATCTAGGACCACTATTTACCACTCAAGACACATCTTGAAGTGTTACACACAAGTTCTTAACAAGAGTTTCTTTTTCTCATAAAATGTCGGCGGCGAGTAGCGCAGCAGCCGCGTCAGTTCGATCTATCAACGCCACACAAGTGCAGGAGCTGAGTGGTGTTGCACAAGAATGCTGGGCGGCGCCATACATCAACGTTGCACACCAAACAAACAAATGAATCAAACAATTGAGCGGAAGGCGGCGAGGCGAGCCGACCCTTGGCGAGGCGACCCCTGGCGAGCCGACCCCTGGCCCCACACGCTTGTGTTAGCTACTCGTACTAGCATGTACATCACTAGTGACTCGATGTTAGTCAGAGCGACTTTGTATCTCTTGCTCGCTACCACCGCGCTGTGCCGTTGTCTCGCATCTGTATGTGGTGCTGCTGATGCTATCTGTATCTTGTAGTATTAATATAAATAAAAACAGACTTACTGATGATACGTATAAAAAAACATTCGCTCAAATTACCACATATTGCTTCTAAAGCGGGAATAAATCCGTAAAAAAAAGTTGTTTTAAATAATTTTAATCATTTATTTACTTTGCAAAAAAGGTGTACAATACTACAAAGATGTTTTCATAATAATATAGTCATAGTTCTCCATATTCTACCGTCACATGGGCATGCAAATCATATTCAGTTACAAATTATATTCAATTAAAATAATAGTTATTGTAAATAACAATAGAGAATTATAATAATACCAAATACAAAATAAAATGAATGTCAATTAAAATGTCGTATAAATACTAAATAAAATGTCAGTCTGGGTACAGTAATAACAATATCAAACGTCCGATCCTTTGGAAGGCATACGGGGGACACAGGTCCAAAGCGCAGAGGCCCCTTTGAGAACTTTAATCTAAAATGGGATGGGGCACCAACCGGGAACTATCCACGGCTTGACTGTTGGAGTAGTCATGGACCGTCTCAGGTTGGTGCAAGACTATTGTAAAACATCCTAAAAAATATCTGGTCTATGGGAAGGGGTGTTTAGTGGACTGGTTAACTTCTATTGCCGGAAGAAAACGGCGTCTGCCTTTAAATTTTTTTGAAATGTGTTGGTGTTATTCTAATATAATTACGAGTATTAGTGATTCATCATTAAGAAACTTTTCAATTGTGGAATAGCTTTTTTCAATGAATAATTTATTTAGTGTCCTTATAAATTTTAATATGGTCATATATTTAATAACATTAGGTACTTTATCATAAAGGAGATGTTTGATTTTGGGCCACCACTATGTACAGTATATAGAAAAATAGGAAAAAAATAGGGGATTACCATAAAAATACAAATAAATTAATTTGAAGAAGAGTACAATTGTACTCGAATTATTATTTGGGGACGTTTTTTAATATGTTAACCCTTTTTTCTGGTAGCCATGACAGTTGTGTTTGACATTAACATGTGTTTGACAACTTTGACATTCCTAGGTTTCGTGATGTGTATGTGACGCAATCGAGTACAACACCTATATTTCTATTTCATTATAATTATAACGGAATCCAAGTATTTTCGTCTATAAATAACGTAGATAGGTTATGTAAGTACACAAGAAATAAACACTATGGGGTCAATGACATGTCAACAGTTGTCAAAATGACATTTCACATAATTTCGATCCACCATATTTTTATGTGTTGTGTTGCTCTCCTTGACCAAGTTAACTTGCATATACAATTAAACAAAGTAAAATTATAGAAAATGAACATTAAAAAACGGTTACTTTAATGTATAGCTGTATAGCTATATTTCCATATAGTGTGCTATATATGCTATAGTGGTGCTAGCCCAGGCTCCATACATTTCTGAAACATCTCCTTTGGGGGGCAACAACAATAATTATTTTTGCTATGCAAAAAATAACGAAAACAAAATTACTTACTATGTAAGCATGACTTTTTAACTATAGGAAATATATGTATAATATTTATGTATATCGAGATGAAATCAGAAGTGATGTAATATAAGAAATGTCTCTTTCGTACTAGCCATGATAGGAAAGAACGAAAGAGACACTTTTTGACTACATCACTACTTCCAACAATAGCTGCGTATGCAACGGTTTGCATGCAGCATGTGCATGGAAACCGTTTTATCGCGAAGGAGGTATACAAATAAAATTAGCAGCGTGCGCTAGCGTCGAGACGTGGCGCGATGTATCAATAATGAAGTGTGACGGCTCGGTGAACGGGACGTCATAAATCCTGGCGCTAATGTTGTGTACAGTGACGTGCGCGTCCCTAGTCTTACCGTGTGACGTCACACGGTGCGCGCGCACTCACGTGTGACGCTGCGCAGTTAACGAAGTATCATGGTGCGCGTGCTCACTGCTGGTACCAACTAAATGTATTCAGAAGATCCGTTTCATCCAATGTGAATTGTAAGCTTACGTAAAAGACATTGAACAAACGAAACAAAATAAGCTTTTAACAACGCTGAATAGTGCACTTGAACATGAATTCAAAAATAGTACCATAATGACATGCTTTATTCACGTACCTACATGTCTAATATATTTAAAAAGTTTTACTAAAGTTCTTAGCAAAATGATGCTTTAAAATAACTTTTTTCTATGAAAGTACACATCGGAACGACCAAGGAGTTTTCAATTCAATTTTTTTTGGCGGTTGTACATTGTCTATCTCGGCGCGCCCTAGGTCACAAGCGCTCGTATGCGCGCGCATGGTGGGCTGCTAGGTTTGGGCGCCATTATTGTTTTTGTTTTAATTTTGGTCTTCTAGTTACCTATTGCACGAGTTTAGAAAAAGTCTTATAAACTACTATATCTGAACTCATACAATAGGTATCTATACATATTTTAAATAGAATACTAAATTAGTATGGCGCCCAAACCCAGCAGCCCATCGGGTATGAGCGCGTCTACGTGCGCGCCTCGATAAACAATAACACATAACGAGTAACAGCTAAAAAAATGAATTGAAAGCTCCTTGGTCGGTCCGAAGTGTATTTTAATAGAAAAAAAGTTATTTAAAACATTATTTTGTTAAAACTTTTAAAATTTATTAGAGATGCACGTGAATAAAGCATGTCACTATGGTACTATGTTTGAGTTCATAATTGGTACTTTACGACATGAGTGTAGATAAAGGTAGTTAAAGCACACTGTGTCGAGTGGGACCTCTGCAATAATTTATGATGTGATTTCTGCAAGACAGGGGCTCTGAGGATATGGGACCGGTAACGTAAGTAAATCGGGACCGACGCGATCATTGCGACTGTTCACAAACTGTAGCTAATGTCGCGCTCTTTATTTACACACTGTACATTATATTTGTACCCATTGTAACTAATTTACTATAGAACCTCAGATTATAAAATAGAATCTGAGTATAGAACGTATAATTATTTTATACAACCGGTGTTAAAATGCATCGTGTACAGTTTGTTTAAATAAACTTTAAAAAATATCGAAAACCATTTGCCATTCAACCGTTTAATACAAGGTTTTTAATGCGATCTTTTACTTGATAAGAACCTAAAACCAAGTGAAAACGTTCTAAGACTCGACATGCGTTTAACATGTCAAGATATGATAGTTTTGAAACTGACTGTACTATGAATAAATATAATGACAATTTCCATACGATTCTGAGAATGAAACATACGATTATCGAAAAAAAGCTATGGCAGCGATGAATATCATTTATGATCTAATCAAGATACGGAAGTATCTGACAGAATAAAGTGTTCCGACTGGAGTTTATTTTAAAACGTTAAGATAATGATTCAAGATTCTTATTAAGACAAGGTAAAGCTATCTATCACAAAGCAAACCCTCACAAAGAATGTCGATGATAGAGATGGTTAACTTTTTGTATGCCTACTGAATATAATAACCTACATGAATGCTCTGCAATTTGTAGAGCGTTCAGGTAGGTTATATCGTTGTAGGCAACACATACATCCCTGAAGTATTTAGTAGAGGTACCTACAAGAGGATACTATGTTACTGATATATCTAAATAAGGTGAATCTGTAAGAAAGAAATAAAGGAACGTTTAAGGTTTTATGTGAATAGGGACTCATCTTTGGTCTAGACATTATTTTGAATATCAAATAGTGAAATATGCTTGTGATTGGCCCCAAAATCAAACCCAAGACATTAAGAACCGTAGTCGTGTTCACTTATAGTAAGTAGGACAACGAGAATATCAACTAAATTTTAACTACTTACAATATGTTACCCTAGTTATCTGCCACAACTTAACGTGTTCAACAGTATTGAGTTGACAATAAGCAAATTGCTCCAGTTCGTCGTCCAACAGAATACTGCCAATCGCTCTAGAAGTGGTTAGTGATTGTTAAATCTAGCGGGGAACGGGATAGAGAGCAGGGGTCAAGAGAAGTGAATATGTCCATGTATTAGTTGTATATGCCCGACCGCATCACTGCATGAATGTTGCCTTACTTACTTTTGAAGCAGTCGTTGGTGGAAGCGATCAGTATCAACTGCTACAACACGAGATAGAAGTCAGAATGAATTCATAGTTAAAAACCTGTGCATTATATTGCAAAGTGCGGTAGTGTGCTCTCGCACGCTAAAAAGATGAGATAGACCGTAGCGGCGCGGCGCGGCGGCGTCTCGTGTGGTGTAAGTTGTAAGTGCGGTGACAGCATCGAACTGAATGGAATCAAATAAAAGCCGCGATCGACGACCGCCGAAAGTACACAAACTTTGCCAATTACACAAATTGCTCGTCGCTCATTACGGCGAGACCCCGCGGGCAGCGCTCACCCTCCCCCGCTTCCCTTCTCCAGCGTACCGCACCTCCCCGCACGCCCGTGACGCATCAGTATTCATTAAAAGCGCAATTAGTGGAGTGCATAGCCCCTCGCGAAGGCACGCGCTCCTCTCAAAGTGAAACATTACGAAAATGTCATTCGTCAAAATTTCCCCGAAGACTGTCGGGTCCGGGCGAGCTGTCGGCCGGGCGGCGCGGCGCTCCCAGCGCTCCCTTCTCTCCCGCCATCCCTCCTCCCCCTCTCTCGGCCGGGCTGCGGGGTGCGAGGGTTGCACTCCGGCAGTGGCGAGCGTCCGCCCTCGCAGCTCGCGCGCCTGGCGCAGCCTCCCGTCACTCCGCGACACGCGAGCGACAAACTTTCGCCGCGCAAACCATCGTCAACTTGTTTTGTGCCGTGTCCTAGTAGCGCGATACAAGTAACACGCTTGAGGCTTGACTGTAGCTGATCGGAACAAGTGCGACTTTGTTATAAGTGATAGTGTACGTTCATATAATATACGTTACGTGATAGTGAGTTTACGAACAATACAGACGGATATTAGTGACAGGTAATTAATATTTTAATATAATGTTTTATGTTGTTTGTTATATCTCATATTAGTACGATAAATAGTTTATAAGCATTGTTGTAAGAGTGCCGTCACATCTGGACAAATGTGCAAGTTTCACGTAAGCACGAAGTAGGCCACAGACGCGCGCGACTTTCCAATTAGTGGCACCCGTGTGGGACTGCTGATACACATTATAAATTATTATTCATTTCAACCTGTTTGTATAACAATTTACTGACGAAGATAATATCAGTAAGTATTCTCAAATAATGAAGATTAAATTACCTAGTTTTTCTAGGAATTACTAGCTTATTTCATTCAGATACTTATGATTTGAATGTTAAAACTAAACCAAGTTACTGAAGGGATGAGGTACACTTAGCTTTTGTAAAAACTGGAAATAAAAAGTTTAATATTGAAAATACCGAAAAAATCGTCAATGGTACTGTTATAGTAGCGACTCATTGAGTCGTTTAGTCAACAACCCATTCGCCGGGCACATACCTTCGTGTAGTAGAGGCACGGCCTAATCTATGGATCTGTATAATGGAACCTGTTTCTATCCTTGGATTGCAATAGTACGAGTTGATGGAGTGATATAATTTCAAGTAAGTCTTCTATATTATGATTCTGTACTTTCATTTAATGTCAGTAACACAGTGCGAGCGATGCTAAAGCTGCATAATTGGCGTGTTTTATGAATAACTAGCTGTTTACAGTTTCTAGAAGGCTTTCTTATAGCATGAATAAATGAATGAAAAAAAATGCTTGGTCTCGCTTGTATTCCACGAAGATTACGAGGGTGGTATATTGTTGAATACTAACTGTTCGCAGAGGAAGGTATTAGGTTCCATGGACCGATAAAATATTACGTGTTAGAGCCTGACCCCACGTCAGGCAAAAACTAGTCGTAGGTATGTAAAGGTTATCCTAACTTAATATTATAAATGCGAAAGTAAGTTTGTTTGCTTGTTATCTTTTCACGTCTAAACCACTGAACCGATCATGCTTAAATTTTTCATATACGTTGTCAGGTGTACAGAAACGGACGGTACCTTTCATCCCGAAAAAAAGTGCTGTTCCCGAGGAAAACAACAATAACGATAATAGATGGCGCCACGTGTCTTTCGAATCTGATTGAATTATATTATTATAGAAACTTTAGTAGTGTGTTAAGAGTTTTTTTTATAATAAATTAACGAGAGCGAAGCCACGGGCAAAAGCTAGTATTTTATATTTGCATGACTGTACTCATCATACAAACGTTATTTCGTAATAACGTTCATAACGAATATCTGATTAGGCAAATGTTTCCCTTAATAATTGTTGTTATTATAATGTTTACAGCCCTTAAACTTCCGAGTTTATTACGTATAATAATATTTAAGCATAACATTTGTTAGTATAAACATGTAGGTATGTCCAAATGAATACAACTATATAAATATAAGTCACAATTATCAAGGCAGTTTCTTCGACTAAATGACATGGTCTCAAGAAAAATCACTCGAAGGGGATGGTGTGGGCCTAGTTCGGTCGCTTTGCTTGGTCACCAGCAATCAGCAGTCATCCCCTTTAAACTTAAACCAACAGAGTCGGCGTACAACAAGTCTCGAGCTTAACGCATGTTTACCTGATCACAATACATAATGGTTCCGATGATAGTTTATCCGATCATGTGTTTTGTGTTGTAGATTAAATATATTATTACTGTTAGACGTTTCAATACTATGACTTGAAGTTATGCTAAACAAAATTAAAGCAAGTAATAGTTATGACGATAACACCAATATGCTCACAAACAACTATGGTAATAAACAGGTAAGGTGGCAATATGCGAAAAAACTTTGTCAAACATTTTATGACTTTTGACATTAGGATTGTAAATGTTATTTTAACCAGTGAGCACCCTCAGTGGGAACAAGCTCTAACAGTAGAACTTAATGACATTATACTAAGCAGGCAGGATGTGAGAGTTTCCTAGAAAACCTTAACAACACTGCCTGGCCCAGGCACCAAACACCGGCCACACGTGCGGCTGCTGCGCTTACGGCCACTAATCCAACGAGGATTCTAATTGTATTTTAAAATGTTCCACCACTTTAGAACACAGATTATTTTTACAAGATTCAAGGAGCGTCTTGCTTTGTAAGAGTTTGAGCACTGCATCATTCAGTAAGGTCCTCCGTATAAACTAACACTAAACAGTTTACAAAACTATACACGTTTGGGTTCATGACTTTTTGAGCTTTTTATAAGAGTGATAATAAAATGTTTTATACGACTTTATGTAATAACACATTCTCTGTAATCCGTTTGGAAACACATCATGTTCAAAATAGACTCACTTCTCTCGTGATCGTTAGTCGTAAAACGTTGTAAAGCTGCGTCTTCCGTACTTAAAGTTATAACTTTGACACGTTTATAATAAATCGCTCCAAGTCTCTGCAGCAGAGACTTCAACAGCAATATTAAATCGCTCTCGAAGTCGCGATTGATACCATTTTATTTTGTTACATCATTGATTTTTATATTTTTATGATACTTTGTGAGCTTTTATTTGAGAGTAACGTCTCTCACTTGGGTACGGTTTTAGTTTAACCGTTAGGTAGGGTTTAGAACATTATCTGCTCATATCACTACATACTCGACAAACACCATATAGTTTGTATTTAATTATTATTGCAATTGTATCGCATCTAAATTGAGAAGTTGGTGTAGTATGGGGCGGGCGCGCGGGCGGGCACAGGCGTGGTGGCGGTGTCAGGCTGGTGACCGCGCACATTATCCAAATCTCTCGTAAACCGCTTACGAGTGCCGCTCGGCCACCGCTGCACCGGCGCCGGACGCGACGTTGTGACGTCACCGACGGCTGCTCACTTTATGACGCGCGTTTACACAACATGTGCTTTATGTTAAGCATACTTAATATATGTATGTTGTCTACGAGCTTACAAACATTGCGTATTCAATTGTCGTTTACATCCTACAGGTTTATACACATTTACGATGTAGTCAGGTGTGCTAAAATTAAATCAGACTAATAGTATTTTGTACATCAGCCGTCGTTTAGTCGAAGAGTGTTGCTTTGCTTCTTCTTACTGTATAATGGAACGATTTTTCGTAGAGTTGTATCCCGCGGGGTCAATAACTAAAGAAGATAAGACTTGTCTTTTTTAACGATTCTCTCATTTTCGTTTGACATCCTTAATTATTTGATTAGTGTTGTAAGTAATTCAGAAAGAGAAAAATGATAAACTCATTTCCTTTTTCGTCGAGAGATAGAGAGAGAGAGAGAACGTCGACAATAACAAATGACTTCATGAGGGTTGGTCACTACAGCTCCATGTGCTTCTGTTTGGAATATCTATATACTTCTTGTTATATGGAAGTTTAACACAAAAAGGTTCGTTTTTGATTAATTTTGTGACGTAGTTTGCGGCGCGTGGATTTCGCACGTTATGTAAGGATGCGACTTCTCTCGGTCACTCACAGTTCAGTGCCCGAGCACACGTCCACCGTGAACTGCGAACATAAAGTGTCTTCGGCGCGACATCAACTTTAATATGTTAATTTGGTGCGACACCAATACACAGCTACTTCAGATAAGATATAATGATAATCATTTGTCTGTATCATGACTCACGACTGCCAGAATTATACAGGTTGTTAACGAATTCGTGGAATTCCTTCAAACCACGTGATCCTGGTGACATAGATTAATCCTAAATGGGTATTATGGAAATCAAACTGAAAAAAAAAACTAAAAATTTTGGTTTTCTATTTCTGAGTCATTTTAGAGCCTCGAGTTATCTGACTGCAAAGAGCAATATCGCGTTAGTCGTACCCGCCAGCCATGTCGCCGTGCTTTCATTAATTTATGCGTGGCATCGAAATGTTCATTCAACTAAAAAACATTTTTAAAAAGAAAAACCTTTTTTTTTACTGATTCCTTGTTCGGTGATTTAGATAATAATATGATCAATGACCAAGCTAAATTCCATGCGGGGCCAATCTACACCAGTAATACTACTATTATCATGTGGTTTTAAGGAATTACACGAATTCGTTAACACCCTGTATAAATAACATAATGAGATAGTTTACTCTCGCGCATTTTTCGGTATTCCCCGATTAGTTTCGGACCTAAATGGAGCCCTGAATCATGAGTTGAACGAGCGATGAGGTCGCGAGTCGAACAAGCGCTGCACTGCGCCACGTAGCTTATAATTAAGGACTCCGTTTAGGTCTGAAACTAGTCCGGCAATACCAAAAAATGCACGTGAGTAAACCGTTACTAATCATAAATATTGACTCAATACTCAAAAAGTCAAGGGACAACACCCTTCACAAAATTTTATTAATGAACGATCTTGAAGACGGCTAGACTTCAAGATCGTTCATTAGAATTATATATAACATATTAACTCCTGTTTTGTTGTTGGGATGAAAATAATGAAGTTTCGTGCTTTTATTGACTCACAGTTCAGTCGTTTCAAAATAAAATTGACTATAACTTTTTGTTTTATTGCTGTAATATTATTATTCTTAAAATTCCTAAATATTCAGTACATTGGTGACATGTTATGATAACAATGTCGCAGCGATATTTATACCTAGTGAAATTATAATAAAACAAAATGTTGTCGTTCGATCATATTTATCACAATATTACTTACTGATTTTAGACTTTATTTCGCTAGATACTCTTAGCGAAATTTTTAGGAAGCACGACACGTTTAAGGTAAGATAATTATTAACTATAGAAAAAAAAAACTAACAACCATAAAGGAAACTTTAATTATCTTATAAACTACAAAAAAAACGAGCGTTTGTTTATTATTTGATAACTATGACCTATGTAAAAAATGGCGAGCACCCAAGAAGAATTGACCAATCAGCGGGCTCGCCGCGTCCCGCCTCACCTCCGCTCAACGGCCACTGACAATATCACTAGCGATAATACAATTCTATTATAAACAGGGTGTAAATGAATTCGTGTAATTACTTAAAATCACAAGACCTATTACTAGTTGGTAAAGATTGTCCCAGCACGGGATTTAGTTTGATTAAAAATAAAATTCTTATTTGTCTTGCGTGAACATGTCTAAAGTTCCTCTAAAGGTAAAACCATAAAACAAAACTAAGTAATAAAATTGAATAAAAAATATTGTCTCTGTATAATAATTAGAGTGTTAGCTGCTGTAATCTTCGAAATAATTTTATTTAACATGAATGTGTTTTATTACATTTGAGCTGGTCCTGGGTCATTGCCTAGTGAGACGGAATAATATAAAAAAAAAAAAACTTATTGAACGGACACTTCGGTCGTTATATTGGCCAATCGTGAGCTTCCAGACTAGAATCCCGGGTTGGGATCGAGTGAGACGAATTATTTCTGTTAGTATTTAAAAACTAGTACCCAAATTATGCTTAAAGGTCGTTTTGCATTGAAGCTAATGCATATTATTATCGTCCGCGTATTGCCGTTGTACGGCAGTATGCCCCTTCCTATCACTTCGGAGCTTGCAGTGCTTCACCAATTTATCGTTTGATCGTACCATACGCTAGCTAGGCTCGCAATGCTCCGCACTATACCCTCCTATATTATATTAGTGTTCTGTGTACGCGTTTGCGCAATTCACTGTGCACTACGTGTTGTCATCTGAGAGTGCGGTGACGTCACGGTCAGGTGAATCAAATCAGCCGTAACATGAAGACACCATGCGTAGCGCGTGTTTGTTACGTGTGCAGTGGCCGGAGGATAAGTCCATATTAACACTATTAAGATAACAGTTTGTGCTACATAGTGGACAACCTGACCTGATCGTTGTTACTACTCGGTATATACTCCAATAGTACAGTAAAGAGGTATGAGTGTGGCGCAAGCGAAGGCGTAATATCCATCAACTGCTGGACTCGTATCAGTGCAACGTTAGATCGTCCATGATCGCGTCATCTAATTGATAGAGTTGGTACCACTCAGTCGATTTCTGTCCTGTAGCTGTCATAAGAAATAACTTGACATCAGGATTATAATCTTGTAGCAGAACAAGAGTATGTGTCTAAATATGAATGTGGTCAGGCTGTGATCATCAGTCTCACTTTTTCAGCCAACTCCGTAACAGTAAAGGCAGGGTTATGTTTTTCCAATTTCGCTATGAAACGGTTTCCACTCAAATAAGATGAGGCTAAATAAGAATTTTACACAGAGTATTTGACCGCCACAAACGAATTACAGGGGATAGTGATACACTAAGCTTAGACCGGGTCAAGTGGGTGATTTACACGTTTGCTCAGCGTCATGCCTGCGAGTATAATATAAATCTCGTTATTTGTAGCCCTATGTCCAACAGTAACGTGTTCACACAGAAAGAGTTATCATCGCTGACCTGCCTACAAGTCTACAAGAGGTATCGGGGATTCTTGTGTTTAGCAGATTATACTTCTGATAACGATGGATTACATTATTGACAATTACGTTGAACTGTAGACTTGTAAGCAGTGATTGTTTGTTGTTACAGATTACAGCTTGACTGATCAATATTAGAGCTTAAAATTGCTAACCGTGACATACATACGAACATCGGCAATCGCGGTATAGAGGAAGCGGAGCGCGGCTTGTGGCATGTCCTAGAGAAAGATCGATAACCCATTAAAAAAAATCATGCAAAATAAGCCAATCTCATGACTCTTTTGCCGTAAAAAGTTCTGAGATCTAATGTAGAGCCAAGTCTGGAATTTGAAGGCAGCACTAAAAGATACGGTTTTACATCCTACACTGGTTGAAGCTTTTTTTTCATAAATATGTAAACTCCTTTCTGAGACAAACAGATGGCGGTATTGTTTGGCGGCTTTATGAAAGAATCCAAACCATTTGTTTTTTGGCCGAAAATTAAGCAATAACAGTTACTATCTCAGTCAGCGATTTAAACCACAAGGTGGCTTTTTGACGGTTTGTCTATTTCTTTGCACAAAATACGTGATTAATTATATTCATTCAATTCAAATTCTTTATTGCAATCCATAATGTAGGTACATATACAGGTGGTAAAATATATTTAAAAAGAAACAATTATGGACCCTGTCGGGCACAGCAAAATTATAAGATAGGGTGGCGAGAGGAAGAGCGCTTTTATCCATTTTTCCATATATATTATTGTAATTTTTATCTTTAGTTTATATAGTTTATTCTTATGTTTATGTAATTCGTTTATTTAGTCTATCTAATTATAATTTGTAATGTTATTATATTCCAGTTTTATTTTATTTATTGGGTGTTTTTTTTTTTTTATTTTTTTTTTTTTATTTTTTTTTTTTATTTAGACTGTTTAATTTCTTAAGATTAAAGTAAATTGGAAATTAGGTAGATTATTTTATTATATTTATATCATCATAAATCATTTATTTTTATTTATGCAAGATAAATAATAATAAGAAGTAAACTAGACTTGTAAATAGCGATTTCTTGATAAAATATAATGAAAAGAACGCTCTAACGTTTTAAAATTTACTTTTTTGGGCGTGTCCCTGTGCTTGATGCCTATCAAAATATTCATAACACGGAACGTAATGAAAATTCTCACAATAAAAATGCAGGATGCACGTTACAAACAATAAAAACATATTGAATACTATTTTATAAATATTTTGACGACACAAGTCAATCATTAATATAATTAATAGTAACATCTTCCTAAATTAAAGATATTACTTTAGATAGATAGATATACTTTATTGTACACTAAGGGCTGATTTTTCAATCGTCGGATAACTTTTATCTGGGGAGTAAGTTTGACGTTTTGACATCTTTTTATAGAAAACTAGCCTTTGTCCGCGACTTCGTTCGCGTGAATGTCGGTTATTGATCCCTAATTTATTGATTATAAAATATAGCCTATAGCATTCAGGGATAATGTAGCTTCCTATTGGTGCAAGAATTTTTGAAATCGGATGTGTAATTTCGGAGATTACCTCCTACATACAAACAAACAAACAAATTCTACCTCTTTATAATATTAGTATAGATATAGATATGTCAAACCGTTGTATTTATTCCTTAGATAAAAGTTATTTGACGATTGAAAAATCGGCCTTAAAAGAAATAAAACAGAAGGAATACACGCAATTAAGAACAGTACAAATGGTGGTGTTATCGCATAAATATATGTTAGTTTGTAAGGTATATAATATCTATGGGCCTAAGTAGCCTGATAATAAAGAATTTTTGATTATTATTTATAGCAATTTCTTCCAGACAACTATAGGATGGAAAGAATAGGCATGTTGACAGCATCAATAAATTGCAAATCTAATTAATCCGCCAGTTAGAGTTTTGAAAAATAATGGACACGTATTTTTTCTTTTGTTAAATCTATGAATATTTGGAAAGATAAAACGCATCAAAACTCGAGAGTGGGGGCTTGTGACGTCAAAAGCAAGCAAAAATTGTACTTGCTTGTGACGTTTTGCCAATTTTAAAAGTGTCGTATCTTTGTCAATTTTAGTTTACGTAACAAAAGAAAAAATACGGGTCAAATATTTTTTGATGAGAGGGGTATTGTATGGACAAAAATTGCAACACCTCCTTCCTGGGACTTGTTACCATAGATATTTTTCGATTTGTGAATTTAATTAAATAATGAATATTTCGAAAATTAAGCTTTTTTCAACAAACTATACAGGGTGTAAACGAATTCGTGTAATTCCATCAAACCACATGATCTATTAATGGTATAGATTAACCCCGCACGGGATTTAGATGGAAAAAATAAATAAAAAAAAAACGCAGTTTTTTATGTGGTTGAAAATTTCGATGCCATGCATAAATTAATGAAAGCACGGCGACACAGCTGACGGGCACGATTAGCGCGATATGCTCCATGCACTCAGTTAACTCGGGACGCTAAAATTACTCAAATACAGAATACCATGTTTAATTTTTTGAAAACTTTTTTTGTTTCTTCTGAAATAAATATTTGCAGAGTCAATCAGTGTCACCAGTAGATCATGAGGTTTGAAGGAATTACACGAATTCGTTTCCACCCTATGCATTGCTTTTCTTCTCCAAAGGCGTCGAAATCGAAGGTTAAAATCTTTCGGGTACCTCGGGCCCACTGTGTATATACATACATACTCAATTAAGGTACATACATATTTAATTATTATAGATAATTTAAAAACTACTATAATATGTAGAGCCAAATCATTTTCCTTCACCATTCTTTTGAAAGAAACTAACGACTGAGCACGCCTCACAGACATAGGCAGTGCATTCCACAAGCGTATGGCCTGGACAGTAAAAGAATGATCAAAGAATCTTGTGGAATGCAGAGGCATCTTCAGTTTCAAGTTTTCTGATGATCTCAAGGATCGTGAGTGTGAATCACGCATGAACTCAAAACGTTCTTTAAGATAGGGAGGTGTAGTAGGATTGAACAGAGAACTGTATACTTAGTAGGGAAAGAATATGAATATTCCGACGAAGGCGTATTGGAAGCACCTAAGTTTAGCACGAAATTCTGACACATGATCATAATTTGCGTAAACCAAATATGAATCTTATACAAAAGTTATGAAGTCGTTCAAGTTTGTTAAAATGGTCCTCTCGGTGAGATCGAGATAGCTGGCATCGGCATAGTCAAGGATGGAAAGAAGAAGAGATTGTGCAAGCGCAGTTTTGGTGGCAGTGGGTAGAAAGTTACGAAGTCTTCTCATGTATCCGGCTGACGCAGCTGCATTATCCTTGTTTCACAATCTTGTGCTGGGTTTGCTAGAAGTACCTTAGAATTTTGATGTGAGTGGCAGAGAGTGTGACGAAACAAAAAACTTAGATGACAGATATTTTGTAAGATGGTTTACTTAGAAACTTGTAGTTTGACAGTTTAGTTAATTACTCTCTGTAACATCATTTTCAAGTTTTCGCTCTTATTTTTATATTGATATTTTTTTGAATATTTGTCCGTTTATTTGTTTGTCGGTTTGTCAGTTTGTTTGTGCACCCATTACATAAAAAGTATTTGGTAGTATTCGGTTGACTTTTAGGGAAAAATATTGTGCGTATCTCGGAGTAAAATTATGTTTTTGCTTCATGCAATCGGTTCGGTCAGTCAAAAGATATTAGAATTTAAAGTTATCAAGACATTAGCACCATATTTGTGCCATATTTGCTCAACGGATAATCCGCGGGCACAGCTAGTAAGATATTAAAAATGCTATAATTTTTCAGGAAATCATCATTAACACATTTATGTAAACCACAATTGTACATTTATTTTAGTGTAGTGTATAAGAGTATTATTTGAGTATAAGAATGTTCTATTTCTTTGTTTTAGACGAGTGGTAGTGATGTGAACCAGTGATCAGTGGCAGTGTTGCGATGAGTGGCGTGCGGCAGTGAGAGTGGCGCGCGGCGCAACTGTGGCGCAACAGTGGCGCGGCAGCGGCGCAACTGCAGCGCGACATGGCGGACGACAACACTATTATCGAAGGAACTGTTAAGTTTCGCGATGGGAAGAAGGTGAACATTATAATTATTACGTGATCATGCACGGCCACTCATACACGCAGTCCATAGTTAGAGGAAAGTCTCTCAATTATTCAGGTTTGGTGACCGTAGCGCTTGCCCTACGCTACTGAAGTGCTGCTGCCTGCCACCAAACCTTTTTTATCGTGTGAAAATCCTCCAGGATACCCTTGGCCCGGGGAAGACGAAGGGTTATCCCGGACTCTTATCGGCTAAAAACCCACGCTGTTCCTTCTTCTGACCCGTAGCCGGGGTCGCAGGATTGGCAACTGAACCGCAACCCCGGCAGGCTTCAGCCTTGGCCAGGGGCTGGCGGACCTCTCCTGCTGTGGGGCCTAGCCCCCGTCCTCCTGAGAGGCGCGCGCGGAATATTGCACGCCGAATACTGCGCACCGCCTTCTCGGGCCTGTTACTGGTCGGGCGAATGGTCCCCTAACCCGCCGCCCGCAGTCCACACACTATGGTGGCCGGAAATCATCGCGCTCCCTCCGGCGTGGTGGCGCCCGGTGCGTCAGTCGCGGGAAGGAAGAATGGCAGCTGCCTCTCTCTCCCTCTCTGTTCCCTCTTTGGTCGCCATCACCTCCTCGCAAAATGAGGTGACGGCTTCCCACGCACTCCCGCTCCCGAACATGGACAGGCCTGCCACCAACTCGGGGTATTGCTATCTGAGGGTCGTTAAAGCCACACCATTAATTTGAGAGTTAGTACTGATAAGGTAGACTTTTGGGAAAATTGGATGTGGTGCATTTCTTCCTTATAGGGACCACTTTAACACTCGCAAGAAAAAACATAATTATATTAAACCCCGGGTAAAAAGATATTGAATGAAATGTTGCAGATTTGATGATTGTTAGTTTCATATTGTGTTAATCTCAATAGTGTGTGTTTTATTGTTCCGTGAGAACTAACGCTTTGTGTTGTCCGCAGTGGAAGTCACGATGGTGCGTCATGCGGAAGCTGTCGCCGGTCGCAGGTGAGAACATAACCTTATACTATAATTCTAATACAAGGACTATAAACATGTATATATTAATTGTATGGGTTAATAATAAGCTAGCTCGACTTGTGTGAAATGCAGTATACGCCTATAAATAACAAAGATCAGAGTCTATAGAGCACTATTTCGGTCATAAGAAGTGTTTTAGTTGTAACTAGCTGTGCCCGCGACTCCGTCCGCGTGGAACTCGGAAAACAACATTGTGTCGCAGCAACTAAATAGTGTATATGTATTCCATTTATTATAATAATAGACAAAGGTGTCCCACCAAGGCACTTATATCTTTTAAACCATTTCTTTAGGTAGAGTTTCAGCTCTTCTTGATTGACCGTAAAGGTTCATATAACCATAATACTAAAAACGCGTTGTTTATTTCCATACATTTCCTTGCTAAAATGGATTATAATTGAATATTTATTGTGATAATGTAACGAAACCTTATGGCGATACAAAAATGGCTACAACGCCATCTAGTCACAATCGGCAAACTAAATCTAAATATTTTACGCAGTGCAGTCTATAAAATGATTTCAATCGAGGTGTGGAACAGGAAAGTACTTTAAATATATAAAAATTTCACCTATAGAAGACTTCATTTTATTTTTATAAGTTAGAAATAGGTACTGCTTTCAAAGACTTCAAAAAGTTTGATCTGGAAATCGAACCAACCCAAATGCGAAAAAATATTATCTGTATTTTTATTTCAC
This sequence comes from Amphipyra tragopoginis, assembly GCA_905220435.1. Lineage (NCBI taxonomy): Eukaryota > Metazoa > Arthropoda > Insecta > Lepidoptera > Noctuidae > Amphipyra > Amphipyra tragopoginis. The sequence goes on along the minus strand of HG992009.1, from coordinate 26,451,258 downwards.
AAATCGATAGGATCAATAATGCGGACCAAATCGCTCCAATAAACATTGTGTCTGAAATTGATGGAAGACCGTAAAACGAAAATTGACTAACTTAGGTGCATTTAAATTCAAGCACTTATTAATTGCTGTTTAGCAGTTCTTATTTTTTCCACTTCGTTCAATTTAAGACAGTGTGTTTGTTGGAGAGATTTGATCCTGATTATTGACCATAAAGATATTATCAACAGGTGCCACCGGATGGTATAACTTTGTCAGTTTGATTCCCGGTTCAAGCAAAAAAATCAGTAAAGGCAATATTTCTTACTTTTAAAAATAAAATGAAGTCACCTTTGAGTGAAATTTGCAATTTTTAATATTTAAAGTACTTTCCCTTCATGGCTATGTATTTTGGGACATTACCTAATGCTTAAATAAACTTAATAAAACGGCGACGACAGGCTTTGAATAGTTCTGCCAACAATGAACAAAATAAAATATATAAAAACATTCCAAAAAAATTGCAAAAAGTGTATTTTTTTAAAGTGAGGTTTTAACGCAGGACACTGAGCCAGCGACCGTTCACTGCAGCACTTACTTCTGTCTGTCTACAGCTTATACTACGCAGTATATATGGAAATAATGTTCCGTTGCTGCATCTATGAGCACGCGATTTTACGATCCGAATATTAAGCTTATACTTCGTAGTATGTGGAAATAATGTTCCGCTGCTCAGCTGCTAAGAACAATACCGTGATGATAACCAGCAAAATTGTCGCTCTTTACGCAATACATCAGCGAAAGTCCCATCAAAATCCATCCACGGGATTTTACGTGATGTCCGGACGGAAAGACAAACAGACACAATAATTCTAAATAAAAAAAGGTTATGGTTTCTGTATCGATAGTATAGTACCACCGAATCGAAATTTTGGAAAAATATTTAATTACAGACAAAGTGCACTTTGAATTTTATTAATAGTAAATAGATTTATAAATACGTATTTAAGTACCTATTCATAATAAAATATGTGAGTATTTCAAATTAATCTATCGTATTGCCTTGCACAATAAAAAATTTAGAATACCTACACTCGCTTATGAAATTGAATGTATTTCTCTTCCACTGCCATTCAGATAGATAGGTACCTAATAAATTTTAAATAACATTATCTTCGTTTTTTTTTTATAAAAGCTTAGTTAGTACCTTCTTCGGATAGCATTTCAATAGACCTTCCGTAGACTGAGAATAGTAATATATTCGTTGATTATATTTCCTCACAACGTGATTTGCTACACGTAACGCCATCTATTGAAAAGAAATGGTAAGTATACACAAATACATGCTAAGTTCTTCTAGAAAACTTAAAATTCGCATAACTTTTGATTGCGTGAACCGATTGCGATGAAACAAAAAACATATGTTACTTGGAGATAAGCACAATATTTATTAATAAAAGTCAACAACATTGGATCAGTTGTTTTTACGTGATGCTTGAACAAACAAACAGATAAACAGATAAACAGACAAACAGACAAACAGATAAACAGACAAACAGACAAAAATTCCAAAAATGTTAGAAATGGGTTCTATTGGTTATAGTTTAACATCCCAACCAGGTTTTTTCAAAATATTTGCTATGTACAGACACGCCATGTCTACAGATTTATTATATGTATAGAATAGATTTATACATTAGTAGATAATTAACCATTACAACACAATAGTTGTAATCGTCTCAAGCATGCTTATAATGTTGTTATTTCACTGTAGTTGTCCTACATTATCCATTTATCTTGCTTGCTTGTAATAGCTCTCTACATTTTTTTAAATTGAATCACACGCAAACACGACAATACATTAACAGACATGACGTCTCTTGTTTATAACAATAAAGCTGATTGTTAATTTAGTAAACATTTAAGGCAGTGGTCTAATTTATGGGTAGAACTTTGAATTCAGTTATAAACTAATTTTCTATGCTGCATTTCATTTTCGAATACTAGCAGTACTTAGAAATTCCAAAATACATATTTACGAAGTTCGGGCTAGTTACTACAGCTTGTTGTTAGCTTTGTTAGTGAGTGCAATACACATTATAGTAGGAAGTGGATCTGACAAGTAAATAAATAAGAAGGGTAGCCTAAGCGGTTACATGAGGTGTTCGTTTGTTAGTTTATATTCTGAATCTGTAATAGCATAACAACGTTCATGATAAACGAATGACTTAACCTTCATCTGGTTGCAAATCGCAGCACGTGTGGAACGAATCACTACCTAGTTGCGCTATCAGTCTGAAACATTGACTCGACTGCGATACACGTAAGCGTGATACTATGAGAGGTACACGAGCCATCATCATAATTAGCTCGTTAACGTTTACAGCTTATTCATATCCCGTATCAGCACGCGCTATGTGAGAAGAATTTATGCCGTCGTGAAAATATCAGCCAGTCAGCAAGATTGGTAGCGAGCGACTGCCTCGGGTGCGCTGCACATATGTACTTAAATATCGTCAATCGTGAAGGCTCTTTTAATGCACCTTGTGTTCATTGCTGAAACTGGGTCTTCAATGACACTAACACTTAGCTACTATATGTACAATACTATTTTGCTTCTCAACCTCACGCTATCAACGGCACCGACATTTAGAGGATTCAACAGTTTAGTATCAATCGTAAGCTTAGTATTTAAAACCAAACTATTGTTCGGTTAATACAGAATGTGAATGGAACATGAGGTTGATATAACTCTAAATACAAATGTTTGTATATTTTTAAGGAGTAACATAGGGCTACCCAAAATGGCCGGAAATACTGCCGCAACCTTGCCTAGCAAATACATCAGTGATCTTAGTGTTGTTAAAGTGCATTGAAAGGTGCTCCTCCGTGTCCTCTTGAAAAAATAAGTTGGCCGTCGCTTATCACACCCACAAACGGACTATTTGTTATATTGTTCGAAGCAAATAGATAGTAACGGCGTCAAAATCTTTTCCTAACAATGTAACATGTAGGCAATGTTAACGTTGTGACGCAGTGTCCACGTAGCTCTGCGGTCGCGTCACGGGAGCAGATAAATCACCGCTATCTCGCAATATGACGTATGTGCACAATCCCGAGTACATCTGCAAACTACAAGTGGAAAGGCACAGAGATACTGTCACAGACAAAGCGCTATAAAAAACTCTCGTAATAAACGCCGAAAGAAACAAAATATCGCTCAAATGCGTGTAAATATGACGGCGTAAGTTTGAGATAGAACACGATGTAACTATGACCTAGCAACTGATTTACACTGGCTATTGGCTGAGAGCGAGACTACTGCACTTTTCTTTTTGGTGGAACTTCACCATTCCCTCCACTTCAGTCGCCACCCCTTGCCTAGTGTCTTCTCGCACAACGTGCAATGTCTCATTTAAGAGTTTAAAGAACATGATGTACAATGTACGTACATCGTTTAAAATGACTTGTTATAGTTAAGTACAAACATCGTAGGTAATTCACATACTCGCAAATGCATCACAGTGAGAGCGATATAACAGTGAGTCACCCCGCGTCGCGCCGCGTGTGTAGTGTCAAGTTTTAATTAGGGTCGATTGTCGCGAGTGAGGGCTAATGACGATAATCTTGTTTCGCTAATAAAGCTCTGCGTTAATTGCGTCGTATTTTTTGCCGCGTCGCGTCGCCGCGTGTAGCGCGACCATTTTTCTCTTCTCTCTGTGAGTCTGAGGGATGGTGAACGCTAATGGCGTCCTCGTTAGCGTTGATTTGTCGCGACTAGTTACTTTGTTTACACGAGTAAGTGCAAGGATTAAAGGACACGACGCGACGGTGCGACATTTGCTTCACGAAAACGGTTTAGCTTTGTAGGATTTTTTTCATGTTAATTCATGGAAACTGCTTTGTCGCACAAATAATCAGTTTTTAATAGAAGATTAGCATAGCTAATTTGTAAAGTGTTCTAGCTGAGTCAGAAAGAGGCACAGCTACAACACTGTTATAGTGACCTATTTCTCTAAACCTACATGCTAACCTATTTCTAAATCCATCGTTGTGGACACACTCTTTAAATATCGTCATCGGTATTATTACAAAAAAGATAATTTAACTTTGTTGTCGGTGATATTCATGTTATGTTTGGTAGGAATCCACGTTGAGAAAGGAGGTGACTCATTTGACCACAAATTACGTTGACACTCCGCAACACGTTTGTGAGTGACCCGGACGTCGAGGACAGTGCATGGCGGATAGGAGCGGGATCTGTAACGTTATTCGTAAAGCATGATCGCGTTTGACTCGTTTCTATCTCTTGATTCTGAGTGGAGGGTGTGATACGCTACAGTCGCTCAGGTGGGTCAGCAAGTGCTGCCGGTGACTGAGTGTCACTTACTTTTGTGTAAACAAATGAGTACCAAGTTGCCAACCCAATGCTATTCACATTATTATTGTTTAGGAAATAAGTAAAAATAAATATATGATCTAATAATGATATCAAAAACTTTTGGTAACAGTGTACGTCTGCGTATGAAGGTCACAGAGGGCGGCGCTATCAAAATACGACAGCGATAAGTGTCGCAAGTATTGGCATTGTTATTGTTTGCACCGGAACTAATGACATACTTGGTTGGTTGATTAGCAAAATAATATCGTTAACTTTTGTCCTAGCTACAACTTTTGATTGGAATAACTGTTATCTTAGATTTTTTTTATCGTACATTTTTATTATTATTAAATTATGTTGGGTGGCAGAGCTCTTGTCGCGCTGTTGTCATTGCAATCTATGTAGTATGTTGCGACTTGAAGATCTAATTTAGAGTTTAGCAATAACAGGGTAGATTAGATACAAACTGTGACCAAGAACGTTACGTTCTAATATACCTGTTTCTACAGTTGCGGATAAATAGCAATGTTACTAAAAAGCCATCTAGCTACATGAAAGTAAATATAAGAAAGTTTTTTTTAAGCCACCTTCTCTTCATTGAGCATGATAAGCCCAAAATGGAATAAGTTCTAAATGCCGTTGCTGAGTTAGGAGTACAAATTGATGATCGACTGCGACGGAGCACGGCTGAGGACTATGACATATTTGTTTAAACCTACCCAGAATCTGCATTCGTACAGCTTCTTATAAAAATATATATTATACTGTGCCAATATATTATCCAGTATTGCATCTTAGCGTGGGGTGGAAGAGCAAAATCAATTTTCCTCGGTTTGGAGAGAGCTCTAAAGCTGTTCTTGAAGCGATGACCTGAAAGCAATTTAGATTCCTGACAACTCAACTCTATTCTGAATGCCAGGTGCTCAGTGTTCGTCAGATCTTCTGTCTCGAATCCATCCTGAGGAAACATCGGTCTGTTGCCCCACCGGAGATCAGCAGACATAAAAATAACATAATAATATATAGGTACACAGCTCAATATTCGCAGTAAGACAACATTAACCCAATAAGTACATTTCTAAAAAACAAAATAATCAAAAAATTTAACATTACAACATAAAATTGAGTAAACAGCCACCCTAAAAAAACTGGCCAAGTGCGTATCCGACCAAGCACAGTGTACCGTTCCGTAGCATTTACTAAGTAGCAAGGAATATATTTTATAATATTTCACAATGATTATTGTGTAATGCAAAGTTATTTTTGCGGTCAAAGACTCAAAATACCATTTAACTGATAATCACGGATATTTTAAAAACGTATTAGCTTATCTTGTTCAAAATAGTTTTGGTTGAAAGTATCCATTAGATGAATTTCAACCATGTAGTCCCAATGGTCTCCAAGTAAAATGGTTATGACATACGGACGAACGGACGGTGGTTCATGACGAATCTATAAGGGTTCCTAGTTTGACTATAGAACCCCAAAAATGGGTATTACAAGTAGATTATCAAACAAACCATCACTGTCCCACTATACTATTATATAACCACATTTCAGCTCAATTGGATGATAGGCAGTGGGTTGAAATTCAAGAACTAATAATAATTTTGAAAAGAAAATACACAAACAACACGACCATTAATATCCTAACCAATATTATAAATGCGAAAGTAAGTTTGTTTGTTACCTTTTCACGCCTAAACCACCGAACCGATCATCCTGAAATTTTGCATATACGTTGTCAAGTGTACAGAAACGGACATAGGGTAGTTACTTTTCATCCCGAAAAAAGAATTCCCGAGGAAAACAACAATAACGTTCTTATGATAATACATGGTGCCACGTTTCTTTCGAATCATGATTGAATTATATTATTATAATAACTTTAGTAGTGTGTTAAGAGTTTACGCGAGCGAAGCTGCAGGTAGAAACTAGTATTAATATATAATATTAAGTATAGAAGTATAGATGAGCTTTACAGCGTGCGTGCACAAACCTTTTGAGAGCAGAAGTCAGTGCCGGCGCCGCCCCGGCAGCGCAACCCGTTCCATCGAAGTCAACGCCTAGCTTCTAGTACTGTACAGCTACTGTGTAGCAGTAGGTACCTAGTTAGTAATAACCCGCTTGCTTCTTTGGCATCACTTCATTACATGCTTCCTTTATGAATCCATTCTGACGTCCGGAATTCCGGATGCGATGCGCGATACAGTTTCAATTGACATTCTTCATGAAAGATGTAGTCTTCGTTTCTTTGAGGCATCTACGTTTATTAGGTAGAAATGTGTCATCCTACAAAACCACTGATGAAATCATAAAAAAAAAATGTTTTTAGTATAAATAGGTAGACATAAATTCAATTTTTAAACTGTGAATGTATCAAGAATAGTAAACAGTTAAAAGTAATATCGCATGCTGCGACTATAATAAGAAGGATATGGTGGATCTTTTGATTAATTCTTTACGGTTCCGTAGTAAAACAAGGAACCCTTACAGTTTCGTCATGTCCCGCTGTCCATCCGTCCATCCGTATGTCACATCCGTATGTACTTACTTGGATACTATTAGAACAGTATGGTTGAAATTTGGTAGGTACACACCAGGCTTGTTGCTGATGCATATTTTTTTCACATCAGCGGATGCTGATGCTGATGTTTTACCATTGACATCAGCGGATGCTGATGCTGATTCTCATTATTTTCTTAAACAAGCAGGAAAAGTAGTAACCATTTTGAATATATCTAAAAGTTGCACAGTTTTCCTTGGTACTGAAATAAACGATTGTCTCAAAAATTTTGGAATTTCAATAAAAAATATAATCAAACTTAGTAAGTAGTTTAGTAATAATTAGTATAGTACTAGATTAGTAATTAAGTACCTAGACTACCTGGTGCATAACCTGCTACCAATCTTTCGTTTAATTAATAGGTACTTATTGGAATTTCATCAAAGGTATATTATCCACTTTTCAACGGGGTCGGCATTATTTATCAAACTCAAAACTTTACGAAAAAAAAAAAATTCACGCGCAGTTACGAATTAAGTATATCGTAATGAATGAGACAAGTTTGTGTTTGTTTGCAAATGCAATCCCGGTCTGCCCTTGGATTGATCAAAACTCGCAAACAAAAACTACACGGGATATAAGCCCCGCCCCCTCTGCGGTCATGTCACGACTCGAACTTCAGCATTAATATCAGCATCGATCAATGCGGATGCTGACGCTGATGTTGAAAAAGATGCTGAAGTTCAGCGGATGCTGATGCTGATGCTGATGTTCGCAAAAACCCTGGTACACATATCAAAAAAAGTTTGCGATCACTAGCATAATTATGTATGTGAAGATTCCGAATTCAAAGTACAACTGAAATCTGATTTATCTAGATAACTATCAATGTATATTTATCATGATAATTATCGCTTTTATCGGTTTTTCATACAAGAAAGTAGGGATGAAAAAAACCATCCAAAGATACCCACCACGAGGAGGTGAGTGGAAAACTTTTTTTTCATCCCTACTTTCTTGTATGAAAAACCGATAAAAGCGATAATTCATGATAAATATACATTGATAGTTATCTAGATAAATCAGATTTCAGTTGTACTTTGAATTCGGAATCTTCACATACATAATTATGCTAGTGATCGCAAACTTTTTTTGATATGTGTACCAGGGTTTTTGCGAACATCAGCATCAGCATCAGCATCCGCTGAACTTCAGCATCTTTTTCAAGATCAGCGTCAGCATCCGCATTGATCGATGCTGATATTAATGCTGAAGTTCGAGTCGTGACATGACCGCAGAGGGGGCGGGGCTTATATCCCGTGTAGTTTTTGTTTGCGAGTTTTGATCAATCCAAGGGCAGACCGGGATTGCATTTGCAAACAAACACAAACTTGTCTCATTCATTACGATAGGTTCCCTATCCATTTGCATAAAATATTAAGACCTAATATAACTTAGCATAATTTTGTTTGGCATAATTATATTTTCGCATAATATAATTACGCATAACAGCTTACGCATAATTTTTTTAAGTATAATTTCTCTAACCATAATAATGATTAAGCTTAAAGTTCTAAAGCATAACTTTTTTAAGCATAATATCCTAAAGCATAAATTTATTTACGCATAATGATTTATTAAAACCTATTTTTATAGGTATACGGTAGACGATTATTCGTCACCTACTTTCATTTACACAATAAAAACTTAAGGGGATGTTTGTAAGTTTGAGGCTCCAAAGCAGAGTCGACGGAGCCCCGCTGTGCGGGGCTCCTATTTCTGTCTGCAGGGTTTAAAGTAACCTAACACGAAGGGGATGACGATCCTATCCCCTTCATATATCCCCTTCGAACCTAACCTATCCGTGTCGGGGTGCGCCTGCGACTAGATTATTAGACAATGGTAAAAACATTTATGATTATCATAACTAACGTTATGCTAATAGTCATTAGGCCTACTAACGTTATGCGAATAAAATTTATGCCAAAACAAATTAGTCTTTAAGATGATTATGCCAACATAAAATGTATGCCTAAAAAAATTATGCCGAAGTATTATTATGCCAAAACAAATTGTGCCAAAATCGTTATGCCGAAGTATATTAGGACAAAGAACATTATGCGAAAAGAAGGGATCCCTCTTTGGATAGGTCTTTAAAAATTACATATAGGTCTTAAGTAACTTTTTTGTCCTGGTAAATATTTGGTGGCATGTCGTGGTGTGTCCTTTTTTAAGCAGTGGGTTGCGAGTTCAAACCCGGGCTTGTTCCAGTGTCACTATTTTAATGTCATATGTACTTTCTTAGTTAATCTAAGACGAGACTGACATACGGTGAAGGAAAACATCGTGAGGAAACCTGGATTCAGTCGTCTGAAATTGCCAACCCGCAGTGAACAAGCGTGGTGATCAGTGCTCGTTCCTTCTCTGTATGAGAAGAGGCCTTTGCACAGCAGTGGGACAGCAACAGGCTGCTTTTGATGTGATATGAACTTAGACAATGAATCGTTAACAATGTGGGGACACATTGTTGACTCCCCTCTAACTTTCCAACCGTGTCATCAAAAAATCTGGAAGAAATCAAGCTTGGAGCATCTAATGGAGAATTCCAACCAAAACTATTTTCAACAAGATAACTTAGTTTTTGAAATATCCGTGATTTTCAGCTGAATGCTATTTTGAGTTTATTAACCGCAAACAACTTTGAATTGCACAATATTATTATGAAATATTATAAAATATGTATATTCTTTTATGCTTTGTACATGCTACGGAAACCTACACTGTGCATGGTCCGACATGCACTTTTCTGGTTTTTATTTCTAACTATATTTCTACTAGTTTAGGACTGTCAAATAAACAAAGTATATTTTTGAGAGGCTTTCAGCGACGTTTGGTCGTAGAATACTGTGACAAAAGCTCCAAGTACCGTTTAGAATGCGTTAGTCCCGGTGTTTCAGTGGCCGCTGCCGCTATTAATTGTTCATAATTATTAACTTGAACTTGTGTGTCGTGTTCTGAAGAATTGCTATGTAGTGGAAGCTGTTCGTCCACACTAACTGCCTATCTATTGAATAAAGACCTCACTTTATTCTCGTAGTACAGAGGCTGGCTTACTTAGTTTTATTAGCTGGCGTAATGTAAGAAAACGCTTGCTTATGCATTTCATCTTTTTTTAGCTTTATATAAATTGTGATTCATCTTTAACTTTCGCTTCTTCTTTTTTTTAACGCGTCTCTGTTTCTTGCCCAGGTCAGCTTTAAAGTTGGTTTTTGGTATTCTAAAAGTATAGAGTGTCGTCTGCAAAATACACTAACCAACTATAGCGATAATTCTTATTTTACCTGACTTAAGAGACAGTTGTTTTGTCAATTTTCCCTGCGGCAATACGTGTCGGCCACTGACGCGCGAGTGTCGCGTGTCTGCCGCGGTGTGGTCGCGCGTGCATGTGTTCGGTTCTCGTTATTACCGCACGAACGCAGCGCCGCGCCGACACCGCGCCGGGCCACTAATTGACGCGCAAATTACTGGATGCATACACCACGCAGCTGCGTTATACCGTGTGTCGCGTCACCCTCACTGTACATAATAGAAACCTACAGAAGATCCACCAATAAAATGACGAATTTTTCTCAAACGTCAATAATATCCGCATTTCATAAGAGCCTAGTACTCAAGGCTCTGTAGAACAACAGATGATGGAATTACTATCAAACTTGCCAGATCGTTGTATAGTTGAGGCCGTTGATGAGCAGGAGCGACACTATACCATTTTCAACGTAGTGATTCGTCAGGACTGATTTGTTTACAAAACGTTACCATACAAAGAATATTAAATATTCTTAAAAAAAACTGAATACGTATATTATAGCTATTTTGCGATTTCTGATGATGTCGTTTACGTTTTTTCGATAGCAGTCTCCTTATGACTACAATTTACGAAATGACCGCTAATTCAGGATTAATTTTTCGATGAACAGAGTATAGTTAGAAAGGATTGATTGTTGAACAATTATCCTTTGTGAGATAGCCCAAGTTAGATGTGGATTATGATAACATCTTGACAGTGGAAATAATCTGTGTACCTAACGAGTTATTTGTCACGCATTGTTAGCAGTTTGCCTTCTGTACTTAACTTCATGTTGTCGCACCGAGCCGCGTCTCTAACGATCGCGTTTTAATTCACCTGCACAATTATTTAACTCGTTAATTGAACGCCACACAACTTTAACCAATTTCACTAATTTGCATTAAAACGTAATGTTTGGTCGCGTTCTGTCGCGGCGGTAGTTCTGTGCTAATTAGTCTCATTATGTGCGGGACGACCATCGTCCGGTGAAGCTACAGCAGACGGTCAACTTTTACAGTTATGGTTTGACTCATGTGACGTAGGTCGTACAGTCACGTGAGACTTGGAACATTCTCACATAACGGTGATTTAAATAATCAACAAATGGTTTGGTGATCAGTATGTTGTTACTAGCGAACAGTAGGATGCTGCTCTTGACAGATTGACAAGATTCAATCAATAGCAAGTTGAATACAATTCGCGTGGTCATCGATCACCGCTTAGTGTATATAATGACGTTACGTGTAGTTCGTTAATTACTGCATTGCCAATTAATATAACTCGCCAACATATTGAAACTCGTGTCAATTACTACGCACGGATCACTTATGGCGACATCGATGTTAATTTCACAGAAATGAGTCAAAATTGATAAATGTTAGTGCTTGAAATATGATAAAAATATTAATGTTCCCTAAAATAATATTACAATGATGTTTCTGTTGTTGAAAAATGAATGAATTGAAAGATAAAAGGTAAAAGGAATTGAAAGATTATGAAAAAAAGACTTCTTTTGTAAGGTATTTTTCTTTTGCGTACTAATCTAAAAACTTAAAAGATGTAGACAGTTGTTGTATACTAGCCGACAACATCTCAGGAACCTGGACTTTTTTGGTAACCTGCTCTGCCCATGCATTTCATTATCAGGTCGACTCGTGACATTTCCTCTTGATAAATCAACCCTTAGCCAAATCACTTTTTTTTATTAGGTTCTTAATTTCTTCAGATAGCTCTGGCAGCTGGTTGTTGACAGACAGCTGGTGTACAGATCTCTGCCATACAATATGTATTAAATTCACTTTCATGATCACCTAAGTTGGTCACCGACTGTGAAAAGAACTGAAAATTTTGCAACGGCTGAACCGATTTCATTTAATGTCATCCCAATTAAACCAGCTTTAATACGAAAAAACCGCATCGCAATGGGATCATCCGTTTTGAAGTTACAATGTCATAAACAGACACACTCCCGAACAGACTCAAAAACAGACAGTCCTACAGACAGACATAGGCTCAAACTTATAAAATACCTTTCTTTTTGCGTCGTGGGTTAAACATAGGCTTCAAACATATAACGCCTCTCTTTTGGAGTCAGAGATAATAAATTATTAGTGTCTAGTTTAAAGCGCAATATGTCGTAAACTATTAGCTATAGAAAAAAATGCTTTAGACAAGAATGGTAGGGAATTTAAATAAAATAAATTGGTCTGAGCTATTTTTGGCGTAAAACTTATGGATTAGAGTTAAATTCAGTAAATTCAGGACTGACCGACATTTTGCAAGGTAAACCCCGACCCTTTGCGACCTGGCGACTGGGCTAAGAAGCCTAAATACCAAATTCCACGTTTCTAACTTAAAAATAGAAGTACTTCCCGAACAAACTTTTGTCCCTTATTTTACGACCTTATAGAGGGATGACTTTTATTCATAAACAGAAGACTAAACAAGGATTTCCATATTCTAACTTCAAAAATGACGAACTTCCATACATACTTTCATCTCCTGTTTAACGTGATTACTGATTTTTCAAAAAATTCAAAAATCTTGCTTCTTGATCAACCGGTTTAAGCTGTATGTTGTCTATCAGTCACCTGACTCTGTGAACGTTTTATTAAGTAAGAAGTTACTCGTACAGTTATAGCATTGTCATTGTTTACAATAAATAGGTACATGATCTTATGCTGTCCTTTATAATGTGTAATTCCAGTTACAAATCATCAAAGACTTAATAGAAGCGTGTCGGGATTAAAGCATTTGTTCAAACAGAACTGTATCAATGAGTAAAGCATTGCGTTGTACGCAAACACAAGTGTTACGATCGTCGTGTGTGGCGCTCTTTATGGCGACAGTTCCGCGGCGCCGCGACAACTGCGCGCGACTGTACCACCCGCGCCTATCAAACCGATGGCGACGCTTCTCTTTACGACTGTACACTCTGTGTCACGCGCCTAATGTACACTTCCGACGTCTTATTGCCCATAAATTGGTACGACAACACTGTAACACTGATGAAAGGGTGCGTCGACAAAGTAACAAAACTAATGTAACTACGTTCAACAACAGTTCTTTTACAGAACATTGTCAACATAATAGTGAGGGGTGCCCGTGCGACACAAATCACGGGACTCGGTCCCGCGTGTGCTGTTACTATGTATCTTGTTAGCTGTAGAAGGTTCACTTCACACACTGCTTGGTAATTAGCATAAGCCAAACAAAAAACGCACGTATAATCAGCACCTCCAATGTTCTGTTTTAGTGAGTATCTATGTATGATTTGTTTATTTTGTGGTATACCGGAACGCGTGGACGTGTTTACGAGCGCCTCGCTTGCGCACAAATAAAATAAAAATGAATAAAGAAGCGCTCCCGGGTAAATCATTGACAGGCGGATTGCTCTCTTTGTGGGTACGTGTCTCCAGGCGCCGCCAACTAAATGACCTCACACTATTCAATCGGCGGCAGACATCGCCAACTGAACCGCGCGCCGATATTCGCGCTTTTAGACTACTTGAAACATAATTTATGACTAGATCGAGTTATAAATGAGCTCTACATCGTCTTACTGTGCCATTTCTCAAGTATAGTTAACAGCAAAAGTTGATGACTATTTTGAAACTTTGAATTCAATTATCAGTGCATGTAATTATTATTTGAAAATTTTATAATACTAGTATTTAGTGTCTGGAGGCTGGTTATAACGACGACGAAGGGACTTGGGATATTTGATCGTACTAAACGGTCGTCTCTAAAAGTGTTAGTGAGTAGATAATTATTTGCCTATGTTCAAGTACCGTGTATAAATAATTTAGGAAATATTTTCCATTATATCTACAAATTGAATGACAGTCGCTATTTATAACACCGATTTAAACGTACATTATGCGTTGAATTGATGTTCATTTACTAACAAAATAAAGTACCCGTCGTTACAACCAGAAGAAAATTATTATTTTGCTTGAAATTACGTCTTTAAATACGATTAGTCACTATATCGAGAGTTGTCTGGCCGTTATAAACGGCCTTTTCTCTTATAAATTTATAAGAAAACCAAACTAAATGGTGTTCACAAGTCGCTATCAGCGGTTCGTCGCTTTAAGCGAAGTCATTATAAACGGATTCCACTGTGTTAGTAAAAAACAATTTTTACATTCATAAAACACTTTTGAAAGGGGAATGCCAAGATCCGGCCATTACAAAGTAGTATGAACTGACATGCCGTAATTTTGATAATTCGCGTTTATTTTTTGTAAGATTTATGTAATAAAAATAAAGTCTAGAGAAGTACACCGTCGGATAGTCATTTTAAATAGTATTTCAATGTTTTGGTTAGTAAGTTTCAACGCTTTTTATCTACAACTACAAATAGAAATGTTGCACAGATTAAAAATAAAATTATATCGATACTAAAATTACATTTATAAATCGATTACAACTATGAAACAATAATGTAATTGTAAATAATTATATCACAATAATATCATGTTATTTATTTATTTTATTTACACAAGTATTTATTTTTTATTCACGTTTTCTTTTTTGAATAATGTGTTAAGTGAATTGTGCTCTTCCATTATTATCTAGCTATAAATTATAGTACTAAGCTTTATTAGTATTAAACTGTTACGAATAATCCTTCCTAGTAACCACAATAACACAACAGGTTTGTCACTATTGTTGTGATTTATCTTAAACGGGCTACTTTTCTTACACGAAACAAAATAAGTAACATAATATTTTATTAAGCTGAGTATGTATAGGTACCAAACACGTTCAAGTGTTAGTTAACATATTTAATTAATCTCTTTGATTTAGGTATATTAATTTAAAATTAATATTTTGTAATATTATGAAATAATTTACAAACATGCTATTATTACTATCAACTATTTATGTAGCGAAATATGTGCCTATATTTCTTTTTTTATTTTATATTCCATTCGATGATATGCATACTTGATAATCGATTACGTTTAAAATCGAATATTGTTATGATTTTATTTTAATGGCGACAACACCTTTGTCACAATTAAAATAACTTCCACTTGTTTCTTACGATTAATTATGCGACAAAGTAAGTATCTGTATCGAAGTAAGAAACCATATTAAATGGAATTATTTCTTATCGTGAATACAATATTAAGAATTCCGGTTGGGCAAGATTTTTGTTAAATAAAATACTTTGTTTAGTAAAAGTATGATTTTTATATAATTTGGTATTAAGACATGCATGTTTTATCATCGTTACCATGGCAACGTCAATAAACGCCAAATTCAAAATAATATAAGATTTATTTTGACTTGGTTTTGGTTTGGTTATTTAGGTATTATTCTGACCAAAAATGGTTTAATTTTGTTATTTACATAATTAAATGCTTTAATCAAACAATAATGTTAAGATTTTTACAAAAATATTGAAGGTCTATCAATATGACAAGGATTAAAAAAATTAGTCATGAAAATGTAGACGGAGTATAAAGAAAGTGTTAGTTCGATTTTCGAATTACTTTTCTTCCCTAAGTTAAAAATCTACTATTAAGGTCAACTTTATCGACCCATAACTTTTCTTGGTGTACTTCCAGCGGAAATGTTGTTATTGTAATACATTCTACAATATTTGCCCTTTTTAATAAGATATGTTTCATTCTTGTTCTTTCTGGCCGAGTCGTAAAGGAAATCTTGGCATTCCCCTTTGTACAATCATCATATAGTTTTGATGTTGACTTAAGGATTGAAGCCAATCCTTAACACCAGTAAGTACCTACAGTCACCATCAAAACTCTAGCAAAATGTGACTCATTTGAAACGAAATACTAGTATCTGACTCCATCAAGTAGGATATCAGTATCCTTAACATAAACTTTTCATGCTTACAAGTGACACTCAGAACTGTCATGAATATGGTTAATTGCATGACTTGTAAGCAAGTATAACTTTTATATGAGACAGCTCCAGCAGGGCAATTGCGTAACGTATCCAACATCACTCATGACGTGGTCCATAGTTGTGGAGGAGTCGGACTGTTTAATGTATAAACGTTGCTATGGAAATTGACCTGTCAAAATCAAAGCCATCGCGATTACGAGTGTGTTGCATAAATATAATGTAGCTCAAATAGTGAGCTGGTAGAAAAGGAATAACACTCGTTCAATTGAAAAACAAAACCATTAAAAGTGTGAAGACAAGGTGCGTGGTGCGCGACGTCGCAACTCTGACGCCGTCACGCGTAAATAGTGTGTAGGGAGTTAAGGAGGACGGCGACGCGCGGTGCGCTGACTACAAAGGATTCCGCGCTTATTTTCAACTCCATAAAATACGAAGAATGTAAGTCGATCCCCAGTGAGCGCCCCTTTATTGCCCGCAATCGATAAGTTGAAATGTTACGATCCCCTGCCGCCCCATCCTATCGGTTTAAAGTGCAATACGTTTGGGAATTTAAACAATATTCTCACTGGCATTTCGCTCTGATTCATCAGTTATAATAGATGTGTTACGTGCTTTGTTGTAAAATTTCAACCTGTTAGCTTTTCACTGTATATTTGATTCATAGACGGTTATTATACACTTTTAACCTTAAATTAATCATGATCCGTGAACATTATACAATATGTATGGCATAGAAGTTCCCAACGCCGCTTATTTGCGGCGGCTTTCATTGTTTATCTATTGTCTATGTTTACGGTAATTGATCATTTGATTCAACTTTCTTAAAATGACCTCTGACACTGGTATAATTATGTAGTTCTTAACTTCTTTTTAATTTCCTTCAACGTTTGCGTGTGCGTCAATGTCTCATAACGCACTGAATGGAACCAGCTTTTATTATTTAAAGCGCAGTTTTATTATTTTAAGCAAGCTTTGTAATGTTGTGTGTTTGTGCAGACTGCGTGCACCTGCAGCTGTACCGCGACTCGAAGGCGCGCTGCGCGGGAGCGGGCTGCAAGGCATCGCTGTCGCTGCAGCACTACCTCGGCAGCGAGGCTGGCTTCACGCTTGACAAGCACTCCAACACGCTCGCGCTCGTGTGCCGCGACCTCGTCGCCATCCTCGCGTTCGAGACGCGTGAGCGTCTCATACAGTGGCAGGTAAACACCACTATACAGTGATCATAGCTTATGCTATACAGATACACTCTCAGTGATACAACTGCTAACAGCACCATCTAAACCTCTTTGAAAGCGCACTAATTAAGCTTCTATCTTGCACCTTATCCAGGTGAAGGTGAGCGCTAATCTAGGTGAGCCGCGCCACTACCTGGTGCTGGTGGGAGGTGCAGGGGGTGCAGGGAGCGCGGGGGGCAACAAGCGACTGCCGGCGGGCCCGGCGCGCTTGCACTTGCACGAGCGCCGGTTCGCTCTCACCGCTGGAGTGCCGCCCAGACTGCTGGGGATATGGGAGCTGCCGCATCTCAGGTAATAAACACGTCCTTGTGACTTGTGAGCACAACTTTGACTATGTTGCTGTTTAGCTAATCTTGAAGCAGAAGTAGAAACAGTAGCAGCAGCATAGTAAATGACTTAAGAAAGATCTTACCAGAGGAAACATAAAGATACAAAGTTTAATAAATATACTCCATGTAAAATCAAGTGATATTGAACCACTATTGATGAAGCTGTTTAATTTAGCCCGCCTAATGACGCGCTTTTTATATTTTATGGTAGGTCAGAGCAGCTTTCGGAGTCAAAATGCTTCATGGAATTATATTTGTGTGCAGGCGTTACGGCGTGGTGGAGGGTCGGTTCTGCTTTGAAGGCGGCTCGCATTGCGGTAAAGGTGAAGGCCTGCACGTGCTCATCACCGACCAGGCCAAAGAAATTGCACGAGACTTCGACCTTGCCTCGCAGGGACGACTCTCGCCTAGGAGGAGGCCTAACAATTTTAAAAAGAATGAAGGTTTGTTTTCTATTATAATGATGTTGTTTGTGTATTATTATACGTCTTCTTATATCAACATTTATTTTTATATCCTTTAGGTGCAGAAAGTCCAAAATCCCACAAGGCATACCGGCCGGATACACGGCTCTCCGAACTGAACACGATAGATCACTCTCTGCCACCAATCGACCTCCACAACTATGAGGAGGGGTGCGAGGAGGCGGGGGCCATTTCTCCGTACTGGCCATCTGCGGAGAGGACGCACTTCCAGGACATGGGGCTCGGGGACACGGCGTCAGTTAACGAGACAGTGGAGGAAACGGCAGCGTGGAACGGTGTTGGCAACGTGACTCTAGAGCGATGCATGAGCTGTATCTCGAAGTTAGGTGCGTTGTCGCGATCATCGACAGCAGCGCTTACGCCTGGCGCCAAACACTTTAACCCCGCGTGGACAATGGAACCCGTACACGAAACACTTCCTACTGAACCCGCAGAGCTCACTCAACATTGTGATATTCTACCTAGTGCAACCGATAAGACTGAGGACATATGCCGCTGCCCTACCCGCCCGGACCAGCCGCCAGAAAGACCCCCCAAGCCAACACGACTAGAGCTTAACTTGAACCGAAAGCCGACCCCTCTCTGCCGCTGTTCACATAGTGTACCAGATGACAAGCCCAGCAGAGTTGGACCCTACGAAAACTATGACGTACCTAAGCTTCCGTATCAAGAGGTAATGTTTATTGATATAGAGCTTGTAGTTTTTAATTTCATTAGCTATATCTAAATGTGTTTGCTTTTCTGCAGGTTGACGGCGAGTACTACGATACTCCGAAACGACTCAAAGAATGTCTTAATAATGAACTGTTTAAAGTTACTAAAAGTTCGACGTCGAATGCCGTTATATTAAAAAAGCCTTGCGGCTGTTTACTAAAGTTTGGTAAAAGGCGGAGAGAGCCAACGATCGTGGACTCCGAGGAGAACTTCCAGCCTGCCAACTGTCCCTGTCAGCGCGTCACTGATTGGGCAAATAACTGGATCAAACTACCGTATTGTAGGAAAAATACTATGTCCAGTGACAATTTGGTGCCAAATAAAGAAAACTTAACGCCAAACAGTTGTGACCGAAGCGCTCTGTACGCAACCATTGACTTGTCGCGAAAAACAAGAAGAAAACAGAGGCCTTGCGACAGACAAGATGACGCACCGGAGAGCGAACTTACACGGAGCCTGAACACGCGGTCTGTAGAAATTGATGACGGCCCGCTGGCTAACTATGAGAATCTCAGTTTCGCCTTATCTCTAGAGCATTACGAAAATGCTAAAGATTTATTAAGAAAAGTTGGAGTCACACAATCAGAGCTGGATGCGATTGGCGCTAACCTGAAGCCCGTTTCGTTTGCCAGTGTAGAAAACAAAAGCTTATGTACTAAATGTGGTCACCCGCAACAACAGCGTGGGAAAAAAGCAAACCTTGAGGGCCTTACCATCAGCACCAATGACGACTACTTAATGATGGCACCGAATGTCAGTAACAAATTGGAGCAAAGCAAGCCTCTACCAGCTGGCTACACTCCGATGTCTCCAATTGGCGGCTTTGCGTTTAACACGCTAAAACATCCTGCAAAAAGCCCTATTAGCAGGTTGCTTGAAGAGAAATCAGCGAGCAACCCGACGCTGTGTGGGCCTGAAGAAACCCGACGGACAGCTGCGGGCGAAGCCGACGAGGCACTTACACCGCGCGCTGCCGTCGAGCGAGCGGACAGGATCGAATACAGAAAACGTTCGAGTTCTGCGGACTCGTCGCGATTCCTTGAAGACGTGAAAGAGTTCGAGGGTAGCGTTGGAAGTCACGGCTCCACGTCCTCTATAGAGACGCTTCGTAATATTGCGCTTGAAGGAGAGCGGACTTCAACGCCGTGCAACTGCGCAGCGGACAATAAACATTCAGATGCGGATAGTTCTGAAGCGTCAAAGGGTGCACGAAGTAGACTGCCGCCAGCGAAGCGTTCTTCATCAGTTCCGGGCAAAGCAGGCGGAAACAGAGATTCGTCGAGTTCCAATGATTCTGGTGTTTCGAGCTGTTCGTTGCGTCGCGGCGAGTTGTTCGAGCTGCCTCTGACGACGGCGGCGGCCCGGCGTCACTACCGCAGCGCACGTCGAGCCGCCGCCGGCATCCACACCACGCTGCCGAGACGCTCCAAGTCCACTGACCCGCTGAGAGACGTTGCCCCTATGCAGAGGGTGCGCGTTCCAGCAAAGTCTTCCTCCGCTGAGGCTGAAGTGCCGGTACTTTCTGCAAAGCCGCTTAGAGGTAAAGATCAGTTGTTGTATTTAAATCATGGCTCGAATGGCATCGAAAGCCATTGCTAGACCAATGTCACTGTCAAGAAAGGGCCAATAGCAACTCGTTTGAGTTGATTTGTGTTCCTTTTATCTCTTCCCAGGGACTCTGGTCTCCATTACTAGCCTATAGTTTTTGGTACAGTAAATCTATCAACCGGTATTGACCAGGTTTTTTTATTATAGGTGTAATGGACACTCACAGTACTTCAAGTGGCACGTCCGACATGTCGGACTACATCGAGACGCTATCAATATGCTCTTCACACTCCTCGACAGATACTCCTGTCACCATGAGGTAAGTTGCCAAATCTTTACAGAGTTCTTTATGTGGTGTGATCACAGGCTTTTCCAAAGAGCCCACTTCGTTTTGAACTCCATGTTATTCATAATTTTGATTGTTTGTGTGCAGGGTGATGCGTCAGACAACATCTACGCTGCGTCCGCGCTCGGGCAAGGAGTACGGAAACCTGGACCCGCGGCTCGCGTCTGTGTACCGAGCGCCCCCCGCCCACCATCCACATTTATATACCAACCTGCCATAGATCATGTGATAAATAGACACACTCCATACAATGCGCGAACATTCCACGTGTAGACTTTGTTATGTAGTCTAGCCGAATTAAAACTAATTTCTGACGACTTCGTCGACATACGATGTCGAACTTCAACTCTTACGACTCAGTTCGACTCGAACAACAGGGAGACTAAAGTAGCATAGGATGATTTCATTGCAGATTACCTGTGCGCGGTATCTTACGTTCGTGACCTTGTTCTCGCATGTTCTTTGGAGTGGCTCTAATGTGCATATTTGTTTTGTGCGTAGAGCTCGTCTGCTCGTGACATTTCTACATTGTCTGTCGTTTGTTTTATTAAACTGTTGTTAAGTATACTTGGTTTGTATTAGTACTGTACGATCTCTGAGCAAAGTGACGTTACTTTACGTGTGGTATGTTAAGTGTGATCCGTCCATGGTCTGTCCTGAATGCGTCGGTTTGTTTGCGCTCTGCTCCGACTTTAAGAGTTTTATAGTATTTGGGAATATTGTCTATTGTTATTTTCATCTACTTCCTTACATTTAGATTATCTTCTTATGAAAGTGTAACTGGGAGCTCGTACTGATGCAGATTTTAGTCGAAAATCTGCTGCAGTAATATGTAAGATGTATTGTCACAATGATAGTCTCATGTACAGAGTGCCAAATATTACGCGTCTGCGTAATACAGCGTTAATTATAAATGTTAGTTACCTTCACAATGGGAAACTGAACGAATTACAAGACAGGTGAAATAAAATAACTATTGTTAATAATTTTTGATTGCGTATAATTGTACACTGGAACACTAGGCTAGGAGTCAGCCTGTAGTCCGGGGGCGCGGGATCCGGCGCGCGTCTGTACATAGTGTAACTTATAGTTAGTTCGCGTCGACTTGTTTAGAACGATGTAAATTATATATTAAATATTATTACTAATGTAATTGATATATAAATTTAATCTCTACAACGACTCTCTTGTCTCTACTTTGTTACGACGATGTAATATTTTGATATTCGGAGTTTATCTGATGGGTGTATGGCGCGGCGCGTCTCTCAGTAAGCAATAAGCAGTGCAACCAGAGGTGATCCATGTATTGTATTGTACATTTAAATTAGACTATTGTGTACTTGATACTTTATTGGCGGAAGCGCGGTTCGTCTGTGTGGCAGCGTGCTCGCTCCGCGTCGCTCCGGCCTCGCTCTGGTATCGCACCAGGTTCGCGACAGCTCGGAGCGACGCGGCGGGAGCGTGAGGCGGGCGCTGTTGGCCCGAAGACTGGAATTGTAAGCAGGTTGTTTAGATATTACGCTAGCAATGAATTTATATTATAAAAAAACTAATGTTAATAAACTTGGAATTTCTGAATAAAACGTGAATAACGAGTTTGTTGTTTTATTGCGTCTTTGAAAATAATATTGCAGTAGATATGTGAGCAGTCGTGCTCTTCCATTGTTGCTACAGCGAGCGAGGAAATACGCTAGAAACACATCCTCATCATAACATTGCTTATCGTACTTCAGATAACAGAAACAGATATTAAAGCGACATTGTACGAATATTATGTAAGTGTCAGCGGCGGGATGCATTGCACGCAGGTAGCGGTGGAGATTATGGAAAAGCTGAGTATTGTACGCTACTCTAAACACGCAATATCTAATCGTAAATGCAATAAACAAATCATGCAATAAAACTATAGGCAAATTAACGACAATGTATTTTTATTGCATGCGGAACAAACTTTAATCCAGTATAATGATAATCGACAGCGCTAAGTAACATCTGCGTCACGTATGACTGACTGCACAACACAAGTAATACCTACCCACCCACACCACTGACTACCCACATCGTGACTTTAACGGAAGATTAGGCCAAAGTGTAAGTACGCATAATACTTATTGATTACGATTAAGATCTTGGATGATAAAGAGCTACTCAAACGCAATGTTTATCTTGAACTATAATATTATACTTTGCCCTACCTGGGAATCTAACCCAAACTCTCAAGGTTACAATCACACTTAATTGCCATTATACCAATAAGATACAGTACCCTCACTTATCACAACGGGAATGATGCCACAGAACAGTATTATACAAGCAGTTACAAATGTTGGCGACACTTTAAGTAAATAAAGACACAACATTTGTTTACCAAATACGTGTGTCTGTTAAAACCTGCTATTCATAACAACCACTCACGTTTGCGCTCTATCTCTATTCTGTAGCGCTAGTAGACCACGTCGGTGGCGCTGCTGCATCTCGTGGCCTAATTGAACACATGTTGTTATTAGGACAGCCCCTTCCTCCCCCTGATCTCATCCCCCCGACTAGGGACATTATAAAGTGGGATCTGATAAGGGTGGCGCGGCGCGCGGCGTCT
Organism: Amphipyra tragopoginis; assembly: GCA_905220435.1. Lineage (NCBI taxonomy): Eukaryota > Metazoa > Arthropoda > Insecta > Lepidoptera > Noctuidae > Amphipyra > Amphipyra tragopoginis. The sequence goes on along the minus strand of HG992009.1, from coordinate 26,427,913 downwards.
CGGGAACATTACTATTTTTTAAACGAAGTGTTTTACACGCTTTTATCTAAAGGCGAGAAACTTCCGTGGTTGTATGATGTCATTGGTTTACTTTTAAATATCTCACATTGTGATGGTCTGAACAACGCAGTGCCTTTTCTTGTCATAATTGGCAGAACAATATGTTTAGTTTTACGACTAAGGGATAACGCACGAACACAATGTTCACGTGAACATCGTGAACAGGCAGCTCCGGAGCTGTGAGCATGTGCACGTGCGGCAGCTCACTATCACACACATAAATCATATTTTGCGTGTGTGGTGTGATATAGAGGATTTGTGGGTAATCAACAGGATTAAACAATATTGCGAAATATAACAGTAAATAATTATGCAATGTTGGCGCAGAAAGGCAAACGCAGAGAAAATTTGGTAAATCTTATAAGGGACCCAGTTGGGTCAGAATGGTAATAAATACCAGGTAGTATGGCAGTAATTGTATTTCCCGGAACTGTATGATATGGTTGGTTGAATGTCACGAGTACGAAGGTCGGCGTGTGATCGCGTGATTGTGGCTTATCTGACAGTGGGCCAAGCCGACGCGGCGCGCGACGTGTGCAATCTACTGAATGTAGGGAGTTGAGGCTGTCACATAAAGAAAAAATCTGGCAAAGAACGGAAACTGACAGTTGCTGGTGGTAACTAAAACTATCTAAAAAATTAACTATTTCGTTGACATTCTTGACTTTGTGGACCAAGAACAACAGAAAATTCTTAAAAAAGTTTAGGCCTAAACAGTAATTTCATATGTACCTACTAAATACCGGAAGATGGTAAAAATAAAGGGCATCTTTAGTTTTATAATATTATGAATTCCGGTGGAGTGACAACCTTACCTGTAATCCAAACGACATTATCAAAAATAGTGAACGATAGCATGTTGTGTGATGTAAGTATGTAGGTGTTAATATTGTCACGTTTGAGATAAGTAGCAGTTATCCTTAAACAATCGAATGTTTGGAATATGTCCTACAATGTTTACACGCGTGGCCCTCGAGGTGTTGTATAAATAAGTACGTGCTAATCTTAATAACAGATCTTAACATTATTGGCAATCCAATTAATAAAGTTTCATATCAATCGCTTAAGCCTTTTTACATCAATTTTACAAACGTATCTAATACCTAAATATAAATTATTATATTACATTAGTCAACGCTTTTTAATTTCATGATGTACAATTTAAAAACTGTAATGATAAGTTGTGTGACAACGTTTTTGCTAATTCAATCATTCAGCCGATGTGAGAAGACACAGGCTCTCCAAGTTACAGCACAGCGCGGCAGTGCTCAGCCATCTGCCCTCAGTACCCAGTCTACTACGAGTACACACTGTCAACTTTAATTCCCTGCAAATTTATAAAACATATCCACAGTACAAACAACATATTCGTAGCAACATTGGACCACAATATGCAATTAAGTAGATATTGCAGAACCTTAGTGCCGAATATAATAAGGAACGAAAGTATTATACTTAGAGAACAGCTCATTAAGTAAAACATTGAAGAGTTGTCGGTACCAACTCGCTCCGTATTAATTACCGCGTGTTGCGGCGCCGGGCGCGGCGGGCGGCGCCGCGGGCCGGCGCTTGTTCAACTCTGTCGGTAGTTTTATTCAAAGCAGTGGTTGCGCGCCGCGCCTTCGACAAGCGTTTTATTTTTATTATAATTATTTAAAGTTTGTGTTTACTAACTCTGTGTCATACAACGCTACGGTACATTCTCTTCCCCAATGAGAGGCACTATTCACTTGGACTTTGGAAATCCTTGTAAAAAGATTTGTTTTTTTCGCCACATACAAAGCCAGATTTTTTAATTGTTTTAGAAAATCTTTGATATAAGTAGTTAGCGATACAAAATTATTAAATGATGATTTGTTACGTTTTATTCAAGGCTATAATTATTAAGGGATGTATTTAAAAGCACTTTAAAATTTATGAAAATAATAACAAAAAATGTTTAAAGAACTCTTTAAAATAATGTTTCCCACTAAAAACATAATGTTTCGCACAATCAATCGAAAACCATTTGTTCCTGAAAGCTCCCATAGAGTGAATGGTGAAAAGTGATTGACGAAGCGAATCGTTTCTGGCACTCGCCGGCCGCTGCCGCGGTACCTGCTCGATTTGCTCGCTCGGCTCTTACGCTGAGTGGTCACTGTTCTAACATAACTTTTTTGCTATTGGGACTTTGAAGTTAGAAGCAAATTAAATTATAGTGCAAACTAAGTATTGTTTTCAAGGAAGACTTTTAGAGTTAGAAATCTTAAAATTAAAATGCTAAGTATTAATTTTAAAGCTAAGCCTTTTTAAGTGGGAACTTTTATTTTTAAAGTTTATTAATAATATATCCCAAATATTAAGTGGTTAATTAAAACTAAAAGAAAAATGAAAACAAACCCTGCACTCGATCAGGATGCATCAAAATTAAGTGTAATAATGCGTCAATATTAACAGCGTACCAGGGGTATGTTAGTTCTACTCTCAGATATGGCTTAATATTCTGGAGAAACAGTGTAGACAAGGAAAGAGTGTTCAAGGCCCAAAAGCGCTGCATTAGGGCTATGTTTAATCTGCAGCAAACCGATTCTTGTCAGCCATTTTTCAAAAACCTAAGAATACTAACATTGCCTTGTATGTACATATTTGAATGTGCAGTATTTGTAAAAAGAAATATGCATTTATTTGAATTCCGTAGCCGAGTGCGCCATCGGGATAAATTATGCACAATTACGACTAAGACACGCTTTTTGCAGGCTGCTCCAACAATATTTAATAAAATTCCAAGTAACATTAGAAGCATTTCAGAAATTGAGTTATTTAAAAAGAAACTTCATGACCTGCTAGTCGATAAGACATACTATTGTTTAAAGGAATTTTTGTCAGACAAGTCTCTTTAAATCGTATTTCATTTTGTCCAATGTCATGTTGAATTCAGTACCTACCTACCTATTGCATGCGATTAATTTTCAGATCTTTGACTGTCCTATATTTTGTTTTGTCTCTTTCCTAATTTATTAATATGTAATGTTAATTTATTAAAATAATAATTTATATTGTATTTCTAAAAGACGGGACATAGCCGATCTAATGTATTGCAGAACACCTGTACCTATTTTTGTACCTATGATCCACAATAAACACATTGATTGATTGATAATATACTCCAACTGTAATTAAATTATAAGATTATGGAGATTAAGGTATTTGACGGATTATTTTTCGTACCTAAATCGTGTTTATTTGTTGACGTTCTACAGACACTGCGCATGTTCCGAAAAATACGGATAACTATACTTCTTTAAATATAATATAACAAAATTTTACAGCTCAGCTAAGATGTTGTAGAAAATAACAATGTCCATTAATATGAATATACCTTTTCGAAGATTTTGGATTTTACCTCAATTATGTATACCTAAAAAAAGTAACTAAAAAAACGGTATATACCCTGTATCTATACATATAAAAGGAGAAGCTGACTAACTGACTGACTGATCTATCAACGCACAGTCTAAACCGCTGGGGTTAGAAAGTTGAAATTTTCACAGTAGGTTCCTTTTGTAACGTAGGCATCCACTAAGAAGGGATTTTTCGAAATTCAACCCCTAAGTGAGTTAAATAGGGGATGAAAGTTTGTATGGAAAATCGTCACTTAACGGGTTCAAAATTTCACGCAAGCGAAGCTGCGGGCGAAAGCTAGTCGTTTCATATAGAAATAAAATAAGAAACTGACAAAAACCGATAAATTAAAATACAGCCTACAATATTATTTTTCACATGTTATCATTATGATTTGATATGAACAGGCTTTGATGAACGTTGTCCATCTTATGAAAGAAAAGCGAAATTGACATGTTTCATCTATTTCGTCGCATTTAGTATAAAATCAACCAAGTGGCGTTATGAGGCCCCCAGAGTCGCGTCAGCGTCAGTCAGCGGTATCACGAGCACGCGACGTTCATGTTCGGGAACGCTGGATTTTGTACATGTCTACTATTTGCTGATGTTTACTGTTTAGTAGTTTTTATTTTCAGTTTCAGTGTTTAGGTATTAAATAACATTGTTTGTTGTGTTTTTCCTGACATCTCCATATCTTATCACAGAAGATAACATCTTCAATAATCCGTCTCAGTCAAACCCTGCGGAAAATAATAAGCAGAATGATTGGTGATAAAGAGGAATAAATAAATAAATAATTTTATATTACTTGACAAACAATACACTTGATCATATTTAGTCGTCTGCATAGTATTTATGTAAGCATGTTGTACATTTCACCTCCGGTTTCTGATTTGAGAATTCGAGATAAGCAATACTTAAGTAATATTTGAGTACGGAGTTGTCAAAAAAAATCCTTAAAATCCGTGATGTTTTTGACAACTCCGTACTTAAATGTTACTTAAGTACTGCTTAACCTAGAATTCTCAATTCAGAAACCGGAGGTCAGTCGTCATAACATCATTATACCCAAAAAGGTGATGTTTCACAAGTATAACATCACTATGACAACAGTGAGTAATTCGCACCTAGATAGGTACCTTCATAAACTATAAGGCAGTTCACTAATAATGCAAGGCAAGGGCTTATTATAGTTGTGCTTTATCTTGTTGGTATGATGCAATATTAATAAAATATTAGCTAAAACATAGAAGCCATATCTTTGCCCTGACATAGAAACTATTGTAAGTGCGTATTATCTCGGTTTAGCCTATCGGAACATTGACGACCGCCGTGCGATAGGCTAAACTTATCGACAGCCGAACACTAAACTTTATCAGATAAGAACGATAGAGCCGGTGATTACTGTAATATTATTAAATCCATTGCCTTCGATTTTATCTTAATCAGTTCTCAGTACTTGGGTACTTGCTATTTAGATATAATTAATAAATTATATATTCATAGCATATTGAGTAGCATGGTCAAGGACGACACATTTTCAAATGCCCGTATCTAGTTCCGATATTTTGATTGCAAGAAGCTTTTTGAGGGATAATAATGTACTAACAGAATACAGTTTGGTTTACTAAAAACATTATTGCTGTAACACATATTGTTCATCGTTGCTTGTAAAAAATCTATAAAATCACACGTACCTATAAAAGTAAACCATATTACATAAAAATTGTGGGTAAACACATTTAGGTACTTTTGATAAAGTAATCTGTAAGTTGGAAGGGAAGTCGTCGAGATATCTAACACGCTTACTTGTACTGTAACAATTGATTAGTAAATAATTATGATAATTATCATAATTATTTACTACTAATCAATAAGAGCAATTGCTCGTAAGAATTTTTTGTCGATGTAGATAACGATCAAACAGCGATATTATTGTAGTAAACACGACTTTGTCCCTGAATCATAATCGTTAAAATGTGATCAGCCAGCGAGCTGCTGACTCTATTAGATACTGATGATGAAGTATTATTGCGTTAATTTTGGACTATAAAAAACATTAAGTTGTAGAGATGTATTTAAAACTGTATTCTCTTATAATGTTAATAATACGAAGTGACACAATTATAGTTATGTAGAGCTCTATGGAGGATGCGTATGTCTGGCAATAGACATGTGCAGCACACGATGTATATGTTACAGCGAAAGTAATAAATCCGGATATTACATATACTATCCAGCCATTATGTATAATTTCTACTCAATTTAGACAAAATGATAATTGACACAGAATTAATCACATTAACTGGCTATTATATAATATTTTGGGAGACTAGGATAAAGGTATAGGTGAAGATTAACAAGTTTTAAAAATTAAATATGTCGGCTGCCGGCATCCAAAATAGACACCGACGGCAGTAATAAGTTGTTTGGTAGGTATGTTAGTTGAAAGGTAGGTTAGATTTTGGGCTAAACACCTTAACTTGTCTTCCAACTCACTAATTTCAACACCGAGCGAAGCGAGCTCTTTGTTTTGGGACACCCCGACACGGATAGTGTACGGTTAACGTACAGGCATTTATTTTGCTAACGCCGCGACCTACTTTCCGCGAGTCGTTTTATATCAATTTTTATAATTAATCTTTAGTTGACCAATAACTGCCATAACGAGCAAACCACGATTAGCATCCCACATAACTATTAATTGTACCTTTAACTAATAAACTTCGGAAACAAGGAATCTGTGGTTTTCGTCAACTCAAACTAACTAAAGACGCCTGGGCCGTACAGATAGGTTAGGTTCGAAGGGGATGACGGGGGCTAGAGTGAGCGAGCGAAGCGAGCAAACGAGGCCCCCGTCATCCCCTTCGTGTTAGGTTATTTTAAACCCTGCAGACAGAAATACGGGCCCCGGACAGCGGGGCTCCGTCGACTCTACGTTGGAAACCCAAACAACCTTACAAACATCCCCTTAAGTTTTTCATTTGTTTTTATTGTGAAAATTAAAGTTGGTGACGAATAATCGTCTCATAAAGAGTTTGAAGAGGCCTTGAAGGTGTAAAAATACAGTGTATGTTGTCGACGCAGCGCCGGCAGCCAGTTTGGTAACCGGCGCCGGCAGCGGAGGCACTACGTAGATTATAATTTCACGTTAATTGGAAAAACGTTAACGGAAAGGGAAGCAAGTCGGACCATATTTATTACATTGACTAACTATGACCAGCTATTATGAATAATATCCGGATAAAGTGATTAATTTATCGCATTGTCTAAACAGTTTAGTCATTATGCATAATGACCACTCATTATGTATAATAGCTATTTAATCACTATGATTTTGACATAATGTATATTATTTATAAGGAGACATCTCAGAGCGCGTTGCGAAGCGATGGCGATAAAATCTTAGTTCGCTTGTTCGCTCACGAATCGTAGCATTGGAAGAGGCACTCGTTAAACTGTTTATGAGAGTATAGCATCCAACGCTTACTTTCACACATCGAGTCTGGCAAATACTTGACACACTGGTTGTATCAATGAGGCTGATGCCATTTGTGAGCGAAACGAAAGTTTGCTTGAGTGGATCATATGTAGACTACCTTAACCGCTAATGTCCCGGCGCAGCGGATCTCGCAAGCAAGGGAATTAAAAAAAAAACTTGTTTTATTGGTAATAATAATTGGTCGTATCTACACCATCTAATCAGGTTTCAATAAACATTTTTTATTGCCTAAAATACCTTTATCTGTTACAATATTTCGATACCACGCATCAATGAATGAAAGCATGGCGACACACCTAGCGGGCACGACTAATGCGATATCGCTTTGCGCAGTCAGTTAACTCGGGGCGCTAAAATGCCAAAGAAACAGAACACCATGTTTATTTTCAGTTTTTTCTTTTGATGAATCTTAAAAAAACCCTTTCGGTGTCAATCTGTGTAACCGGTAGATCAAGCGGTTTGAAGGCATTACACGAATATTATATACAAAAAACTACTCAATCAAACTTAATGCAATTCACGTGAGACCAATCCGAGAGTAATCTGTAGCAACAAAAAAAAATACTTCTACAAATCTAGGAGAAACCGGTGTAAACACTAAATAAAATACGTATCTAATTGATAACCTCCTCTTTTTGAAGTCGGTTAAAAACATTGCCAGTTTTGGGAAATACCCTAAATGTACACTAAAACTACAAACCTTTATTAAATGCTGAAAGTGAATGAATGCATTAATAAACATCAGCTATCTGTATGCATTTGATTAAAAACGCATAGCTGTGATGAATGTGCATAATTATTGTCATCCAGGATGCTCGTCTAGACAGATTAATTTATGCTCATCGTCTGCTAATGATTACGTTCTTGTTCCAAGCGTTATCATGACTTAATATCAAGGTCCAATATCTGATCGTTCAATTTCTTAATATCAAGGTCCAACGTCCAATATTTCAATCTCTTAATATCAAAGTCCACTGTCTGATCTTTCAATTTCTTAATATCAAGGTCCAACGTCTGATCTTTCAATCTGTTAATATCAAAGTCCACTGTCTGATCTTTTAATCTCTTAACACCAAAGTCTACTGTCTGATCTTTCAATCTCTTAATATCAAAGACCACAGTCTGATCTTTCAATCTCTTAATATCAAGGTCCAACGTCTGATCTTTTAATCTCTTAATATCAAAGTCCATTGTCTGATCTTTCAATCTCTTAATATCAAAGTTCACTGTCTGATCTTTCAATCTCTTAGTGTCAATGTCTATTGTCTGATCTTTCAATCTCTTAATATCAAGGTCCAACGTCTGATCTTTCAATCTCTAATATCAAAGTCCAACGTCTGATCTTTCAATCTTTTAATACCACTATCTGATAACACGTGAGTGGGAAAGGATTGGCCTATTCTTTTACGACACACCCGCGTGTGGCAGGATTGGCCTATTCTCGGTCGTGAATCTGATGGAACCATTGTTTTTGGTTTTGTGCAATCTCAATATTGAAACTGTTAGCTTTTCAATTGCATTTCTTGTCAACGGTACTTAGGATTCCTAATTACATTATAATATCTTTTAATGTCATAAATCCTGAGTTGAAAATGAGTTACTTTCAAACACCGAATAATCGTATAAAGTGGGGTATCCAAATCCCAAATTATAATAAGTCGTCGATATTTTATCATCGGTACCTACCGGTGCAATTTTTTGCGATAAGATTGTACCTATTTGTAATTGTGTGATTAAATACACACTTATTATTAATTTACAAGTCAAATAATGTTGATAACTGATCGACAGATACGAACAATAACAATTACCGGGTAATCTGATTAGTTGTTCAATTTAATGAGTTTCCTATGATTGATGACAAGTATGACTACACATTTTGTGTCCGTGGCGATATCATGGTCAGTGTTATGAAAAAAATAACATGTAATAATGTGAACGTTGGACTGCTGTGAACTGTGACCTTCAAGAAATGAGCATGACTACCGAAATACGTAGCAAATATTGTCTTATTTATAATGAAAAATAGTCGAATGTAGCAAGCAATGTAAAAGATAAAATAAATGCCTAATTAAAGGTGAATGGCGGAACACCGCATGGACTCTAATACCGTTGTGTCTAGAAGGTCAGTTGATAATCCAAGTAGTATGCTGAACACTTACACGTAGCTATACGGTTTTCAATCGAGCTTATGCAGCATCGGGGCATCTCAGCTGATCGCGCCCCAACTCATTAGACGAACATCCCCTCCCCGCCACTCCTCTCGGTGCCGGCGCCCATTGCCTCTCATGCGCTCTCCGCCTAACGAACCTTAATGTATTCTTTACACTAAACGCTGTTTGAGCTTTGTTTATCACACGACGCCTACAAGACCACCTTCATGTTAAACATATACTTGACTTCTTACATTCGTCTTCCGTCACACACACACAGACGCTACTCTCAATTACGCTATATTTTAAGATGACGTCTTGTCACTCGCGATTAAATTCTTCCCCGCTTAATTCTCCAAAAGTTTTTGTATTATAACTTTCGTGAGACACATTCATTTATTTATGATTATTTACGGTTTACTCACGTGCATTTTTTCGGGATTGCCCGAACTGTTCGTTCAGTTGTTCGTCTCGCGACCTCGCCGCGTGTTCAGCTCATGATTAAGGGCCCCGTTTGGGTCCGAAACTAGTCGGGCAATCCCGAAAAAATGCACGTGAGTTAACCGTAAATAATCCCCAAAAGTTATTGAGGTTTTATACATGGGCGCGCGCCTGTTACCGAATACAGGTAATTGTAATCCTATACCTATTATGATGCTGCTGACTACGTCACTTCATCTCTTGTTCAACAGAACGCTACACAAATTAATTAGTTCCAGCAACATTTGTCTCGAAGTCGTCGGTCTCCAACCAATCGCCTTCCTCACTTATATTGATTCTGCTCCACATGTCGACGTTGGCAATTATTCTCTGGCCGCTAACCGTTGGCGTTTAATTTCACTAGACAGTCGGACTAATGTGTCTACCTAGTTACTTACGTTAGTGCTAAATTGTAACCCAGTAAGTCGTTTATTGCTGTTCTTATTGGATCAGTTATCTGATTGTGTGTGTAATTTTTCTGGTTGATCTTTTTCGACATACAACGCCTGATATGATGTGAAAAGCAATCGGTGGTGCGGTGAATGAGTACAGGACTAATTGTCACAGTGAACAAAATAGTAATAAACAACAAACAGTTGTTAAATCATTACTGATATTATTGTAATTTGTTTCGTATATATTGGAGAAATAATTCACTGAACAATACTTTGAATTATATGGCATTTTTTCGAACTTCTATTTAAGTATAAAACGTCTTTCTATGTTTTATTATATTGCAGGGAAATTGAAAAAACGGAGTACTAGACGAGTATAAATAATTATTATGAGCTGTAATGAGAAGCAAATTGCAACCCTGCTTTTAGTTTTAAACAAAACGAAATCCGAAAGTAGCAACATTTAAAACTAAAATGATATTCCACCCGAAGTCCGGAGTCACACATAACATGTAGATATGAATGAATTATTTGTGAAATGATAACGTTGCGATGTTCCACGGTAAATGAATTTAAAAGCGGTGTGTGCTGCACAAAGCTCACACAATAAATTAGCGAAGTGAGCGCTGTGAGCGCTTGGAGCGGTATGAGCACCGGACCTCGCGGATGCTGCTGCCTAATTTGTTTATCTCACAAAGCGAAACTCATTAAAAACTCGAATTTGTGTGCGAGTCCGCAGTGCGAGGGATTACTTTTTTAATATCAATCTGGGCTCAGTGCATCCGTCGCGTCGCCGCATCGCTTAGATAAAGTAACTTGCATCTAAAACGAGGTGGGAACCATTTACAAGTTTCCAGTTCAAAGTTGAGAATGAAAGGCTCGAGAATACCTGAGTGTTAAGTTTGCCTTGAGTATACTGAACGATCGTTTACTAAATATATTATATTTCAATACCAGCTGAACTGATTACTGTATGTTTGATCTTATTTGTGTCTGGTGGTTAAAGCGCAACGTCTTGACATACTGCTTTAGAAGCCCAGCTGTTATATAAGTTTCGATTGTACGAGTAAATGGTGATACGAGAGCCTGATACAGGGAGTATCATCAATTGAATTCAGTACACCCATACACCCGAACACACAACGTTCAGAATGTGTCACCCAACCTTTGTAAAATCTTACAAAAATAACAGAATCAATAAAATTGTCATCCTATTAGCTGTTGTTAAAACGTTTTTGTTACATCGTGACATAGATTATAAACGAGTTGACGCCGGCTAGCTTGAAACACACAACTCTGAAATTCTGCGAAAAAGTGCATGTAAAAATGTTCTCCGTAGTGAGTCGTCACCTGTGACTGCACAGCACCGGAGCACTCGACCTCCACACAAACAAATAAACTATGCGGAGTGCAGCGCCGAGCCGCCGCCGCGCCGCGCCGGTGCACGTGGGCGCCACACTAGCCGGGCGCCACACTAGCCGGCCGCACAGTCCTTGCTTTGTGCTTTTTCGTCAAGTAATAGCTTTCAATATTCGATAAAAATATGGAGACGTAACATACAAAACCACAACCAATAGACGAAAACATTTACTTTACTAGGTAGAATTTAGTTTCACTTTATTGTAGGAGCGACGGAATCATATTATCTGCTGTATACAGGCTCCCTTATTGGTCGCTTAATTGAGCTGTCGTTAGGAACGTTGTTGTAGTAACCGCGTTAGGTCGCAGTATGTTGTTATTATCGCACAGTTTTGGTAAAAGTTGCTACTACATAGTTTAGTTTGTCAACTGTATGAATCGTAAAGAGACAGAACATTCCACGTGTACCCATAATTTGCAAATGTTAACAACAGGTTTTAGAGGTTCTTCTGTTAAAATAGTCTATGTTAATTTGACTTTACAGAATTATCTATTTTTTTAACCGGTGGCTAATCCTGGAATCGCATCCAGGACGTAACGCTTGACTTGAATTATGCCATAAAAAGTTAAGTAATCCGCTACTATTGCACATAATTTCCATCAATCATAATTAAAACAACTGATTTCATAAAGTGGAAAACAAAATTACCAAGAACCGATCCCTCATAAATTTGATCAACAGCGACGAAAAAAAACACAATCAAGCGTAATTGGATAGGCTTTCCTCCGACGTTACATAATTGGGTACACGCACGCGCGGGCGCCGGGCGCCGGGCGGCTCGCGTGCTACTGAATTAAGATAAAAACAGGTAATTTATTCAAAGAGCACATTTCTCCCGAATTAATTTCTCGTCCAATCTGTATGTGTGGGGTGTCAATAAATCTAAATATTCATCAGTCGGGGTAAGCGAGGGGGTCTCATTTAGCTGCATTAATTACACGCGCCCTCTGCTGCACCACGTAAACCCTTTTAATATTCGCTACGCGTAGCGCCGTAGCACGGCGTAGCGCCTGTGTAGCGCGTACCTTTGAAGTGCATCGGTTACGACGTATAATAAAAAACCGAGATAAGACAATTAATGACATTAGTTTAGACATCATTTCGAGACTATATTTGCACAAAATAATGAACAAGACGTTGGTGACCACTCTGTTGTCTCGTGTGTCATTTTGCTATAAATGTTTTTAAACTTTCGCGATTTGTACACATTATAAAAATATTGCATCGGGTCTTCTCGCGTAACAAACTTCGGGATAAAAGGTATTTTGTGCCTCTGAAAGTTTGTTACGCGAGAAGACCCGATGCAATATTTTTATAATGTCATTTTGCTGTCGTTATTTGATAGTCCTTGTCCAGTAGGAGAATGCAATAGACAGAGTAAAGGTTTTCCAAATTAAATATCTCGAGAGCTACTACTGTTTATTCAATATGAACTAGTCTCGTAATACCTGCTCAAACGCTCGCGTGTAATATCATTGATGTGACTCATACAAAAGACGACGCGTGTGATGTACTGATTCGGTAGCACGATAGCACATTGAACTATTTGTGTGGAACACTTTCACCGACAGCAGTGCGGGACACGTTGCGTGCATTTTATCTAATGCACGCGATTTGCTGGCCGTGCCGCCACCACACACTAGGTACAGAAGATCCACTAAAAACTAATCAAGTTGTCTGTGAGTATAGTGTAAGCAGTAGGAGATCAATTTAACAACCACAGCGACTACTTACGTGTGAATCCTTATTGGTTAATTACGGCACAAGAGCACTGTTGTGTGCAGGGGCCCAATTCTCCTAAAATAAATTGTTGTCAAACGTAATCGAACCACAAGCGCCAGTCAGTTTTTGTTTTCGAAAACTTTCAAAACGATTGATTTTGTTTTTTGTGTCAAACAATTCGACAGCTTTTGAAATTGAGAACTATCTGAATGAACGGTTCGGCCTTGGTTCAGTTGTGATTTATCAAGATTTATTTTAGGAGAATTGGGCCCCAGATTCTCCAAAACACCTGCAAGCAGTTCGTCCTTCTTACTAACGACATGGTTCTGACAACTGACTGACGATGACGGGATGACAATTGACTTTCCATCCGGAATAGCCTAAGACATGTTCGGGCAGTGACGTCACCGGTGCAAAAAGAATAGCTCTACGATCAAAATCTTGTATCTCAGCATGGTGACACTGCTTACGTCCAGGAAAGTGTGAGTAGATATAAGAAGGGCTTAGAGTGAGGATCGAGCCTTCTGCGCTTTGTTGATTAGTGTTAATGTGCGAGTCGCGCGTCGCGTGCAGGTCGCGCGGGTCTAGGTCACCGCCATACATAATGCATGAGGCAGATGAGACGCAATCACTTTGAAACGAGTCGCGCTCCAACCTGAATACATGTAAGCGACCCGTTCACTTCATTTACTGTACAAACTAGTCGAGAATGTACTCCTTGTGTGGGAGTACATTATTGTAATTACTTTCGTTGTAATGGTAGATACTTGTAGTTAGTACTGGTTCGCAGAATGTTTGTGATTACTAAGCGTCTAGTCCAAATGTAATGTAATCAAATATGAATTATTTTTGTTACATATTTAAGATAATATATGAAAAGTAAGCAAAATACATTTATATCGTTTAGAGGTCAACCTTCAGCAAACATCTATTTTGTTTATGTATTTCTTTTTATTATCTTGCTCATAATCAATTTACAGTTAAAAGTGATCTGGCAACCTTATATACACTACAATGAGTAAGTACGCTGTATTTAATCTACAATTGCAATACATAACAAATCAAACTTGTCAATCCTCCATCGTACAGTACACACAGGCTGCGTGCTAGAGGGGTCGACCGGGACACCTTGTATTCTCGTCACGCACCGCGCTTTATTCTATTCAAATAACCGCCGCCGCCCCGCGCCGCCCCGCGCCGCGGCGCCGCCCGGTTAGTGCGGTCGACGCTCCACCGGACCTGCCGCCCGAGCGGGACACGAGATTAAAACATACACAATACTGGGTAATTGAAACGACGTAATGTACTCAAATATGATCAAGTTATGTTTGTCATAATATACCAGTATACCTGTCCGCTATTTGTCCGTCGTTATCATATAATTGCGCTCTTCAAACTCAAACTCAAAACTCATTTATTCAAAATAGACTAGAATTACTTAGTTCTTTTTGAACGTCGGTGTCTTACTATAATAGTAATAGTGCACGCTGTTTTAGTAAGCTCATATAACTAAAGCTGTCGCTGTACAGCTTCTAAACATTTAAACAACGTGAAGTAAGGGCATGCTCTACGGGCATGTAGTCTTGTCTTATCTTGTAGGCGCTTGTTTATTCAAACAGTATGTCCAAATAGGTCTGATAAGTTATACCTACCTACCAACCCTGGCGAAATACAGACCGTTTGAAAGAACATTCTGTCAGGTAATTAATTATTTTGTTTTGACTAACAACTACCAGTGACGACTTGGGTCGGCGCCAGATTTGTTTAGTGATTGACGGATTCGCCAGTGGTTACGAACCGCGCAGTTTACGGCGCGGTTCACTGAGGGCTATAGAGGCATAGCCTGGTCAGTCATAACCCGCAGCCTGCTCCACTACAACCTACCCGGGTGTAAAGTTTAGACATATTCCGCATTGCTTTGTTATTCGCTATACAAAGTATGACAGGATTTTATTGCAGCGAAGCTTTCCTCCGGGGTGGCACGCAAACTGTTTCTTATACTTTGTCTGTGTGACGATGATAGAAACCTGAGGTAGTACCGGTCGTAAAAAAAATGTTATACGACACACTGTTCCTCCTCATGTCATATATCAAGACATCAGTCTTGAAAATCTGTGCCAAAATATTCAATTATCTTCATGACACAACCATCATAACAAAGGATGTTAAGTGGACACTGAAGGTAAACGAAAACTAAACCTACATCTTAAAAACAGTTTAACAGCCTGTATGATTCACAAAGACACTCCTTGCTATAAAATCAATGTATGATTTGCAAAAGAACAGTAGTGAGGGTATAAATAAATCAAGGGCGGGCGCATTGCTATTCAGTGCGACGCGACACGACGCGGCGGCGGCGGCGCGCGACGCGGCAGATAAGCGGCGGCACATTTACATACATTCTTATTGCGCCGCGCGTCACGTACTTGATAGATTCTTATGTTAAGTAGCTTCACTACGAGCCACTTTGACATTTTAAATGTCGCGCTCTCTGTCCCCTACTGTTATAGTGGTCGTGATTACCATCAGCAGCCTACGCCAGCTTTAAGCTGGATGGAGATGTATTCCAAAAATTTAAAAAATAATGCCTACAGTCACCACACTGGCCATGTGGGTTAGTGTGTAATAAAACTCTTGGTGTAATGCAGCGGCTCTGTAGCCAGTCACCGACCGGCGGTGTTTGTGCAGGCGAGTGTGTTGGATATCCCGCCATCTGTCGGTTGTCGGAGCGTCGTGCGTCACAGCATGTCGCACTTGTTGGTTGGTTGGATGTGTGCACTTTCCCCACACGCCCCGACAAACCCAAAGTCTTGTTCATACGAGCGGTAATTAGAGCATCGCTGCTTACGATGCCACTATTGATGTGCGTTAATTAACGTTAATTAATATTAAAATTAATCCCTTTATAATCTGCGAGCTTTGAACACGTACCATGTTAACATTAATTAGAGCTACGAATTATCGATATCTACTTAATAATCGTCTCACTGTGTTGTGGCTAAAAAATCGGTTCCTGAATTTGAGCTCCTGGATTCGATACACCATAACATTTCCATACTTATGAAGTGAGGGGACTTCATAAGTATGGAAATGTTATGGTGGAATTTCTATTTGATAACAGCCTAAGTTTATAATGTTGGGTTGGGACCCGTGTACCATAATTATAATAGCGTAATTTGCAACTATAGGTGTCAAACTGCATGCTACTGCTTACTCCGTCAAAATGTCCGGCGTGACGGTCGTAAATATCGATACAAAATATGATCGCAGCTGAACGAGACACTCGAGAATTTGCATTAAAACTTCTGTTTAATTACTCAGAGAGTTTATTAATTTCCCATTGCGAGAAAAACTTTGAACTAACAGAACTATTCGAGCGCAGATCGCTCCGCTCGCTTCGAGCGAAGCTGCGGCTAACAGCTCAATATTATTTGATATCCGCACCGACTGCCGATACTTGGATAGTTCGGAATAAATGTGCTGACAGATACTTATTAACGGATGCCCAGGGAATGTCAAACAGCTACTACTGAAACTATAAATGATGTTTGTTACTCAACCACGACGTTATGTTGCAATGGATTTAGATAACATTTTGTTATTTTGTTATATAATTATAGTTGTAGAATGGGTCGTGGACATAGCACGCAGTTGATGCATTATAAAAACGACGTCGGTTGCTACGTGAAATGTAAAAAGTTATACTTTTCGTCACGGGGAACCATATTGTAACATGGCTGTCATTGCATTCACTATCACGAGCACACATGTCCAGACCTGGTCATAGATAACACTAAGTAGGCTATAACAATATTTGTTCGAGTTCTTACTTTGTTCGGAGTTTTTGCGACTTATTGAAGTGACTTGTAAGTAATGCTCTAATCACTTCGAAGGAGCTTTATTTTGTTTATGGCGCTGGTCGGTCTCTGAATTCCCATTGAGCATTCAATGGATCTTATTAAGGTGAGCGTCGAGTGTGGGCGGGGGGCGCGCGGCGCGGGTCGGGGAGGAGGCAGGGCTCGGCGCGCGGGGAGCAAACTGCTCCAGATCTAATTAATATAATTTAGTTCAGCTTTGATCCGCTGCCGCGACTACTTTGTGTAGGAATCCTCAAAGAGTTTATCTTTAAGTGATGCGACACAACGCTGTATCGATACTTGACCCTAGCTTACTACTAAGTCTGTATTTAAGAGTAGCTAATGCTAAATGATGAGCACGTTTAGTTGATTTGAAGGTTATGCGATATAATTATAGTTCCACAAACTTGTCGTGCTACTTTCATATAGTAATGGTTATAAATAAACGCTATGTTCATGTAATTTGATTTTTACTTAGCGTTTTATCTTTATGCTGAGTATATAATTCTCAATAATCAGGATTAACTGAATGTATTTATAAAATATATATTTGTCCGTTTTAAAGCATTACAAACTACGTTGAAGTCGATCAATTTACAAAATAAAACTATCAAGTTTGATAAATGC
Source organism: Amphipyra tragopoginis (assembly GCA_905220435.1). NCBI lineage: Eukaryota > Metazoa > Arthropoda > Insecta > Lepidoptera > Noctuidae > Amphipyra > Amphipyra tragopoginis. The sequence continues at coordinate 26,410,316 of HG992009.1, read as the reverse complement.
AAAAGAACTAGAAAATAATTCATGAAATAAAGAAACGTGAATTTTAAAAAGACAATGGAAGTGGAATTACTTCGAAAGTTTTACATCGTCAAAAACTTCATCTACACTTTACATTATTGTTAATTATCGATAGCATCATCAAGTGGTAATCACTAGCCGCGCACTGAACGCACTCCGACCAGCACTGATCAGTGATTTTAGCGGCGCGCTGTAAACAGTACGATACGAGATAACAGCCTCTCTCACTGTCCGCCTTTGACGAACACATCTCTCTAATTAAGACAACATTATAAAAAGCCTCCGCGACATTAATTAGCTTTGACTCTTAATCTTAATAAGTTCTTCTTACATTACGAAGATATAAACTTTTAATTCTGAGATTCACAGATAAATGTTTACAAAGTATTTTTAATTGAAGTAAATAAAACACGGCAAATATGTACAGTATTAAGGAAGTATTTCTTTATTTTTGTACTGATCTCATTAACATAAATGTTGTAAAATGGTACTGAAGGCTTTTTACGTGAAAAATGTTGCCAGTAACATGTAATTAATTTTTAGCCGTAATATCTTCGGACAGTGGCGCGGTGCAGCGTCGCCGGCGTGTCTCAAACTTGTCTCTACGAAAACAATGTCAGAGGCTGTTGAGCTACGATTTTATCATTCTAACAAAGCAAGAATTGCGTATTTATGTGTTTTCATAATGCAAATTGATTTGTCATGGCGAGTTTCATGGTGTATAAGAAAATGAACCGTTTATGTTAAAGTGAATAATTGCAGTCTTATACATAGGTGTAGACAGATGGTATCTATTGTCAGGGCGGCGTCGCCGTGTCCACACTCGCAGTACGCAGTGTACTCGTATGATAGCTGAACATTTGTGCACAGATAATATTTAACATTCGGCCGCGGCAGAGGGCGCGCGGCGGGCGGCGGCTAACGACTTCCGCTTCCGGCGGCGGCGGACACCGCTACGCGGCACGCGCTACGGGCGGCGTAGCCCTGCTACGAGCGTACCCACTCCGCTGAATGGCCATGTCGGAATGAAAGTCGGAATTATGAGTTTATTTCGTGAAATACGAGTGTTTTTATAACGTTTCGAATTTTATAACGAACAATGACGCGCGCGTACATCGCTGAGAGCGACGGAAGCGCCTGACGTCACGACTCGAGCGTGTACGAGTGTGCGTGCTCCATGAAATATATCAGCCGTTCATTCATCAGTTCATTTCCGTTGTGCACAATTTATATTGTGCATGTATGTTTTCTGTTCAATCAGCGCCTTATTATACTTGAAGCAACACATTCTCTCTGTTACATTACTAAACAAATAATTGAAATATTAATTTCAATAAAACGTTTTATATTTTTTTAATATACGCGTGCGACCCCTCTGACGTCCTAATCCACATCCAAATCTCTAAACAAAAAATACGTCCCCGTTGCGAATCTCAGTCACCCTGCTTGTGGAGCGGAATGCGAGGGAGGTGGCGGAGGGGGTGAAGCGCGCGGGGTGGAGGACACTGAATATTTATGCAGCTCGCGAGTGACGCGACAACTTTCCTCCATGAATACGACAATTGAAATTACACCGAGAAACGAAACAATTTTGTTATTCAAACGCGATGCGGCGCGGAGCGGTGCGGGGCGACGCGGTGCGGCACGATCTAATCAAAACAATACGTGATTGAATACAAACATTGTTGTAAAAACGACACTTATCGGCGGCCGGCGCGCGCCCTCCCCCCCCCGGCCTGCGCTATTGATACGTATGATGCTAATAAGTTAATCTACCCTCGTTTGTGGACAGCCGTCGTTACTGGAGTTATTTCCGTTTGTGTTCGTCGCATCACTCGCGATCACTAACTGTTACTAGTTATATGATCAATGGCGAGTTATTCAGATACAGCGCTGAGTATAGTTGACAAAGATAATTTGACAGATAGATACATTTGCCTTCAGCGGAACGAGTGTCTAGACACTCGTTCCGCTATGTATACCAATCCAATCTCTAGGACTAGTCCTAGAGATTGGATTGGTATACATTCTATTCCATTAAGTCATTTAATTAAAGTTTTTGAATAGCCTGAAATGAATCCGATAGAGGTTTTGTCTGGGTGAACACACTAAGTTAAACCACTCAGCGTCAGTAGTATTAACTAATGAGACATCCACATTCAAAGGTTTAATTGAAATAATTGCTTCAATAATGATATTGTCAGCTAAATAGAAGATCATGATCAAACATTTAAACATTGTAACACGCATTTAATAAGACATCAGCGTCTCCCCGCGCAAACAGGCTAACTCGTAGTAGACGACACGTTAACTCTCCGTCAACTTGTAACTACTAACACAATTACGAGGCGCGCCTCGGGACGCCGAGTACGCGGCGATTGTTCGCGTACGCCGCGTACCTGCGATACGCGCGGCATTCAGCGATGTGCTCACAATCACGTAACCCACTTATAATTGTCTGTTTGAGATAACAACCGCGTTTACACAACACGAGTAATAAGTAACGAGTTGGTGGAGTTTGAATTGTTCGAAAGTATGCACGATGTGAGAGTATGAATAGTGTGTGTATATTAATTATAAGACTGGCCCTTATTTTTTTACATAATTACTTAATATTTTTTTTTTATATAAATTAATAAGTAGATAAAATGTCGTGGTGGCCCGGAGGTTACAGACCCGCTTGTTAAGCACCGGGTTGCGGGTTCAAACCCAGGCATGTACCAATGTGACTTTTTCAATGTCATTTATGTACTTTCTTAGTTAATCTAAAACGCCACTGACATGCGGTGAAGGAAAACCTCGTGAGGAAACCTGGACTTAATGTTCTGAAATCGCCAACCCGCAATAAGCAAGCGTGGCGATCAATGCTCGTTCCTTCTCTGTACGAGAAGAGGCTTCTGCCCAGCAGTGGGACAGTTACAGGCTAATATTTTATTTATTTATTTAATATATAAATAACCTCAACCACGAATATCTGACCCAATTGTAAAAGAGAAAAAATAACCTACACGTTTATGTCTAAAACACAACAACTATTATTTTATGTTATCAAAGCGGTCCTTTCTTTTGAAGCATTCTTTGCGTCTCACGGTCGGCGGCAATCCCTTCGAGTTGAAGGGTATCCCTATCGGGTGTAATCATCCCTCCCCCCTCCGCGAAGCTTATCGCGCTACAAAAGCGAGAGATTGTGGGCCGCGGGGCAGCACGGGCACACGGGCACACGCTCCGGGGATAACAATCGAGTTCAAATAAAAAGTGTGCCTTTGTTTTTCACGTGAGCTGAGACGCCGCTCCGGGGGCCGCGAGCAAACCGAATAAAACAAAAGCTCCAAATGTAACTATTAACTAAACATGGGCTGGAACACTTCAAAGGGAGCTGTCATAACAATCGCACTTGAAAAATGTGTTATATTCAGAAAGAATAATATAACAGATGATATGGGAACGTGTCATAACTAGTACATGAGTGCGTATTCCGCTACAACACGCTAGGGGTGTCGCGTGCAAGTTTAAACTAGCGGCGATTAGCGTGACGAGCGCCAAGAGACGACCGGCCAACCAACAGCGCACCGGCCGTCCCTCAGACACAACACTCACAGTGAGCTATGAATACAACTCAACACTACAGCAAAACATATACAAAACTGTGATTAAAATTAAATTTGTGCATGACTAATTTTAGTTTCCAAATCTGAAGGCACCATTGTGTTTATAATTTATGTACTATATTTATTTGAATGTAATTACAGCTATGTACACAGACATCATGTCTACAGCCACTTGTATGAGTCATCTCGCGTGTTACAATGTTAAGCACGACGGTTGTCGGCGTTATATTAATATTAATCAAATTAACAACAGACTGTACTCACAAACACATTCGATGCGGATTAATAATAACTTGAGAGTATCGTGTTGTTATGGTGGAAGTTAAACAATTAAATTGCTCACATTTGCAAACAACAAATGCTCAATTAATATTATAAACAATGCTTTAACACCGTTCTAAAATTAGGAGTGTTATTTCGCGACACAGTTTTACCATTCACGTTTTTTTAAAGGATGTTTTGTACTAGTTTTTCCTCGGTATCAAGGGTGCGTTAGCAAAAATAATTCATAAATAAACTAACAACAAGATTTGAAAAATATCAGACGGCCATACAATTACTTGTCTTGAAGTAGAAAGCGGACTGAACTCTTTGTAATTGAATAAAAAATGATCAAATAAGTGTAATGTAAATTGTGCCATCAAAATTAAACAGATTCATTGCTTTGCTAGCCACCGTTGCCCGCCAGAGTCCTCACGTCAGGTTAACGTGATAAATAATATAAGATGGGAGCGTGGACTTAGCCCCATTTTAGCTTAGTTTTACACTTTGTTTTCCAGCCACAACAAAAAAGATTTATCGTAGTAAGGTGTAGTACCTATGATTGTAAAGTTTTTAAAATTTTATTACTCTGATTTAAAAATTACAGTGAAACAATATGGTATGGCGCAATACACAATGTAGTACATATTGCGCAAAGAATAAAACGTATAATTAGTGGCGTTAGATCTGACCACATGGGTCAAATTGTAAACTTTAAAATAAATAAACAGTTATTAACAACTAAAAATATTAAAATTAGATTAATGACTAAAAATAAATTGCAATCATTGCAGGATAATATTGAAACTCAATTGTGTCTTACTCGTTTTACATCAGATGACCCTGACCAAAATTATAATAAGTTATTTCATATAATATGCCAAGAATTCAATAAATCGTGCCCTTTAAAGAATATTAAATTTAACAATAAATGTAGCTTCAATGAATGGGCCACAAAAGGTATAAGAAAAAGTAGAGATGTCCTTTATGATTTATACTATGAAAAGTCTTTTAGTTCTGATAAATCTTTTCATGATTATGTCAGAAACTATTCAAAATTATTTAAGAAGGTATGTACTTTTGCTAAATCAAAATTAATCAGTAGCAAAATAAGTAAATCTAAAAATAAAATAAAAGCGGTATGGAAAGTTATAAACACTGAAACTGGTCAAGTGAATCCTAGGGATCCTGAAATATCTTTGAAAATTGAAAATAAAACTTTATCGGAAAAGGTAGAAATTGCTAATGCATTTGAATTATTTTTTTCAAATATACCAATTGAAGTCACGAAGTCACTTGACTCGTCACCATCAGCAGCAGAATCGTTGTTGAAACAATTCTTTTCTAAAGATATTCCAAATTTCGAGTTTAAACATGTTACACCATTTGCAGTTGTAAAAACTTTTAAAAGCTTAAATATTAAAAACACTGAAGACCTATGGGGTATTTCTATTAAAGTACTTGAATCCATTATTGCTTGTATAGCCCCGACTCTTGCAAAAATATTTAATCTTAGTATAGATAGCGGTAATTTCCCTGATCTGATGAAACACAGCAAAGTTATCCCAATTTTTAAATCAGGCTGTAAGCATAATCCCTCTAATTATAGACCTGTTTCAGTTCTTCCATCAATAAGTAAGATTTTTGAAAAAATTATGCTTGAACAGATGTTGTCACATTTTAATAAAAATAGGATTTTACACGATCGACAGTTTGGCTTCACGAAGGGTAGATCGACTACAGACGCAGGTGCGAAGTTAGTCAGTCATATCTTGGAGGCTTGGGAAGGGTCACAGGATGCTGTTGGCATCTTCTGTGATCTTTCCAAGGCTTTTGATTGCGTGGATCATAAAACGCTCATTTGTAAGTTGAATCACTACGGTATTCGTGGACGTCCGCTGGAACTGGTGTTATCCTATCTTTCCAAAAGACAACAAAAAGTAGGCATATCTGGCATAACATCTTCAGGGTCTCTAGTAAAAATGGGTGTGCCACAGGGTTCAATTCTGGGCCCCTTTCTGTTTCTAGCTTATATTAATGATCTCCCTTACATGATGTCAGCACTATCTGATATAATTTTGTTTGCGGACGACACTTCCCTTATTTTTAAAATCAATAGGAAAGACATAGATCTTTTAAATGTAAATAGTAGTTTATCCGCTCTTTCTAAATGGTTTGCTGCAAATAATCTTTTATTGAATGCCACTAAAACGAAATGTTTAAAGTTCTCGTTGCCAAACGTTCCTCATGTAGGAGTAAACATAACGCTTGACGGCAGTAAACTGGACATAGTAGATGAAACGGTATTTCTAGGCATAACAATAGATTCCAAATTACAGTGGGGAGCTCATATAACTGCCCTTTCTAGTAGGTTAAGTTCTGCTGCTTTTGCAGTCAGAAGAATTAGACAGCTAACTGACATACCTACTGCCCGACTTGTTTATTTTGCGTACTTCCACAGCATTATGTCATATGGTATTCTGCTGTGGGGGGCAGCGGCCGATCGCGACTCGATATTTATATTACAGAAGAGGGCAGTCCGCGCGATCTATAATATGGGTCCTCGGGAGTCGCTTAGAGATTTCTTTAAAGAGATTAATATTCTGACGATGCCTTCCCTTTACATTTTTGAAAATATTATGTTTGTACGTAAAAATCTGCCAATGTATAATGTTAAAAGCGACGTTCATAATATAAATACTAGGAACAAACATAAATTAGTAGTCCCTAAATTTAGATTATCCAAAACGAATAAGTCATTCCTAGGAAATTGTGTTAGATTTTATAACAAGCTTCCCAAAACAATTACGATCTCACCGATGGCAAATTTAAATCATACGTTAAATCAGTTCTCATTAAAAAGGCATACTATAAGATAAACGACTATGTTGACGATAGGGACGTGTGGCGCTAATTCTTTTCTGCACATGTGGCTTCCCTGGAAACCATTAGTTTTTATGTGTTTGTTTAGATAAGTATCTATATTATTTAGATACGATTTTGATTTATCTCAATTCATACAGAATTGATTTATATACCTACTTATGTACTATTTTCATTTTTACTTTTCCTTTATGTGCATAATTTTATTATTGTAAAAAATATTATGATTTTCTTTGTATAGAGTCAATTAATTTATTCACTTGACAGACATATCTGTGTTGCTGGGGAGTTTGTTGCGCCGTTTCTTCTTCACAGCAAAAACACTAGGAAGCGGTGAAGGGAGGGCTTTTTGGGGGATGTCTATATTGTAAAATCGACGTTCAAAAAGAACTAAGTCATTCTAGTCTATTTTGAATAAATGAGTTTTGAGTTTGAGTTTATAATAGGCGCACTTAAATAGTACTGTAAATGCCACAAAACAGAAAGTTTCGCAGCTCATTGTATCAGCGGGCGGCGAACGACTGCGGAATTGCGGATAATTGTCGCAATTATCTACACCGGAGCGGCACGGGCGGCCGCACCAGACCGCACGTCCCGCACCGCATCGCGCCGCACCGCAACTGATCGGTATTCGGCGGCGTGCTCGCGAGCTACGTTTACTCATTAACGCGCGCCGCTCTACACTCGATGCTGTTGTAAGTTCGCTGCGGTGCTAAATAACTGTTCGTGAACCTCCGTTGCATCAGGTAGGCACCTACTATGACATAATCTGATAACACAGGTCTACAATGGTTTTCCCCTTTCAGTTTTGATGATTGATTTGGATAGATTTTGGGGCGCTGATTACGGGAAAAATATTTTAAAAATTCCATCACGTTCAGGATTTTTAGATACTTAGCATCGTTTTTTTTGGAAAAATTACCTAGGCCTTCCTAGTTATTAATTAAAATTTAAATGACTTAAATGTATTTTTAATGTTTTAATAGTAATAAAAAAAAAACTTAGTAAGGTTGGCTTTTTTCTGCGAATTCACAAATAGGGATTTTTCAAAAAAACTGAGGGTGTTAGGAAAAATCCGAGTATATATTCGTAATCAGCGCACCAAATTAACCCAAGATCAGCATTCAAATCTAAAAGGGGAAAAAAGAGTTAAAATTTGCAGACCTGTGTAATTATAGGCGCTAACTAACACTTATCGCGATAACAGTTATCTATACAAGGTGTTAACGAATTCGTGTTATTCCTTAAAACCACATGATCTACTACTGGTGTAGATTGGCCCCCCATGGGATTTAGCTTGATTAAGAATAAAAAAAATAAAAATCTTTTTTTTTTTCATGTGGTAGCGGTAATTGATCACATCTAAACCACCTAAGAAGGAAGAAGTAAAAAATAAGAAAAATATTTTTTTCTAATATTTTTTTTAATTGCATCATCATTTCAATGCCACGCATAAATTAATGAAAGCATAGCGACATGGCTGGCGGGTACGACGCGATATCGCTCTTTGCAGTCAGATAACTCGGGGCTCTAAAATGACTCAGAAATAGAAAACCAAGTTTTTTAATGTTTTTTTTTTCAGTTGATTGTCAGAAATACCCATTTAGGGTTAATCTGTGTCACCAGTAGATCACGCGGTTTGAATGAATTACACGAATTCGTTTACAGCCTGTATACATCTAAACATAATTACTGTGTTAAAACAATCTGCAAATTGTGATAGTTTTCTAAATCTACATCACACAATGCCGAGAATACCCAGTTTAGTAAGTAAGCTTATAACCATACACAAGTTAGTCAAAATCCTATTGGCAAAATACTGCGTACTGTACGTGTATTTGTAACAGTACAGTTAACTATAAGATAAAACGTTATCCATGAACGCGTCGGCGGCAGGTATCGAGCTTCTTTATCTCTTACTTAGTTCGTTTAGTCTACTAATTATGTTCATAATTAGTTGGCACTGAGTTGTGTCGGCACTGGCAATGTCACTAGAAGTAAATCTACTTAGGTATCAAAGTTACCGCTAGGTGATCTCCTGCCTAGTGCTGCTGCGATTAACCACCATAAATATTGTTTGGTAGTCGATAACGAAGAGGAAGCGGCGCATTTTTTTTAAATTATACATTGTTAGGAAATTGTTTTTAAAATTTTAGAGAAAATGTCTACGAACTGTGTTTTGTGAAGCTGCTCAGTTTTGTTTCCACAGCTTTGTTCAGGCTGATGATCTCAACATAATAATAAGCGGCTAACTAATAGACGACACAATTGGCGTAGTGAGCGTGTGACTGGTAGGATTCTTACGCTGCGGGCCGCTGGTTCGATTCTCGTACGAAACGAATAATAATTGTATGACCTACAGATAATTATTCCGGGTGTGGATGTGAATTTGTATCTGTAAACACACCCATGATAACGAAGGTATCTTAGTGTGGTAAAACATTTATATTAAAGAACAGAAAAACATATTCAGGATTGTTCACAGTTTATTCATGTGCATTATTCGGGATTGTCCAATTAGTTTCGGTCTCAGCTGAATACGCGACGAGTTCAGGAGTCAAATTCGACTAGTTTGTTTAGGTCCGAAACTAATCGGGCAATCCCAAAAATGCACGTGAGTAAACCGTAAACAATCATAAATATGAATGTGTCTCACGAAACATATTACAAGAAAAAAAATGTTCTTTCTTTACATGTTTGTATGTATGAATCGCTAAACAGACGACAATCTGTCAGCATTCCAGATGATGTCATTTATTTGAGTCGTAATAAGATAGCTGACTAGACAGTTATTGAAATCAGATAAATGAATATAAATAACTGATATACGTAATAATTCTTGTATTATGTTCATATTTAATATGAGTACTTTGGCTCCGGAGCTAGGCTTTCTATTTGATGAATCATTAGTTAGTCTTTTATATTCATGTTCATTTTCTGCTGGTAAACCTACTGACACAACCATTTAACTACTACGTTACAATAGTGTATAGGGGTCTATTTGAATTTTCATTAAGTGAAAATGATGGTAAACCCATCAAAGAATTCAAATTATTACAAAAATAAAACGAAATCGACTTTCTATAGGAACGGTAATAGTAATTCCCTAGTACAAGCCATACAAAGAAGATTGTTTTAGTTCTTTAACATTTGGATACTATATTATGAGTTTAGTAAGCAAATCGATGCTCATAAAAATGACCCCAAATATTGTTACGATCATATACCGAGACTTTGTTGTTAATGCTTCAGAAACTGAGGTCTCTTGTAATGACGGACATTTGCAATTATGTGTATATGCTAATGAAGCAAGTGGTGGCGCTACAAATAAAGTAATAAAGATGTAGTCGATAGTTACAGCGAGGGATTGTGGTCCGACGAGCGTGCCTTGTAAATTACATACTGTACGAATACTTGAGGGATCGCTGGCGAAATAACTATTATACAGATCAATCAAACTATCTGTGCGAAACAATACTGCGAAGTGTCTTTAACGAGGAAGCAACAGAACTCATTTAAACTTTTATAATGCGTGTCATTGTGGGACACCCTTCTGTGCAATGTGTCATCAGTGATTATAGTGTCAGGTCGTGGTCCGGCGGCCGCGGCTCACACACGTCACCGCACACGAGCCGTGCGCCGCCACACGACAGTTTACATCGTTTCAATAACTCGACAGTTGTACGCATCGTGATATGTCACGCACTAACGTCATTATTTCAAATTGGATACTCACGGTAAGTGCACAAATTATCAAACGAAATATTAATTAGCACCCAAACATAAATTAGAGCTCGTGGCTTACTAGCGAGAGTATTATCTAGTCTAGTAATCATTACAAGCGATGTTCAGACAGCCTGCGCCCTGCTCACGAGCGCTTTAATAACGCTCTCGTTTCGATCCCTGAATATGGATAAACGAATTAAAATTTAATCTAAAAATAATAGAAAGCCGCCTCTCGTTCATTTACTTTATTCAGGCCCACTCTAAACAATTTGAAGTTAGTCGAAGTTGGGCTGTTCGACGAGAGCAAAAAGGCTAATCTGCGAAACTCCATCAAATGTAAATCGGTCGGAGGGACAAAAACCCGAGCAGCGGGTTTAGACAACAAATAAAACGTGAAAGAGCAATGAATAGATTAACTGCGGGTTAATATTTGACCTGTATAATTGACAAAGTTCTGCAGAGCGGCGCGCCGACGTCCGCGTGCCGACACAACACGCTGCAACCTCGGACGAGATCGATTAACTTGAACTTACTCCCAGCTCACAATCTTGTTTGATGTATTTAATGTTGCAAATTGATTCCTTTATATTAAATGTATCTCAAAGATTATCTTATTGCAAAATGTTCACTGGATCAGGGCTATCTGAATGAATTCTAATCAATCAATGATATTAGTGAGGTCATTACCGTACTCTAATAAAAACCATTGGCAGGCAGATTTCATAATGATAAAACATTTTCTTAGCGAACAGAAACGGTAATAAATGAGAACATAGATGACCGTAAGGTATTATGGTATAATAGCACCTCCGTATTTCTCGAAGGGATACGCAAAATGTGTTTTTATTCTTCAGCGACGAGACCTGTCATTCAGCAGCCGAGGTGAGAACTACCACACCATTGAGGCGGTTGGCTATTTTAATTAAAGTAAAAGTGTTGTCTTATAAAGCTGACCGCTCGGTCAGGTGCGAGCGGTTGAGAAACCAGATAACCGGTCAGTGTTTGTGCCGGCACTCGAGATGCTTGCGGTGACTCGCCACACTAGACATTTATATTAAGCCAATCTCTAGCTCGGGACCTCGAGTGTTTGGTTAGACTGTAGACACGGCTTGCTATGTGTTGTGATTGCAGCGATCTTAAATAATTAATCATACTGGCTCAAGTACATATCTACACAGCCACTTCTGGACATAAGCGTCTCCATCTTGGATGCGTTACGCCACCATATCAGGTTCTTGTCGTCCGGTAATACTTACGGCTTTCTTCTGGTCTACTCTACTTGAAGGCGCCACACAAACAGTCTTCATTCATTGTTTATAGCACCACACAAACAAGTAATATACATTAGAGACCACTCTATACATCAATAAAAACATAGCCAGCGTTGATTCACGTAAACATGACGTGATGCTGACCTTTTATAATTATATTTTAAATATCTGTAGCAATGTAAAAGTATCGATAAATTAAACCTGTATTTCCTGACATTCAGTATTAATTAATATCGTCTAAACAAAATTGTAAAGTTCAATATCATCGCTCAATTTGTTAAATAAATGAGCGTCGCTGAAGGAGCAACATCAGACAAATTAGTGTCGCGTCCGGAGCGAAGCATTCAAAGCGACCGATCACTTTGGCGGCCATCGTAATTAATTGACTCATTCATGACGACAACTAACTAATATAGGAAAGTGCAGAAGGATTACGCAAATGATGAGATGATGAGGAGCTCGTGGCTAAATAATTACAGCCGCATAGACCGATCTTCCGGGTTAAGCCACGCTTGCCGAGGTTGGTTTGTGGATGGGTGACCATTTACCATAGCGAGTTTCCTCCGTGCCTCGGAAAGCACGTAAAGCCGTTGGTCCCGGCTGTCATTTGTAGATCTTTGACAGTCGTTACTGTTGGTCAGAAGCCAGAAAGTCTGACAACCAGTCTTACCAAGAGTATCGTATTACCCAGTTACTGGGTTGTGGAGGTCTGATAGGCAGTCGCTCCATGTAAAATACTGATATTCAGCTGCATCCGGTTCGACTGGAAGCCGACCCCAACATAGTTGGGAAAAGGCTAGGCAGATGATGACAGAAGGATTACGCAAAATAAAACTCACGTTAACTTCACCACAGACTGTAAAGGTACACGGAAAATGTTGCACTCGTTTTCATGTGAGTTGAGTAAATTAATCACATATTGCACAGGTATTCAAACTTTGTAAGAAGAGGTCGTTTTTTGACCATTTTTTGTGATGGAATAGTTTCAGACAGCACGACGAGACGAGCACGACACGACGCGTCCCGCGACCCAAATAATTTGTACACCGACTTGTTAATCCACAGACAAAAGCCTTTGATCTGGAGCACAAACTTCCGCACCCCCCCCCCCCCTCCACTACGGGTCGGTCCACGATTAATGTTAGTAGGAATTCGGCCGCTTTTATCTTCAAAAAGCGAACACTTTTGCGGAGTTTTTAATTCTTCGACGATGTTGCGCGCACTTCGTTCACTTGTGGAGCGATTGATTTTATTTTTCTTTTGTGGACTTTCAGAACCATTTACACTGATGCTTTTTACAATTAAGTCGGTAATGAAAATATCTGGAGACGGTTTTCAGACTTAGTCAACATAACAGTAACGTAAGTGATCCTAGAATAACTATGCAGAGACCAACCCCTACAACTATAGTTTAGAAGTGATGGTATTAGGTACAAAGTAAAAGTAGGCGTGCCCGGTGTCATTCATCGACACAACATCGACTTAGAACTATATCCGAGAAACCTTAATAACAGAAACACTAAGTAAACTTAGTTTAACGTTATGATTGAACCCAAGTTTACACGATTGGCAGTCGTACGTTCCGACGAACATCAACTAAACAATAATGTAGTACATACGTAATGTCCCGTTCACACTACAAATACTATAATTATGTACAGTACGCGCCCAACTTGTAGATCGCTCTGAAGTTCGGTGTAGTATATACCAGGTGTAAGAGACGGTGTACCGAAAACTGAAACAGTGAATTCAGCCTGAATTGAAAATAAGTGGAATTTTTGCTCGGAACTTTCCGACTTTTCCGATTTTTTTTGTCACCAATTTTACATTTCTCTGCTGTAAAATAAGCAATCCTATTAGGACACTCAGCACATTGCAAAAATAAATGTATTTTTTTTATAAATCGGAAAATTCAAAAGATTTCGTTGATATTTTCCACGGATTTTCAATTCAAAATAATAAACTAAATTCACTGTGTAAATTTTTTGGTAAGCTGTCCTTTATACCCAGTTTATTTACCTGTCAAAATACTTATTGAAATACAATAAAACATAGACAAATTAGCAATTTCCAGTAAATTGGGAAAATTCCGAGAAAAACACCCACTTATTTTCGATTCAGAGTAATGGGCTGAATTCACTGTTTCAGTTTTCGGTACACCGTCCCTTACACCCAGTATTATATGTATATATTTAGCAAGTGCGCAACAACTCGCCACTCGTACATAATGTGTAGTACGTCAGGTCGTGCTCGTAAGGGCGTCGTTCATTATAAATGCTTGTGTTGCACCGGAGCGGTGTGCCTCGCGGCATGTATCGGGTCGGCCGCGCCGCGCCGCGCCGTAACCGAGCGCACTTAGTTTATTACTCCGCGCGGATTCACGTGACAGCGAAACTACAAAATTATTAACAAGCCCTTTTCGTTTCAAAATCAGCGTAAACTTTATGTTACAGTAACAAATTATGTTAACATAACATACAATTTTAACAACACCAAACTACTCTGCGAATTCCATTAAATGTGTTAGTTTCCTAGAAGCATAATAAAGATTAATACATTAGCGAATCACTCGTTTTATATAATTGCTACAGATTATTCTAAATTTAATAAAACGTAATTTACACCTTTTTTTCCTATAAAAGCAGAACAAAATATATCTTCACTACACAGTATAAAACAAAGTCGCTTCCTGCTGTCTGTCCCTATGTATGCTTAGATCTTTAAAACTACGCAGCGGATTTTGATGCGTTTTTTTTAATAAATAGACTGATTAAAGAGGAAGGTTTATAGTATAATACATGCATAATATAGTAGAGAAAAACGCGGAATACGCGATAAACGAAATCCACGGGCCAAGCCGCTGGCGACCTCTAGTTTAATTCTATAGTTGAACCTATTTCTAATTACATCTCCTTGTAGTGGTAGTGGTCAAGGTCTGAGTATTAATTACCTCTTGGTCCGTGGTCGCTCCGGGTCGACACTCTCTGGTCATTTTTCCCGCGAGCCCCCGAGACGTCCAGGTAGTTAACCTCTTAATTGCGTCCCCCTTCGCCCCATTTCTCCCTTTGAAGTAAACAAGGAAATATAAAACATCTGGTTTTGTTCGAATGATAGCAGTTATAATATCTGCGGAGTGACGCGATGACGGCAGGAATCAATCATGATTTACACAGCGGTCCGGTGGCGCGGATGAATCGCAACCGGGGACCGGTAACTGTGCTCATTTGCAACGAAACACTGTAATCGGACCGCAGAGGACTTCGTATTTATTTATTTATTTAAAAATCAGAACGACATAAAGCCAATTACACTGATAGTTACACAAAACATAAGTACTGAAATTAATTAATATAATAGACAATAGAATATAAAATATTAACCCTTTCACTCAGTCTTCTCGCAATACACCAAGCATTCCAACAATATCACCTTCCATTCATCAGCAAATAGATCCAGTGAAGGATTAGATTCCAGGAGAGCGTTGAGTGCATTCAGCATCCTTGGAATGGGTGACATACATCGCGCAATCGTGCGATAACGCGGCTGCGCAAACAAATTATGCCGCCTCGTCCGGCAATAGTTGTCGGGTACAAAAAAGACACACAGCTCACCATGCAAACTAGGTACATCAATGGCTACGTGTATAATTTTGCAAGCAGTTACAAGTTGGTCGAAGGCTCGACTGACTTGGAGTGAATTAAAGCCCAAACAACCCAGCAAAAATCTAGTCGGATATAGGTACGGATTATACCCAAACTTACGTTTGTAGAAGTACCTTAAAAATGCTTTTTGTACTTTTTCCAACATAAGTGTGTACGATTTCTCATGAGGATTCCACAAACAAGAGGTACAATCAAGTTTACTTCTAACAAGTTTAGTGTGCTATAAAGGAGTCTGATAACTTGGTGGTTATTAAACTCACGGCAATTTATAAGAATAAATCTTAGCCGCCTGAATGAATCTTTGGCCACAGAAGTACTATAATACCTGCGCATTCAATTTATACTAACTCCATCAATCTATTTCTAGTGATAAACTGTGATATATAGAGTTGATTGATGATTGATCGATCGATGGTTTAAACTTACACAATTTTACAGCTCATTCGCAGTCGTATAACCATTTACCGATAAATTGTAGGTGTCGTCTACGAGCTCTGAGTACGTAGACGAACGCCGAGAAAATTAAATAATGCATCGGAGTGTAGCACTGGCTACGAGCGCTACGAATGACTGTGCTACAATTTACTCGTAGCAATATGACTATTTCTATCAGCACCAGTTTATTTGAAATCTACACAGTCATGTTCCTTTACATTGCAGTCCAACGCTGGATGTTGTCATATTGTGTTGTGTGTATTGTTATGTAGGTACTCGTCATGAGTAGCCGAAAACTCTTGGTTGAGACTGTTTTGCAATGACATAATTAAATATTAAAATGTAAATGTAATTTACATTTTAATATAAATTACATTATAAATTACATATACATGTAAATGTAATTTACATTTTAATATTAAATTATGTAATGTGCAATTTAAATGTATTAAATATTTCAACATTATATTAGCTAATACAGATGTAAATTAGTATGTTCTACAACTGAACGAATATCAAGCGAGAAAAGCTCATGAACATAGACTTTATCATCACGTGAATGTAGAGGCTATTCAACACCTTGACAGCAGTCAATCAGTGAAAAGAATATAAAAAATAAAACCTTTTCGGTTAGTGTAGTGTGGTGAATAGTGAGCGTAAACTGTAGTGCTAACTAAAGTGCTATCTATAAAGAACTCATGAATCGAGTGTCTTCCCCTTCAAATAGACTTAGAAAGACGTTATCTTAGAAATATTTTACGTAGAAGTTTAAGCTAAAGAATTACTTATTAGCCTTTTGGCTAGATTATAATTAATATAAATATAGTAAACAAAAAAAATTAATATGGCATCCGATGTGACTGAGAGAGCCAAGTCACATTTAACAGACACCGGAGTCTCAATTGAGTCCCGTTTATCTCTTTTTGTCACAGATCGCTAATATGTTCATGATTGTGTGAGTCGATAGAAATAGACTGGCTCAATGTGTGTCACTGAAACGTAACGCGTACAATTAAACTGCGATCAGCGCCGCGTCCCGTCCCCGTCCCGCTCCCGTCCCGTCCCGCCGCCGCTGTCGCGCCGCGAAAGTAATTAGCTACTGTAATTCTACTCCAACCAAATTTCAATTTAGACATATTAGCTGGACAAATGTGCCGGTCACATAATATGTGATGCAAATCGCTTTTCATTTAACGGTTTTAGAGCCCTTCATGAAGCTAGCAACTGTCGTTTTGTGTTTGATTCTTTACTATCTTTACTGTTAAATATTATTTTTGGATATGTTGTGTTTTTGCACCCGCGTTATTAAAGCGTGTTGATTACGGAATTCACTAAGCTGGGTCCGCAGCGCCAATTTTCTAACATGTTATTGTGTTTTTGCGAACAAAACTGTTAGTCCACGCCCCTATTCGGTTAGCAAACAATGTTAAGCCGGGTCCGCAGCGCCAATTTTGCTAACAAAACTGTTAGGCCACGCCCCTATTCAGTTAGCAAACAATGTTATCCTGTTTGCAAACATAAAAACACGGCACAGCGGACCCGGCTTCACTCGTAGCTGTTTTTGTGCAAAACTATTAGAGGGCTATGCTCATTGTTCAGCAGTTTTTTAATCTTTTGATTCGTAGGGATAAGCTAGTAATAAAAAAAAATACAAAACAAACGGCTGATAATTGCAGTTGATAAATATTAAATGATCACAAAAGTGTCGCAAATGTGAGTGCACTTTGTCTGTGTTCAAGCTGGTTGTACGCGGTATGTGCGGAGCGACGCGAGCTCCTCCCGAGTAGACTCGGAGATAGAAAGCCGACGCAAGTGGAATACTACTGCGAGACGTAATACTGCGCTCAAGGAACTGGCTTATTATGTTGTTCAAAGGCGTTGGCAAGAGAACATCCTGTTATACGAATTCTTAAGACAACAAATCCACAACAGTGTTATTACAAACGTAGCCCTTGTATACAAGGTTAGTCAGAAAGGGGGTACTAATCCGAAAGGGTATTAAAGTACACATAATAATGAATAACTTTTGTTCTACAACTTTTCCCAAAAGTCAATAGTTTAAGAGAAACAGTTGTTCAAAAATCTCAAAAAAAAATCTCTAATATCTATCTATCCCCAGTTATGATCAGCTGTGTTTACATTTTAGGTCATATTTGGGGTCATGAATTAGAAGCATCATTTTCTGAATTTGTAACTAAAGCAGGGATGAAGAATTTTTGAAAAATCTAAAATAAAAATCATTGTATTTGGCAAAAAAAAAACAAATTTTGACATTTTAACACTTGCTTTCAAAGACTCATCAGCGATACTTTAAGTGGGCTTCGGATTAGTACCCCTTTTCCGACTAACCTTGTATTATGTCAAACTTACTACTGACTCATCTATATCATCATCATAATATCATTCCATTTTCGGCCGCTGGTGGATATTAATAGCCTAACAGAAGATGGAAATTAAGGGTGGTGATTCGTCATAATCATCAAGCTTGACAAACGTATTGGTGGTCATTGTACGTGTCAGTCTCGTGTAGTGCCGGACTTAAAGAATAGCGCTACCCATCTCTTCCCGTGGGTGTAAAAGGCGACTAAGGGATTCTTTAGAGGATGGTCAGCAGCGTTCTCTGAGTACTTTAACAACCATACTGCGATCGCCAACCCGCCTGCCAAGCGTGGCGATTACGACAAACCCCCCCTTTTGGGGGAGGCCTATGTCCAGCAGTGGACGTCTTTCGGCTGAATTATGATGATGATGATGTACGTGTCATTAGTACACATAATGATCGCGCCGCAAATCATCTTGACATAATATATTTCTCATAGTTTCCATAACCCACCCACAGGGCGAGGCGCAAACTATATATTAATATAGGCGAATAGGTATTTGTGACAACAATTTATTTATACCAGGATAAAACCAGAGCAATGAAATTAGCTGTTATTTATAGTACAAAGGTCGTATTATCTCGGCACACGATAGTATCGCGGCGTCTCGTCAAAGCGCTCGAGATTACGCGCGACAAAGTCGGCGGTCGACGGGAAATGAGAAATTATCGCACAATACAACCACCGAACGACGGAGCTAATTCGTTTAGGAGCCCACACAACTGTTGGACGAAAAGTTTTTGATAAAGGAAGATTATGATGACAATCTGATGGATGTACGTATAGTTTATCTGTTCTGTGACGTATAGAATACTTAGTAAATGAGGACGCTGTTTTATATGTATAGTGTGTATAAGGAGAAAGTATAACATACCATCACGCCTGTATTCTCCGAAGGGTGGGTAGAAGTGTTTAGCACACCCTAATTTTGCCGTTATATTTAAGTGTCATTTAATAGGGGGCGAGCCTATTGCCATCAATCGGGTGCAAATCACGAAACTTCACACGAAATTCCACACGGAAAAACCCAATAACACTTTGCCCGATCTGGGGATCGAACCTAGGACTTCACGCTTAGCAGTCGCGCCTGTAACCACTAGACCAACGAGGCAGGTTGAGATAGAGAAAGTATAATGGAGCTTAAAATACATTTTAAAAGAAAAAATTTCAACTGCGATATAGCATAAGCATGCAAGAAAATCGGCAGTTGTTGACAATGACATGAAACAGGCGACTAATAGCTGATATCTAGCATTTACCTAGCATTGTTGGTTAAAATTAAGACTCTTATATGTTCACTAGTCATCCCAACGTACCCAAATCTTTGCTCAGCAGATCCTTCCATTCGTTAGAAGCTATTACGGGTAAAATTAGATTACGAGATATACTAATTCATAAACACCAAGATTGGCAATAAAAACGCTAACATTAGAAAGCCAAACAATTCGTTTTTGGCCATAGGAATAAGTAGACTAGATGCGGAGGATAGAGAACCGCGTGCTGTGACTTAACCTGTGTGAAGACTATACCAGCAGTCAATTAACGATATAAGTATGTCAGTAATGTACACGTTGTTAGTTGAAATACTGTTCTTTACACGTTTATATTTATGATTAGTTACGGTTTACTCAATTGTATTTTTCGGGATTGCGTGTCGCAAGTAGAAGTCGACTCAACCTCGCCGCGTGTTTAGCTAACAAAATTAAGACGACTGCACGTGCTGCTGCAGCGGCGCTTGGAAGCCATTTCATATAAATACATACAAACCAGTAGTGCAGCTGCGGCCAACTGTCAAAGTGAGAGTCAAAGTGAGTTTGACACGCGACCTCGCCGCGTGATCAGCTCATGAATAAGTGCTCCGTTTGGGTCCAAAACAAGTCGGGCAATCCCAAAAAATGCACGTGAGTAAACCGTAACTAATCATAAATATGAATGTGTCTCACGAAAGTCGTAATATGAAAAAAAAGGATACGTTTACGGCCTGTAAAGTTATGTGAATCGTAAAATTAATAGAACCCATAGTATTGAAACAAAGCAAAGCGAATTCGCATTTCTCCTATAACAATGATGTTGTTATAAAGAATTCAATGGATATTGCACCATTACACCCCGCGCCGATCGACAACTACTTTATTGTGTATATTGTAACTGTCATTTTTACGATTGTCGTTAACACTTTTATTAAATTCATGGATTAAAGTCATTTTTAACTATTCGCTGAAATGAGCACCGAGCATACATTGTCTGAATTGCTTTCGGGACATATATTTCTTTTATTCGCAACATAAATATTGGCATGGTTTCCTTTATTGAAACATTACAGTTACCGTCCGATCCGTTAATAAAACCTTCGCGTTGCATTTTTCACGCAGCGATTACAGACAACCGAAATGCAGACACCTACACACAACCACAACACAGGTTACTGCAGAAGATTCACATAAATAATAATGCATGACAACAGACACACGTAATAGACGTTGACTGAAATATAATTATTGTCATTATTATAAAAAGCCTGTCAACGCCGCGGTTTATTTAATAAATGATAACGGTTTATTTTTTATTTGTAACTATAATCTATACATATAAAAGGAGAAGCTGACTGACTGATCTATCGACGCACAGCCTAAACCGCTGGGGTTAGAACGTTGAAATTTTGACAGTAGGTTCCTTTTGTAACGTAGGCGTCCACTAAGAAGGGATTTTTCGAAATTCAACCCCTAAGGGAGTTAAATAGGGGATGAAAGTTTGTATGGAAAATCGTCACTTAACGGGTTATTTCACGCAAGCGAAGCTGCGGGCGAAAGCTAGTTATGTATATAGTGAAATGAAATTATAACAGTCAATCGGTAGCTATAAATATGTAAACAACGTATACACAATAAATATTAATTCACAATAAATATCAATATACAATAATAATCCATTTTAGCAAGGAAATGTATGGAAATAATAGGTTTTATGAATCTTAGCGGTCAATCAAGATGAGCTGAAACTCTACTTGAAGAAATGGTTCAAAAGATATTAGTGCCCTAGTGAGTCACTTTTATCTAGTTATTATAATAAATTGAGTACATTGACATTATTTAGTTGCTGCGACACAGTGTTTTTTTCCGACTTCCACACGGACAGAGTCGCAGGCACTGCTAGTGTCTTAATAAAATACCATGAAGTCAGACGTCTGTACGTTTTTTTTAATACTAGCAAGGCCGCAGTTTAATCCGAATGAACGCCTGGAAACGAAGGAATGTCCAGCTCGTGCCCGTGAGCGAGAGGCGGTTTTTAATTTTAATTAGTTTAAATGAACTAAGGTTGCGGTGGAGTAACCAGAGGCGCGCGGTGTCCGCCGGCAAAAGAAAAGCTCTTTTATTATTTGCGTAGTAGTTCTTCTGCACCTCGGTATTCTCTGACACAACGCACTACGTATCAATTGGAATCAATTGTCGGGCATCTGCATTGCGATGCGATAAATCTGTTCGCGGCGGTCGGCGGCCGGTGGCGCGGGGTGCGTCATACAGACTGACATAACTGATGTATAGTGATGCGACTGCGAGGGAACATCCAAGTCAGTTGCACCTGCCGCTAACTGTTAATGAACGGTCTACGTCCACATCTATACTAACTTGTTCTTTGCTGTTTGCTCTGATCGTTTTATAGTATTAATGTAGGACTGGGATTTTAATTTACGTTAACAAATTGATAACTATCAATTTGTAGAGATAAACAGTTTAAAAAAAAAACTGGAACCGGAGAAAGTTATTTTATGACTGGAAATAATTGACACAACATGTAACAAATATTATAAAAAAACAGTAAGTACCTATTAAGAATGCAGAGTACTCTAGAATTAAAATACTAATCAGACAACTGATGAAAAGTTTGGATCAGTGCATTGGTGAATAATAAAAAGACAACAATATTAGACTTAAGTTGGTATACAGGGTGAAATTGTAAACACTCGACAAACCGAAATGGGAGATTGTACTCATCACTATGAACAACTTTTACTATGAGAACAAATAAGAAATCACGAAAAAAAAATCTGCTGTTCTCTACATTTTGACGAGTTATGCGAACATAAATGTAGGGAACAGCTGCTTATTTTTTTCGTGATATCAGTTTTGGTCCCATAGTAAAAGTTATTCATAGTGATGAGTACAATCTCCCATTTCGGTTTGTCGACTGTTTACAATTTCACCCTGTTTATAGGGTTAGTCGGAAAGGGGGTACTAATACGAAAGGGTTAAAGTATACAATAATGAATAACGTTTGTTCTACCACTTTCTCCAAAAATCAAAAGTTTAAGAGAAATTGCTGTTCAAAGATTTCATTAAAATTCGCTAAAATCTATCTATCCTCAGCTATGATCAGCTGTATTTACATTTTATGTCAAATTTGGGGTCACGGATTAGAAGCTCTATTTTATGAATTCATAACGAAAGCAGAGAGGAATAATTAAAAAAAAAAAACAAAATAAAATAAAAATTGCATTGAAATCAAAATTACCTGATATTGAAATTTTAACTCTTGCTTTAAAACAGTCATCAGTGATATTTTAAGTGGACCGCGGATTATTACCCCCTACCCGATCAACCTTGTACATATACTACTGGGTTATCATAGTGACGGACGTTCAATGTGACGTAGTAAGAGATGAGAGATGAGAAAACTCACAACCATCCTCGCCCTTTTCTACGAATACTCCGTAGATTTTATAAAATAAAATGTCTCAGTTAACTTGCAAAAGACTAAAGTTATATTGATTAAAAAAGTTCCAGTGGACATTCAAAAAGTTTTTTAATTGTCGTCGGCTGCATAAAAAAAATATTTATTTTGGTGTTCTCCTTTGGCATCAATAACGGCGGGTTAAAATTTTCAATAAGCTATAATTTAACTGAGGCTCATTCACTGTTATATTGGTGCCTTTCAGCGAATTGTGTGTGAATAACAATTTATTTTGCAGAACTTTATTTGAAATCAAAACAATCACGGCTGAAACGAGCGGCGAGTCTTTCACAAAAAAGATACCAAAAGGTCCATTCCATAACACTAATTAATATCTGTATGATCGGATTTAATTAAGGAATATTGTTTACCGTTCTGATGTCCTCGCACGACGTTGGACGTAATTTTGGCATTTCACAATTATCACGGGAGGTGTTATCACCTCACGAATGAACCTTCTGCACATTTATATTCCGGCTGCTGGGTTCCATTTTCGCGCGAGAGAATACGTAACGTTATGAATGGACGCAGTTCAACTCTCCCACGTGTAATGTTAACCGGCCAATTGAAACGTATCAAACATTGTTTATTTACGAAACGATCGCTGCACACTTTCCTACTATTGTAAAGTCTAAGATTTAAATTGAGGAACTCGCTTTTCAACAACCCCTGTGTTTGATCACATTTTTTTCGTTGCATCGAGCAAAGTAGCGATGTAAACAAAAAATATTAATTCTGTGTACTATTTAATTTTAAGCGAAGTGCAGTTAAATCGTAATTGAAAATTACAGCATTGTCATTATATTAACGTGAACAAGCGAGCAAATTAAGCGGTAAGCGGCGAACGCAGTGCTACGAGCGAGCGAAGCGGAGACGCGCGGTATTTATCATAATCCCAGTATTTAAAGAGCTCGCCCCAAGAATGTAATAGTGCGGCTTGAAACCGCGGCTGCAGGCGAGCGAGGGGGGCGGGCGAGGCGCGGGAGACGGTACAACTTTTGAATACATTCGCCGCGCGCGCAATTACTGAGTTTTATGCAATCCTGGTAACCGGGCCGTGTACACACACACTGAGACTGAGAAACATGCTGCCGCTATGGCGGAGTTATATTTTACTCAACATTCTCTACACTGCTTTAGATGCTGTAATTGTTATTAAGAGTAGGAAATATCTCATTTAAGGAAAAGTTGTGTAAATGTTGCGAGTTCCTCACGGTCGTGATACCTATGAAGGGGTGATGAATATATCTACAAGTTCGCCAATTACCGCGAAGGTCTTATTCCGATTACAAGAGTAAATCTATCGATATTCAACAATACCTACAACTATGAGTGTTTTTGTATTAAAATAACCCAATTGCACGGATGGACTCGGTAAACGAACCAAGGACCTCACGATCTGCAGCCAATTTTTGTAAAGAAACGAAAAGTTTAGGCAAAAGTAGGTTACCTTTTGACAAACAAGAGTTATTACGAAACGTAATACTATAAGACAACAATATGACAACGTGATCCCTCAATATTAGAATTTTGGCAGCCTTTCAAGCGGCACTACATCCCGTGTGGATTGCACTCCCAGTGGCTTAGTTCGGGAGCGGCTAAAT
The DNA here is from genome assembly GCA_905220435.1 of Amphipyra tragopoginis. Lineage (NCBI taxonomy): Eukaryota > Metazoa > Arthropoda > Insecta > Lepidoptera > Noctuidae > Amphipyra > Amphipyra tragopoginis. Next base: position 26,385,739 of record HG992009.1, on the reverse strand, counting down.
CGATACCTACAAGTACATGTACGTCCACGGAGAAGAGAACGTCCTTTAACTGAACGTTGTCCTACGTAGTATGGTTGCGTCGCTTTATGAACTCCTTGTACATCTGGGATAGTGTTAACGCTGGCGGCTTGGACACTCCCAAGCTACTGCGGTACTTGATGATTGTTTCAAGGGAGCACAATTTAATATTTAGTTACATCTTTTCATGGAGTCCTGGTCCCGAACAGGCAGTATCTACTAACCATCTTGTTACCGAGCATCTTAATGAACAATATCGACTGTCATTTAATACCCAGTCTGTCCATTTTTATGAAGTCTTGGTACATCTAGACTAGTTAAGCTGCAGGCGGCCCGGACCCTGCCAACGTTATTGCGATCCTTCACATACCGACATTGTTTCTACATAATGCGATTGTTGCGACTAGCGTTGGATGAACTTTTTAGAATAGTGAGAGTAGACTGGAAAAGTTGGAGCTCAGTAAATGTTCACACGATGTTTTAACTGTTTGAAATGGATGAACTTGGTTTTCTTGCAAAAGAAAACTTTTAACAGTTTTGTATTCCCTGTTGCCTTGCAGCCACCAATAATGATAGCTCTTTCTCAATACAGTGTGTTTTATGCGCAACAGACTGAATTGATTTTCATAAGTGATCAACATAGGGCAACATTGAGAAAGGTAGTGTATTAATGCGAAATCATAATATTAAAGGGCAGACGTCCAGTAGTGTAGCTCGGAGTTAAGCCTCCCATAATTCTGGGGATCTTGGCATAATCACCGCGCTTGGCAGACAGTCTGATGTTATTAGTTCGCAGGTAGGTGCTCAGGTGTAATCCCTTAGTCGCTCACGACGTTGCGACACCCGGGGTGCAATTGATGGGATGACCTGATGACTCGACGTCGGTTAGAATTATACGTGATACTTTTGGAATAGAATGTGGTGTAGATACAATGCTGAGCTGATGATAAATGCCTTATTTGCACTGACTACATTTGGAAAACAAAATTTTGACTTCAATCCGAGCAATTTAAACTCATTGACTGTCACAAAGTTCTGTTTGAAACTACGCGTACATTTCACATAGAGTCAAATAGAATGTAACAAAAGTTTTGCTGTTGAGTGACAAACTAAATTTGAACAGTCCGAAAACTAGGAAAATGTGTAAACAAAATCTGCCTACAGTTTTCAACTGGACCTATGTATTCAGCTACGTTGTATTTTTACTGTGCTTACCTAATAAATATTAAAAAAATATAATTCGATGGCCCCACCGAATAAACGTGCAAGAGTTCTTACACGAATTTTTTTTTATTTCATTTTTTGTTTCTTTTGCCTATCCAGCACCTACTTAATTTTTTTTATGAATTTTAGACTCATAATACGCCTATTATAATAGTGAATTTCTTTATTCTAGGGAAATAATTAATTTTAAAATTATACGAATAATAGTTTATGCTATTATTACATGCTTTTTGAGTCGCCAAGTACACAAGAATAAACATGTTAAAACCTACAGACGTTTGAGAAGATTTGTGATTGTTTCCGAATTTGGGTAACGTCTTCTTACACGTTTATTCGCGTAGAAATGTATGCAAATTTTATTACCAATGTTTCATTGCACAAAATGGAAGTTTGAATATAAATAGGTTATTAAAATTAAAGTATTGCATTATCTCTTACTGTAATTATTTTTTTCTAACAATTGTGTTAAAGATTCAAACATTAAGTGCATTAATTGCATATTAATTTAAGTTTATACCTAGTAACGGTAAATAAACAAATGTTTACGCGATAAATTCTATTGTAATCGTACGTAACGTTAGAAAGGGGTACGGGGGGTAAGATGCGAGTAAAATAAGGTGACTAGCTTGGAGTCAGTGGTGACCTCTCGCTTCCGGCCGTGGTTCTGTTCATGGTCGGGAGCGAGAGTGCGTGGAAAGCCGTCGCCTCCTTCTGCGAGGAGGTGATGGTGACCAAAGAGGGAGCGGAGAGGGGGAGAGAGACAGCTGCCACTCTCTCTTCCCGCGCCAGACGCATCGGGCGCTGGAGGGCGCGTGCCGATCTCCGACCACCATAGTGTGTGGCCTGCGGGTAGTACTAGTACTGGCCTGCGACCAGTAACATGCCCGAGAAGGCGGTGCGCAGTGTTCCGTGCGCGCCTCTCAGGAGGAAGGACGTGGGGCCAGGCCCCACAGAAGGAGAGGTCCGCCAGGGGCTGGTGGACCAAGGCCGAGGCAGCTGCGAATCCCGCGACCCCGGCCAAGGGTCAGGAGAAGGAACACCGTGGGTTTTTAGCCGGTAAGAGTTCGGCATACCCCTTTGCCTTCCCCGGGCGAAGAGCATCCATGAGGATTTTCCCTTGAAAAAATAAAAGGTGACTAGCTCGGAAGGACAGTCTTGTTGTGATTCTATGCGCGCTATTACATAATTTTGTTTCGCGCAATTACATTCAATTATAAATATTATAAATTTACTGCCATTGGAAAACTCCATCTCGGTCTCCAATGACAGTGAGGAGGAGGATTAGTGTTTCTAATATCGCAATTCGTTTTTTTTTAATCATGAAATTTACTTTCTTTGTAACTGTAACTGTACTTTCTGTTCACGTGGACAAATACATAATTATATTTTCTTTATTCTTTATAATATCTGTATTTTATTTCATCCTTTTGAAGTCAAAGTCAAAGTTTTTTATTTCAAATAGACTAGATTACAGGCACTTTTAAAACGTCAAAACTAGGTGCACGGTTCCAAAAGGTAGGTTGCATGGGGAAGAGCTCAAAACTCCAAGAATACTCTTTTCAAAATAGTAGTTCATGATAATTCCATTACAGTAGTGTGAGAAATAGAATGAGAATAATGCAGGTTAATGTAAGAAATAAACTCACATAAGAGTAACAAATAGAAAAATATGCCTTCTAGGATTGCCATAGCAGCTAAGGGCTAACCAGTCCCAACAGACAGCAACCATTCACGAGCATGACGTGCACATCCGCATCGCTCAGCTCAACCATATTGCAGGGAACCCAATGACAGGATATACAACGCCACCATAAGCAGGACATTTAAGTGAGCATGACAGAATCATACTACCAGACAATGGGCAGTAATGTGATATGATTATAGGTGTATCATTAATTGCTGCATGATGCTCAAACTTTACAGATTGGAAAATGATATTATGAAAATTATAATTATAAACAATATCAGACTATTTAGGCAGAGTATTATACATTAAATAATAAAATTATAATGGGAATATAAAAATTTCAGTATTTGAATAAAAAAAATATATGAAAATTGATCAAATAATGTACAGGTTATTTTAAGTCAATAAAAAGAAGAATACTAGAAGTAAACATTAAAAATAATGTTAGGTCATACAACCAACCAGTTAGACAGGGCCAGAGGACCGCAATGTGCAGGACGGAGTTGTACGCCAGGCATCTTTATCTTCGATATAATGATTTATGTTTTAATAAGCTTTAGATATCAAAATGCTCTTAAGAAATTATTTAAAATGCTCTTAATAAATGATTTATTGTAGAACCTAACACTGTTCCCCATAAACGTCTTGCTGGTTTGTCTTAGTCTAAAACCAGATACTGTTAGCTTGTGTTTATTGCGAGTATGTATGTTGTGGACGTCACTTTTCTTGTTATACTGGGCAATATTTTTTCGAATGTACATAGTGTTACTAAGTATATACAAAGATGGTAGGGTAAGTATATTTATTTCCTTAAATAATTCACGAAGCGATTCACGGCAGCCTAGATTATAAATAGCTCGGACTGTTCTTTTTTGTAATATGAAAATAGTACCAACATCAGCAGCCGAACCCCACAGTAATGTGCTATAAGACATAATACTGTGAAAGTATGCAAAGTACACCAACCTAGCTGAAGCTACATCAGTCAACTGCCTAATTTTCCTGACGGCAAATGCAGCAGAACTCAGTTTGCCTACAAGTGCCTCTATATGAGGTCCCCATTGCAATTTAGAGTCTACTGTGATGCCCAGGAAGACAGTTGAGGGAACCGGATCTAACGCTTTCCCGTCAAGTTTCACATTTGAATTAATGTACACTTGAGGTAGAGAATTTAATACTTTTGGTTTTACGAAATTATTTATATTATTATACTTTGCATTAACAAAGATGTATTACATAAATTAAAACTGATTTTATTAACACTAATATAAATGCATACGATCTTTCCAATCATATAGAAGCAGAACAATGTACTGTAAACAAGCGTGTAAATAGTTATAGCTGGGTTCAAAATAAACTTGAATTACGGAGAATAATAGTGTAACTTTACAGTACATTTTATTCGTTGTGTACTATTACACGAATAAACGTGTAATGATTTATTGCTGTGACCTAGTCATGCAAATTTCACAAGAGTATTAACATTAAATAGTTTTTCATGAATTTCCTGAAACTCGTTGATATTTAGAAAAAAGTAAATACACAAGTCTACAGTTTATTTTTTTACCTATAATTCGATAATACATTATTTATACCTATTTACAATGGAATGAGCGTTATTGAAGTTTAAACGTTTTTATTTTTTCCTGAAAAGTTGTCATTTTTCTCTTACACGTTTATTCGGTGGGGCCATCGAATTGAAGGTTAGATCAGGATCAAGATCTCTTGCCTGCCGGGGTTGCGGTGCATGCAGGTGCGAATCCCGCGACCCCGCACGAAGTTTAGGAGTAGGAACACCTTGGGTTTTTAGCTGGTAAGAATCCGGCATAACCCTTCGCCTAACCTGGGCGAAGGGTATCCATGAAGATTTTCTCAAGGTCATTCGTCCGGCATCTAACATAGTATCAAACTTTTGTGTAATGAGCTTTGGACAAAAAAGAAAGAAAAACAAAAAAAAAATGCTTCCTGTTTTGGTCGGGGTTTCTAGATTCTTTCGAATTCGAGATCTTGCGAAGATTTTTTAGCTTTTTACGTTAAGTAAAACTCAACACTCCAAGGTTTGGAAAGGTCTTATCATCGGTGAAATATGGACAAACACATCTGCACTACGTAACGAAATACAAGCGTGGCGGTACGAAGTCTCAAACCCATTCATCATTTTAAAAAAAGTCATAAGTTGTTAGCTCGATCAGTACAAGACGTAACTAGTTTAAAGCGCTGTAATGTGAAACACTCGCGATGTGTCACAGCGCTGCAGCGGCACAGCGGTGCAGCGGTTATTATATTACGAGGAGTTGTTGCTTTTACACAGCACTGTTTTGTTATGAGCTACTTTATTATTTTAGATTTATGTGGGAATGTTCACTGAGAAAACTTATTTTGAGTTATTTTAATAAATATATCTGTATATTGCTTTTGATGACTTCCAGCTTTGGCTTTGGAAGTATTGAAAACTTGATGCTTGCATTATTAACATAATATACACAATCACATTTCGTCGAGTCATTCCACAGTGAATTTCAATGGCGATTGTTTTGTCAATTTTATTGAATGTGATTTTATTAATAAGCAAGAACTACTTATGTAGTTTGTATTTCAACAAATACAATATAATTAGAACGGCACTTTTTAATTTGTGTCATCCCAAAGTAGGTTATCGAAAAAGAACAGTTACAAAACAGCCGCCATATAGCAAATACAATATAGCACAACGATATTGCTCAGCATACATTTTATAAGGACACGTTCACACAACACTATAAAGTATTGGCTTGCTGTACGCGACAAACTTGAGCGATTCTCAGAGATTATATCTTACGATTCTGCGGTTCCCGCCCCGCCTCTCGTCTACCCCGTCCGTTGCCCGAAGAATCACCTTCAAATAACTTGCTGAACATATTAGACCGGCTTGCGATATAGCGTGTAGAGTGAACGTCATGCTATATAGTTATAGCTTATGATGCAATATGATTTACTAGATAGCGAAATAGTATAACGGAGTCTGAACTGCGCTTTATTGAGACCGATAAGGCTAGTGGTGATTATAATTAAAAAATATCAATAAATAAACGTATTCGTTTTCTCGCAGCACAATAGAATGCAAAGTGAAATTTTAATACAAATCTAGTAAATCACGGAGCATTTGGTTGTCAGCCCAATGAATCAAATTGATACGTTTAACACATCTGAATTCGACGTATGTACATGATACACACATAGATGCTAGCAGCTGTATCGCTTGAGGTAGCGTGCATCGATTGAGACGTGCACGGTACACAGTGCACGCGGCGTTTAATCCGACGCGAGACAATCGATCACCTGCCGCGACCCGTACGACACTCCTACTAGGAAACAAGAAGATACAGAAGGCTAGCTAGCTCAAATGAATACACGAACATGATTCATGCAGTTGCTACGACATACGGCATGAGTCAACAATCTTGAACAACAGCAGCATCGCAGTTGCAAAATGCACTCTCTACTCTTTTCAGGATATCACAATTAAACATATTTTTTTTCCTTTTTGGTTAATTTTTGTACTCAAGAATTGGTACTACATTACTTCAAGGTCTGTGGTTAAGACTACATTGTTCTCTCTCATAGTACCTACCTACTGTATTCACTGAAATTGTAAAAGATATCCTTTTTTTAAAAGAGTTACCATGATGTTTCTTGCCGGCTCTTCTCCATAGAAAACGACTAATTGGAACCGTGCACCTAAATTCGACTTTTCATAAGCGCCTGTAATGGTTTATGTGAAATAAAATATTTTGATTTTGAAAACAGGCCTCAGGCTTTTAAGTATGACATTATGCTTGTATTACTAAACCCCTTTCAACATAGTGCTTGGGATGAGCATCTCATAAGAAGCAGCTATATAGACGATACGTTTGGTGCCGTGGCTGAGCTATTGGCTTCTACGCTAAGGCTGGTGGGTTCGATACCCACACGGAAAAAAAAAATGTATGGCCTATAGATAGTTGTTTCGGCTCTGGGCGTTTGTGTATGTGAGATTTGTGTCTGTAAACGCACCCACGACACAGGAGAAATAGCAGTGAGGGGAAAAGTTAAAAAAAAAAACAAAAGTACTATAATATAAACGTCATTTGGGTTTCGTACATTTGATAACATTACACATAAAAGGGAAAAGGGATCTAAAATGAGAACTTTTTACAACATGGACCTTAGTCTCTCTCATTTGAGAGATATTAAATATTGTATTAATTATAGCGGTACTTTTGAAGTGAGTATCATGTTCGCACAATGTTTGTAATGTATCTTCTGTAGGTGTCTGTGGAGTGCCGCTACGACGTCGATGCAGCGTCCCAGGTCAGGTGTCGTGTCGTGATGTTAGATAATGTGTGCTCCCTGCTCGAGCAAACACGACGCGATAGCTAACAGAACAACATGTGTTATTGTAATTATAGCGAGACAAGTGGCTGCTATTGGAGACTTTGTCCTTATGAGATAGGCAAAAGCCACAAAAAAATGTAGATTTGAATGTTTTGTACGCTTCGCCAACTTCGCTATCTCTTCACTTTTGAATGTCATAAAAGGTAGCATAAGGACTCTTTACTAATATCAGAAAACGATTTAAGAAAAGAATATGATTGGCAGTATCACTATCACTACATAGTGTAAAACAAAGTCACTTCCCGCTGTCTGTCTGTCCATATGCATGCTTAGATCTTTAAAACTACGCAACGGATTTTGATGCGGTTTTTTTAATAGATAGAGTAATTCGAGAGGAAGGTTTTAAGCTATAATACGTATACATGCAAAGCCGGCGCGGGTCGCTATTCTTCAATATACTGCGATCTCCAACCTGCGTCACAACCATCGTGATTATATCCCCATGACCACATTATTAAGGCAGTGATAGTCTAGTGGTTGAACTTGCCTTCCATGCAGCGAGCCTGGCTTAGGGGGCTATTACACTATCATTATAGGATCATATCTCTCATATGACCTCTAGAGTCATATATTTGTATGGCGAAATGATCATTGTTTATATTACATTGTCATATATCTATGACTCATAGATATATGATAGTGTAATAGCCCCCTTAGCGGAGACACACGTGCATTCTTATCGTCAGAGGTGCGGAACTCTAACTTTAAGAATTCATGTGTGAGTCAGAATTTTATTATCACTTGCGTTTACGATGAAGGAAAACAATTTGATGTATCGTGAAAACATGAAAGTTCTCGATGGTGTGTGTAGTCCGCCAATACAAGGTTAGTCGGAAAGAGGGTACTAATACGCGAGCGGCTTAAAGTATCACTAAAGAGTTTGTTTTAAAGCAAATGTTAAAACTTCAAAATTCTGTCATTTTTATTTCCATGAAAAATGATATTTATTGTAGCTTTTTCAAAAATTCGTCGTTACTGCTTAAGTTACGAATTCAGAAATTGGACCTTCTAATCCGTAACCCCAAATATGACCTAAAATGTAAGCACAGCTGATCATAGCTGAGGATAGATAGATTTTAGCGTATTTTTGATGAAATTTTTGGACAGCAATTTCTCTGAAAGTATTGACTTTTGGGGAAAGTGGTTGAAAAAAAGTTACTCATGACTATGGGTACTTTAACACCCTTTCGGATTAGTACCTCCTTTCCGACTAACCTTGTTTAAACCAAGTACGCGTGGTGGACTAAGGCCTAATCTCTTCTCATTCTGAGAAGATCCCCGTGCCTAGCATTGTGACAGTGACAAGCTGTTGATAGTGAGGTTGATACTTCACAATGTAATATGTATAGTTAGTGACAGCTTCCTCTCATCCCCCGTTGTGTAGTAAATACTTAATAAGTCATATGTTATGCATAACGATACACAGAGGTTTCATAATGTATCAGCCGCGGCCGGTGAACGTCTTACAGGAGGGTCACAGTTAACAGGCCCGTGTCGAGGGGACGCTTACATTATGTACGCGGGTAACATTTACGAACGTGTTTGTTGCATTAATTTCCATACAGAGTGAGCTGATATTGTTTCACGAGGTCGCCCTCGTCACACAAAAGCGTTGCAAACAGGTTCATTAGGTAAACATTTTAGTGGAACCTTTCACGTTTCAGTGACGCGGCGTCCGCGCGGTCGAGCGGCGCGGTAGACGCGCGGTGCGGCGGCGAGCGGCCGCGTATTGTTCGCGAGCCTAATGTAACTAACCTGTTGTTAATATTTAACAATCTCCCTCCCCCCGCACCCAGCACACTCCCTGCTGTCGCCCGCAGCGAGCCCTGAATGCCCCTGAACCCCGCTGTTTGACTTTCGCGAAATTAACTTAATAACGTTCAAGGTAGAGATTTAATAATCGTTTCAGTTATAGTTTATTGGCGGTCGCGACGATCGTGGGAAGTGTGTCACCGCCAGTGGGTAAACATCGTTAAACAAGATGATGTTGTTTTTTGTTGTTTGTTTATAAAAATGCTGTTTACTGCACGTTACCCTCACGTGTCGTAAAAGTTTTGTAGTTCCGGGATTGGAACGTCATCTCGTCGTCGTGTGTTGTAGCATATCTCGGTACCCGTCCGTTTATAGGCGAGTTTGTGCTGACTGTACACATATACAGAGACTATACTAGGTAGGTACCTATTGTTTAAATTACGTTTGCAGACTTATATAATAATTCTTCTTCGTAAGGGTTTATATTAAATGTGATTGCACATACTACAACGTGTTACATAATTCCCCTTAAAAATAAAATGTTAATCAAGTAGTCTTTTATGGTTGTTGTCATTTACCTCTCAGAGGAAATTAGGTAAGAATGTAAATAACTTTCTTTCTCTTTAGTTTTATGTTTTCAGGGTTGCTTTTCAGTGACGATTTTATGACTTGTCCAAAATGTTTTTTTGGGTCCTAATTTTATTTTAAAATATTGCCAATAGACTCTTTACAAGGCACTTTTTAATTCCCTTTCGGCTTTAGGGGTATTTCTGTAACACGTTGTATAGATCGACGTACCTACTTTCATAAATAATGTGTGAAGCCGCGCATCACGAGACACGGTGCTACCTGCGGCGACGGTACGCGATATATCGCTCCACTCCGCTCACCCGATCATGAGCACTCCATTGAGAACCTATACATACGTACATACAACATGTAACTGTGTGGAAATTAAAGCTGCCTACATTAATAATTCAGATGACGCTCAAGAAGATGGAAACAGATTCAAACGTAAGACTAATTATCGTAATGTATACGTTCTCGTTTGACTGGTAAAATGTAATTCATTATACATTAACCTATACCTACTGAACACAGGCGTCTTTATATACCTCTACAATGAACTGTAGAGAGTTAATATTGTAATATTACAAATTGTATTGTAGATCGCAGTACGTTGCAGATCGCAGTTACAAGTGTAATGAACAGTGATCGGAAAAAGGTGAGCTAATTTGCCTAAACTTCAAAGAACAGAGACAAAAACTGGAGACTTCCTTACGACAACATTTTTTTTCCTGAAAATTATTCCGAGTTTCGGAACATCACTAAAGTACATTTAATATTAATGTTAATAGTACAGAAAACAATTAAATTCGTTTCCTATTTTTGTTTCCCAAAATTGTCACAAAACCAGATGACACGTTTTTAATTGTTTTTAAAAAGAGATTGTTTATTGTTTTAAAAAAGGAGATTATCTTTTATTTTTTAAAAACAAATGAAAGACAATCTCCGAGAAAATTCTCCCGAAAAAAAACTGTTGTCGTAAGGAAGTCTCCAGTTTTTGTCTCTGTTCTTTGAAGTTTAGGTAAATTAGCTCAACCTTTTCCGATCATTGGTAATGAAGGATGCTGCTATCTATCCAGTTGACATAATATTAGTACCTAGTTATTAGTCGCCGTTTAACGCACAGGAAGAGACAGGATAGCCAATTGTTTACTAAAAAAATAAAAAGTACGATCATCATTATCATCACCATCATTCAGTCGAAAGACGCCCACTGCTGGACATAGGCCTCCCCCAAGCATCGCCACATCGAGCGGTCCTGTGCTTCTCACTTTTCTTTAAGTACGATCATTTTCATTACGTACAAATTGAAGTAAACAGAGCTTAAGATTTGTAAAGGCGAGCATGTTGTTGATAGCTGATCACAACTTGTAATATGGCATTCAATCAACTGAGTCTTGTGCTTCAGTCTGTTTGTAGTAATTATCGAAATTACTAGAGAACAAGCGAGCGTCGCTTTACCTTAGTTTGTAGCGAGCGCTCGCCGCGGGCCCCGGGTGCCGCCGGGCGACGGGCACAAACTTCCTACTACAGTCCCCGCTTTTTAGCATAAATCATAAGCTCTCACAGTTTCACAATCCTGTACTTGTAACTAAATTAAATATCTACTAAGAAAAGTTTTTTGAACGTAAATATTCTACTATTAGGCCATGTTTCATATTTCACCGCTTACAGATAAAGTTTAAATAATTTAATAATTCTAGAGTTACAGGTATCTACTGGATTAATTTTGATATAAATTTGTACTGTTTTAGAACTTTGGAGCTACTTAACAGACAAGGTGAAAATGGATAATGTTTAATGAAGTACTTTCACGCTTGCCAGGTGGATTAGGTATTAATCTTCGTGATAAAATTTCCAGGAATAAAAGTAGACGCTGCTGAGCAAGTACCTCTCTGATGTAATAATTTCTTAACGACCCTTTATAGTGGTATTTTAAGAGGAGACTACAAACACTCTTATTATATTTGACGATGTCTATGAATATGTATACAGTGACCTCCGAGTCGGAGCACAGATGCCTAATTCTCCTAAAATAAATCTTGATAAATCACAACCGAACCAAGGCCGAACCGTTCATTCAGACAGTTCTCAATTTCAAAAGCTATCAAATTGTTTGACACAAAAAACAAAATCAATCATTTTGAAAGTTTTCGAAAACAAAAACTGACTGACGGTTGTGGTTCGATTGCGTTTGGCAACAATTTACTTTAGGAGAAGTGGGCCCCAGTTCGGGACCATATTGCAAAATGCCTTAAGTACGCACCTCTAGTTATATTATGCGCACTATCATGAACAAAAGCTCGATCCAGTGTGGTGCAATATTTATCACACATTCGAATTTTATTAGCATAATCGAGGTGATCCAGCATGGCTTACAGTTTATTCATTGCTGCCAAACCTACAGCTGCTAAGTACAGTTACACGCAAAATCTCCACCTCGCAGCATAACCCATCATATAGACCGACCGTAAGTGGCGGTAACTGTACTCACTTCCAAAATCGTAAGCTCCGAGCCTGTACACGTAGCTGCGCATCGTCCCGGCTCCTGGCACCGGTGCTGGGAGCCGCGGGGCTCTGAGGGGCGCTCACCACCGCGGTACATATTTAATGCGAGCCATCAGCGACCCGCTGTCGACTCGCGCTAATATTTCACTTTTATACGAGAACAGATTTACGAACATCGCGGAGGCTTTAGATGAAACGTTTAATTGCAGCTATTGAGGCCACGGAAATAATATGTTTACTGTATTTAACGTATATTTTCCCCTACTTTAGGTTAGTACCCGTACCTAACAGCAGAGAACGTGACCATCTACAATAACAGAACGTTAAGAGCTGCAAACACCAGAGCAAGCGTTAGGCTTCTACTGCAGTGTTTATGTTCTTAGGAATTCCAGTATTGTGTTATAATAGTTGTTGATAAATACGTTTAAGAAACAATGTGATGTGTGGTTTTTCAAGGGCTGTAGAGTACTATACGATAACTTTCTAGTTATGAATAATGATACAAATTTTTTATGGCATTAAAACATTTAAAAAATCTCCTTTTAGCAACAGTTAAATAGTACATTCATAACCTCACAGTGCTACAATAAGAGACGCAAAATCTACAGAAATGGGTCAAAAATCAACAATTGAAACTGACGCCTGTTCGCAGAGTACAGGAAATGAGCCCGATTTACATTAAAATTCAGCGGAACGGTTTGACTCTCGTCCCGGAGGTCGGCGGGGGGCGGGGAGCACGCGCGGTGGCGGGGGAGCTCGTAATCTCGCTTAATATAAACTAAATAATAAATCAGCTTTGTTTGTTCTCTAACTTTACATTATTCAAGCGTTGCGAGGTGATCCACTCGACGATCTTTTCTATTTTTCGATTTCTATTATAAGTTTTGAGTCTTGCGAGTACATTCAGCTTCTAACTTGGTGGTTAAAATTGGTTCAGTGTAGCCGTCCTTAAACGCATAAGCAGCCTACATTTCGTGTCGGAGCCGTGCAATGTTGCTATATTGTGTTGTCATCAGCTTAATTCTAACCGACTAGATCTAGAGGAAACTCGCTATGGTAAATGGTCACCCATCCACAGACCAACCTCGGCAAGCGTGGCTTAACCCGGAAGATCGGTCTATGCGGCTGTAATTATTTAGCCACGAGCTCCTCCTCTTAGCCATAACGTATTTGTAATAATTACTTTGGTTAGTCAAGTGATCAGGGCCTGTCGACAATCGATATCGTCAGAGAATTAAATGTATGGAAATGACTTACAGATCGCTTGACCGGTTAAAAGTTTATGTAAATCCAGTACATGTCATTAATGTTTCTATTCTATAGCAATCATCGATTGTCATGTTGTCTATAGGCTCAGAGCATGCTTTCATTAGTAACCTATCTATCTAAACTAACCACACAATTGGCTTATTTCTAACATATATTTTTCGTAGCTACATGATTGACACCAATCTATTTTTATTACGGAACAACGAATCTATCCGTGTTCAAATAGACTAGTAACTAAAAATACAAATAAAAAGTGTAAAAATACGTGTCGAGTGTTTCAATACACACTGCGTTTGAAAATCCGGTTCACCTAGCGCGCTCAATGTTCCGTTACGAAAGATTAATATTCTGACTTCCGCACTATAATATCTACACGATAAAAATATTCTAGTAAGCCTAGAAAAGTCCTATTTCCAGCAGTTCTTACAATGAGTCAATTGTTGACCGTTCACATCCAGTCTACACCAGCTTCTTCATCCAGCCGGTTTGTCCTTAAAATATAATTACTCACTAATCGTATTGCTCATATCGCAGGGATAAGAATCCGGCCGTGACCCGCTGGTGACCCGCCTGATTGAAGCCAACCCATTTCGTTATTATATTCTGATCTAAAGGAAATTATTTATTGTTTCGTTCTTTTCTGCGCAATCTTTTCCTGCGATCTTTCAATCATCTATTATCAACTGAGATTACGTTTCCTTTTCTTTTCGTCATATTAGTTATATATGTATTATCTGTTATGTAGAAAAATGTAATATTGAATTGTCTGTCGGCAATCGGAAGAGATATCTTTACCAATCTTTATACATGTCACACAATAATGATTAAGAAAATTTGTTGTTAAAATTGAAAATGCCGATAACTTTCGTGAGTGATATTCATGCTTGAGGATATTAGTAAACAGTTTAACTCACGTGCATATTTCGGAAAAGCCCGACAAGATTCGGATTCTGTCGTAGTCCTTATTAATGAGCTCGATACGCGGCGATGACGCGAGTCGGCTCCGGTTGAGTCCGAAACTAAACGGGATTTCCCGAAATATGCAAATGGATTAAACCGTTTACATTCTGAAGTATTTTAATGTTGATTTCATGAATCTTTTTATTATTTCCACAAAGAAGTTACTCTACAATACACTATACAATAACTTGTTCTCCGACAGATTAGATTAGAATCATTCTATTGAATGCTCTCACAAAGTACTGGACTTTAAAGGCAATAACTAATAGATTTTCAGGAAACATATAGAAGAAACATTACAACATAGCCCCAACAAAACAATAATATAGGTAAGTAACTACGAGTATATGTGGATATAATAAAGCAGCTCATTATAAAACTGTTCTGTTTGCAAGTATTTCTTATGTCACTAATTGTGTTTTGTAGCGGTTACTAGGAGCGCGTCGCCCGCGGTTCTTCTTGTACTGCATTTTATTTATTTCTAGGAGCCTTCGGAACGCGAGTCAGCATTTCGAAGCGGCGCTGTATTATGATGCAAGTATATTAGTATGTCGAATATTGTATTAATTGTCATCAGCAGCTTTGACCTAACGATGACGGACCGGAGTGTAAAGATACACGTCACTGAAATTGTGGCACCTGATGTCCAATACATTTTGCATACCGAGAATGAATATCAAAAATATCAGTTGTTTGTTATTGCGTATATGCAAGACCATTGGGGAATTCGTTTTTAGGGTTCTGTAATCAACAAGGAACCCTTAGGTATAGTTTCACCATGTCCGTCCGCCTGTCCGTCCGTCCGCAGCTTAGCTCAGAGACTCTTAGTACTAGAAAGCTATAATTTGGCATAGATATACATATTAAACAAGCCGATAAAAAGGTAAAAAAAAAATGTGGTTCTCCTGTACCACTTAAAGTGGGGATGTTTTTTTTCTCTCATCTACCCCATGTGTGGCTGTGGGGTATTGTTGGATAGGTCTATCAAAAATATTGCGGGTTTGTGAAAGCAATTTTTCGATTAAGGGATCCGTTTCTGAAATATTAAGCTTTAAAGTGCTAATTTTTGTTAGTCAAGTGTCCCCCCCTGCCAGCTAAACGTTTAGTTTTGGATAGGTGAAAAAAATCACGGTAGTAGTATAGACAACGAAGTTAAAAGGAAAACTATCACAGCTAAGTAGGTTTTACAAGTTTACGAGTAATAGTCGACCAACTTATCAAATGTTCTTGGAAAAGTAAAAATTTCGTACAAATTCCATTGAAAAATGACTAAGCCCTCTTCTTAGTCCGCATTATTGTGCAACTACAGAACCCTATTACTGCGCGTGGCTCGACACGCACTTGGCCGGTTTTGTTACTAGGAATGGCAACGCAAGCTGTGAGGTACTTAATTCAGGTGCTAACATATCTCATGGATGTTATGAAAGGTTATAATACTAGAAGATCTGCTCACCCCTTAAATAAAAAGAGCGTAAACTTAAAGCCACTAAACATTTGCACCGGCTAAGAAACCCTATCTACCTTTCAGATAATTGACTGTACAACACGACGGCCTCGTTACGGAACTCGGATACGGATCGCATAAATATTATTCATGATTCAATTCGGTTTCAATAACGCACGGAATCCGGCGCCGGCTCTCCGGTCTCCGGCCCGTAAGATACTCGTGAGACGCTGCTAAATAATTCCCTGTGTGTCGTGCGCCGCCCCTCCCGCCGCCGCCGCCGCGCCGGCCGCTGGACGGACGGGACGGTCGGTCCTCGTGTAATTGTGCTAACTACGGAGACGGATTGTGTGAGCAAACCCGGGGGACGAGCGAGCGTATCGTTTAGGCGCGAGCGGCTCATTGCGTCTGTTGCTGCACTCTAGTGCTTGTACGAACATTGTACTGAATTGGCAAGACGTTTGTCTCAGTTCGTCTCAAACAAGATCTGTTTGTTCCTGTAATTGTCTCGGAATTTAGATGATGTTGTGTGCACATCTGTACGTAGACATTGTAGGTACAGCGTGAGTTCAAAACGTATTAAAACGTTGAAGTTTTATGTTTGAAGAGTTGCAGACCAAAAGTATCAATAAAAGCGAAATAATTACCACTTGAACTAGCGAACTAGTGAATTACTAAAACAAAGTAACTCATGACCTACTTAAAAGTACGTAACATAACACCAAACATTCCACTTCACTTAAATAATGTACATGAACATCAACAGAGCCCGAAATTAGCGTCAAAACTGGTGACGTAACTCGGCTCCATTTCTTTGACGCGCCACGTAATCAAATAAAGCGTCGTCAAATCGCGTTACCTCGGCACAAACAGGCTGAACCAAGACTTTAAGGCGGTGTTATTTTAAGCCTCGAATAGCTCCACAACTGTAAACAGGACCTTCGCAGACTAAAAACAAGAAAAAACCTAATAGATTTTGATCTATTTATCAGTTTAGTTTGGTGCTTGTTAAGTTTAGTACCTGTAAGTAATTGCACTAAACTAATTTATTGCCTTAGCCGTGCAGATGCCCGTGAGAGTTAGGTTTACAGTTGTCTTGCTATAGCTGTTGGTGGAGACGAGAAGGCTTGAATGCAGGGTGACCTGCGAGACTTGCTCCGCAAATGAGAAGCGACGCGAGTCCTGACGGCAAGTGATCTTAGTTTAGAAAATAAAAGCTTTTAAAATGGTAACTGATGTTAGAACGTTTATTATAAAATGCTATTGGAACTCGAATACAGTAAGACTACAGTTTTCTAAGAAATGTATCAATATTACTTTTCCTTGTGACTGTAAATGATAAAGATATTAATTATACGCATGTACTTTGTAAATTAGGACATCTCCGTCACCATCATCATCAGTCAGTCAGCTTCTCCTTTTATCTATACATATAAAAGGAGAAGCTGACTGACTGACTGACTGACTGATCTATCAACGCACAGCCTAAACCGCTGGGGTTAGAAAGTTGAAATCTTGACAGTAGGTTCCTTTTGTAACGTAGGCATCCACTAAGAAGGGATTTTTCGAAATTCAACCCTTAAGGGAGTTAAATAGGGGATGAAAGTTTGTACGGAAAATCGACACTTAACGGGTTCAAAATTTCACGCAAGCGAAGCTGCGGGCGAAAGCTAGTATTTCATAAATATGATATTTTCGCATGCCACAAAAGGCAAAATGTGTTGGAACTATATAATATTGGCTCTGTTTACGTCTGTCTGTACCCATGTTTTAAGCAAAATAAATGATTTGATTTGTAAATTAGTATGTACCTTTTATCAATTGAATTTATTTTCCAATAATAAATCCTTAGTCGGAAAGGGGGTACTAATCCGCAGACCACTTAAATAAAGCATCACATGATGACGCTCTTAAAGCAAGGGTTAAAATTCCAAAAATCGTTTTTTTTATTTCCATGTCAAATTATTTTTAATTTAGTGTTGTAATGTAACAGACGGCCCTAGGATCTCCTGAGAGCACGTCTGCTACACCAGTTGTGAAGAATGGTGTAGAACATTCATTACCTAGTAGTACATAACAATATTAAGGTGCTTATAGAATAAGAGGTAGGATAGCTTTACGTCCCTTGCGGTAGTCAGCGAGTTCCTTCTTGTAGTTTCGGCGATCACCAATGGCCCATACGGCCATTTGATAGAAACCGGCGGCAGCAAACAGACCGGCTGTAGCACATTTAGTCATGCCGGTAGATGACAGCCAGTCCGATCGCCGATCTCGTAAGTGTAGTTAGAGCAGGAGCCGAAGTTGAACAGAAGGGAGAAGGGGTTACCAACGGGCACCGAAATGCGTCTCACTTTGTACCAAGGGAGCGCAGGTTCTTCAATAAAAGGTGGAGGCTCAAGTTGTCCAGCTCACCCTCACCCAAGATAAATCCTCGGAGCCTCAAGTAAAAACAGGTGTTGGCTAATGTGACACTTCACATAATTAAACAGTCACTCGTAGATTTAAGTTTTTATTTATCAATATAGCATATACAGAAAATAATTATATCAAAAATCACTCCACCGTAAAACAATTCCAAAAGCCAAGTCCAAGTTAAAATTCGAATATCCATGTCATCATAAAAAAGTATCAAAAATATAAATAGCAAAGAGGTAAGATGACGATGATGATGAAGGTGGTGATACTACAGTGTTTACAAAAAATCTTCATCCCTGCTTTAGTTACAAATTAAGAAAATGGAGCTTCTGATTCGTGACCCCAAATACTCGTACGACCTAATATGTAAACACAGCTGATCATAGCTGAGGACAGATAGATTTTAGCGTATTTTTTATGTAACTATTGAACAGCTATTTCTTTTAATTATTGACTTATGGGGAAAGTGGTAGAACAAAAGTTATTCATTATTATGGGTACTTTAACACCCTTTCAGATTGGTACCCCCTTTCTGACTAACCTTGAATATGACTCTACCTATGGGAGGAGGCGCCACGGTCTATTCTTATTAGACATCAGACTGTACTTAGAGTTGCACTTACTTGTTAATTATTCCATCACTATTTCAAGTTACAAGCGCAGTACGTTGTTACGTAAATATCTGAACAAGCAAGTCAGTGACCGAGCACGTCCAGATTAGCTTTATTATTATGTCAGCCATACACGTGGTTTGCTGAACATGAGCTATCGTATACACCGCAACATAGAACAATTATTTTTAAACAAAAATATTTTTGTAAGTTTTTAATTATCTTAGTAGAGTCGTGGTGGCCCGGAGGTTACAGACCCGCTTGTTAAGTACTGAGTTGCTGCTTCAAACCCAGTCATGTACCAATGTGACTTTTTCAATTTCATATGTACTTTCTTAGTTAATCTAAGACGCCACTGACATACGGTGAAGAAAAACATCGTGAGGAAACCTGGACTTTAGTGGTCGGAAATCGCCAACCCGCAGTGAGCAAGCGTGGCGATCAATGCTCGTTCCTTCTCTGTATGAGAAGAGGCCTTTGCCCAGCAGTGGAACAGTTACAGGCTAATTTTTTTTTTTAATTTTCTTATTAAGATCTATAACGGATTTGTGTTTAACTGTTCAATAGAGTTTATAAAGCTATTGTCACAAACAGCCGCTTTAATATTAGAGGTAGTGGAGCGAGGTTAACTTAGTTCATAACGGAGTTTAGTATACACCGTGGTATTAATAGGAGAATTGACTTGAATATTTATTTGTAACTTTGTGCGATACTGAATGATTAGGTATGATTTAACTGATAATAAAATTGAAACATTGATTTGGTCATCATTATTTAAACGTCAATCAGTAACAAAAGATTATAGATATTATGGTATTTAAGAGTACAGTAAAGGCACAATATATACAGGGTTACAGCGAAAGTCGTACTGAATATTAAAGGACTTTATTATTCAGGTCATTTCTGATGGATTTGATTCAGTAATATGGAGTCTGAAACTTAACCGTTATGGTGATATTGAATTTTAATGATATTTTTAAAAAATCCTTTATTTTTTGAGCTCCTAGGGTCCGTTTTTTTATGTATCATGTTAGAGATGTCAATTAATAAAAATGATTAACAATAACTGAACTTACTACTAACAGCTTAAAAATACTGCTCGCCAACGGTTAGAATTAAAGAATTTTCACTAACTGTTTCTAACAAAGATGCGCTTTTTTTAAAAAAAAAATGTATGGAACTTATTCGGCAAATAATTTAAAAAAAACTTTTACGTCTCTTTAGCTATTCAAAAAGGTATAACATCTACTAGGTATGTTCATAAAATCTTAAAAAAAATGTTATAGGACCTACCAAGTGTTGTACTACACCACATAAAAAAAATATTTTTAAAATTCAATATCTCCATAACGGTTAAGTTTCGGACACCATATTACAGAATCAAATCTATCAGAAATGACCTTAATTATAACGTCCTTTATATTCAGTACGACTTTCCCTGTAACCCTGTATACTTCCTGACTCTACCTATGGGAGGAGGCGCCACGGTCTATTCTTATTAGACATCAGACTGTACTTAGAGTTGCACTTACTTGTTAATTATTCCATCACTGTTTCAAGTTACAAGCGCAGCACCTTGTTACATAAATATCTGAACAAGGCAGTGACCGAGCACGTCCAGATTAGCTTTATTATTATGTCAGCCATACACGTTCTCTACTGAACATAAGCTATCGTGTACACCACCACATTGAACAATTGTTTTTAACTAAATCTATTTTTGTAAGTTTTTAGGGTTCCGTACCCAAAGGGTAAAACGGGACCCTATTACTAAGGCTCCGCCCTCCGTCCGTCCGTCTGTCACCAGGCTGTATCACATGAACCGTGATAGTTAGACAGTTGAAATTTTCACAGATGATGTATTTTTGTTGCCGCTATAGCAACATATACTAAAAAAACAGAAAATAAATATTTAAGGGGGCTCAAACGTGATTTTTTTGCTCGTTTTTGCTCGATATTGATAACGGCAACAGGTAGGACGCTTTAAAATAATATTCATAGAATATTTAGTTGTATATTCACTTTAAAAATAAATAATTAAATTAAAATAAAACAAATATTTAAGGGGGGCTCCCATACAACAGACATGATTTTTTTGCCGTTTTTATAGATAATGGTACGGAACCCTTCGTGCGTGAGTCCGACTCGCACTTGGCCGGTTTTTAATTATCTTAATCTCAGATTTATTTGTGTTTAACTGTTCAATCGAGTTTATAAAGCTATTGTCACGAACAGTTAAGAAAATACCGGTTTAATATTGGAGGTAGTGGAACGAAGTTAACTTAGTTCATAACGGAGTTTAGTATACACCGTTGTATTAATAAGAGAATTCACTTGAGTATTTATTTTTAACTTTGTGCGATACTGAATGATTAGGTTTGATTTAACCGATAATAAAATTGAAACATTGATTTGCTCATCATTATTTCCATGTCAATCACTCACAAAAGATTATAGATATTATGGTATTTAAGAATACAGTAAAGGCACAGTATATAAGCTAAAACAGTAGTTCAACTACCTACAATCATCCGATTTGACACACTCACACCGACACGCACTGCAAAAACACTTCTAAGGTATTATCGGAATACAGTCAGACATACAAAAAGCGCAATATGCTCAGTATACAGCACATGAGTAGATAAACGGAACAGAGACAAAGCTTCTTAAGAACGTGCAAAACTGTTACCTATTTTGGTAGGGTTGTCACAATAGTTCAAAACAAATTTAACTAAACATTTGTTAAATAGTTTTATTATTCAGTATGATAGTGTGACGACATCTATCACGCCACATGCGAACTATCCTGCATCGCGATATCAACATTCGACAGACAGATAGTATATACAACGTTATTTTTACTTTATGCGAAAACCGAGACACCCCAACAAGATTTTCATCAGAACTGCCTGAATATGTGGTTTTTTTTAGTAAATCTCCAAGTTACACCTTAGTTTATGTCGCGTTAAGTTTGCTAAAAATAAATAATAATAATAAATAATAAATATAATAAATATTTTTAATAAATATTTTTGGGACATTTTCTACACAGCACCATCTAGTCCCAAACTAAGCAGAGCTTGTATTATGGGTACTAGACAATGGATATAATACTTATATACTTTTTTTTTTTGTAAATACATACTTATAATACATAAGAAGTGTGAAATGCCTGAGATGTGCTATGCAGGAGTTGTCTAATACACGGAAACTGACCGAGCGGACCATTTCAAGCCTCAAGGTGTCTATTCCCGTCAATTGTTATGGGTAGAAACCTACTGAAACAAAATTGAAATTTATGAAAAAAAAAAAACAAAAAAAAATGTGCTGTAAAAAATATGTCAATCGATTCTCCTAGTGATTCTGAACAAACTAGTTTCAGGTTTCGCATATACTAAAACTAACCTTGTATAAGGCGGAATCGTTAAGTGTCAACAGACAATTTTTTCGTCAATTTAAGAGATATTTAAAAAGTTAAGGCTATTATCAAAACTAGGCTACATGGAGAGTAAAATAATATAAATAACTTCAGGAAAAAGAAAAGCCAGATATTGAAAATTTTATCTTTCGCTGCCTCCACATTAGTATGAGAATTTCTTTCAACTGATCATAACAGTCATACCTACTTATTCTCTCTCTTCCTTACTGTTAACATGGCGGCGGATTTAGCCTTATGGTGCTCCCACACTGGTGTTACAAAATGTTTACTAACATTAGTAAACATTTTATAAAGAAACATAAATAAAAAAAATGTATTAAAATATTATCTAAAATCTATTAATAGATAGATTAAATTTATTACTATCCGATATTTTTATCTTTTTCTTACATTTTTAGTCAATGTATTAATGTTAGAAAATGTTTGTAAACATTTTGTAACACCAGTGTGGGAGCACCATTACTCGACTTCGGTCTATCTCAGTCATCTTTGTAATAAAGCTTCATATCACCAGATTCCTGAGCATTACCTAAATCTAACCCAGGATTTCGAACAGAAAACGGACAGATTTTGTAGTTCCAGACTGCCTACGTAATGCGATAGCCTTATTTTCATGTTTAACAAATAATAACAGTATTTCAACCAGTTTGTTTAACTAATACAAATACGAATAGTTCAACGACAATTTTCCTTATTAAATGGCGCTAAAGACCGTCATGACAAACTTGTGGCTGTACCTATATCAGAACTTCTCTGCCTACGCTTTGACGGAATAGGCATTAGGTTTTTTTTTTATTAATTAAATAAAAAATCCATAAGAACAACTTTTTTTCTGAATTTGGAACTCACAGCTTTACTCCGTAGTTTTTTTAGTAACTTGTTTTTTTCCGTTTTCAGCCAGTTCAATTGATTAAAAGTTTAAATAAAAAATGTTACCGTTTTTGTCAATAGGTACAAGAAAGAAATGTTATCAATTTTTTTCGAGTTTTTATTAATTCTGTCATTCAGCAAACAATTAAGCTCGAAAATAAAATACAAAAAAATTATAAGCTTCTTGCCTCTCATGAACAATAATCTCATACTAAATGTAAGGAAGTAGGTAATATCAAAATTCTAGATATATGGCGGTTATTTTTCCAAAAATATTTATGTTATTTTAGATACTAGGCGGCTTGGTTTTGATATTAGCCTTAAGTTCTGAATTATTTCCTAAACTGACGGAATAATCGCCTGTTAACGTTTCCACCCTAACACTTAACGTTTCCACTCTTTATACAACCTCCCAACATTGATCATTGGGCAGTAGCCCGCCAGGCACAAGACTCCGCCTGGTTGGAGGATCCTCCCTTTGGTTGGAGGAACACCACACCTCGTTCCTCCACATTGGTGACCCCGACGTGATCTCGCAGACGACGTTGGCAGCAACATCATCTCTCCCTCAGCTCAGCATCCATCCTCGTTCCTCCACAATAGAGTACTTTACAAACTTACTCTAATAATTTTCTTTTTATAATTTTTGTTTTATTAATAATTTATTGTTTCTTTTAATGGTGTGGTAAGTTCTGAATCTAACACATGGTTTTTTTAAGTACATAATCTAACGGGAAACGCTCACATGGCATATCTTTACAATCTTTAATACGTTTATAAAAAAAAGCAAAAACACCGTGCGGTACCCTCTTCTTATTAAAAAAAAGATCATACAATAAAATAAAGGTACTTACTTTAAAAAGTAATAATCAAATATTTACTTACCTATTGTACTCCTTGGAATAGTTAATGTATGATATATTTTTATTTTTTCTAGTATTATTCAAACACAGTAAAATAAACATCAATTATGAAATACCACGTTTTTACATTAAAATATTCAAACTTGCAACAAACAACGTGCGTCGCTAACCCTGAGATTGTCAACTGGCTGTGCCAGCGTAAACCGGTTTTTTTCAGTCTGGCCGCGTACGCGACAAACGGCCAGTGGTCACGCACACATGCCCCGCGTGTTTGTAGTAGTGCGATCGATTCGCGCGGTTGTATGAAGCTTTGTCTCTGTTCCGTTTATCTACTCATGTGGTATACAGTGCATGTCTATGTGAGTGTATCAATTCAGGCGATTATAGTAAGTTGAGGTACTGCTTTAGCTTATATTCTATCTACTGTAGTAAAGGTGCGAAATGTTCTAATAATCCAAGAATAACACAGATTTGTCATTTCACAGGTGTGTTCATCTTGGAATGTTCCGTTCACGGTTTACTTTGGGCCGGAATTGAACTTGGTACAATAAGGAATGATTCCAGATTCCCACATACTGTAACCATAATATAACCACAATATAAGCTTAGTATAAGCGCATCTTATAACATATTCAGCTCACCGTGATATGACGCCGCGCGCGTTGCTTCAGTCACGCCGCCAGCGCGCCCGCGCCGCGCCGCGCCGCGCCGCGCTGATCCAGCCGATATTAATTATAACTAGTCTAATAAGCTTTGTACGTACTCTGACATGCAACTTGGTCTTGTTCGCTGCGGTGTTAGCGCGTTAGGAATATTGAATGATGGATCTACAGAATATTATGTTCTAGGTAAGACAGGATACAGAAAAGAATTTTTGAGATGTCAGAAATATTTTAAAGCTTCTACTGCAAACACTCTGTACCCTACTTAGTATCCAGGGGCCCAATTCTCCTAAAATAAATCTTGAAAAATCACAACCGAACCAAGGCCGAACCGAACCAAGGCCGTTCATTCAGATAGTTCTCAATTTCAAAAGCTGTCTTATTGTTTGACACAAAAAACAAAATCAATTACTAATCACTTTAAAACTTAAAATCAAACGCAATCGAACCACAACCGTCAGTCAGTTTTTGTTTTCGAAAACTTTCAAAATGATTGATTTTGTTTTTTGTGTCAAACAATTTGATAGCTTTTGAAATTGAGAACTGTCTGAATGAACGGTTCGGCCTTGATTCGGTTGTGATTTATCAAGATTTATTTTAAGAGAATTAGGCCCCAGGTTTTTAAAAGTTAGTTCTAATTAATTAAAAGTTTGAACACAGCAATTAATCTGATAGGTAGTGAAATACGAATAAAACAACGTTTTATTAAAACGGGATAAAGTAATGAGTGAGATTTTAAATAAGTACAAATTATATTAAATGTAAGAAGAGCACATGATACAAAGTTATAACAAACAAAGTTTTACTTCTCCTTTAGCAGAGGATCATACAAATTGAAACTGCCGATCGTGAACAAATCCCACGCAGGGGCTCGGGACTTGATGAATTTGCAAGGATTATGAAAATCCAGGTCTCAATCCTACCGGTATTCCGACATAGCGGTATTCATATCAAGTTCAGCAAAAGAGTTCATTAAAAAAGTTTGGTATGTTGCTAAATCGTTGAGTGCGGAGCGACACGTAGCTCTGACACGTAAAATAAATGTGCAGAAGGTGCATTCTGGAGAATAAGAAAACTTTTGACAATTTTGATGACTTTTCCACCATTTTTTTGTCGTTAGGGCTTCCGTACATTTTGTGTCGATAAGATTAATATTTGAAAAAGCTATATGTAAAGTGCATCTTCCTTACACCTCAGCATAATTTATTTTGTTTTAAATGTTCGCTAAAGCATGCATTATCGGTGACTACAGTTAAACTTAACATTTTTGCTTTCGATGAACCTTTTGCATCTTTTTGTTTAGTGTTCAATGCTCGCTAACCGAAAATTTTTAACAACCATGTGCGGGCCGGAGAGGTTCATTAGTGGGCCGCACAACGGGCCCGTGCACCCGGAAACAGGCCGCACCGCACCGCACCGAGCTACGCGGAAATATTTATTATTGTCTGTAAACTACTTGTACAGGCCTACCGAGTACTCGTGTAATGCACGATGTGTGAAAGTACTTATTTGTACAATGCTCCTACAACTTATTACGTATAGTGATGTTCCGAATGGTCGGTATAGTCGACTATCCGGCCACTTTCGTAGTCGGCAAATAGTTGACGACTAT
This sequence comes from Amphipyra tragopoginis, assembly GCA_905220435.1. Classification (NCBI taxonomy): domain Eukaryota; kingdom Metazoa; phylum Arthropoda; class Insecta; order Lepidoptera; family Noctuidae; genus Amphipyra; species Amphipyra tragopoginis. The sequence goes on along the minus strand of HG992009.1, from coordinate 26,359,422 downwards.
TCGGCAAAGAGCGCCGACTATCCAACTTCTTACTTTGTATGTATTTCACAATAAAACGTATATAGGAGGAATTACATTAAATAAAAAAGAAACAATGCGAAGTGAACAAAAACATGTTTCGACACGCTCGCAGGCAGTGGTTGCGACTTGTGCGCGAACAAGCTGTAAACTAAGTGTCACAGAAATTGTCGAATACCCCCGAAACCGTGAGTCGACCAACTAATCGGCCTTTTTACAACCGACTAGTCGGCCAAAGTCATAGTCGGCACATCTCTAATTACGAACACAAATAAATCATGATTAAAATCATAACTTCCGTGACGGTCAAGTCAAAAGTCAAAAGTCAAAGTTTTTTATTTCAAATAGACCAGTTTACAGGCACTTTTAAAACGTCAAAACTAGGTGCACGGTTCCAAAAGGTAGGTTCTATGGAGAAGAGCCGGCAAGAAACTCCATGAATACTCTTTTTAAAATAGTAGATCATGACTATTCATGACAATTCCATTACAGTTGCGTGCGACATAGAATGAGAATAATGCAGGTTAATGTAACAAATAAATTCACATAAGAGTAGAAAATAGGAAAAGAAAATATGCCTTCTAGAATTGCCCTAGTAGTTATGGGCTGACCAGTCCCGACAGACAGCACCCGTTCACGAGCATGACGTGCACATCCGCATCGCTTAGCTCAACCATATTATAGGGAACCCAACGACCGGATATACAACACCACCATCAGCAGGACATTTAAGTGAGCATGACAGACTCATACTACCAGACAATGGGCAGTAATATGATATGATTAAAGGTGTATCATTAATTGCTGCATGATGCTCAAACTTTACAGTTTAGAAAATGATATTATCGAAATTATACATGTAAAACAATATCAGACTATTAAGGCAGAGTATTATACAAATAAAATTGTAGTGGGATATAAAAATTTCAATATTTGAATGTAAAAAATAATAATGAAAATTGATAAAATAATGTACAGGTTATTTTAAGTCAATAAAAAAGAAGAATAATAAAAGTAGGTAAACATTAAAAATAATGTTAGGTCATACAACCAACCAGTTAGACAGGGCCAGAGGGTCGCAATGTGCAGGACGGAGTTGTATGCCAGGCATCTTTATCTTCGATATACTGATTTATGCTATAATAAGCTTTAGATATCAAAATGCTCTTAATAAATGATTTAAACTTTATATCCGGTAAATCAGTAATACTAGATGGTATTTTATTGTAGAACCTAACACTGTTCCCCATAAACGACTTGCTGGTTTTTCTTAGTCTAAAACCAGGTACGGTTAGCTTGTGTTTATTGCGAGTATTTATGTTGTGGACGTCACTTTTCTTGTTATACTGGGCAATGTTCTTTCGAATGTACATAATGTTACTAAGTATATACAGAGATGGTAGGGTTAGTATATTTATTTTCTTAAATAATTCACGAAGCGATTCACGGCAGCCTAGATTATAAATAGCTCGGACTGCTCTTTTCTGTAATATGAAAATAGTACCTACATCAGCAGCCGAACCCCACAGTAATATGCCATAAGACATAATACTGCCATGCGATTCGGTCCATGCGGTCCATGCGATTTGTTATAAAATCTAATGTTGATGATCGTGTGGCTCATAACAATGTAGGGATTATAATAAAAAGGTGCAGCAGCAATCCTTTTATCCTAATAATTATATAACTGTGGCGGCATCTATCTCGCCACATGCGAACCATATCCTACATCGCGCAATCAAGATTTAACACGCAGATAGTATATACATATACAACCTCCAAACATCAATCGTTGGGCAGTAGCCCGCCAGGCACAAGACTCCGCCTGGTTGGAGGATCCTCCCTTTGGTTGGAGGAACACCACACCAAGTTTCTCCACGTAACCAATACTTTTGTACTAATAATTAAACACTAATACTTTTGTATTAATTAATCACCGATACCTAATTTTTTACCAATAATTATACCACCATGGGCTGTTGACTCATCAGTAATTGTGCTGATAGTCGTTACAGCCAATGGCTTAATAGCCAAGAGCCTCGACCAACATCTTATGAGGCTCTCGTTAGGCAGCTGGATCAAGGGTTTGATTTAGAAAGCAGTACTTCCGGACACGGCGCGCATCGTTAGGAAGTTCCTCTCTCTGGAGCCCTGACCGCCGATAGCTTGGACCCTGTTCTCGATGCCGGTGGGCTACTGTTTTTATATTTTTAAATGTACATTGTTTTTTTTTTTTTCATGAACTTATCATTTAAAAATATAATTTATATGTGTGTAATTAATAAAAAAAATCACCAACACTTTTGCCAACCGTGGTGATTATGTCTATATTTTCTCCCGTGCGTTATTTCTATTAGTGTTTTAGTATATGTTCAACAACAACTTCTATGAGCTTTGAATGGTTATCGTATCATCAGCAGGTACTCCAATAAACCTTATTTTCTGTTGGCAGACCTAAACTCTCCACACGATAAGTTAGTACTTCTATGTTTTATTTTCACTCGAAGCTGAGCGCACAAGTTTCTACAACGTTTTAACACAACTGAGAAAACGAAATAAGCTCTATACAGCAGTTTTAGTAGAACATCTTCACGGGAGTACAAAATCTGTACCTAACAAATCTTAGTAAGTAGTACCAAACTTAAATCAATTACGTCACCGCGAGCAGGAAGAGATTATCCAAGCTGAAATCCTCCTTAATATAATTTGATCAGTAATCTCGGTTGATCGCACTTCGTCAACAAGGCTCCTAATAGGGGCGCCTCCTAATATAACCTTCAATGTCCTTGACAGAACAAAATTGCATTCTTTAGATGACACACATCAAGTCAAGTGCGTTTGTAAACGTCGTGACGTCACGGCACAAAGGCCCGTTCACAGGTCACCGCGCGACAATATCGCGTGTTGCTCGCGACAAATTGTCGGAACATTGTCGCCGCACTACATTCCTACACGACGGAATATTATGAGTTTCACACAAAAAGATTTTCATCTTCCCATTCATGTAAAGAAAAAGTGTGTTTATACACATTGTAGGAACGTGTCTCGCGTTCTTAGAACGTTTGTGAGACGTGTGCTGATAAGAAGTATGTAATAACATGTCAGTAATAAATTATATTAGTTTCTGTCAGGTTATATTTTTCATAAGGCAATGTCCCACACATTCCTACTGTAGCAAGAATGCATCAGATCCAGCGGATTCTTCGCGTGTAGCACAAAGGTAGCGTTATTCCCTCTTATATATTATTAGGCGAACAATGGTCTGCGAGCGGCCAGCGCTCAAGGAGGCGAGGCACCGGATAGCAGACTTGTTACAGTATGGTATGTTATCATCAGTACTTAAATACATAACTGTCTTCAATTCCAGAGTTAAGAGATGTACAGACGCCAGCAGGTCAAGATATCCGAAACTGTAAAATTTTCCCAATCAACCTTGAACCTAATGCTTTCGCGATAAATATGAAAATCTATTAAAGAAAGACAGATTGTAGTAGCTTGATGTGCTGGCGTTTGTACATCTCTTAACAGAAGAACAGTTTGTCAATAACCACGTCATCATCATTGACACAATTATCTCTACATAGTATAAAACAAAATCGCTTCCTGCCGTCTGTACGCTTAGATCTTTTAAACTACGCAACGGATTTTGATGCGGTTTTCATCAATAGACAGAATGATTCACGAGGAAGGTTTATATGTATGATAAATTTGATATAAACGACAAACACGCGGGTGAAGCCGCGAGTGACCTTTAGTTATAAATAAATATTTTCTTGGGTTTAGGAGACTTAACTCAACACCACAATCACGCAACAAAACAAGCACCTTCTAATATCTAAAACTGTATTGTCTTTCTTTTCAGCATTTCAGTTGAAAACCTCCGCGAAGAACCGCAAAGAAACAGGGCTATAACCAACGAGGGCACAATACTCGTACGTCGCGGGTACTCGCACGATATTCCGCGGAGCGCATTAAGTTAACGCGCGTCGTCGCTTTGATATGCAAATGTTCGTCCACGACGTCTCACACGATGTGTTTTTTTCTTCGGCGCCTGTTTACTTTGCTCCTATATTGCTATTCAAGGAGGAATGTGTAACAATGTTATTGGGCCGTGACGTAACACCGGGTTATAAAAACTTCATTGAGGAAACTCTCTACTTTAATAATTACTGTTGAGAGTGTTTTGAATACTGTTTGTTATTACCACGGAAATAGATCTGAGTTTTATAATTCAGCTGTGATGTCTTTCACTTCCTACGGGTCATGTAGAGGTATGTTGACGACAATTTAAGTAAAATGCGACAAGAGGCGAACCTATAGTGATTAGGTGTCCACATCCCAATTTCAGCATTACACACGTCAAAACAATTAAGATTTTCTCAAATCTATCACTTCTCAGTTTTTTCTGAACAACGAATCTAATCCGACCCTGCTTTAGCAGTTTAAACTAGCGCCATAATAACTATAGAAAGAATAAAGTCCAACAATTGATAATTTTCTTGAAGAAATTCTAAATTAAATCACTTCAGCTTAGCACTGCATACATATCACGGGCCCTACTACTCCTATATTAAAACTACCTACCTGCATAAAAAAAGGGATCCAATCAATTTAGTCTCAATATCAGCAAAAAGCGGTCCTCGAATAGTCAAGCATCGTAGTACTCGTAGGCGTCGTAGCGCCACGCCGTAGCGTCGTAGATTGCGTAGCTCTGGATTACGTAGCGTCGCTACGTCACGATTAGTGGGCGACACAAATTAACTGGAGACTTGGGTCGCTACGGGGTGCCTTTTAGACGGAGGGTTTACTATTTAAAGGTATTATGGAAGTGAATTACTTACACAGGAACGAATAAACGTTTGGTAAAATTAAAGAAACTGAACAGACATTACCAGTTTTAGATAATGATTGCATAAAATATGACTCATTCAAATAACGAGTAGATGATAGTACATTACATAGCAATTAATACCATCATCGGCGTAATATGTGTGAATTCAATGTGATTTCTCTGCTAAACCTTTCTGGGGAAACAGGCGAGATGTTCTGTATGTACGTACTTAATCAGACCCAAGTTAAGTAGGTAGAAAATATATACATATCTACGTACAGCCGCCCAATATTACAACATCTACATTAAGTAAAGCCTTACCGCCAAGTGGGGCGGTGTAGGGCGGCCGGCACGCAATGCCTTCGCGATTTATTGCACAAACAGCCTCCGCCCAACAACGTAAACGATTTCTTATTGCTTCTCTTATGAAAATTATTTCAAATAATTACAAACATTACTCAGAAGAGGTTTTACGTAAATATTAAAAGGAACCTTTGAAGTTTTGTCGTTTTTTAAAGAATTGCAGGTTCTGACAACGTTATTTACCAACTGCTTTAAAGCTTTATAACCTGAGAATTTCACCAACTTACTTGTGATCTTCACAAGTTACGTTACCCATTTATATTGTGAGAGACATTTGGCCAAGTGTAGGTTGGTCAACTCTTCATTTGTGGGTGTCGTACAACTTAACAATTATTTCAACATGATGGACAGCAACATCCTTCTGTGTGATTAAAAAGAAAAATTCAACTTACTGCGAACCATCTTTCAAGCGTGTGTTGATTTTGATTACAAAATACTTAACAGATATTATCTTTTATGCATGCTAATAAGTTCGTTACTTAAATTGATGAAGGGTGTTCAATTAAAAAGAGCTACTATAACTTTTATAAATGTTATCTTACTATTGAAATAACTCTCAATACTTGCGGTCTATACACCACAAGAGTTAACCTACCAATAGAGTTAATTCAATAAAACCTCTCAGATAAGCCTCCTCGCCATACCAATTAGAAACGTATGAACAGCGCCACTTGTATTGTGTGCAGTTATTGTTTTCATATTGCATGTATCCCCCACATGAATGGATGGAGGGGGTTAACCCGATCCGTTTAATTGAATCTCAGCGCGGGACGGAAGCGCGGGCTAAACATTTTCTTTCCATTTTCCGATCAGCAAGAAGGAAAATATTATAGAGCATATTGGATAATTTACTATGTCGAGTTTTAGATGGGGAAAGATTTAAAATGTTGATGCAGCTGTAGAGTAAAGTACTCTTCAAGATTTGTTTATACTGTAAAAGTAAAGCATTGGGAAACTTTGTATAACTTGATGTAAGAGGTAGTGAACAAGTTACCGCTTCCTCTCGATTTCTTGAGAAACGATAAAACGAATTGAGCCAAAGAGATGGCTAGCAGCATCACAATTAAATTGCTGCGGTCACAGTAGAGGTTATTTAATAAAGATAATGAAAATACTTTTTATACAGGGTGTAAACGAATTCGTGTAATTCCTTCAAATCGCGGGACCCTGATTGACCTAGCACTAGTTTTTTTCAGAACCAGCAATTTTTTTTTCGAAATTATAATCCTACTTTTCTATTTCTGAGTTATTTTAGCGCCCCGAGTTAACTGACTGCACGGAGCAATATCGCCCTAGCCGTGCCCGCCAGCTACTTCACCCTGCTTTCATTTATTTATGAATGGCATAGAAATGTAAAATCAAAAAAAAAAAAAAACATTAAATTTTTAGCTCTTTTTTTTTAAACGTTTTTAGTTGGTTTAGATACGATAACTTATCTCAACGGCGAGAAAAAAAATTGTTTTTATTTTTAATCAATCTAAATCCTGTGCAAGTTTAATCTATACCAGTAATAGATCATGTGGTTGTAAGGAATTACACCAATTCATTTACTCCTTTAGTAAATAATACTACGTACTTGAGATCCACTCTCGTGGTCGTGGTATGCGCATGCCAGTCGCTCGGCTACTTGGTATCACATGTCGTGCGATGCTCGAACATTGCACCGCGCGCCACTTCACTGACCTTGGGTCAGTTTGTAACACGATATTAGCAACTTATTGGCAGTTACATCGATCAATACTGGGCGACCTACCTACCTATCTTTATAATATCTATGTTGTACTAAGGTTAATTGTAAGCTGCATAATAATCAGCCCATTACTGTCCCACTGATTTGCATGGGCCTCTTCTCAGAATGAGAAGGTTTAGGCTTTAAACCACCACGCTATCTTGGTGTGGGTGGCGGACCATAAATACGATCATTTTTTGGAGCCCACTCAGATGTGCTGGTTTCCTCACGAATACTTCACCGTTAACGCAAGTAATAATTTAAAAATCGATTCAAAAATAAATTCAAAAAGTTTGAGGTTGCGGGCCGGAATAGAACTCGGATCCTCTTGCATTCAACCGCCAGGCTGTCACTATTCCATAATTTAAGGTGAATGTTTTTTAATTTGCAGTCCTCCATTTATGCTAACCGTACTCGATAACTATATTATTACGGGATTCAGCCACTCACAGCCGAAAATAAAGTTTCAAGAAACAGTCATGACAGAATAGTGACAGAGAATAACAATTCCAAGCATTGAGTGCACACAAGATTAAAAACAATCCCGTAAATTCCAGGAAAGGAAGAAGTAGTTTTATAAAACAAAATCTGTTAAATTCTCAACACAAAAATCCTCGGCCACTACAGAAATAACCCCGGTATCTGAATCACTTAACCCTCGTTGCGGCGAGTACTGTAACCCGCTGAAAACAAACAAACGTGCCCACTACTCGCAGTCCATAAATCTCGCGGCACGGCAGCTGGGGGGTGGGGGCGGAATTAAGACGTACTCGTAATAAAAACGCGCGACTCGCGGTTCATTAATAACGAGCACTCGCCACAACCTCGACGCGAGTGGAGCCAGCACACTACACGGGAAAATAAACGACGGAACAAGACCGTATGGATTATTGAATCACACAAGTTTAAGTTATCCAACTTAAACTTGTGTTAGACGAGAAAAAATAATTATGTCAGAAAGTAGCATTAATAAAAGTATCATAAAAACTATATTTTTAACATAAAAAAACATAACGTTACACTAAACATAAAAAGCTCAGCACTGTACCGTACAGACACAGAATACTAAACAATTAAATGTATCTATAACACTCAGGCATTCACTTCCAAAAATCCGTAAAATCGCAGCAAATCGCAGCAGTCCGCTCGGCTAGTGTGAAGACTCTAGAGCCACTTCCTTTCTATTATTTATCTGCCGTGCACTTTACTGCAAACTACTCCGAACTGATGCGAGCAAACACTCGGCAGTCGGCACTGATCGCACGGGTTCGGAACGATGCCGGACGAAACATACAGATTTTTTTATATCTGTTTGAAGTTCACGTTCTCGACTGAATTTTAGACGAATAATTGCGATGGTTGGGAAACTAGAGGCTTGAAATACTGTGGAATCTAAGACCCAATAAAACTGTCTTTTTTAAAATATTGAAACTTTATAACTTTACATTATATTTAATTTATTCGTAGGTTCTACGTAACCTTGTAAGAAATTTCTAAGAAATTCTTATTTATTTCTCGTCACAGAAATTGCATAAAAATAACTCGAATGTATTGTGACCATTGAACGCTCTACAGGCGGACTCCAGAACATTGTTTGAGTGGCAAAAACTTTTTTCCGATACGTAATACAAATGCTCTCCATACAATTCCACTGAACATTATAACAAAACAATCGTAGCCAACTGAAACACTTCTTTTGTAATAAATATGGCCGCATGAACTCGGAGTGGTTCGGGAACATTCGGGGGCATTCGGCTCGACTCGGAGCGCTCTTGTAATGAATATAAGAAATAAAAATAAACTTTAAAAAAAGTAAAAACCGACTTCAAAGAAATACTAAAAAGAGTAAAATAATTACCATAATATAAAATTAACAGTTTCAGAAGTCGGTGGCTTCTATTTGCTTCAGTGTAGAGTTGCACCGACTTCTGAAACTGTTAATTTTATATTATGGTAATTATTTTACTCTTTTTAGTATTTCTTTGAAGTCGGTTTTTACTTTTTTTAAAGTTTATTTTTTATTTAATACGTTTTAGTGTCATAATTTTAACCCCCTCCTTCATAACCCTTCTTTTTGGCTTTGACGTAGTCGGGCATAAAAAGTCCTTTCAAATGATACCTTACACGATATAATGAAAACATTCCAAATGGGGGGAGGGCGGGACACGCACCCCCTCCTCTTTTCCAGTAGTCAGTTCCCAACAACAAATATAAACAAAGCAATATTAGTAATTTGAGAATTTTGCTTTGATCCGATGAGGAGTTCCGTTCCATATCTCTGAAGTTCATGGTCTAATCATAACAAAATTTATATGGGACCAATCGGGAAGCATACCCTTTCGAACAAAGAAAGAATTTTTCAAATCGGTTCATAAATGATGGAGATATGAGGTAACAAACATAAAAAAAAAAAATAAAAAAAAAAAAAATAAAAAAAAAAATACAACCGAATTGAGAACCTCCTCCTTTTTGAAGTCGGTTAAAAAGGCGCGCGAGTCTGATTGTCGCGCCCTCCGCTGCTTCATGAATGTGTGCAGAATGACAAGTAGAACAACTTAGTTACGAGAAGATGTACTGAAATACTTTGAGATAACTTTATTTGCAACATCTATTGACGTCGTTGAGATTGAATTAGAACTAAAAAATACTAGTCTGTACATTTTTGACGAAACTGGTTAGTGTTATGATATATGGTATCGATGAGCAATGTCATCGGCTTGTGGTACTTGAAGGTTTAGTGACCGGTGAATTATAGCATACTTACTCTCAGTTTACTGATAACCTAATGGTCATTTGCAGTATGGGGAAAGCTTAGCGTCGTTCAATGGGGTTTAATTCCAATATCAGAATGATAATAGAGAATTTTGAAATGGATTATCCTGATATATCTCGACTTGAATATTGAATGCATGAATTGACGAGGCTCGCAGCCTCGACTACAACACTGACAATGTATTGAACTTACTAAAAATCAATTTGTCGTAAAACCAGTTTAATTAGTGAGTGGGCGCGAGATGCACGTCGCTCGTACAAAGTTGTCATTCTGTGGAGGTGCGCGCCGTCGGTTTATCACGTCCGAGACGCGAGCTGAATACGACGGGATGGTTTTATCTCGCGCGCGCAATGTTTGCGCGACGCAAATACACGTCGTGTCGAGCCGAGACGACGACGCTGCACGGTATATTTCCATATTTTTTGGAGTTTTGAAATTGGGTTTTATTTTTTGGTATTTTATTCGGTATTATTATAAAACTTAATAATAAAGAGCCAAACGACTGGTGTTGTTGAAATTGTAGGTGTGGTCTTAAGGCATTACGATTAAATCTTAGATTTCCTATAGCACAATAGCCAGTTGTAAATACAAATCTACTGCCACAGTACAATTATTATACTTATAGGTACTATAAGTAATTTAATAGGTGGTACTCAAGGCGGATACAGGGGGCCTACTCCCTAAGTCCGTCAATGAAGTTAGTCGCCCGTCCGAAAGTAGCCCGAAACGTAAGAGTGAACAAAACAAGTGTCAGGTTCAACTTATCGGACGGGCAAAAACACATCGGTAGTAGGGACAACTGTCAAATCGTGTTGTCATTCATTCTTAGTTCGGGCCCCGAAATAATCGTATGTCCGCAGGTGATAGAGAGTAGGAAACGCTCGTAACTAAGGCCGAAACCACGGACTTCGTGCTTAGGGAGTAGACTCCCAGACATTGCAATTGATATTCGTGGTGAGGCATACAAGACCGAAGAATTATCTTGTGATCTTCTTGTTATTGCGTGCGTTGCAAGACGTGCGCGGCGCATGCCTCGCAATGTCTGTATCCGCCTTTAGGTGTCATAAATAAACCATTTCAGCGGCCACAGTGGGCCTTATTACAAAAGATGGTTTAAACCAAGACTAATGTAAACACAGTTTTAAAATATACCCATCACTTTTTTATGTCATATAACAAAAAGAGACGGGGCTATTTTAAAACCTAGGTTTTTCTTAGACCATCTTTTGTAATAAGGGGGAATGAGTTCAATTATTATAAAGGCACAAATCTGTGAGGCAGCTAATTAATATAAATTTATACATATTTATCAGCGCGCACCGATGCCGCGACTCTGGGAATTTATGAAAGATCTTAACATTAGGGGCGGCGGACGCGCGTAATCCTGCCAAATGAATGTTTGCTGAACAAACGTCATACCAGCGAGCTACGGTACTATAATACACGCTCACATGTACGAAAAACTGTACAGAAGGTCCGCTACTAAGTGACACTAGCTACTAAGGCGCTTTGATTTAGGTACTGTTACTGCTGTCACAGCTTGAGCGTGATTTTACCTTATACAGAGTGTAAACGAATTCGTGTAATTCCGTCAAACCGCGTGATCTACTAATACATCCCAAATCATATTATGTCCCAGTACTGTTTATTTTTTGTTTTTATCATGAAATAACTAAATCTAAATTAATTGTATTAACTTAATTACCTACCTATTAGGCATTTTTATTCTTTTTTATTTTTCGCATGGAACGTAATTTTATTCTGTATCTGGAAAAGGGTGTTGATAGCTGCGCTACAGTTTTACTTTTGCAGCTATCATCGTTTTACTTGTTGTACCTACTTAGTCTTGTGTTATTGTTTCGTAATAAACTTCTTTTTTTTATTACCTACTTGTGATACTAACTGAGGGTCAGTTAGTATCACAAGTAATAAAAAAAAAGGATTTTTTTTAAAACCAAATCAAAAAAAAAACAAAAGAAACTTGATTTTCTATTTCTGAGTCATTTTAGAACCTCGAGTTAACTGACTGCAAAGAGCAATATTGCGCTAGTCATGGCCGCCAGCTGTGCCGCCGTGATTTCATACGTTCATGGGTGGCAAGAGAGACGAAGAAAGAAGAAAGGACGCAAAAAATGAAAACAAATTTAATATTTTGCTTATTTTTCTCTTGAATCCTTGTTAAGTGGTTTAAATACGATAACTTACCCCTAAAGTAACAAAAAAAGACTTTTTATTTTTAGACAAGCTAAATCCCGTGCGCCGTCAACCTACACCAGCAGTAGATCATACTTAATTATGATTTTAAGAAATTACACGAATTCGTTTACAGCCTGTATATTTATACTTTTAGTTTTTATGTAGGGTGTACATTTTTCTGACACGCAATGAAAAAAGTCATTGACCAATTGTCTCAAATAGAATGTATTGATACAAGAGCAAGCATCATCACACGTGAGACTTGCTCTGCAGCGAGCAATCCAGTTATTTCATGTTATACGAGAATTATTTATCCTCGTGATAGTCCTACATCCAGCAATATTATACATTTTATGGAGTGGAACTTCTTTGCCTGTCTTTATAGGTACTTACATGGTGTATATGGTTACACGAATGTGAAACTGGGTCATATCATATCATATGACGTCTCATGACACGCTGACGTCATCATGTCGCACGCATCGCAATGGTACACCTTGTTACACCACAACAATGGACACTACAACAAGGCACTGACTATATATGCTAGCTAGCCAGCGTCGTAACATCATCACGTCTCAGTATAGAGATATTTTTTCCCAAAAATCATAATATTATTGCATTCTATCCTCAACCGATAGATAAGATATACAGGGCGTCTCACGACTTTGCCACATAGAGGGAAAATACATTAAATACTGTAGCTAGAAAAAAATACCAATGAAGACTTCATTTTTATTTTAAAAACAATACGAACTGTATTCAAAGAATTTTAAATAATTACCTGTCTGAACCGAGAATCAAACCCTCTAAATGTGAAAACAAAAACCTATAATTTTATTGTACTGATCAAAAGGCTCGATCACATACATTTATTTCTTCTAAATAACATAGCATCTAAAATAAAAGGAAGGCCACCGCAAGTATTGAGGGTTATTTCAAAAGCATTTATAATAATTACAGTAGCTTAGCCGCACAATGACTACTATTACGGTCCCTCATGACGAGAACCTTGTCAAAGCAGAGAAAGACAAACAAATAAAATATCTTGACTTAGCACACGAGGTTGTCGGCATGTGGGATGTGAACTCAGCAGTCATTGTCCCGATATTCGTTACGGCAAATGGCTTATTAGCCCAGAGCTTCGACCAACACACCATGAGGCTCTCCTTTGGACGGCTGGATCATGGGCTTGATACATAGGTAAAGCAGTACTCTTTGACACGGCACTCATAGTGAGGAGGTTCCTTTCTCTGGAGCCCTGACTGCCGGTAGCTTGGACCGTGTTCCCGGTGCCAGTGGGCTACTATTTTTATATTTTAAATGTTTTTTGTTATTTTTGTTACAGAAATTTTTAAAAAAGTAAATTCTGTTTTCTTTTTTTTAAATACTTGCCCCAAACTAAGATTTTTTTTGTATCGTGGGTGCGTTTACAGACACAAATCTCACATACACAAATGCACAGACCCGAAACAACCATCAGCTGTAGGCTATATACATTTTTGTTCCGATTGGGAATCGAACCCACGACCCGTAGCGTATAAGCCAATCGCTTAGCCACTGCACAAAACATGTCGCCAAAATTTCAAATTATAAAAAACAAATGTATTCTATTATAATTATTATACATACTTAACTATATAAAATATTTATAAACAAATGTATGACATCATAAAATTGCAAGAAATGCCTTTCAGTGGCGTGCCGCACTTTTATAGGTGTGTTAATTCATATGAATATGACTGGTACTAGAAAAAAATACTACTCTTTTAGATGGCCTAGATATGTTAGGATTATTTACGTTTATTATGTTTACTCACCAGTCTGACACAGCCCCACTAGTATCTGTCTCGGAGCCCTTCAACATGAACTTAACGCGCGAGCTGAATGAACTCAACTACGATATTAAGAATAACGTCAAATAGCGTTAAAGTATACGCCACACTACATAAAGTACTCCACAGAAATGCCCCACCAAGCATTTGTCCCCACAATAAGGGCAAGGGTCAGTCGCGCCATGTGCGCCAAATGAGCCGGAACGCATTGTACCAGTTATTAACAGCGCTGCAACCGTTAGTTAGTGATTAAGGTCTCATACTTACTGCTATAGCTGCAGGGTGTCGGGTACTTCCTTCTGTGGTCGCAGTTAGGAGGATCGCGGACCTGACGATGAGAGAGATTGAATTTATTTGTTGATTAAAAGTTCGACTGGCCGGTCGTAATTATCTGAACTTTAATGTGTTTATGCATGTGGTCAACATGTGTTTTAAGTATACTATATGGTATTAAATTACGGTTGTCGCCGATCAAATGCACACGATAAGTAGGAAGTGTGATAGTAGTTTTGTGTTCACTTTTCCTCCCTTTTTTCACGCCTACATCAACTTCTGGAATTTTTCTCTTATTCATATTTTAAAATGCATGATATTATGTTAAATAATAAGTATATCAAAGATATTAAATAATTTCTAAGTTGTGTTTTTCAATCACGTATCAAGTTCACAAGAAAATAACAATCTGTCGAGGCTCTATATTTGTACATGTAGTGTACATGTAGCGGCTGTAACGTCCACTCACAAAGTGTTTATTCAAATGTGGCACACTGTCGCCGCTGTCCACTGCACATAAATTCACTGCTTACTACCCTCGGGCGACGTCGTGAAGTGCTCCTAACTACCTCCGCCGCCATTACGGGGAAATTGAATCAATTCCTTCTGCCTTCAGGACATATTTCTTGACAAGAACCTCTTCACTCGACATGTAGCAATTTTCTGTCTTTTTATGGAGCTTCCTGAATTCAGAAGTCATTTTGTGTGACCCATACGTTTGTCAGACTTAATTCAATGGAGCAGTAGCGGCTTTCCAACTCATGATCATAAGTTCGATTCCCGTACAATATAAAGTGCAGCCTAAAAATATGTTTCAAATCTGGAAGTGTATGTATAATTTATTATCTTCCCGATGGCTAAGACTGTGAAAGCTCTGCCCTGCTTTCTAGATCTTGTTCTAAAGCCAGAGGTGACCATTTATTATTTTCGTTTATTCGCTGTAGATAAAAAAAAACAAGTATCTTGATTTGGCACACGAGATGATGTCGACATGTGAGATGTTGACTCAGGAGTCATTTTGCCGATAGTCGTTACAGCCAGTGGCTTAATAGCCAAGAGCCTCGACCAACATCTGATGAGGCTCTCGTTAGGCAGCTGGATCAAGGGTTTATTATTATTATTTATTTCATGACGCTCGTTATGTAACCTTCACAATGGTCTGCTTTAATGTAATTCATAGTTGCTTAAAGTAAAATGCTACTATATCACATCCGCAGTTTGCGTAGTTATTTAATTGAGTGTCAGTCATTACGCTGAATGTTTAGCGCTGTATGAATTTACGATGTGCATTGCATCCGTCAGTTAAATGCAACAATAGAGTGGTGTTTGTGGCTGTTCACTTACCTAAAATTTTATTCAAAATGCCCGTTGTTACAACTAAAGGATATCATGGCCATGATGAATCAGATACACGAATAATTTGCTGTTCATCGATGGCAGTACGAGGCCCCATTTAACAGGACAGGAGGCGATTCCATTTCCTATTTCATGGGTATAATTCCAAGTACGGGTTTAGACATTTTTTTCTTATAATAAGGCTTCTATTTAACTTTATCCGAACCGTAGCGAGAACCTTACAGCGGTTGCGCACTGCATCCGTTCCGAATCCGTGAAAATACGTTCCGAAGTAGCCACAGAACTATTTGTAGGGTAGTTTACGCACTACATCCGGCATCCGTCGTCCGATTTCTATCCATCATCCGTAAGTTTCTAATTCGGAAGAACAATTGACGGACCGAAGTAGGTAGCCGTAGTACCTACTGTTTGTATGAACGCTTTCGCATTACCTCGGATTCAAATCAGACGCCAAACGGATATGCCAAAGATGGCCCCTGAATTGTTTGAATTTGAATCAGAGATCGGAATAGTAAGTAAGCAACATCCGAATTCGATCCGAGATTTTTACTCTAGATCGGTATTTTCACGGATTCGGATCGGATGCAGTGTGTAAAGCAATATCCGAATTCGGTCCGAGTTTTTTATATCCGTATTTTCACGGATTCGGATCGGATGCAGTGCGTAATCGCTCTTACGATCGGAAGCCAAGCTTGCGACCAATGAGGCCATTTGCTGAACTATATAATACCCACGTATTATAATGTCAAGGAGCTACTTATCTTCTTCAAAACGCAAATTGCTCAACATTAACTTACCTGACCCAATCCTCAGGACACTCACCGCGGCGACATCCTCAAATTGATATAAATGTCCAAGCCGGGCCTTCGCGCCACAGACAATAAATCAATAGCAGTCACACCCTGACGAACGACTCTTTCCGATTGTGCCGCGTCCATTGCCCGCGGGACACCGACGCGCGCCGCGTGAAATGAATATCATGCCGCCTAGATTGATACATTACGTTATTGTCTGACAGCTTGCATACGTATGCGAATTGTTTCTATTATTTTTGACGTAATCTGGGATGTGGTATGGAAAATTAAAAGGAGACCTTTTTTAAACAGATTGATAGATACGGGTGACGGGTTTGTTATGGTAAACAAGAGTAGTAACCTATTGTCCTACGTGAGACAAAGTGCGATGCGATGCAATAATTCGAAGAAATAGTCAATCTTACTAAGTGTCCGAAGGCGTCACAATAAAAAAATCTGTAATTTGACAAGTAGCAGATGTTGGAGAAAAGACAGCCAGGCTGAAGTGGGAATGGGCAAGCCATGTCGCTCGAATGCACCCGGACAGATGGGCAAAGATCGCCACACACTGAACGCCTGAAGGAGGACATCGTCGCCGAGGTCGACCGCGGCGTACATGGCGTGACGATCTAGACGGGTGTCAACATGGTCAGAAACGGCACAAAATGGATGTGGAAGACAAAAGGGGAGGCTTTTGCTCAGATGTGGAACAGTAAACAGGAAAGGAAAAAAAAATTACAAGATGCGACGCAGTGTATATTAGTTTTTTAAACTATTTCCCCCTTATTACAAAAGATGGTCTAAGAAAAACCTAGGTTTTGAAATAGCCCCGTCTCTTTTTGTTATAGGTATGACATTAGAAAGTGATGGGTATATTTTAAACCTGGGTTTACCTTAGTCTTGGTTTAAACCATCTTTTGTAATAAGGGGGTTTGACTTTTAATTTCTGTTAAACTTTTCTCTCATCATGTCTCGCTACACTCGTCATTTCGCATAAATCATATCGCATTTGCCACTCACGTAGGACACCGCCCTAAAGGGTCGGTTGGATGTCGGGACGAAGACATCCGGAATATTGCAACAATATCAAATGGAACAGCAGATATTATAATAGAGTCTTGTTAAGGTCGGAGGTATTAAATTGTAAGCCCTGGAGAACAACTTCATGTTAGTGTCTATCTCAGACAAGGGTCTTAACTACAATACGACAACTACAAATATCTTTACAGTCATAAATCGTTTCTGATCAAAGTATAATTGTCTGCGTAGTACACAAGCAATCACAATTAATAATATTGAGTATTTTAAAGCGTGCTTTGATTCTTAATTTAATTGATTTTCTTTGGAATGTGTTTTGATGAAAATTAACTACGTCAGTTGTTTTATGCAGTTTAGCGTTCTTTTATATTTTGTAAATGTGAGAACTTTGTAGCTAGATGCCTGGATACTAATACTGCCGTACGAGCAATAAATGCAGTAAGTGCAATTTTAATTTATAGCACATTAAACCTTATGGGCCTTATTACAAAAGATGGTTTAAACCAAGACTAAGGTAAACCCAGGTTTAAAATATACCCATCACTTTCTTATGTCATATAACAAAAAGAGACGGGGCTATTCTAAAACCTCGGTTTTTCTTAGACCATCTTTTGTAATAAGGGGGTATTAGTTTGTACTTAATTTAAAAAAAAAAACACTTACTGCATTTATTGCTCGTACGGCAGAATAAAAACTAACCTATTATTGTTTTTAAAGTTTTCGCGATTTGTATACGTTATAAAAGTATAGATCAGGTCTACTCGCGTAAAAAACTTTAAGAGACACAAAATACCTTTTATCCCGACGTTCCGGCCGAATTGTACCTCTTAAAGTTTTTTACGCGAGTAGGCCCGATCTTTATTTAGTAAATAACCTATTTATATTTCATAATTATTTTTATTTGTGATTCCCTTCTCATACTTTGCCAAATCATAACTCTATTTTCTCAAATTATTAAAGATATTGATTTTAAAAGAGTAACCATGTAGTTTTTTGCCGGATCTTCTTCATAGGAAACGACTAATTGGAACCGTGCAACTAAATTCGACTTTTTGTAAACGCCTGTAATAGTTTACGTGAAATAAAAACTTTTGATTTTGAATTTTGTGCCCGATAAAGCTGATCATTTAGCGGGCACAAATTAGAGATAAGAGCTGAAACATGAAGCACAGGAAAATTTGCAAAAAAAAAACATTTTTCCTAATTCCAGGATCGAAAGTTGGATCGCCCAAATATGTTCGTTTGCAAATACCAATAACGCACCTCCAATATTATCCTAAGAAAATAAATCCCTAAGAAAAGGCTTAAATAAGTACGTGTGCATTAAAGTGGGATTAGGTAATTGAAATGTAAGTACCTACGTAGAGTGAGACCTTTTTTCTTATATCTATGAGTGAAACGCAACAGTTGAACTCACCCTTGTGTAAGCTAGCTCCTCGCTCATGACCTTATAGCTGTATTCATGAGCTACAATACAAACTCGCGGTACACTCCAATAACACACGATATTTTCTTTCAATAAACGTGAGATGAAGATACTTTCCTTTTTCATTACTTTCGATAGTGTCAACATGAAATAGACCTTTGGTAAATTCTTTTTATTGCCAATAAGACTGGTTTATAACATAACAGAGAATCGTCATAAGCTGTAATCATCATAAGAGTTTGTTTCGGTATTTCATCTCAAACGGTCAGTTAGGAAAGGTCGGAGTCAGCTAACGTAGTGACTTAAGTATTTTTTAATTTATTTTTTAATTGTGTGCCCCTCTCTATTCTTATTTCTCCTGTATCGTGGGTGCGTTTACAGACACAAATCTGATGATGACAAAAGTCCAGACCCGGAACAAGTATCTATAGGCCATACAAATATTTGTTCCGTGCAGGAATCGAGCCCACGACCCGTAGCGCAGAAACCAATCGCTCAACCACTGCACCAAACGTGTCGTCATACTTGTTAAGAGTGTTGAAAACAACCTAGTTGAGTAGTTGCAAAATAAATATATGACTTTGACTTTGAGCCGTTACGTCTTTTCCAAACTCAAGTAGACAAAATCCACGCTTGCTTCTTATTCTTCAAGTACCTACCAATGCTACTTAAATTAGACAGGATACATTCTACTAAAGAAGTAAGTATATTATGATAACTCAAGATTTATTTTATGATTATATATTTTGTTAACGTTGTAGCTAAAGACATCATTTCTTTGCCCTTATCCCACTCTAGGTGTGGTCGGCACAACATGTTTCCTCTTCCATTCACCTATATCACCCGTCATCTCAGTACTCACTTCTTTCGTACACGTATCATCTTTCACTCAATCCATCCATCTTTTCTTTGGCGTACCTCTACTTGTATATCCATCCACATTCATATTTAACACTCCCCTGGTGACATGACTTTCTTCCCTCCGCATGACACGTCTATACCACGCTGACCTATTACTCCTCAACTTCAGTCGCTGGCGCTACTTTCAAACTTCCTATTACATACTCATTCCTAATCTTATGCATTCTTGTCACTCCAAACATGCATGTTGCTAAAGACACATGCTCTATCTATATACAGGGTGTGTCGTAAATAGTGGTCCAACGTTAAGGGATCGATACGCGATATATTCAGCTGTCACATACCACAATCAGTTTTTTTTATTTATTTAAAAAAAACTAAATATTAAAAATTACTTGCATTTGATAACACATGTATTCAGCAGTTATAAAAAAAAAACAAAATAGGAAAATAATGTATTGGGTTGAAATTACAGCTAAATTAGTAAAACGAAGAGCTAATTTTAATGAAAATAAAAAAAAACATAATTCTGAGACCTATGGTAAAAAATGGTTCAAATTGTGGTATGTGATAGCTGAATACACGGTGTGTCGGTTACGTATCATAATACCTAAGTTTGTTCCCTCTATTTTCAAAATAACTACGGTCAAAAGACCTACCGTTTAAAACACCTAAAGATCGTTTCACCATTTTTTGTAATAACTAATGGACGAAATCCATAATGGAGAATTCATCTACGGTTTATTCGACTACAATTAATTCACCTAACGTTGATTAAACTAACGGACGATTCACCTACTGTTGATTTATCTGTGGTCTTGTGTTTGTCTTACTGGTGATTTTGTATATGTGACAACATTTCTGCGAGCAACTTGGAAGTAGCGCTCGCCGACCGCTGCCGCGGCACCGCTCGCTTCGCTCGCTCGGCTCGCGCGCGGTTTGTCACAGTTCTAACCTAACCTAACCTATTTCACCCAGTTCAAAATGACGAATCATACAATCTGCCGCAGAAATGTTTTTACCATTGTCTAATTATCTAGTCGCAGGCAGATTGTATGATTCATCATTTTGAACTGAGTGAAATAGGTTAGGTTAGGTTAGAACTGTGACCAACCGCGCGCGAGCCGAGCGAGCGAAGCGAGCGGTGTCGCGGCAGCGGCCGGCGAGCGCTATTTCCAAGTTGCTCGCTGAAATGTTTTCACCATTGTCTAATTATCCGTTAAAAAGAAAGTTAAGAAAACACAAAAATCTTTGAATCATAGTTTATTTACATATAATTAGGTCATTAAGTTGAACTTAAAACAGGAATTATTAAAGAAAAGTAAAGGTGTTTGTTAAAAGTTAAAAGCGCTCAGTATTAATAAACTGTAGGCGAGTCGTCCATTAGGTATTTCATACATAGTTGAAATATCCAATATCTTTAAAGATCATTAGATTAATCGTTCGTTAGTGCAATTAATTTTAGTTTAATCAAGATTAGGTAAGTCAAACAGTAGTTGAGTCGACCAATATGCATTATGAACATATGTGAATCAACCGTAGTTATCTTGAAAATAGTTATAATAAACTTAAGTATTATGATACGTAACCGGTGTGTCGACCCCTTAACGTTGGACCACTATTTAAAACACATCCTGTATATACGAAAAATTACAACAAAAATTTACGGTACTACACTTTGGGATTGTTATTAATTTGATCACGGTTCAAATACTTTTCCATTTTCGTGTTACAAGACTTTGACTAACCATTTTTTACATAAAAATCTGGTGTACTACCAACGGTTGGATCCATTAATAAATTAGATATTCAAGTACGTAGTACACGTCGATCCGCAGTCTCCATTCAGTTGATTGAATCTGACGACCCGCTGAGTTATTGTTGCGCTGAGATGCACTCGCTAACATGGATGTTAAGGCGTTTATCGGGAGTGCTAGATGGATTTATTTCTTTGTTGATTGGAATAAATTTCAACCTGATATTGAATTAAGTATATTTATAATTCATATACACGCTGACTTTTGTAGTGAGGAGAGTTTTTAGTATGAATGTCGATGGCTATAAGAGTAGGGGAAGACCAAAGAAACGGTGGATGGAATGTGTGAATGATGATATGGTTAGAAAGGGGGTGACTACCGAGATGACGACTAATAGAGAAGTATGGAAGAAAAAGACATGTTGCGCCGACCCCAAATAAATTGGGATAAGGGCAGGAGAATGATGATACACGCTGACGTTTAATTGGTTGTTTTGCTAGAACAAACGTTGTTCAGACCATGGTCTACTACCATTGTATAGCATCAAAAATATATTAAAGAAAAAAAAAGACTTTAAGAAAGCCTACTTTCTTAAAAAGTCTTGTTGCGCAAACATTAAAGTACTCATCGCGACAATAGCGGTAAAGTTCCCGGCAAATAACTTGAATCATCATGGCGCTGACTGCGTAGGTCCCCCCCGCTGTGTCTTTTGAGTTTTTTTTAAAGACTAAGGAAGTTTTTTTTTATTCGATGCTTTTTAATTGTAGTAGACCATGGTCTGACAACGTTTGTTCTAGCAAAACAACGGATTAAACGTCAGCGTGTATTCAAACGATAGTATATTATTGATTAAATTACACAGTTGACGAAAGAGTCTATACAATGATAAACAATATTCGTTTACATTTTACAGTTGGGCTCAAGTATTTTTTCTCTTATTCTAATCCCCTCTATCCTCTCCTTTAATTAGCTAATCCTGTGTTCGAAATTCCAAGTATGTTTGTACTCTGTCTACAAATAAATCTGGTGGCACTGATAACCGGACGAAGGGTTTAATAGCACACGACGTGAAGGCTATGACTCAATCGAATATGAAGAGCGGTGTGCGTGCGAACGTTCGATATCTGAACGCGCGCCGCCGCTGCCGCTGCCGTCTGTCGGCTCATTGTAATTTTTCAATTCTGCGAGGCGGCGCCAGAAAAAAGCGCTTCAATCGTATCGGAACCATTGTGCGCCCCGAACGAGGATATTTCAAAGGAAATCATTATATTGCACCGTTACCTGTGAGATTTTCCATTTTGAACTGCTAACCCGACGTCGTAAGCTAGTTCTTGATCGAGTTTTATAGTTATGAGGTGGTACTTGGTTGACGTTGTACTCATATTATTATGTATGTTGGCCCCGACTTTTGTGTTGTCATTGACAGAACTAAATATTTATTTTGTTGTTTTACTTCTTCTTCTCTCGTGTCAGCAGGAGCTATACGAAAACTGCTCGTGCTGTGGTGAAAAGATTAGCCAGTCAGCAAGGTTGGTAGCGGGACTGACTGCCCAGGGTGCGCCGGACGTACTTAAGTATCGTCACTCGTGGAGGCTCTTTTCATGCACCCCATTTGTTTTACTGATGCGAATATATCGGCGTACTAAAGATAAGGGAATATAATGCCGAGTTACTTTAGTTAGTACTATGTATGTTTTTAAATGTACATCACAATCTAACCTGTATTCTAATTGCGCTAAACACTTGTAATCGCTATGGCTTTGATTTTGACAGGTCAACAGCTTCCATATCAAAGTATGTATTAACAATACGACTTCTCCACAACTATGTACCACGCAATGAATATTGTTGTATTGTCAAAATGAAAGCTATTGAAATTGAACGTGATACGCAATTCGAATGCTGCTTCTGCAAATGCAAATTCTTAATGCATGCATATGAGGAAAGAAAAAAACAATAAAACAGAACACACCTTCATATACGGACGATGAGCGACGGTTTAATAACAATAAAGTAAAAAGTATGCTCACTCCGTACAAGAGAACTGAAGGATTTACTACTACATATATTGCTAATAAAATAGAATCTTGTACGAGGACATTAAAATTAAATTTTCTCACAATGTGATACAAACGTATGAAACCAAGCAGTTGCAAAACGCTCGACCTACGAGCGCAAACGATTTTACGGCAGGACCATTTCGTCACAACCATTGCATTAGGCAGATAATAGAAAAAACTTGTAGGTACTCTGATATTATAAAATGATAAAATTATATCAAGAGGATGGACAAGAGTAGCATTCTCGTGTGCGCTTCTAACGACATACTGCGATTACCAACGGGCACGGGCAAAATTATCCAAAAATCCCAGTCTGCAATTCCTTTAGTGAAAAATTTACTATTGGACTGGTTATTCTCGACGAAACATTTGATTCGTTACTAGTTGCATCGGACCACACAAGTTTCCCATCGGATCACTTGATCGGATGCGACTACAACATAATACATTTATATTCCCAACGATTCACGTAATCCAAAGCAACTATTTACTTTGTTAAGTAGAAAGATTTCCCAACGTATCACGGTAAACCATTTTCCTAATGGATCACGGTAAATCGTGACCTTAAAAAAATAAATTAAATGTTTTTTTAACAGAGTATCTTCGTCCCGGTGACCTGGTAACTCACATTGTTTAGTTAACAATGTTCGCGGTGAAACACTTTTTTAACGTTAAGTACTACTAAGGGCATAACATGGTGTGCAATCTCTTTTGCATAGTATTTTCGGTCAAAAGTTCTCTCGAGATTTTAATAACGTTAGTTTAAAATAAATAGGTATCGTAAAATGGAGTGTTTGGAAATAAAACTTTGGAAATAAGGGCGTAAATATGAATATGTTATTGGCGATACTCAGTTAAAGGCTTTGTGTGATGTAGGGCCACTTGAGACATGCAAACCTTTATTCAGAAACAATAATATTTTAACTTTGGTTGGATTATACATAATCGATGTCTGCGTGTTTGTAAAAAAGAATCCAAGTCAATTCATTAGCGCTTATAATAATTCTAGGTATTATTGGTAAAAGAGATCCAACCCGATTGCTGATGCCAGCATGTTAGACAACATTTTTCAAAAAAAATACGTTTATAATGTGCATTAAAATATTTAATACAGTCCCCAAAGCCATTAGAGAACTACCAGTAATGCAAATGAAGAGACATTTAAAAAAATGGCTTACAGTCCGTTCTTTCTACACTATTGAAGACTTTTTTGCAAATAAATCCTAATAATTTAATAATATTGTGAAATGTATAACTTAATATTGATTGTGACATGGCTATGATAATATATTATATAATTTTTGAAATAATTAATAAATGTAATAAATAGGTAATAATGTAAACTGTAGTATTTAAATAATTGAATAATGTAATGAAAACAATTTTAAAAATTCGCATGCCTCTGAAATGGCTAGATATGACGGACTAATAACAATTTTGTAAATATCCTTGTATACGATATCTTGTGGCGAATAAATGTATTGTATTGTAAAAACCTTTTTTTAAGGTCTTTGCTTATCGTGATCCATTAGGATTTTTTTCTACTTATCAAAGTAGTTGCATCGGATCACGTAAATCGTTGGGAATATAATTGTATTATTTTGTAATCGCATCCGATCACGTGATCTGATGGGAAACTTTTGCGTGATTCGATGAAACTAGCAACGAATTACGTGATTCGTTAGGAATAACCCGCTACGCCAATAGCATGAGATTGTATCTCTTAATAAAGTCACTCAAAAGTGTTGTCATAGTCAAGTCGAGATGCGCATCGATGCGGTGCGTGGCAACTGGCAACACGTTTTGCGGTTCGATGCGGCAGAGTTTTATTGTACAAGTTGGGCCGCTGTCTGTTCCGCGCCGGTGAATGCTCGGGCTAGGTCTCAATGTAACCGACGAGCGGACAAGACGAATAAAGAAAAATATATCGTAAAAATATTAAGGAAAGTAAGCTATGTGTTAGGAGAGATAGTAAATGTTATGCAGTGTTATCGTACGATCTATGTGATTGAAGCTATGAAATGTGTTTGTAACTTTGATTTTTGAATTAAGGCTTGTTTCATACGTACTTCTACTATACCACAACCACACCACAACAACAACACGTGGAAAATGAATAGTTTAATTCACACGGGCCTCATTTTGTCAAGAAAGCTGCAGAGACACTATTCACACGTAACCACTGCTTGACCACTTTTTTCGCTATAATGATGTGTGGTTGTGGTACGTGTGAATTCTCCACTGCACTACGACTGCAGGGTTTAAATCTGATATTTGAATAAAAGTTCTTAAATTAGTAAACTGACTTAGAAAAAACACTTGAACTAAAAAAATAATTTCCAAATTCCCGTTTCTCGCTATATTTGATAAATAATCTCCGCTCTCATACCGACCTAGTCCTACTTGCAGCAGAACATAAAAACAAGGCGTCGAGCGTCACCCGGCTCGTCTAATGCGATGTATTGAAATGTCCCCGACTCTCGATAAACACGCCTAGGGCTTGCACGCAACGGTTAAGTCTCCATGGTTTTGTTTGCCAACCTGTCACTCGCCACTCGACTGGGTGTGGAGAAATTTAACGCGATGACAACCTTGCGCTCTGATTTTTATTTGCGGGTTTTTTCGCTTCGTTGTTCATGTTCACACCATGAGTTCATATGAATATGTTTGTGCTTGTTCGTGTATGTTTGTGTGCGTATGACTTGTTTCTTCCTTAATGAGTTTTTTTTAATAGAAACTCAAAGGGGTTGTTGGAAATGAATTCAAAGGTTTGCTGGTAGAAAACTTATTTTTGAGTTAAACTCGGTATTGTACATGACTTCACTTTGGTATGTACAATAAAGAGTAGAAATAAACGTGTTGGATATTGAAAATGAAATACATTTGCAAAGATGTTATTAGCTAGTATGCCTAGTATATATCTGAGAGGTTTCCTATGGAATGTTATTGTTAATTGACATAGTACTGGAAAATCACTAAGAAAAAGATTAAAAGTGTTTCTCATCAGTACTTATATTCACAGATCCTAAATACTAAAAGTTCTAAAGATCAGGATATCACAATATCTGTTCTTGGAAGTTGAGCTGCACCATGCAAAAGTTCTCCTTGGAGTATACTACTGTCCTTCCCTGCGCATTAATTTCTTCTCATCCTTTGAACTTATCTTAGAAACTTTAATCCCTTCTTACAGTCACACTATCATCATGGGCGACTTTAACACCTGTCTCCTTAAAAATGATTTCCGTTCTTCTTCTCTTCGTCATATTGCTGAATCTAGTAATCTTTCCATTCTCGATCTTAGTGCTACACACCATTTCCCTAACTCTGTTCCATCTCTACTTGACCTTATTTTCGTCTCATCCACCCAACATGTCGTTAAGCACGGCCAATCCCCAGCTGACGCCTTTTCCTATCATGATTTGATTTTTCTATCATATAGGATTCGCCCTCCTAAGGCAAAGCCAAAAACTCTTCTGCTACGCAATTTTGGGGGTATGAATCTCGATCGTCTTCGGGAGGATGCTAGCAACATAGACTGGACTTCTCTGGGTACATCTACATCTGTTGACGAAAAAGTTGATCTGATTGCTTCAAATCTTATCCATCTCTTTGACCTGCATGCGCCTATTTGGGCTGTTAAAGTAAAACACCTTCCATCGCCATGGCTTACTGACGACATTAAAGCGTTAATGGCTAGGAAAGTGGCAGCGAAGTTTAAATACAAAATTCGACCCAACGACTCGAACTGGGATAAATTCGTCTCCATTAGAAATCACTGCAATAAGGTGTGTAGGAATGCACAGCGCCAACATGTTCATAAATCTGTTCAAAACGGAGATCCAGCTAAAGTCTGGAAGTTTCTTAGATCTATGGGGGTCGGAAAATCGCGAAATGACACTATTCCTAAAGATTTAGATATCAACTTACTTAATAATCATTTCTCATCTCCGTCTGACTTTGATAGAACTATTAAAGCTACCACTTTAAATTATCTTTCTAATCTTCCGACACCCGATTATTCCCCATTTGTCATTAGTCAATTCTCTGCGTGTGATGTTAAAAGAAGCATTGTATCGATAACATCCAACGCTGTTGGATGTGACTGTATCAGCCGTAACATGATCATTCCCATTCTTGATGAAATTCTTCCTGTCATCCTCCATGTTCTCAATTTCTCCGTTACCAGTAGTGTCTTCCCTCTTGCGTGGAAAGATGCCCAAGTTATCCCTTTACCCAAAAAGGCGAATCCCGCTTCCTTTTCTGATTATCGTCCTATTTCCATATTACCATTCCTTTCCAAAGTCCTTGAAAACCTTATAAACCAACAACTCAGCAAGTTTCTTTCCAAATTTAATCTCCTGAATCCTTTTCAGTCTGGATTTCGTCCTGGACATAGTACTACCTCAGCCCTTGTGAATATTACGGATGATATTAGGTCAGGCATGGAAATCGGAAATTTGACGGTACTTGCATTGCTTGATTTCAGCAATGCTTTTAATACCGTAGATTTCGATATTTTGCTTGGCATACTTCGCTCTTATAACATATCTCCACCGGTGATTGATTGGTTTCGTAGTTACCTGTTTGGTCGCCGACAACGTATTTGCTTCGAAGATACTTTCTCTTCTTGGTGCAGTACTTCTGCCGGTGTACCTCAGGGTGGCGTTTTATCCCCTCTACTTTTCGCGTTATTTGTCAATTCTATCTCTCACCGACTTACTTCTTCCTATCACCTTTATGCAGATGATCTTCAAATTTATAGCCAAGCCCCTCTTGGAAGGTTGTCAGAAGCCATTGATACCATAAATCTGGACCTGGCACGAATAGGTGACTGGAGTAAAGTGTTTGGACTAAAGGTCAACCCCACTAAAACCCAGTTGACTGTTGTGGGCGGTTCCCGGACAGTCTCCAGGATTGACTGGTCTGTACTTCCTCAGGTTTCTTTTAATAACACTATAATTCCTATAACCGACAAAGTTAAGAACCTGGGGATTTATATTGACAGTACCCTTTCCTGGACCTCACAACTGCAGGAAGTCAGTCGTAAAATGTTTGCTTCTGCGGGCTCCTTGAGACGCCTTCGAAATTTCCTTCCAACTGTCACCAAAATTGCGCTAGCACAATCTCTTCTTCTCCCCATCCTCGACTATGCTGATGCCAGCTATCTTGATCTAACTGAGGACCAATTTGGAAAGCTTGAGCGACTTCAAAATCTTTGTATCAGATTCATATTTGGTTTGCGTAAATATGATCATGTTTCTGAATTTCGTACGAAGCTCAAATGGCTACCTATTCGCCTTCGCCGGAATGCCCATATTCTTTCTTTGCTTTATAATGTGCTATTCAATCCTTCCACCCCGTTTTACCTTAAAGAACGCTTCGAGTTCCTCTGTGACACACATTCTAGGTTCTTGAGATCATCAGAAAATCTTAAATTAAAAATACAACAGCATTCTTCTTCCTATTTTGACAAGTCCTTTACTGTTCAAGCTGCTCGATTGTGGAATGCATTACCACTAAATGTGAGACTTGCGCAATCACTGCCAGTTTTTAAAAAGCTAGTGAAGGAACATTACTTGTCACTTTAAGTAGCTATTTCTTGATTATTGCTCACATCTCTTCCTCTTTTTATTTATAGAATATTCATGGAATATTTATTTATTACTTTGTTTTAAAAATGTATGTAACTTTTTATATATTATGTTTGTGTAATTATTGATATGTATTTTATGTTATTATATCTAAGTATATTTTGTACGATACGTACTTGTACACCAGAACTGCCCGTTATCTCTTTCCGTTGTTCCAATCCATATTAAGGTTGTCTGGAAGAGATCGCCTTGTGCGATAAGACCGCCCATTGTACATATATTGTGTAAATGTTTGTATTTCTTTTTGTTTATCGGTGTACCTATTATGTACAATAAAGAGTATAATAAATAAATAAATAAATAAATATCTTCGGCAGCCCTGTCTCCGGCAAGTTTCCAAGCGATGTTTTTGCCAGCACCGTCGTGAGTTATGTTCGCCGCGCGGCTCCGCCCGACTTCCGACACACTCACACATAATGACTCGCCGACAACTGTTTTCGCAATATCCACCAGTATTGTTACAGAATGTAAGGACGTACAGTAGATCCAGTCGTTACAGTGACTTATAAACCAATTGCTATCACGCATATCGACGGATCTATGCGTGATGTACATATTGCTGCGGGCATTTCAAGGATAGGTCATTGATTTTTAGGTACATTCTGAGGACCCCTTTCTGTACTCTATTCACGTCGCGAGACATGTAATAGCCGATATTAAAAGCCAATCTCAATCCAAAATCTCTGGTAGGTTTTTGACAGAAATTCAATATTAGTACCTAATGTCAAAAACCATCATCAATCCCTATAGATTTTGCGTTGGTATCGATATTAATATCTGCCGTTAGTAGTCATGTAAATGACAGTTACGTACCTAAAAGATTGTTAACATGATATTGTCAGTGGCTCTATGTAAGTACAAATAAACTAAAAGCTGACCCCAGTTAATTGGCAAAAGGCCGAAAGGAAAACGAGAACGTCCGCTCCTAATGACCACCTATTAGGAACTGACACATAGGGGCTACTTTTTAGATTAAACGAACATTCTCAACTGAAAACATGTAGACTATACGCGCTTTAGCATTACCTACACCTATTTTTGTTTCGTCCGGCGTCTCTCGGTAGCTTGCCTGAAAAGGACCTTCTGAACATATTTATTGAGTGCTATCCTTGCATATTCACAAGTTTATTTGAACGTTATATTTTGTTGCATCGAGACATTCGGCTCCAGTTTGAGCGTTTATTTCCGTCGATCCGAGATGAAAGAATAATATCCAGTGTAGCGGTTGGATGCTGTTATGTGTACACTGAGTTGTGGGCGTACAAGCGGAAAAAGAGTATTGGGAGTTTTGTAAGATATAAGTTACACTGTAATAAGAGTATATTCATCGTTTTTGATATCGATAGAGTACACACTAGACCAAGTAGGTACATAAATAATACCTCAAATGTTAACATTTGACTTAAAATCCAGAATGTGTCTCGCCTTTGAGCAACAATAATTAGGTAATCTACAAGGATAAGAATGATAACGAGAACAAGAGTTATGTTCTACCATTACAATAAAGTGATCTATTAAGTTCAACGTAGTTCTCATAGGTTCTCTAATAACGATAATACTCGTGATTATAACTAGGGAACTCATAAAACGGACGTAGACGAATCTTTTCCTCAGACTCGGGGACAAAAACACGCTTTTATTACAAGTCGGGAGAACATAACACTACGATTTGTTCGCACAAACTACAAACTAGTGTGTTTGCGACTAAGATCTCTTAAAGTATAATGTAGAATAGTGTTAGTCAAGCTTTTTCATTCGCGGCTTGTAGGTACCTACATCTCTTCACGTGATCCGTAAATGACGATTTTGTTATGTAAGTTTTATGGATCAAAAGACAAGATGTGGACCCAAGTAAAGTAATGTAAAAAGGGAAACGCATAGCATCTAGCTTGACTTAACTGATGAAATTACACACGGTTAGTTTGTATTCGTAGTCAGCACTGACAAGGCTCAAACAGCCGACAGATGGTGGAATAACCATTAAACTAACCAACCAAATTATTCTAGGCAACACCATCAAAAATATTATTCTCTGATTTGGGAGAATCCTACATCTAGAAGAATACTATGATTGCAGAAAGCTTAGCAACATATCTTTAATCTCTCCCGAGCCACATAGAAAAGGTTCCACACAGATAAACTCGGCGAGCAGGTTGAGCATCTCCGTCACACTGTAGTGACGTCATTCCGCGCCTCACCAAATTTATTAAATCCGTCAAAGCGGAGACGCGAATATATGTTTATTTTCAATTTGCGACTTTGACAACTAAACGCGATGAAAAATAACGCGATGAAAAACTCGCCTGTTTACCTAAATAAGTTAGTTTGAGATCAAAAGGCCTTTGAAACGTCCAATTAGCTGAGAGGCGCTAGCTATCAGGATTACGTAAACCTTGTACAAAAGCTGTGATTTGGGTACACAGGACTTCCTCCGGTTACAAAGAAATCTTAGCTAGTTTACGTAACTTTGTGTTCTTTATAAATAGGCACTGAATACTATTCCCCTTGTACAACTCAACCTTACTCGAAATACACATAACAATTAAAGGAGCGCAATACAACGCTCTTCACCAAGTCTCTGTGAGCTGCAAAAACTTGATATTTCCATAAGAAAATGTATTCTCTTTGTCATTCATTTATACTTCATAAAGCAGAGCACAATTTCTCAACAACTTGCGCAGAAATGGAAACAAAAAACATGCCCGAGTCGGCACATAAATAACTCGACACAATTCCTAACTACTTAGTTATGTGGCGTGCCAACACATTAATAAAATGTTCATTGCTGCTTATAAACGGGGAGCGGTTTTGGCACAGGTTTAAGACCCCCAATGAATTATGAATGACTTGGATTACCTACACGTCAGCGTTACGTCACTGTACACACAGCATCGCTAATGTTCCTGTTTAGTCCACCAACAGTGTAGAATATGTTAGGAATTAATCTACCGAAATTGCAAGGGTTACACGCAAACTCAGAAGCCTGAATTATAATTATGTAGAATTTCGTGACCTGACATGGGTTATCCTTTTAATCCACTGTTGGTCAACCGGTCATTCCCGACGTTGGGCAAACAGATCGGTGGCAGCAGAGTCAATTTTTGTTTGTTGTGAGCATTTAGTATGGTTACTTATTGGCTAAAGGCCTGGCAGATAAGATAGTTATCCCACCGCTAGTTGGTCGCGGGAGCGAGCACCAAGGGGGAACCCATATGCTTGTTTTATTCATTAGAAGATAATGATGTAATTTATTGGTCAGTAATGAAGTATCCAAAATCAATCACGTTAGAATTATACGAAACTGAGCTCAAGTAGAGTTGTTGTATAGTATAATTCACCTTCCAACACCACAATGAAAGCTAGAGCTAAGTCTTAATTCACTAGAATTACTAAAGTTTGTTCTAATTGTGTTTTCTGGAACATTGGGAATTAGGACTACATAGATTACTTTTAATTGATTTTCGTTAAGCTGAGACGTGCTTTTCATGATAACATTGTACTAATTTGCTAAGTTATTTGATTTATTTATGTGTGAATGGATTTATCGATTTGTTTTGGGCTGAATGAAAAATAGAATATTAAATAAATGCCTTTGTGTAAAGGGGATGGTTTAAATAGAGAATTTAGTTATTGAACTTCAGAAAAATACCTTCTTTTTCGGGGCACTTGGACTTGATAAAATTATATAGGTATCAGAATATCGATACCAAGATAAGCCTTATTATGTCTTATTTCAGTAGTCTAGTGACGCTTTGATAAGATGAGTTTGTAAAGTTTGAGACACAAAGAAAACTAACAATATTGCTTAATAATGATTGGCAAACAAACCAAGATAACGAGTACGTTTGGACTGTACTGATCAATCAACCACTTAAGATATGCATTAGAATTTGTAGAGAGTGTTTATTTGTAGCCCAGATTAGTAGTTAGACATGAACAGCAATAGATAGCAGCGCGTCGATTTAACAAATACTTACCAAGTAACAAGACTTGGCGAAGCAATCGTGCGGTAATTTTATTTTGTCAAGCCAGAGCTATGAGTTTACGTTTGCCAAGATTGTTAGTACTACAAGACTTGGTTTATTCTATTTGTGTCTTCTTCTTATTCTTACTAAAATTCTTGATACAACACTTTGAGAAAGATAACTGTTCTTGTTAGTACGAGTTGCAAAACAATTCATAATATGTAACTGTTTGCCAGTTTGTAATTAAATTAACTTCGTTACAATGATACACGAACATTCAAACATTTTAGCATCAATGTTTATTATTCCGCCGTCGTCAGCGAAAACCTAATAAGATCGAAAATAATTAGAGACAGCGTAAACTACATCTACAAATAGAGAAGGTCAGAAGTTTCACCCTGTACAATGCATGATTACAAATACACAGACGCCAAATAGACGAAGACGTCACAAATATATTACTAAAATGTTGCGACTGTAGGGAATCCAAACAATACCGTTTTATATTATTAAATTATCTACTCTATAACACGGTAATCGTCCTCACCACTAAAGAGGGACGCCCCAGGATCTACAGAAGAATGCA
This sequence comes from Amphipyra tragopoginis, assembly GCA_905220435.1. Taxonomy (NCBI): domain Eukaryota; kingdom Metazoa; phylum Arthropoda; class Insecta; order Lepidoptera; family Noctuidae; genus Amphipyra; species Amphipyra tragopoginis. Next base: position 26,325,910 of record HG992009.1, on the reverse strand, counting down.
CCGGAGCGACAATTTACCCGTGAGTTTCATTTTATCAGCAAGTCGTAGTTATAGTTAAAAATGGGCTTCCTGTAACGAACGGTGAGTCATTGGTGATCGAAAAATGTGATTATAAAAACAAAAGAGGATGCTACTACCTTGACACGATTGGCTCAGCCGCTGCTTCTCGCTTCTCCGATTTCCGCACAGAGCAAATATCTGTTGGCCTACAGATATTTGTTCCGGATTTGGGTATTTGTGCATGTCAAGATTTGTGTCTGTAAACGCACTCGCGAGACATAGTTCTAGAGTGTAAAAAAAGTTAAAAGGTAACCCTGATAATACGTTAGCCATCTTCTCTGATACCCTTAATAGTGCTCGAACATTGAGACATACCCATTCTATAACTGTTATACATTGTTAAGGATTAAAAGCTATTTTGTTACAAGGAATGTTTTATAACCTCAGTGAGGATTACCTGAAGGAAATATTTTCGATATTCGCGCGTTGTGAAACTTCTGTATCGTTTACTTTGTGTTTATTTTATGTCGTGTATCTGTACGATGCCGCGATGTACAACGCCGAGGGCGGCGACAATTGTCACATGTGTAATATACATTACCGGCTCACAAGGCTGGCTCTGTTCAGCGACGCGATAACAAGCGTAATTGGATAATGAAGTAGACGCCACGAATATTGTATTAGTGACCCTCGCCCCGGGCGAAGTTTCGTCTATTAAATTATTAATTTATTTCGCTGTTCACCGCTAAACTCCGGAGTTAGAGGTAAATCGTGTATGTGTGTTTAATAGTTTATAGGTATGTTTTTGTTTTAGAATGTACTGAAAGTTTGCCTTCTGTCATATAAAGTCTTTCCCTACGTATTTACGGCTTCCAGTTTCACCAGCCCGCCGATTGGCAGTTGTTGATCAAATCAAATCGTTTGACTACTGACTAATCGAATCGTTGTGAATCAGAGAGCTGATTCGGTTCATATCGGTGTTACATATGATGCGACTGCCAAATAAACTCCGCAGAAATGCCAACTGATCTACTAGTAATGACTAGGGGATATCGATGCTGGGCTTTGAACAATTAACTGTCTTTCAGATTTCTGATAGCCTTTTATAACGTCCTACCATAACACGTTGTACACGTGTTCGTATGACAACCGGGACCGACGACTTAACATGCTCATTGGCTCTCATAGGTGAATGAGAGTGTTGGATGCATCGAATTAAGCACAGTTCAGACTAAGCTATACTAATTCGCTATATAGTAAAGCCTATAGTCGTAAGGTCATGGCACATTATACCGGCACCGCAACTGCACAGCTGCAGCACGGCGTCGCCGCCAGCGCGCTAACTACGCGTCGCGTCATCCGCGAGGTGCAAGCTCACAGTCCGCGCGGCGGCCGCGAAGTGCAAGCTTGCTGTCACCGCGAACACAGTAGTTATATGGCATTTGTGAAAGGAGCGCGGGCGATGGCGTAACGACGTTGTTTCGCTGGCGACTCTGAGTCGGCGCGCAGTAAGCATGCGGGTTCCGAGTTGAGTTGTATGGTAGCGGCAAGCGTGCTGACTGCTCGCCGTTGGCTTTTTCACATTGACATTATGAAATATATTATACGACACACGATTTAATGCTCTAATCTGAATAACAAGTTAATTGCTGGGTTGGAGCGGTGCCGTTGCGGTGCCGGTATAGTGTGCCATGACTTTATTGCATCATAAGGTATAACTCTATAGCATGATGTTCACACTATACGCTATTGCAGTCCGGTCTGCTATCTATAGCAAGTTATTTGATGGCGATCCATCAGGCGATAGACAGGGTAGAAGAGCTCTGAAAATCGCTCAAGTTTATCGCGTACAGCAAGCCAATACTTTATAGCATAGCGTTATGTGAACGTGTCCATATAAAATGTAGCTGAGAGATATCGCTGTGGTATACAGTATTTATTATAGCGTAGTCTGAACTGCGCTTTATAAAGGTTTTTTCTTTTAAATATTCGTTAAGTGAGATATCACTATTGCCGTTCTTTTTAACAAAATCTATGCAAACTACACAATGCAAACAATTGCACTCCATCAAAATGACGTCATAATATAATATGCAGGTGCATTGTGATAATTACGTCGCGATAGTGACGCGGTCGACATACATAATTGATTGTTGGCGGCAAACAACTATGTACGTAGATATTCACACACATTACAGGCCTCGGTGAGGCAGCTTACTGGTGAGTGACGTCACGAGAATATTTTGGTACCTACATCATTAAGATGATTGTTAAGTTAGTATAGACTGTTAGCATTGTTACCTCGTTGTGGGAAGAATGGGTCTGCCATCGTATTCAGCGTGATCGCTATAGACATCGCCTTTCTTTTTGGGAGATAACATCATAACATAACATCACGCCTATATTCCCCGAAGGGTTGAGCAGAGGTGTATAGTACACCCTCATTACGGAGCGAGTCTATTCCCATCAACCGGGCACAAATCCAGTCTCCGGGCTGCTACTGAGAAATTCCACAATTAAAAACCCAATAACACTTTGCCCGACCTGGGAACCGAACCCTGGACCTCACGCTCAGCAGTTGCGCTGGCGACAACTAGACCAACGAGGCAGTCTTTTTTGGAAGATGCCACGTCCAATTGTGGATCAATCATTCAAGGATGTGCATGGCTCGTTGAATTTCTAGCTTTGCTACCATTATTAAAATAACAATAGTTCCCTACCTGCCGAGCAGCGATTGAAACCATACTCATCATCTGCCTAGCCTTTTCCCAACTATGTTGGGGTCGGCTTCCAGTCGAACCGGATGCAGCTGAATATCAGTATTTAATAATAATACGATACTCTTGGTAAGACTGGTTGTCAGACTTTCTGGCTTCTGACCAACAGTAACGACTGTCAAAGATCTACAAATGACAGCTGGGACCAACGGCTTTACGTGCTTTCCGAGACACGGAGGAAACTCGCTATGGTAAATGGTCACTCATCCACAGACCAACCTCGGTAAGCGTGGCTTAACCCGGAAGATCGATCTATGTGGCTGTAATTATTTAGTCACGAGCTCCTCTCTCGATTGAAACCATACTACAACCATCAAAAGGCTCACCTTTCCCACATTCATCAACGTAACTACACAATAAACCAAGCTCAGGTGACGTCACATAACTCGCACACACATAAACACACGAAATATACCACAATATACAACCAGCTCATACATCCAGTAGCAGTAATATACGTTACCAACATGAGTTACATAAAGGTAACGTAAACAACACGTTACTACCACCATACTGACGTAAAGGTAAACCATAGATAAACGTCACGAAATACGTCACGATGCATTTGACGAGTGACGCAAATGTCTAGCCTACTTGTGTATTTCATATATCTGTGCTTAAAACTGATGCATTTTTTGATTTCACAAAATAACTAGGTGCAGAAGGCTCACAGCTTATTTACCTAAAGTACGATCAAAAATGGAATGCAATTAAAATAAAATTTTAGTAAACTTACAGTGCGAGCACGGATCTTTTTATCGACTTGATTCGAGAAAATGATCTATTCTAAACGTCAAATTTGACATAAGATATAGATAAAACGACCACTGCTGTCATTTCTCGGTGCTCGCACCGCTGCACTGGCTTAATTCTTCTTTTTAGCCGTGTCGATGGTTCATTTATGCCAAATCAAAAGTTTGACATGACTCATGTCGCGTCGATAGCGTTGTCGTTGCCTCACAAAGGTCTTTAATCGTACAAAGGTTAGGGCTCAGTTGACAGATCTGCAGGTGATGCATATATGTTTTATTAACTGGTTTTAGTAATTGTGATTGTATTTTCGGTATTTATTCTGTGAATCTGTGGTAATGCAGTGCATATGATAATTAGATAGATAGTTTCCAAGTACGTAAATTACAGGAGCCGCCAGCCTCATTCGAGCGCTTCGGCAGCTTCGCTACAAGCACTTGACTTGCGGATGACGGTAAAGCTACTTTTACGATTTTGATCATTTATAATGAAAGTACTTTTATGAGCACACTTGTCTTGTTTGAATGGCATGGGATAATTACGTTCCCTTAGCAAAAAAATAAATACAAAAAGTTGGTTGAAAACGGTGAATGATGGTAATTATACGAGTATGTACTTCGATGTTGTTGCACTATGTTAAAGACTGGGTAAAATGAAGAAGTGAGGTAATCCCGTATTCAATGCACTTGAGAAAAACAATACAATATCACAAAAGTCAATAAGATCAGACTCTGTCTGGAATCTAAATAATTTCGACGGGCAAAAATAATTTAAATCGAATTCACAAAAAGCAGGCTCCGAGGTGAAACGGAACATTTTACAACACAACAAAGTTCCAATTAAACTGAAAAGGCCCAGCTCTCAGTACTGCACGAAATCAACAGCCAGGCCGTACCACTGCATATAACTAGACCAATGAGGCGATTCGAATCAATCATGAAAAAGAAGCACAAAAAGAACAGCGTAGCCAAGTAGTTATTCAGTTCGCTTGACATTAAGAACAAGACGTACTTCCCGATTTAAATTCATAATATTAAAATTAATGGTTCGAAAGGACGCGACTTGGCTCCGGCGCGCCCGTAAAACAAGGCGCTTGACTCACGAATAATAACGCATTCAACATTTATATTATGGCAATACATTATTATTTCTTTTCTCTTTGTGTAGTAGAAGTGTCAATTCATAGAACAGTAGTTAGTTTTCCCCCTCATGGCTATTGTAGAAACTGAATTGTACCTATCGATATTGAAAAGCTATCATCTCTTTTCGTTTGCGAATGTTTTATCCAAGCATGTTTTACTTTTGGTAGAACGACGATTCCCGTGTATGTTGAAAAAAGTAAGGATTTTAGTCTAATGATGCAGCATGTTTCATCGCCAATCCTATAGCTGTGTCTGGTTCTCATGCTTACCATAAAAGTAATCGTTCAGCAGGGCAATGTTCGACACTGGATGTTTACCGGCTAATATCATTGACTTATAATAAAATATATGCGCACTCAGGGTAGTCAGACCCGCTATCAATATGTTTGGCTGGCCAATCTTTTCACCACGGCATGTTCTATTCTCAAATAGCGTATTTATTAAAACCAGAGAAGAATATAGAAATATATTTTATAAAAAAATTGTACTTACAATATAATGATGTAATTAATAGTCCTTCATTCGCAGTATGGATTTATTCTAACGTTTTTTCTTATCTGAATCTTGTGTAAAAGGATATGTAATATTTTTCTTTCTAGCTCAGCACAAAATAGGTTTCCCACAAACTTACGAGACGGCGACACGCGGACTTTCTGTTCCTTTCAGCGCGCTTTATCTCGTTTGTAGGCGGCCGAGTTTTAGACATAACACGGTAAACACGGCCTTATCTCTTCTTTGTTGTCTTATTATTTATGTACATACACAACGTCTTAGAAACGCGATCCCACAGATTACATATTACACAAATACTCGTCTTCCTACATTCTGCGTCCGTAGCCACACTCACATGTAAAGTTTGTTTACAGGGAAATTAGCGGGGTAGGAAGGGGAACTCATTCGTAAATATCGGGTGTAAAAAGACCCTTAACGATAACGAAAACCACATATTCTACCCATCCTTGTGATTATTTTTTTCTACCAGACAATACCTGGGAAATCATTGATTCCGGAGATATTGAAGGTGAAAGTCAACATTTTTTTCAATTTTTCCTAACAAATTACGCATTTGAAGTTACAAAAACGCAATGAATATCAAACGCACACAGCGGCCTTGGTTCAGCTGTCTAGCCGCTGCACGACCCACACAGGCACATTCGGTTACGTGCATTACATTACGCGCTACAAAAAAACAGAGTTTTTTTACGCCTAAAAATAAAGGTCGTTTCCCAGCAATTATTTTTGGTTAATGTTATTTAGTTTGATGTACAGAGTGCGTGGATTTCGGCTATGTGATGGGTCTTTTTACACCCTGTATATCACTTATTTCTAAGAGTCGCTTATGTGTACATCTAACGCACAACGATTTACAAAGTCAAGTATTTGCATAGTACAAACGTATACTTTTCTTACAAAGGTTCGTACAATCGTCTCAAGTTAAGAAGATTGTATTTGTTCTCATAACCGCAAATTGTATGCTTCAGTTATAAAAGAAAATATTGAGGGAATCAGCTTTTTATTGTCCCCATGTTGTAAACTCAGCTAAATGGAATGGGTATTACAATGTACGTGGAAGCGAACTCGCAATATCTGAAATGAAATGGTTTAAACTGTGTCGTAATTTAGTCGCTTCACTTTGTATTACCGCTATTTGCCTACTATGTAAAAGAACCAGTTTCTGAAAACTTAATTATAATTAAAATTTTGTCATAGTTTATGATTAAAGTACCTACAAACTTTGTTGCATCATTTGGAGCTTTGTGCCAAACAAAAAGTTTTCGAAATTAATTGAGTTATTTTTACACTTTATGGATAAGGAAATAGCATGTCTTTTTTTCTAATTAAGATGACTAAAATTGCTTATAACCTGCATTCTAATTGCGCAACACACCCGTAATCGCTATGGATTTGATTTTGACAGGTCAACAATTTTTCCATATCAACGTATATGTATTAACAATCCGACTTCTCTACAACTATGTACCACGTAATAAATATTGTTTTTGACACATGAACTGTCATGATTGATGTTGATTACGTTACACAATGACCTTGCAGGGCATCGTTTATGTCTGCTTACACTATTACCCACAAAAAATCTGCAACATAATGCCATAACATACAGTTTCATTCGTAAAGTCCTGTAGACTAATTCATTTAGCGAGCGCATAAAGCGCTGTACACACAGTCCTGCTTACCCTCGTACTCTTTACAAGTGGCGGTGGTCGTCCACTCAGCTTAATATTTTCCTTAGCCGAGCCTTTGCGACGTCTCAAGTCTGCGCCTCCTTCACTCAAAAGGAACGAAGAAGGATCGTACAGAAGGTTTACTCCTAACAACATAGATACGATAGGAGCTTGTACATAAAAAAATACATGAATTTATAATTCTTTATACTTAAAAGAGAAAAAAACACGCAAGAAACGTGACCAAGTTACGATTATATTTTTGCAGTTACTGTTAATGGTGGCACTGCTTGCAAATACCATTTGATAATAAGTACATTTCAAATTATATATACAAGATTAGTCGGAAACGGGGTACTAATCTGCAGGCCACAAAGTATTTGTATCACTGATGACTGTTTTAAAGTGTTAACAAAATTCGATATTTTTGTTTGTATTAAAAAATATGATTCTTATTTTAGTTTTTTCAAAAATTCTTCATCCCTGCTTTAGTTACGAATTCAGAAAATGAAGCTTCTAATTCGTAACCCTAAATATGACCTAAAATGTAAACACAGCTGATCATAGCTGAGGATAGATAGATTTTAGCGTATTTTTTTTATAATTTTTGAACTACTATTTGTCCTAAACTTTTGACTTTTGGGGAAAGTGGTAGAACAAAAGTTATTCAGTATTATACAAGGTTAGTCAGAAAGGGGGTACTAATCCGAAAGGGTGTTAAAGTACACATAATAATGAATAACTTTTGTTCTACAACTTTTCAAAAAACTCAATACTTTAAGAGAAACAGCTGTTCAAAAATCTCAAAAAAAAATCTCTAAAATCTATCTATCTCCAGCTATGATCAGCTGTGTTTACATTTTAGGTCATATTTGGGGTCATAAATTAGAAGCACCATTTTCTGAATTTGTAACTAAAGCAGGGATGAAGAATTTTTGAAAAAGATAAAATGAAAATCATTTTATTTGGATTTTTTTTTATCGAATTTTGAAATTTTAACACTTGCTTTCAAACAGTCAAATAGCTAGCCGCTTGAATTCCATACATCCGAACATCGATTTTACTTATGAAATGGAAACAGACAGGTCGTTAGCTTTTCTCGATGTACAGGTAAAGGTGAGACATGATGGTACCCTAGGACACACTGTATACCGAAAACCGACACACACAGACAGGTACCTTAATGCCCATTCACACCACCATCCGCGTCACCTTCAATCCGTTGTTACCTCACTGACGAACAGAGCATACGATCTGTGCGACGCTGAACATTTAGACAGGGAGCTCGCCCATGTTCAGGAGGTATTGAAGACAAACGGATACAGTGGGTACCTACGACGTCCGATGAGGAAAGAGAAAAAACCGGGGGTAAGCAGAGTGCCAGCTTTCATGCCATATTTAAAAGGAGTGACGGATAAAATTGGTACAGTACTACAGAAATACGCCATTAAGACTGTATATAGTCCTCTCTCCAAGGTATCAAGGCAACTGCGTACTCCAAAGGATGTTATTCCTTTTCAGACACCTGGCGTATACAAGATTGACTGCAGTTGCGGTAGTTCTTATATCGGGCAGACCAAAAGAACAATAGCAGAACGGGTCAAGGAACATATCGCCGCAGTCAAAAACCGCCAGATCAATAAGTCCGCAATAGCCGAGCACCTTCTGGAGTCCGGTTCCAATCACTGGATAGAACTACACTGTCCAAAAATCCTCTCCACCGATCGTCACTATTATCCCAGAATCGTACGTGAAGCGATTGAAATTAAGAAGTACAAGAATTTCAATCGGGAAGATGGATATAAATTGTCAACATCTTGGAATCCGGTCATCAGCAAGTGTTATCGTAGACGGGACGGTTTAGGCGAGTGTAAAGATGTCGTTAGTGTAGTGTGTCGAAGTACCGACGATAACTTAATACAATAAAATAAAAATCGAGATCGAGTGAGGGTAGATGAAAATACTTTTGCTTCACGAAGATGACAACTGCTCCGCAACTTCAGTCTACCCGTGACCACGGCCGGTGTAATTCGGCCGAAACGTCGGGATAAAAAAGGTATTTAGTGCCTTCTAAGTTTCTACGCGACTAGACCCGAATCTGTATTTTTATAATGTGTACAAATCGCGAAAGTTTAAAAACTTTAACACCCTTTTCGATTACTACTGTCTTTCCGACTAACGTTGTATATGTACCTACCCTATTTTTTCAGAATTCCTATTGCACATTCAGTAGGCTACTTCAAGTAATTTCATGACGCGTCGATCAAGTTGCAGTGACGCTGCAGTTAAGTTCACGCGAGCGTATCTGATAGCAATCGCCTGTTAAGAGAATGCGAAAAGCGTTGCTTTGATAGAAACTTAACTGCAACTACACTGCAACTGAACTTCTTTAGTTAGGTGAATCAGGTGGTTCAACGGCCGTGTTATTAGCGCTAAAAAAATCAAATCAAATGGTTTATTTGGGAAACATAGGTCATACATATAAAATAGGACGCTATGTTTTGTCTGAAGACATAATTATAAATATTATAACATGCAAAATAAAAATGCTAAAAATAAAATTACATTAATAAAACTAAACATTATAAATATTCATAAAATAAAAAAATAACAGTTAACAAAATTTTTAAGTGCAACATTAATAATAACGTTATTGTGTTCTAAGGCTCCTGGTAAGTTTCGCATTTTGGTAAGCTAAACGTTTTGCACTTCCCCGATAGTCGACATATTATGACAATAAAAATACTAATTGCTTCGGTATTTAAACGGGAGCGTTTTAGCGATATTTTCATTTCATTGCGCATTTCATTATTTCGCTCGTTATCGCGCTTTGTTGACCGTGAATCGTCCTGTACACTAATTGTAAAATTTTACAATCAAAGCTTACGATAACCTCCCGATCAATGAAAATGAATTTGAAAAATGACAAATGATAAAAATAATTTCACAAACGAAATAAATTGTGTTGAGGTTTGAGTTTGTTAGCGTGTTTCTCAATTGTTGTCTACCACGAGCAAGGAAAATGTTGTATTCATAAAATAATTATACACCGTGGGTACCCGAAAGATTTTAACCTTCGATTCCGATGCCTAATTGGAGAAGAAAAGCCATACAAGGTTAGTCAGAAAGGGGGTACTAATCCGAAAAGGTGTTAAAGTACACATAATAATGAATAACTTTTGTTCTACAACTTTTCCCAAAACTCAATAGTTTATGAGAAATAGCTGTTCAAAAATTACAAAAAAAAAATACGCTAAAATCTATCTATCCTCAGCTATGATCAGCTGTGTTTACATTTTAGGTCATATTTGGGGTCAAGAATTAGAAGCTCCATTTTCTGAATTCGTAACTGAAGTAGGGACGAAGAATTTTTGAAAAAACTAAAATAAAAATAATTTTTCATGGAAATAAAAATTATCGAATTTTGAAATTTTAAGCCTTGCTTTTAAACCGTCATTAGTGATACTTTAAGTGGTCTGTGGATTAGTACCCCCTTTCCTACTAACCTTGTATATTATAGTTTGTTGAAAAAAGCTTAATTTTCGAAATATTCATCATTATGAAATTCTCAAATCGAAGAATATCTATGGTAACAAGTCCCAGGAACGCGGTCTTGCGACTTTTGACTTTTGTCATACCATACCCCTCTCGCAGTATGTTTTATTTGACGGGGAGGGTTGTGAACTGAGAAGTTTCTTATCCACTCACACGATAATTTATAAATGTTGCCAGTTCAACCTAAGGTATTGTTTACAAGGAAGCACTAAGGTTAATTTATTCATAAGGAAAAGAAAAACATTTTTTTTTTCTTTTTATGCTTTTGTTGATATAACTCTTCATAGCATCAGAAAGACGTGGTTAAAATCTTTCGGGTACCTCGGGCCGTTGTATAAATATTTGAAAGTTAACAAGCCTCTTTGAACCTGAACCTTCTGTGTGTATCTTGTTGTGGCTCGTAAGTCTAGATCAAAGCTCTCGTCGTGACAGCAGCTAAATCTACCTAGACGTGTACTTACATAAAAACACTCTGTAATAAGTTAATGTTCTAGCGATGAATGTAGATCAAGTGATACCAATGATTTGATTAAAGTGACCAACAAAGGCAATATATCTGTACATAACATACTGCTGCATAAATAGTTATCATCATAACTCTCTTACCTTATCTTCATAAAGCGCAGTTCAAACCACGCTATAATATACAATAGCAAATATTATAAAGTAAACTGATATCGCTTTGCTATAACGTATGGCTTGCTGTACGCGATAAACGTGAGCGATTCTCAGAGTCCCCGCCCCGACTCACTTCCACCCCGTCCGTAGTGCGACGGATCGCCGTCAAATAACTTGCTATACATAGTAGATTGGCTTGCAATATAGCGTATAGTGTGACCGTCATGCTATGTAGTCATAGCTTTACTACTTAGCGAAATAGTATAGCGTAGTCTGAACTGCGTTTTATTATCTTTTTGTTGTCATTTAAAAGTAGCAAATAAATACAAAAAAACGTGACCGGTTGCGTCCCGCGTGTCGTCCCAGAACGACGCTGCCATTGTTTATCAGTTGTGTCTATAATTATGGTAATTGAGAGGTTAGAGTTGCACCTAATAAGTTAATTTTATTAGAATTTCTGCCGTACCTTGTAATCCAGATTCAGAACAAAATACACCAGCAAAGAAGGCCATACAAATTTGTGTTACGTGTGGGGATCAAACCCGCGAGCCTTGATAGCCAAGAATTTCAGCATCTGCATCAATCGGACGATTATTTATAACATTACATAACGGACCACTATTGTATCAGGTACTTAATGACCCACATACAAAAATGTCAGTTAGATGTCGTCGAAGGAAGCGGAAATGTCAGAAAGAAGCCAAGGAAAAGGATTACTGCGACGCTCATTAGTGAACTAGCTCCTACTTTACTGGCTTCAAAAGGTTTGTACGTACAATCTGACAGAGCACTTCATTTATACAATACTAGCTTTTGCTCGCGGCTTCGCTCCCGTTAATTTACGGATCCCTAATTTTTTGATCCCAAAATATAGCCTATAGCACTCAGGGATAACGTAGCTTCCTATTGGTGAAAGAATTTTTGAAATCGGATGAGTAATTTCGGAGATTACCTCCTACATACAAACAAACAAACAAACAAACAAACAAATTCTACCTCTTTATAATATTAGTATAGACAGAGAAATAATTTTCCGCTAGTTACAATTACTACAATCTAAATTCATATATAAGTTTTTCGGTCACAAGGGTATTATAAAATATTCCATGCAAAAGTCTGTTTTTCGAATATAAAACTCAATTGCAGTTTTTCACGACTGAGAACCAAAAATCAAGATCGAGTGAGGATAGATGAAAATACTCTTGCTTCACGAAGATGACAACTGCTCCGCCACTTCAGTCTACCCATGACCACGGCCGGTGTAATTCGGTCGAAACGTCGCGATAAATAGTAGATTGTTGTATCGAGCGCAAAGTGAGTTATTAATGCACGAGTGTTATGTTGGTGCCCGAGCGCACGCGAGGGCACTAAATATGCTAAATATGAAGTATCAAAGTTTTACAACGGTACAAAATGCGCGCCATTTGTTTTTTTTTTTCACCATGTAGTTTTTATTTAGCTGATTTTTATTTTCAGCCGGTATCTTTTTGATCTAATGCTACATTTTATATTACGACGAGCTTTATTTTATCTTAGCTTTATTAGCCACGAGGAGCTCGTGGCTAAATAATTACAGCCGCATAGACCGATCTTCCGGGTTAAGCCACGCTTGCCGAGGTTGGTCTGTGGATGGGTGACCATTTACCATAGCGAGTTTCCTCCGTGCCTCGGAAAGCACGTAAAGCCGTTGGTCCCGGCTGTCATTTGTAGATCTTTGACAGTCGTTACTGTTGGTCAGAAGCCAGAAAGTCTGACAACCGGTCTTACCAAGAGTATCGTATTACCCAGTTACTGGGTTGTGGAGGTCTGATAGGCAGTCGCTCCATGTAAAATACTGATATTCAGCTGCATCCGGTTCGACTGGAAGCCGACCCCAACATAGTTGGGAAAAGGCTAGGCAGATGATGCTACATTTTATATTAAACTCAATGGGAGGAATTAAACCTCAATGGTAAATTTATATCTAATTATAAAATAAATAACAGTGCATTAATGAAAAACACTGCAACAATGAGCACATTTCTGCACTGTTTTGGTTCAAGGCAAAAAATACGTCCTTTTTGATCGGTTTTATAGTGATTAATGATAACAATATTACTACGTAGTTGAAAGAAAAGGTATTTTGTACCTTTTAAAGTTTTTACGCGATCAGATCCTAATCTGTATTTTTATAATGAGAACCGACCCTTAAATACATAGTCACGTAAGTATTTCCTGAAATCGAACTATTCAGGAGTCCACTAATCACGATCAAAAACTTCACTCTCATTCACATCTAAGTTTTACGTAATACACCGATGAGGTTTGTCTAATTCCCGCTAAAGTTGTAACTGCATCAAAAACGTTGCGGTGTAATCAGCGGTGCCCGCATGGCGTGTATCAAACAGTCGGGTATACACAACAAACAGGCGCGTGCGGGCACCGGCCGGCCGGCTCTGAACAAACACCTCGATACTTTACAGTACACCTCGTGATTGCCTCTATTTACCTGTTGTATGGATTAAGAGGTTTTTTCATTGATCAATGTTTGGAACGAAGTTGTGAAGCGTGACTACACAAGCATATAAACACACTATAGAGAAAAGAAACTTAACAAAACGGAAAGCGGAAAGTATCAAATCTTCAAAAATGTCTTAAGTTTGTTCATTGCAAATACTTAGTAGTTCCAAACATTGTCGTAGCGTCGCGTGTGACGCAAAGTACTTCGCAAGTATCGGGTAGAACAAAGACTGTTCAAGAGGTGATTGCCTAACTACCGACACTAAGTAAGATTACGTTAATTTGACACGGACTTAATCACAACGGAACTTCGTAACAAGCTCGGGATCACATAGGCGAGACATCGAACTTATTACACATGAAACTATGCAGGAACTGTTCCAAATAACAGTTCCGTTTGGCTGCCGCTCGATGTTCCGCGTTCGAACGCAAATGAACTGTGGCAGCTGATCGACGAAATTCTGGAATGGCAATCACGTCGCCGCGAAGTTATTACTGTAAGGTTGTCGTGAGTCGTGACGTCAGAGATTCATCAGGCTTGCGGCGTGGCTGTGGCGCGGCTCTGCGCGTCTGTGGCAACACTAGTCCGGTGACGCCGAACTGTGCTTTAAAGCGCTTTCGAGCGTACACTGTCGCTGGAACATTCTCAACTTCACCCCACAAAATTGCATCTGCATTCTCATCAAATTCTATCCCCTTACATTAAGGTTTAGTATCGTTTGCGTTGACGGTATCATTATTTTGGTGTAACTTAACTCATTACGTAGTAGGCAGAACTATGTCCCCCGAGCGCGTTTCCCCTCGGATCTGTTGAGACAGAAAATCAATGGTTGTGCCGATACCCCTGTTTTAATGTCGCATTGTTATAGGGTTCGATTCGGTGAACACAAATTGTTATAAGTGTGCAATTGAAAAAGATAAAGAATTGAAGATTTAAGATAAAGGAAGCTGTTAGAGCTTGATTTTTGACTTTTTTGCATTGTTCCTGCATATCGATTCAAAGAAGTAATTCTAAATTAAAAAAAATAAGTCAGGTAATGGGCAATGTGGTCTTTTGAACTCAAAGGTTTGTGAATTGGAAAATACCACTGTTACACATAATTAGGTACCTACTTTCTTATCATTTTTGTTTTTATTACCTAAAGTTTTTATTAAATGTCTACAAAAATTATATGGTGCAATGCATAATGTAAGTCTTTTCTGGTCCTTCGAAACACATGAGTACAGGCAAAGAACAGGGAATGTCACAATTTTTATTTTTTGTTTAATTTTTAAATATTTTAAATAACTAAAAAGTCCAGTGTCAACAACAAAATTATAAAAAAAAAATATAAAACAATTATTAATTGTAAGTAAAAGTTTTTTCATACAATGATCTCAATAAAAATTATATAGGTACTTTTAAACTTTTAATTGCGTTTTTCTCAAAATATAATAGGACATTCCCTGCTCTTTGCCTGTACGCTTCTCGTGAACTATGTTATAAAGTAGCACGGATTGTAATATCAAATGTGCATTGTGAGTGTCAAGTGTCACTAGTGACACATTGCAATGTTTAAGTAACACATTACTGCATTAAAAGTAATTAATAACATTAGGGGTTCTGGAACCCCACGAGACGGTTGAACCTCATGGGGTATTAACTAAATAAGACCCTTTGGAAATATGGCGCTGCTGCCATTTAGAGAGTTTGCATCTTTACAAATGTACGAAATCGATCGTATAATAATTGAAAACGAATACTCGGGTACTTGATAATAATTAAATAAATGATTTGAGCCAAGTAACCTTTTATACCAAACGTGAATAAGCAAACGTTTGTCAACCATCAAAACAGAAACAAATTGACTTCGTTCGCTTAATCGCCCTCTATTATTATCGAACTAACTGCGATTTGTATAAAAATGCGGGACGGTTTGGCACCATGTTCCAAATACCTACATTTTATACACTTGACTTTAATAACTTCATTAAATTCTTCACGTCGAAGAATTTTGCCTGTTCATTACATTATAACAAGTCTCCGTTCATCCATAATTCTCTTACAACTCAAATAATTAACCTCAATAATGACCATAATTATTACCTTTACGTCGAGGTGAAAGCCCCAATTGTCGTCCGTGGGGACATTTTCATATAAATCGAAATTATCGCGGTGCGGCGCCTCAGCGCGCCGATCTGACGCCGATTTTTATTCGATTCCAATACAATATTGCTGAAATACTTTTTTATTGGTGTTATTAAATGTTATCTGGGATCATTTGGCCCATATAAAAGGCATGTAGCACGCCTTAAAAATCGTATATTACTGCAAAATTATTGATATTCTCAACGTAAAACTGTAATGTCCACAAAAATCTTATTGAATCTTAGTTTTTTGCTCACTTTTAAATATTTTTTGTTGTAAGAGTAAGGTCGCGACACTCGTTATCGCGGTACGTTAACGCGTTCGCACTAACGCGCACCATCGTTAGCTCTAATGCGATGGCGACGAAAACAATCCCTCTCACCCTATGCTCATAAAGCTGTTTCATGGTGATATAAATATAACATGTGCACCATTATATTAACGTTATTTGTGATTCCGTTAAACAATATAATATAATTCTAACAATTCCTTTTTAATCTAAAGAATGCTAACCTTTGTCGGTTGCTAGTTTTGTTTCGCATAATATAAGCTGACCGGATTTTATTAATCTACAAAGTATTTAATTCACGGTAAACAAAAGTTTCTCGATATAAAGCATGGCTTAAATGCTTTATATCGAGAAACTTTTGTTTACCATGAATTAAATACTTTATTCATAGTAAACACATTTAAATTATATTTTTAAATACATATCATAAACAAAAAAAAACAATATACCTATATTTAAAAATATAAAAAAGTATCCCACCGGCATCGGGAACAAGGTCCAACCTGCCAAAGCCAACCTTTATTATTACAATGTAAAAAACTAGGAATTGGATAAGAAAGGCCCTGGCGGCCAATTTTAAAGCTAGACATAAAACTTTTATCAGTTGATGATGTCGAAAAGTTTATATTTTCATCTACTGCACTTTTCATCACGCTGCAGTTTTAATCAATTACTCAACCTATTGAATTCCTTATCAGGTTATAGAGATCTTTCAAAAGGACGTACAACTGGCGAGGCGCAAGCTGAGCTTTGCATTTGTGTGAGTGCGCATAGAATCGAGTGCCAAACAGCAGTATCAACCGAGTTAAACCAAGCAAAGGACTCGTCTGCATTCATTCTCACACTAATGCAAAGCTCAGCTTAGGCCTCGCGGACGGTACCTACTTACATCCTGATTTTATAACGCAAACATTCATCATTGTATACGTTACTTGCAGAACATGAGCCTACTAATGATCACTATTACAATAGTCATAGTGATCAAAGTTACCAGAACTATTAACAATTGTTATTGGTGACGAAAAGAAGGAAAACTGCATCGTGTCCCACACGGGCCGACGGGCCGCAGCGCGTCATTAGCCGCGTTTGTCACGCTCGGCTGCGCGTCACCCCGCGACGTCCGACACTCCGGGCACCCGCGACGACGCGACGCTATCGCAGTATCATTGTCTTATGATCACGGACACACTGTTTATAAAGATGATCAATATTTTAAAAAGTGCATACTAATGGTTTTTATTTTCTTAACTAGCTGTACCCGGCATGCGTTGTCATGCCATTTTTCCTACTTACTACCTATCTACTACTTACCTACAACCTACCTTCAGAAACAAAATCAAAATAGTAACAAAAAGTTAAAACCATTTTCATGTATGCGGACTGCGGTAAAAAAATGAAGAATATGGACATACTGCGATAATTTCGTTATTTTTTAAATATCAAAATTTTGTGTCATAAGAACTTTCTCCTGACAATTATGAACACAACAAAAAAAAATTTTGCGAAATCGGTCTAGCCGCTCACACGTGATGCCGTGACCAAGGGAAATAGGGATTCATTTTTATATATTTTTTAATATTATTTAATATGTAAGTACTTACATGTAAAAAAATATTAATTTTCTCTATGTTTAGTTTGCACTCAGTATTGCAACATTCTTATTAAAATAAGTACCCTGCGTCAACAAGTAAACAAGAACTGAAATGATCTAGGAATTACAGATAAACATTTCGGGTTCATCAGCTGTGTATCATCTCACGCAATGCAGTAACTAAACAAGGGGAATGAAATTGTATTGTGCAAGAGATCTAGCATTTACCCTTTAATCACAAAGAGGGGTACGTTCTTGATTAAAAATAAACATCATTTATAGGAAACGACAAAAAATGTTATCTCACACATTCATCTAACCTAACAAATATTAACATGAATCTACAATTTTGATTACGGGTTCGCACACAGTTAAAATTGTAAACAATATGTGTATAATATCTATCTGCCCGTGTGGGATGATAAAAAAGGGCCTTCATCCTCTCTCCTATTAAAAAAATAACTTTGCTGTGCCCGACAGAGTCCATAATTGATTCGATGTTCTAACATACCAACTATTATATGTACACAATATGGAATGCAATACTTCAACTTCAACTTCAAAACTCATTTTTTCAAAATAGACTAGAATTACTTAGTTCTTTTTGAACGTCAGAATTATATACATCAAAGACAGCCCCAAAAAGCGCCCTCCCTTCACCGCTTCCTAGTGTTTTTGCTGTGAAGAAGAAACGGCGCAACAAACTCCCCAGCAACACATATCTGTCTGTCAAGTGAATAAATTAATTGAGTCTATAAAAAGCAAAAGGTAATATTAATTACAATAATGAAATATGCAAAATGCGGATTATAGAAAAAGTATAAGTAATACAATTCTGGTTGAATTGTAACAAAATTACCTAAAGTTATCTAAACAACATAGATAATTCAACATAATATAGGTACACATAATTGTATACACTCAATATTTTTAATTCAATACAATCATATTACAATAATGTGAGAATAATGTAGGTAATTGTCAGAAGTACATGAATAATAATGAAAAAGTGCCTAACAACTGCCATAGTAAGTATGAGCCGACCAGTCCCGACAGACAGCACCCGTTCACGAGCATGACGAGTGCACCAGCGTCGCTTAACTCAACCATATTGTAGGGAACTTGACGACCCGATACACAACGCCACCGTCAGCAGGACATTTTAGTGAGCATGACAGACTCAAGCCACCAGGCAACGGGCAGGTTTATGTAGGAGTAAGCACCTACAGTAAAACGTAGTAAACAATAATGGCTACATGATACTCACATTTTACATTTGATAATGCTTAAATACTAAATAGATCGTTGCCAGGGGCAATACTAAAAGTAAAACTGATAAATATCAGAATATATTACGTTGTAAACAATAAATGTTACATGTCTTAAAATAAAAGTTATATAATAACTATGATACAATATATAATGAGTAGGTAACAAAAATGATACCTACAGTGAAATATTAAGTACATATAAGTGAAAATTTACATTTAGACTGCCAGTTAAGGAGTGCCAGTGGGTCGCTGTGTGCAGTTGGGAATCGTATTCCAGACATTTTTATCTTCAATGTACTGGTTTATGCTATAATATGCTCTTGACATTAAGATACGCTTTACTAAGGACTTGAATTTCATGTAAGGCAATTCAGTGATACAAGGTGGAATTTTATTATAGAATCTAATACTGTTTCCCAAAAATGACTTACTAGTTTTACGAAGTCTAAAACCAGGCACCACAAGTTTGTGCTTATTTCGAG
Source organism: Amphipyra tragopoginis (assembly GCA_905220435.1). Lineage (NCBI taxonomy): Eukaryota > Metazoa > Arthropoda > Insecta > Lepidoptera > Noctuidae > Amphipyra > Amphipyra tragopoginis. The sequence continues at coordinate 26,306,625 of HG992009.1, read as the reverse complement.
TGTTCAGGCTGTGTGTATCGCTGTTTTTACTATAGTTCGATATGTTTTTACGAATGTACAGGATATTCTGGTAAATGTACAGAGATGGTAAGGTAAGTATATTTATGTCCTTAAATCTTTCGCGAAGAGACTCTCGAGAACTTAGATTATAAATGGCTCGAACTGCTCGTTTCTGCAGTATGAAAAGTGTCTCGACATCAGCAGCTGACCCCCACAATAAAATGCCGTAAGACATAATACTGTGAAAGTATGCGAAATACACCATCCTAGCTGTAGTCACATTAGTGAGCTGCCTTATTCTTCTAACAGCAAAAGCAGCGGAACTAAGTTTGCCCGCAGTTGCCTCTATATGAGGCCCCCATTGTAATTTAGGGTCTACTGTGATACCTAAAAAGACAGTTGAGGGAACCAGATCTAACCTTTTTCCGTCCAGAACTATATTTGCATTAATAGAAGCTACATTCGGTAAAGAGAATTTAATACACTTGGTTTTCCCTGCATTTAAAAGAAGATTGTTAGCAGAAAACCAGTTAGAGATTAAAGGGAAATGCCCAGATGCCACACATAAAAATGCCTGAAATAAACAACAATGAAATATACGCCAAATTGCACTATAAGTCGTAGGGAACCCATATCATTTTCAATAATTACAAAAAAACTCGGCAAAACTTGTTCCAAACATCTTTTTCTAAAATATAGGTTAAGTCAAGGTTTAAGATTATTACGCAATAATTAATAAACAAAACTGCATTTAAATGTTTTAATCATCATTAAAAACCACTAACACATCATCAAGAAACTGTGCAGGAGGATTGATATTGGGTTGGTACCGGGCCCATGCTAAGTACCATATTATTGACATAGTATGGGCACAGGTACCAACTGTTCGCCGTCCCACGAGGCAGTTACAATAGCGATGCTGTAAAGCCCTTATCCCTGATAAGGAATTGTTAATTATTATATAAACAAAATATATTTTTTGAGAAATATGTCTGCTTTGTATTTTTCCTCGAAGTAAAAAGCAATTACCCGGAAGAGATAAATGCTCAACTAATTCGTTATCCAGTTCCCTACATATTTCAATCTTATAAATACCATTCGCTCGTGTGTGCTCGCCATAGTATGAGCGAGCCTGTTTTATTTGGTACGTACCACATGCCAACAAAACCATTTCGCTGTATGTCAGTTGTGGGAAATCAGCAACATTGTTAGGATTTATATTAATGCTTTGGAATTGCGCTCTGCGACGATTCAAATTATTTGTGATCACATAATCAGCTAGTATATTTTCTGTATACATATTCTGATGTATTATTTGCAAAATATCAACAGCATCTGGCCTGTCAACTATTCTAGTATAAAACCTATTAATTAATGCTGCTGCTATAGAGAAATCTACCATTAAATGTCTCGAAGCTCTATTAAAAAAATCTTGGCGAAATAATTTGAATTGCTGCTTGAATATTCCATTTACGGCTTCCACAACCCAGCGGCAAATAGTAACTCTTCGGCTTTTATTAGCTTCCAGAGTGGATAATTGAATTTCATTTACTTGCAGTGTTGATGGCATGTGAACACTATAATTGCAAGATTGCAAAAGTGGAATGGAATCCCTGAACCCTCTATCAAGAATGAATACGTCACCATCCTGAAAATATTGTCTCAATGGCTTACTGGGTTCATCAAATTCACTAATCATTATCTGAGCATCGGAAGTTGTTGCTGGATAAGGGCCTAACACATCGATTATATAGCCATCGGAGCAAACAAGCAAAAATGGCTTCACAAGGTTTCGATATTTGTGAAGAGAATATGTCTCTTTTTGGTACAAATAGTTGGAGCTTTTTTGTACATAGATATATGTTCCATCAATAATTACGACAGGCTTCCTTATTCCGTCGACTTCGCCAAACAGCCCATTTGGTAGAACAAGGTTTCTTGCTGCTATTTGTTCTCTTGTTATATGTCCAATTCCAAGGTTCATAGGAACAAAATCTTGATGCAGTTTTTCCCTTGCTTTAGCCATTAGACGTTCCAGAGTACTTCTCGGTATTTGTAGAAGAGATGATAATCTTTCATCAGAATCTCCAGTTCTCAATTTCATCAGGTAAGCTCCAAGGGCAGTAGAACCTCTATGCATTTGCGCCAATCGGGGCACCTCTCCCATTAGAGTACCAAAACTATTTCTACTCATTCCTAAAAAGTACCACACCATATGTTCTTCCATTAAGTGTATATTTTCGAAGTCCAAAGCACGACATTCATAATTCACAAATGATGCAAAGTCTTCAATGTGGTCCACAGTGAATTCATGATTCATATCTTCCAAAGCAGGGAGTTCATGCCAAAAGTCACTATTCAAATGATGACTACATATTTTTGAATTCTTTGGTATATAAAACTTGTAGTCCTTGAAGAGCCACACCCTTAATGAAAGTGGTACCACATGTCTATCAATCATATTACATCCTGGATAGAAACAATGACTTTGAGTATCAACTGCTCTTCCGTAATTAGGTAACAGTACGCTGGATCTTATTTGAGGAGGTTCTTCATGTAGAGGTATATTCAAACTACCTGCCTGACTGGGTACCGGACTCGGGCTTGGTGAAGGAGTAGTAGGGGGTGAGGTAGCCCGGCTGCATCGTTGCCAACATGGGTGGCAGATCAAATCCGAAGAACGTAGCTGCAAGCAAAATGAAAAGTAAAAGTTGGTTTTGTTTTACTTCAAGCTCGATGAACGAAAACCTATGCATAAAAAAGTACTCTGTGATAAGTTTTTAAAAGACATGATAGTGACGTTATTTGCACGGGATAAGAGGGAATTACACAGAATTAGGGCAGAGGAATGAACTTACCTGGCGTGGTTGGATTCTGTGTGCTACTACATTCATTATGTGCCTCTCACGATCACTGCTATTTCTTACAACATGTGATCGTTGTCGTAGAACAGACTGTCCACAGCAAACGCACACATGTTGGTGGCCTACTTGTCTACCTGGCCGGCTGGTTCCAGGTGTCTCGGTGATAGTGTGAACCGCTAATCTAAGACATGCATCACAAACAACACTACCTGGTTCAACCTGTGAGAAAGAACAAAAAACAATGTACTAATTGTTCAATGTCAGTGCGTTCAGTTCAATATAATTATTCACAAAAACTATGGAATGAATATACTTACAGCTAATGGTGTTATCCATGCCTGTATTAAACGACGTACTTCATCATTTTGCTCTGATACGACATTACGTCTCATCGCTGTAAGATCGAGATAGCAATTAACACAGTGTACGTTTCCATCCATTTTTAAATGTACACGGTGTAAGAGTCCAAAACAATAGCAGAGTCGTATAAAAAGCAGGTCCAGGTCCGTCGTCAAAAAGCCGAGTCGTCGTCAAGGCGGGTTCAATCTAAGTCGAGTTCGAAAAGGGGTAACGTGTGCAGAAGTAAAATCAAAATCCTTAAAAATGGCCAAAGTCGTCGTTATTATATCCTATTAAGTTATACTCAAGTCGCAAACGCAAAATGTGAATCGATCAATTCAAAACCACAATTCAACGGAAAAATGAAATGCAGTAATCAATATCAAACTGTCAGTAAGGCAAAGGACATGTTATCCATGCAGCCTACGATACTTTTTCTTATTTGAAAATAATTTTATTTTAATTAATATTGACATGCATATAATATTACTTTCATTAGATAAACGTTATAATTAGGTCGAATTATTCTAAATGAACGATAACTGTGCAATAATTCTATAAAATACTTCGATAAATTATTTGAAAATTCTTGTTTGGCTGAATGTCGATTACACATGTCAGATTAAACACAGTTGTCCATTAAAAAATAAGAATGAATTAGACGGATATCAAGCGAAATATTTTAAAGATCGTTATATTTTCCTCCTACGTTTACAAACTTGAGAATTATTCATTATGCATATTTAATTCTAATTAGAATTTAGGACTATTAGTAGTTTCCGTTCATTTCAAGCATTTTATGGGCGTTCCCCTTTAAAGTGTTATTAGGCTCTATAAGATCCCTGTCTTTTCTATTTACTTTAAATATTAATGATGTGTCATCAGCAAATAGGACTATATTTGACATGTTATTATCCTTCATCATGTACGGAAGGTCATTAATATATACTAGAAACAAGAATGGACCAAGAATTGATCCTTGGGGTACGCCAATTCTGACTCGTGAGCCTGTAGAGATGACATCACCGATAGCCACCTTTTGTTCCCGATTTGACAAGTAAGACGTCACAAGATCGATAGATCTACCTCGGATTCCGTAGTATTTCAATTTTAGGGTGAGTGTGCGGTGATCCACGCAGTCAAATGCCTTAGAAAGGTCACAAAACACACCTAAAGCATCCTGTGCCCCCTCCCAGGCCCCCAGTATGGTTTTAATTAAAGTGGATCCAGCATCCTCTGTAGATCTTCCCCTCGTAAAGCCAAACTGTTTGTCATGTAATATTTTATTTTTATTAAAGTGGGTAAGCATTTGATTTAGGATTAATTTTTCGAAAATTTTGCTTAGGGCTGGGAGTATTGATATCGGCCTATAGTTGGACGCGTTATTTGAGCAACCTGCTTTAAAAATGGGTATGATTTTACTGGTTTTCATAAGATCGGGAAATATGCCTTCTGTAATGCAAGAGTTAAAGATTTTTGCCAGCATTGGGGCGATCTCGGTAATTATTGCCTCCACAGCTTTAGTTGATAATCCCCAAAGGTCTTCAGTTTTTTTTATTGTTATGTTTTTGAAAGTTTTTATTATGTCAGTCGGATTTACAAAATTAAAATTAAAATCAGCTACCTGCATGTCTACGTTTTCTTTTAAAAATATCTCCGCCGATACTGGTGACGATGGAAGATATTTCGTCGTCTCTAATGGTATATTAGTAAAATAGTTATCTAAGAAATTAGCGACTACATTCCTGTCTGAAACTATTTCGTCATTTATTTTTAAGCTAATAGTGTTGTCTTTTAACCCACGATTGCCAGTTTCTGTATTGATTATCTTCCACGTCGTTTTTATTTTATTATCTGATTTACTAATTTGATTACTTATGTAGGCTGCTTTAGCCTGTATACAAACTTTTTTGAAAAGCTTAGAATAATTTCTAACATAATTATGAAAGTCTACATTGGGTGTGTACGATTTTTTATCATATAATTCGTATAAGACATCCCTACTTCGCCTTATACCCTTGGTTGCCCAAACACTGAACCGTAATTTATTAGTTATATTAACTTTTTTTATTTTGCAAGCCTTATGAAATTCGGTACTTATCGCATTAAATAATGTATGGTACATTTTATTGGGGTTATCAGAATGTGTTTTTATTGTATTTAATTCGCATTCAACATTTTTCCTAAATACTTCTAGACATTTTTTTGTCAGGGGCCTACATTCTATTATTTTCCTACATCTAATGGAGTGACTATTACATTTTATTAATTGACATTTATGGTCCGAACGGACTCCACTAATAAGGCTCTTTTCTGTTATTTTAAAGTTTGTTATAATATTATCAATACATGTAGCTGTGGTGGGTGTCACTCTAGTCGGCTCAGAGAAGATGCACTTTAAATTAAACGATTTAAATAAGGACAAAAAGTTACGTTTATCGGTGGTGTCTAACAGAATGTCTACATTAAAATCCCCACGTCATACTAAAAGTTTCTTGTTTATTTTTATTTTCCTAAGAGCATCTTCCATAGTTAATAGAAATTGAGAGGTACATGAGGATGGAGGCCTATAGACACATAAAATAACAAATTCCTCAGTTTCTGCACATGCCAGCTCACACACTCGTTCAACAGATATGTTGCGTATATCTAAACGCTCTTTACATTTTAGGTGATTTCTCACTAGAATTAGAGTTCCCCCACCTTCTGCTGACACCCTATTGAACGAACTGGCTACCTTAAAATTAGCTACACTAAACAACATTGAATTTGCCTTTAACCATGTCTCTGTAAGACATAAGATATCTACATTGTAATTTTCACTAAATAGTGTATTGAGTATTGAATCTAGTTTTACAAACTTGACACCCGTGTGTCCCACCAATCGCACCGCCATGAACAGCTGACTCATGACTCATCGACACGGCGCTGTCGCTTTTTTGTGCGATAATTATCTGAGCGATGACGCCATTGTTCGAACGCACTAAGTACCCCACTCCATCACACACTGCAAGTCACTACCACCATAAAATGGATTGTATTAGAAGGTCCACTTGACACAAAAATATCACTGCCATTTGAAAAAGCATTTAGAATCGTTGAATGATGTACAGAAGTCGCAGGAGATATGGAATCCGGCACTATGGGTTTTTTTATGAACATTACTGGCCAGTTGTTGAGCATAAGCCTCTTCTCAGAATGAGAAGGGGTTAGGCCTTAGACTACCACGCTGACCTGGTGGAAGTTTGCGGGCTACACATACAATCAAGAACTATACGTAGCCCTCTCAAGTGTGCAGGTTTCCTTACGCTATTTTCTTTCACCGTTAATGCGAGTGACAATCAAATTCTGACCTGCACATGAATTCGAAAAGTCATACATATTCCTCCTGCATAGAAGAATAGCGTTACACTGTTAGGCTATGACCCATTTGACACATAGTGACGTTCCTTACACTTAATCCTTCTGCACGTGTTTATTTAATGCTACCTCACCAAGTCACGTTGTCGCGCGTTCGAATCGAGCCACGTCCCGCGTACGTGTGAGACAGGTGATTCTTATTGAACATGTAATCTAGTTTTATTTCCTACTTGAATACAAGTCAACGGGTTTTCGTGAATCGAGTTTAGGAATTAGGTTGTTGATACGTGAGTGTGTGAGATTGATGTCTTTATGTTTGGTGTTATCATCGTAACTGAGTTATTTTTAGTATTTTAATGAAAGGGAAATAATATTGGTTTTATTTTAGATGATTAAATTAATATACACACAGTTATTCTAAACACACTACAATATAAAACTAAACTACATGTTATAATCTAAAGTAAAACTTTTATTTTCTTGACTTATTTTGTTCGTCAATGGAAATTAAATAACCAACATTGGTCTAGCCTAAGTAGTTGTCGTGGCTACCAAGCTTTAGACCCTTGCCCAACATTGGTTAATTCAGGGCTAAAGCGCCCAGTGAAGTTTGTATGGCTGCGACACTGATTTATTTGGTTAGCCCGGGCTAACGGTGTTGCGCAAGACGGTGTTCATATTTTAAGTGTTATGCAAAAGAGTTTGATGGGAAACAATTCTACTAAAAACTCTCAAAAGCAGAGCAAGGCATTTGAAATTGCTCCCTGTAAGAATTGATAAGCTTGTTAGACGTTAACACTTGAAACCCAAAACAATCATCAATGACCGTATTTTAGTGTCATAAACTCTGTCTAGCCTTTTGTGAAATTCATTCTACTAACAGAAACTTTTATTAATTGCAACTGAATCGTTTATCCAGACTGTTTTCGTTTACAAAAACTATTAAATTGTTTGACAACAAAAACAAAACCAAACATTTTGACAATTTTCGTAAACGAAAACTGACTGAATGAACGATTCAGTTGCAATTGATAAAAGTTTCTGTTAGTAGAATTGGTCCCCAGGTAAGGCGGCTATATTCTTAAAAATATTTACACAATAACAAATACAAAACACAAAGAGAAATATATCTAACTATAAATTAAAAAGAGGACTTGTGTATCTTTATTACAAAACAATAAAAACATCGTACGTAATAACAGTGAGTAAATGAGCAGACAACGTCATTTCATCATGCCAAAATCTTCATTTCTTTTAAAGATGTACATAAAGCGCGTATTTCGTAAGATACTCGTAACATAAACGTAGATCTATCAAAGGCTCTCAGTTCAGCGTCTCTTTGTTCTGTTTAACGTAATTGCATCCAAATGATTCCGGTGAGATGATTCAAACACCTATCTCGTCTGTTTATATCCGCCGTTTGTTTGAAGTAAATAAAACGTAAAATTCGAATCTTTAGGGGTGCGACGTTGGGGGGAAGGGGGCGATTGTTTCATTTTCTCCGATTGAACCCACCAATATTGTATTTCTGACAACAATTTTGTGTATTCTCTGTAATGACGCTCGCTTTGATACCGAATGATTGCTCAGAATACTTGAGCTTGTTAATAAGTCGTTGTTATCAAGCAGCTACTCTTTAAGGAGCAGCGTATATGATAAATGTTTCTTTGATTTTCAGTAAATAATTATATAAATTATGAGATGTTATCAACTGTCGTTCACGCATGCGCACGCGCTGTGCACTGATGTATGCTTTTCTGACGTCACTGGTGCACGTGGCGAACAGGATGCAGTTCGCGTGCACTATTTTCCCCTAATGTTAATCAATTTGTTTCTTTTTCTAACAAATAACTTACTCATTCATATAATATTTTAAGCGGTATGATACACGGCTACGATGTAGTTTTTTTTTATAAATGGATAGTAGGTATCTATCGTAGTAGTATGGATCGCAAATCAGTAAGAATATCGGGATATGAGAAAGAGTACATAATTATTTGCTTACTTCGGATTGGTAATAAGCAGTAATAACAAGAGGTTTATAATATAAAAATAATCCGAAATCTGCAATATATGATAGCATACAAAAAAGCATTTATTATGTTTGAAAAAAAAAATGTGTATCTTTTCGTAATTACCGCGAGTGCTTCTCGCGCTGCGTTCCGCGATGGCGCTATTAATCTAAGTCAAATTATTCTATATTAATAAATCACGCGCTACAAAGCTACGAGCTACGATGTTACGCAGCTACGGCGTAGCGCCGCGACAGAAGTTTTCTCTCAAATTAACACTGAGGCAATGTTTTGTTTTAAAACGGTACGGTATTAATCGTCATTTGTCACAATAACGTAGTAAAATGTAACACAGCCTTGTTAACGTTTTAGTAATTGTTTGACCATATTTCAGTGAACATTTATTACATTTGGGAAGTAAAGGCGGATAGCTATTAGAATAAACTATAAACAGATCTATCAGTTTTAGTATTCTATATCTGAATAGGAGGCACCCTGATATATTACAACCCCTATTCAGTATTCAATAAATAAACTGAATCAGTCAGCTTTACGAAACAAAAAATTACACATATTTTTCTTCGTAACATTTCGTATTATTGTATATTATTCAAAAACTAACTAAACTAATTCAAGAATGGTAATATAGCTAGTAATATATTTATTCATCGTTCTACTTGAGAATTCATCGCGGGTATTGTTCATTTTTGTACTACAATAGTCTCGTTGTGAATTGTACCGAAACAAAGTAATCATACCTTTTATTGTACCAACTTTGTAACGGCGACACAAAAACTTTGGCTATTCATAAAATAATAAACAACTTAGTTTTAATTAATTTCCATACAGAGCTTACAACGAAGGCATAACAATGAACTGTGGTAGTTTTAACGCAAGAAAATAGATTATCATAAATTACTGGTAGTTGATTAACGAAGTATTTTAACTTTTTCGGTAGTCAGTTATTCCATTTAAAACGATATATCCTTGTCATTTAAGGATCATAATATAACCTTTCGTTTCCGTACAAATTGTTTAATATCAACCTTGAAAAGGGAGTTTTAGAGACCTTTGACCACTTCCTTCATTCCATAATTAAGCAAACATATTATTAGCAACGTATTTTCAAATCGGGCCAACTTTGCGATAGAGATTAGGCACGAAGATAAATAAATAAAGGAAGGAAATATAAACAAAAAAAATAATCGAACACACTATTTTTAGGACATGATGAATGAACCTTTCTAGTTTTCGAACCAGATACCCCTTTGTAAATACAAAAGTTCAGATTGGATTTACCACAAAATAATATCATGGAATTCCAACAAACTCTGTTCAATAGCACCTACCTAATCCTCGCTTCCACCATACCTTGCAAACAGCCCGAAACGAACGACGAGCCATTTCGATGACGATGCGATTATTACTGATACGACAAGGACGGCAATATTATCATCACGTGGGATTATATAAAGAGTGAGAGAGATAGAAAGCGGATAGAATTGTAGGAAGTTGTAAAAGTCAATGTTACGCGGCCGAGTCCGAGTGGGCAAATGATATAAGGGTAGCCGTCCAATGATCTGTAATGCAAGACAAAATATACAGGCCGTTATGCAGTTAATAATAAATTGTCTTGAATATTAGGCGCTCTTGTTTCCAGTGTGTAAAACAGAACCATCGCTTTCCCAGGGTTTTATAAAACGCAATCAAAAAATTAATAATTAATTATCCTCCTGGTAAATAATAAAAACTACTATACTACATTTGTATTAGACAAAGGTGTTTAGATTTATAAAATCTTATAAGTTATTTGCAAATCTCCGACGTAGTTTTAATAATACTATTCCATTTTAATATTTTTCTTATAATAAACTATAAGATTATTGTATAATCACTTCACACCAAAACTTTCATCGCAGCGTCTGGTGGGAAGCCTACGTTTAGCAGTGAACGGCTACAGTTAGACAATGGACTCGTATTTACCCCAATAGTGTCGTGTAACTTATTTTACACAAATATAAATCAAAAAGATAAAATCTAAATTAAAAACATAAAAGTTCAAAGACAGCAAAGTCGAGTACTTTTCATAATAATGTGTTAACTTCTTGCATCAGATCGATGGGTGCACACCCTAACTCGTTTAGCAAACATATCTGTTCGCTGTGCGGGCTCTTACAAAACCGTATTACGTTATTTGTTCTTCATATTTGAGTTGGGAACAACCTTAACATTGTAGAACAAATCCGCTGTGTTGGCGTTTCTTTTAGTTTATAAGAGCAATGTTCTACTGTTTACGTGTTGTAACTTGTACGGATTAGAGCCCCCGCAGACCACAGACTTTCTATCGGCCGATAGTTTGGTCGGTTTCTTAATCAGTATGAAGATGTATGCAAGTGTGCACATTATAAAGATTCGGTATCGGCCGACTACTAAATCAGTATGGCGCTCTTCTACGCGCGCACATTTACCGATTGTTAAGTCACCCGACTCGGCCGGTAGTTAAGTTTGCTCCAAACTTTGGCGCCGGCTGGTCATGCGTATTTTTCATGATATCGCTGTCCAGTTCTAGTCCATCGCTGCTTGTAGATACGTTGATCGTAAATTTCATAGATAAATTTGAAAAAACGGGTTTTTTTTTTGGGTAATTTGGAATGCATCGCACAATAATCTATCATTATGCAACTGCTCTCTTCAAAAGTCGCTTACCAACTAACAAATCGTTCGAGAGCACAGTCGGCCGACTGTTATCTGGTTTGCACACTCATCACCAATCCGACTGTTTAGTTGGCCCAGAGTGCGCGCTAGTAACCTAAACCGACCAAACTATCGACCGGTAGAAAATCTGTGGTCTGCGGGGGCTCTTACATACCTAAAGACATTGTGAAAAATTAAGGCATTATCTCATTGAGAGATTTATTTTAGCATATTGTATAGCCTTAAAGTACTCTACAACACCGTGCTTATTCGGAGTAAACAAAATTACAATTAGTATTGAGCGATAAACCGCGTAGTCTTATAAATAGAAATTGATGAAAATGCATTACATTATTATAGTAAATTGGCAAACCATTGCGGACCTACAATAACAGAGTAACGTTTTACTCGAGTCACTTTTTGCATGGGAATCCTTATAGGATTTACTAAATTCCCCATTCAAGCAATGACAGCCAGCCGTAGAACGCTTGCCTTCCATACACGATTGAGTGATCCCGGCCCGCACATCTCTGTTTCTCAGACTTGTAAGGAATTTGATTATCACTTGCATTAAATGGGAAAGAAAACATCGTGAGGACTTACTCACCTGGGAAGACGCCATAAAGTTCTGGATGGTGTGTTATCCGTCAACTCGCACTAGGTCAGCTTGATGGTCCAAGGCCTTAATTCTTCTTATTCTCAGGAGAGGCCTGTGCCCAGCAGTGGGTCATTCCCAACTGCCCCCACCGACAACACCACCACTGGTGGCAAATGGGATTTTAATATCAAAAATCTCCCCAGCAGTGGAACAGTAACGTGCTGATTATATTTATGCCCTATTCAAGTAAGTAAGCAATTTTCCTAAACATAAAATATGATGACGCAACATTCTGTGATTGTAAATCCTTTTCCGTTCCTAGATTCAGGCCACCTTCACAGAGTATAACGCTAGATAGTGCTGCGACTGCCTGTGATCCAACAAAGGCATCAGGGATCTGTGTGAGCGGCTTCCAATCTTGCTTGCTAAATCCCTGGCGACTTACTTAGTATATCGTATAGGGAGATACACTGCAGTGCTCAGCCCATGGGATTTATATTTATAATGAGTTTATATTTATAAATTAGAGAATTAATATTTTAACAGCTTCAGAGACTTATTTTACTTATTGCTTTATGAAGTTACCGGTTTTTTTTTTCAGTTTGTAGCACTTCTTTTTATATTTATTAACGAAATACTTAGTGTTTCCTAAGTGATTCACGGTTCAAAATGGACGATGTACCGTCATCGCGATTCCATGATGTTCTGGAGTACTGCGAGAGGAATGCATCATGAATGTTTCTGTCTCTTTTTATTTCTTTAATGTAACATACAATTTTATAATTTATCTTATCTAGTGTTCGGGAGGAGCTCGTGGCTAAATAATTACAGCCGCATAGACCGATCTTCCGGGTTAGGCCACGCTTGCCGAGGTTGGTCTGTGGATGGGTGACCATTTACCATAGCGAGTTTCCTCCGTGCCTCGGAAAGCACGTAAAGCCGTTGGTCCCGGCTGCCATTTGTAGATCTTTGACAGTCGTTACTGTTGGTCAGAAGCCAGAAAGTCTGACAACCAGTCTTACCAAGAGTATCGTATTACCCAGTTACTGGGTTGTGGAGGTCTGATAGGCAGTCACTCCATGTAAAATACTGAATACTGATATTCAGCTGCATCCGATTCGACTGGAAGCCGACCCCAACATAGTTGGGAAAAGGCTAGGCAGTTGATGATCTAGTGTTCGTTCCGTATTGTATGTATCTTTTTCTATTCCTCTTCTTCTTCCTATTTTTAATTGTTGTAATTGGTCTAAGACTGTTTAAAATAAATAAATTGTATCGTGAAAAATGGAAATATTAAATGTGCCTTATTTTATTTAAATATCACAGAGCAAGTGTTTCTCTTTCTATCCCTATTTAATTGTTTGAATAAGAGAATACCGTAAGTGATGCATGTAACCGTGTATGGTAATCGTTTCATCTTTAACAACAACACAAACGCTCCCCATCCTCAATTCTTCCACAATTACACCGAGACAGACAATTTGCAGCACATTCATATTCATACGGCTATTCACCGCCGTCCCGCGTCGTAAGAGCGGGCGCACACCACGCGACCGCGCGGCGAACAAACGAGCGTTTGATGCCACACGCGCGTAATTACCGCGCCAACTCTTTGTTCCCGTAATTCGCTAATAATGGCGATTTTTTACGCGTCCCAAAGTAATTTCCTCTTCTATGGGAGGTTGTTCATTTGTTATTTTTTGTCCTTTCACCAGAGAAGAAGGGTTAAATTTTTGCATTCTTTCCTGTTAAGTGTTCGATTTTGGTACCTGAAGCGTTTCAAAGGGCGTTGAAAGGCCAAATTAAAAAATACCATTACCTTGTTTTTCTGTGTTTTTTAAACAAACCATTTATGCAAATTACAACACACTTCAGGTATCAACATCGTATATTTTCAGTTCAAATGGACGGAAAATGAACGTTTATGGAAAACGGCCAAATTGAGTTTCAGGAACTGTCATCATTATTCAACTTGGATTTTTCCTTTCCACTCTATTCGGGAAACTTCCCAACTTAGCTGCACGAAGCCTATTTACCACGTTCCTAGAATTCTGTAGGTACATTATCATCCAACTATTCTTCTCGTCTTCTTTAAACATTTCCATTTCAAATCGAGATCTTTCAGTGTCTCAAACTACATTAAATTCAATCGACACTAACATCAAAGAATGAACGCGTTTGAAAGAGCTTATGCTAATAACTCATTATAACGCAAAGTGTGCGCGAAAACTTAAAACTCCATCACTAGTAGTTTCGCAACTAAGTAGACTTTTGCGAAAGTCGCGGGAACAATCGCAAAAGAACTATGTCGCGGGATGCAAGTCCCGGGAGGATGAAAGCCTTATTGTAAGACGCTCTTAGCTTTGGTGCTTTATCTCGTGATACTAATTTTGGTAACTTAATTTGATTTGGTTCAGTTGAGTAAAATTTTTGTGTCAAATAAGATTTGTACTCGAGAAATAGTAGACATGTAGGTACTATTTGATATATTTGTGAAGGAAACAATGACAAAAAGGTACTGTGTACAACACTCGTTGACAAACAAAAAAATGTACTGTGCCATTACTTCTTATAAAAACAAAAATAAACTTTAAAAAAAAGTAAAAACCGACTTCAAAGAAATACTAAAAGGAGTAAAATAATTACCATCATATAAAATTAACAGTTTCAGAAGTCGGTGGCTTCTATTTGCTTCAGTGTAGAGTTGCACCGACTTCTGAAACTGTTAATTTTATATGATGGTAATTATTTTACTCCTTTTAGTATTTCTTTGAAGTCGGTTTTTACTTTTTTTTAAAGTTTATTTTTTATTAAATACGTTTTAGTGTCATAATTTTAACCCCCTCCTTCATAACCCTTCTTTTTGGCTTTGACGTAGTCGGGCATAAACAGTCCTTTCAAATGATACCTTACACGATATAATGAAAACATTCCAAAGGGGGGAGGGGGGACACGCACCCCCTCCTCTTTTCCAGCAGTCAGTTCCCAACAACAAATATAAACAAAGAAATATTAGTAATTTGAGAATTTTGCTTTGATCCGATGAGGAGTTCCGTTCCATATATCTGAAGTTCATGGTCTAATCATAACAAAATTTAAATGGGACCAATCGGGAAGTATACCCTTTCGAACAAAAAAAGAATTTTTCAAATCGGTTCATAAATGACGGAGATATGAGGTAACAAACATAAAAAATAAAAAAATAAAAAAAAAATACAACCGAATTGAGAACCTCCTCCTTTTTGAAGTCGGTTAAAAAAAAATGGAAATGTTTCATACGATACAAAGTCTTTGGAAGCAATTTATAATCTTCCACCAAACGCATTATTCCTCATTGTGTTTGAATACACGCGTCTGCTCCGACGCATCTACATATTTAATGGGGTTCACGGTAAATATGTGGAAGATGGAAGTTGCGAACAAAAACTTGTAACAAACAATATGGCGCAGTTCCATTAGCATAATATATCTCTTATTAATAATCCCGGGAAGCATCTCGCATCGATTAACGCTCGCGAGATGTTCCCGGGTGGTCCCGGGGCACGCGTGCACTGCGTCACTAAAATATTAAGTACAGAATATCCACTGCATACGATGACAAGAACAAGATCATGCACACCTACTCATCGACTGTAGTAGTCTTTATTTCATTGCTAATAGTGACAGTGGGCTTTACTTCCATCCTGGCCTGCATCCAACAGAGGCGTAGAATAAACACAGAGTAGGTTCACCATCATCATATAAAAGTCCGTTCTTGAATATGGAGCCTTAATAGAAGAGGCAATGATAAATAGGCACCATTTTTATGCCAGCTTATCATGTAAAAGTGGGTCTACTTAACGCTTTTTATTTAGTAAGTTCATTACATTAGGGCGTACAATGCGCGGTCACAATGAGCGGGCGCGAACAAAGCGCGATGCGAGTGCAATACCACCGGGACGACACTCCGGGCTTTAATACTTTTAAAATTGTTACGCCCATCCCTAGTGTCATTATGATTTTACATTTTGTGGAAATTGTGTCGAAAATTAAGTGTTCTGTCTGATTGTCGGGCGACGTGTATGAATATTTGATTCGTGTATCGGATTTATAATTCAATCCGGGTTTAAATATTCCGTTTAAAGTTTTATGCGGGATTCAGAGAATTGCGTCAGGGTTTCTGCAAGGTTATATTTTTTATAATTATTGAAATGTTTTTTACGTGTCAATTAAGAACTTGTTGGTTAATTATTGAGATCTTTATTCTAATTTCGTGTAGTACACAGAAAGACGAAAAAAATCATGGCTGAACGACTAGATCAATGAAGGAGTTACGAAAAATTATATCCAAGCAAACGCTACTTCCAATATCTATCGTGAGTCATATATATCGTCTTTACAAAGTCTCGCAAAACTTTGCGCAGAACTCTCCTCGTTACATTTAATAGTCGGAAAGTCAAGCTTTTATGATTTCACTTAAAAATTTCTAAAGGAAGTAAGAGGTATAAAATAGTGGTGAGAAGTGGGAACCGGACGCTGGGCTGGCGGGTAAGCCTCCGCTACATAGAAGGCGTGCTCATAGTTCCGCGTAGTTCACAGAGAATAGACCAACTAGACCGCACATATTAAAGGTTCAAATCCGAGATGGGCTGCAGACAGCTAACTGCAACAGTAGTATCGCTTGCGGTGCGATTTGCGGCTGCGGTCTGCGGTTGCAGTTTTGCAGTCGCTGTCGGAATAGCACCTTTAAAGTGCACACCTTAAAGGCGCTATTCCGATGGCGACTTGCGGTCTGCGGTTGCAGTCGCCGGTGGAATAGCACCTTTAAACACGTTACAGGCGACATTGAGATTACGTCATGAGAATGGGCAGTTTAGAGCATATACCTATGGAGGAAGCAACACGCAAATACCCAAACATTTTATTCTGCCACTTTTGGTGGGGGACGCCGAAAACACGTACAGCACACATTTTCAGATAGACACACTAACAAATACGAAAATACCGAACAACTAGTCATCTTTACGAGCTCTGTGTCGTGACACAGTACGATAAGAAATGGCAAGATATCGCCAGTGAACTAGTTTCTATAAACACTTATGGGCATGCTCCACTTGATTTTGTCAGAGGGGTACGCGTGTTGTTGTTCCGTCTAAAGGTATATGCTTTCAGGGCAGCAGTGTCCTTCTATCTGGTAAGAACAACAAACTGCGATCAACTCATCAATCCGTTTGCAAAGCTTGGTGATTATGGAAATGTACGCTCTGACCATTCATTGTAGCAATCAATACGAGGCTCATGTTTAGCAGTAGACGTTTATAGGCTCATTCGATATGAAAATGGACGTACTTCGGTAGCGACACGGGCATTGCGCAAGCAGCGTGGCGTCGTTCTACTAGCCGATAGTTTACAGCCTGCTTGACGCCCGCGCCGCGTCCGCACCGCTCCCGATCCGCTTTCTGTGTAGCAGAGCCTTTAGTTCTAGGAAACTTGCGCGTTTGCACACAGAGAGAGATTTTTAAATATCATCTTAACTAGGTATATTAGTTGAAGGTGTAGTTTGGTCAACTTAGATCGCCAAGTTATTAAAAGAAAGGTGCCACAATGAACCACTTTTAGTTCCCGTTCTTTTTAGTTTTTGATTTTTTAGTGGCGATTGAAGGCAAAGTTTAGAAATTAAATTAGTTTTCAACCGCTAGTGATTTTACTGCAAGTGTAAAGACTTCAGAAAATAATATCGGCCATTATTGATTTTATTACCTAGACCTGGTTTTAATGCCAATGGTAATTCCGAGTTTAGACTTTTACCAATCAAATTCGAGGATAAGGATTGCTATTCGAAGTTTATTACGAGCATTCAATCTTTTTTTTATTTAAAATTCTTTAGGTAATGTGAATGTCAGTTTGAAGAATATGGTCAGAATCTGGTCTTATGTAAGTATTAGATACTTATGAACGGATAAGACACATCAATATAATCTTTCAAAAAACTAGCACACAAAACATTTACTTTTCATCACAGCTCACAGACTCCACCGCGTAACTATAGATACTATAGGTACAGGTTATAGGTCAAGTTATGTTCGCCCGGCCGATACCAGAACAAAGCGACTCCCGGAGATTGCACTCAAATACATTTTTCCGTTTCCCTCCGCTACCGGTGACGGAATAGAACCAGCTAACGAGCGCCCTTTGTTGCACTGCGCCTGCGTTCATTGGGGCATTGTGCTGCAAATAAAAAGGAGTTTGTGTGGTACAATTATGTTTAAGGTGTAAAGAATGACACGCTGTATTGGGCTAGTTAGCCCAATACCCACGTATTTCGTATTTAAAGTAGTTACTTTAAATACGAAAGTTGGTTCTGTTTTCAATGTTATACGTACTTTGCTTCAAATAGACAATTTTTTATTTAGTTGACGACACGTTTGGTGTAGTGGCTAAGCGATTGGCTTCTGTGCTACGGGTCGTGGGTTCGATTCCCTCACGGAACAAAAATGTGTATGGCCTACAGATGGTTGTTTCGGGTCTGGGCGTTTGTGTATGTGAGATTTGTGACTGTAAACGCACCCACGATACAAGAGAAATATTAGAGAGGGGGAAAGTACTTTAAAAAAAAATGCCGCACGTCAAGATAATAGTAATTGACAGTTTCTATTTAACTGAGACTGTGTAGTCAGTGATCATTTAGTTGCGTATCTATTATCGTGTATTGTAAGTCTAATCTTGATTCTTGAGAGTACTTTGCCAGTCTGGGCTTTATAGTCACCTATACAAAGTGTTATTAGAATGAATTTTGATCTAGAGTATAGAGAGTTGTAGTTGTAATTCTGGACATAATAATATGCAGGTGTATGCACTACTCCGTTTAACCATTTATTATTCCGATTTAAGGCGGATTTACACTAGCTGTATACAGTATCGCTGGATTAGTAGGTAATAGTTTTCAAATAAATCGCTGGATACTGGAGGTGTTGGAGACTGGAGCGGATTGAAACATGTTTACACTGGTCCAATACCAATCCAGTGATGGAATCCAGTGATACTTACTTGATCCAGATATTGAATCAATGAAAATCCTCCATTAGGTCAAGTAAAGTCAGCACATAAAGTGTCATAATGGCAAAACAACATACTATTACAAAATTAATGTAAAGATTCAATAACACAATTTTCTTTTTTTACTAAAAATAGTACTTTCATTCATAATAGCCTTACAATCACAACCGCCTGTAGGTATGCAGTCGTTCACATCACAAAACGCTAGCAGTTTAAAGTTCTTGTGTACCGCAGACAATCGTCAGACAATAGCGGCACGAGTGAGTGACGTCACACAGCGGACGAGAACCGCTCCACTGAACTACGTGTGATGAGCAGTTATACGAGCAGAGTGAGCGAGGTAAGTGACTGGAACGGGGACTGTCGCACGAGTCAATAGGCGAGTTAACTCTCATTTTAGATTGATCGATGAAAGTGAATATCGATTAAATTTTTTTTCCTGGCTTATTCACTCTCCCACTGCTGAGCAAAGGCCTCCCCTACCCGATTATATTTTACTTTCTTCTGTGGCCTCCCCTTTTTTCTTCCAAATATATCTATTTTGTAGTAGTGTATTTAATTGAGTTAGTTGAGTTAGTCTTGGATCTGTGTACAAATAGAAAATAAATTGAACAAAAATGAAAGGATTACGAAGCAAATTCATCTGACTAGCACAAACGTAATAAAAATTCCAAGCCGCATCCCTATTCACACGTTCAAACCAAAGTACGGACAATTGTTATAACAAATGGCGATAATATTGCAATACACTTGTTGCTTCATACATTTTGTATGGCGCGTGTGGATGATAGCAAAAACGTGCTGGAAGCGGTCAAGCTGCTTGCGGCGCGGCGGCGCTGGGAATGCAACATATCATACATTATATTTATGATTAATTACGGTTTAGTCACGTGCATTTTTCGGGATTGCCCGACTAGTTTCGGACCCAAACGGAGCCCTTAATCATGAGCTGATCACGCGGCGAGGTCGCGAGTCGAACTCAAAAAAAAAGAAAAATGCACGTGAGTAAACCGTAATTGATCATAAATATGAATGTGTCTCACGAAAGTTATAATACAAAAATATCATACATTACACAGGTGTCAATAAATTCGTGAAATTATTTCAAACCTCGTGGTTTACTAGTGACACAGATTGACCCTGCAAGGGATTCTTTTAAATTCAACTTCAAAAATAATCTAAATAAAAGAAAAGTCCTGACTGACTGACTCATCAACGCCCAGCCCAAACCCTTGGACCTAGAAAGCTGAAATTTTGCACATAGGTTTCCTTTATATCGTAGACAAGGAATAAGGAAGGATTTTTCGGAATTCAACCCCTAAGGGAGTTAGATAGAGGATGAAAGTTTGTATGGAAAATCGTCATTTAACGGGTTCAAAATTTCATGCAAGTGAAGCTGCGGGCAAAAGTTAGTTTTTAAGAAGAAAACATGGTGTTGTTAACTTGAGTTATTTTAGCTCCCCGAGTAAACTGACTGAACGGAGCGAGACTGCACTAATCGTGCCTTCCATCTATCTAACCGGGCTTCCATTCCTTGATGCGTGACAAAGAAATTACCTACCACATTTAATAAAAAAAAATTTAAAAGATTTTAATTTACTTTTAATCAAGTAAAATCCCGTGAAGGGTCTATACCGGATCATGAGGTTTAAAGGAATTACACGAATTCGTTTTTACCCTGTATGTGACCCTTATTTACTAACTAAGTGATGCTCGTAGGTAACCGTGGGACCACCAGTAATACCGCGCTTGCGACGATCATACCTGGAACTGGGATAGGCAGCTATCTATCAAGATATCTTCTGGCCTTGATAAGCACGTGTTGTCAGTTTGTAAGGCAACTATTTTAATAAATTACATCGTTAGTAGGACAAAAACAAATCGGTTTCTTGAAATAAATATATCTAAAGACAAATAAAAGTTTAATGTAAGAAATGTGTTTAGACAATGTTACAATATCCTAGGTCATAAATTAGTTAAGTACAGTACAGTAGCTAGCACAACCAGTAAGTAGTATACCTACGTAAAATCTGTTAAACTTTTAGTGCAGTTTGGCTACAAACAGCTTTTTGTAAAGTTTCAGGTCAGTTGCTTGTGTAGTTCCAACACTCGCATACAGTAATATCCATGCTAAACTCTCCATAGTTTGAAACTACAACTTTGTTTCACTTCATCATTGAAATTGATTGAGAATTCATTCAGTAAACCTATTCAATAAGCGTAAGCCACGCTTTTATTCTCGCTTGTCAAGATAAATCAATTCATCGGCTTCTGTTTTGACAAATGTGTAATCTATTAGGACGCGGCCGGGGAGGCTTAGAACAAATCCATTTACTGCGACCAACAGAGGGCCCCTGACCGCTTATTTGTGCCACAAAAGACTCAAAGGCGAGCCATCGGGCCTAGTTAACAGAGCCGGTAAGCCGATTTGTAGACAAATTTTATAAGATTTGTTACGACTGCCTGCCCACGTTGAATGCTCTACTCGTGTGATCACCTCCAATGAATATTGACGACTTAAAAGGTAGCAATCAGGGTGAGACTAACTACGGAATTTCGGAACGAGACTGACAGGTTTTGACAACATTTTTTCGATTTCTATAGAATCTCCCTCGTATTTTCCGTCACCCCATCACCTTGGGAAATGATGTTGCATTCCGTGAGTTATTTGGAAATGGATGCAATATTAATTCTTTAATGTAGGCATTAGGGTGGATGTTGCTATGTAGCGACAACTTTTTGCACGAGGTTTTACTGTTACGTAGTAAAAAAATACCTAGTTATTACTCATAGCCGCTGTTTGACTGTGCCTGTGTAAATAAAACTTTTATAACTCTGTTCCATTATGGATGTGCGGGATTTAACAAATGAAATAATTTGTAACAAACTACAACTCTCTGAAAATATACTGAAATAGAAAATTTAATTAACGAGCCATTTCACAGAAAGGCAGCTCCCTATCAGATATAATCCTCAAAATAGTACCCAGGTAATAATAACTTTGTCTTTGGCATCAAAATAACATTACACCAAAACACCCAATCAAACTGTACTTACCTCACTCAGCACTCACATCGGTTACAAGTAAATAATTAATATTTGATAACCCTCCGCCGGTTTCCGATTGCTTTTTACCGAACCGAACCTTTGCATTAATTAATTTGTAGAACAACTCTGCAAAAACTTGAATGCCCCGGGACAAGACGGTGCCGCGGTCGGTGAGCAAAACGGGAAAAATGTTTTCGGTAAAAGAGTTTTGGTACCGGTAAATAAATATCGATTGTATGTTATGTCTATGTTCGTTTTTTGTTGATGTAGAATTTACGTGTTAAATTATTTTTGATGAGTTTGGTGTGTAATCAAAGGGTTGGAATGCGGTGCATAACAACTGTTGCTAGGGTAGCTAGGGTTAGTAGTAGAGTAGTAGTAGACTCGGAAAGAAAGGCAATGAAAAAAGAAGATATGAGGTACCTATCTAGAGTAGACTGCTTCGTTGGTCTAGCGGTCGCAAGTGCGACTGCTGAGTGTGAGGTCTTGGGTTCTATCCACCGGTCGGGCAAAATGTAATTTGTTTTTTCTGTTTGGAATTTCTAAGAACCAGTCCGGAGTCTGATTGTTGTGCACGGTTGATGGCAATAGGCTCGCCCCCTATTACATGGGACTTAAATATACCGGCGAACTGTTGGTGTACTATACACCTCTACCAACCCTTCGGGGATTACAGGCGTGAGTTTATGAGATTACGAGATACTTAAAGTCACGAGTGAAAATTATTTAAATATTCTTATTGAAAATATTCGAATTCCATATTCGCATATCAATCTAACACTAAACATGACTATGAATCATAATTACATCCGCTAAATTCTTATTTTTTCTTTTTTTTCCAGCCAGCTCAGGAGGTCATTGCTCCGCACATCGCTTGAAGCTGAACACGGCACGCGTCAAAAAAGAGTTCTCATTTAAATGTGAGAAATCAACGTTCATTTACATCAGCCATCAGACTGTGACGTTCGAGATTTAAATTGCTGACGTTGTGGCTCAAATTGTGCATATGTGGACGTCAAGCGAATATACACCCAGCACATAGTAAAAATGTTAATAAAATATTCAAATCAATGACTGAATTAATAATAAATCGTACTAAGTTTTTCTTTTTGTTGAAAAAAGTTATTTGAAACAAAGAAAAAATTATTTTTGCAAACGAAGAGATGAGTGACTTGCTTAGCAAGAATTTGACATTAAATTACATACTTAAATCTCAGATTATAAAACAAAAGGCAGATAGACTGTACTGAACCATAATGTGAGGCACGTATGTAGACATGTGTGCGTGACAGCACTATAAGAACACGTTGCCTCTTTGTGCGTGTACGGTTGCCATGATAATGACAAAATTCCCATAATATTTCATTATATTAAATAAACAATTTACTGTCTCCGAAAAATGCAGATACATACAGAGTTATACATAATTATGTATATAAAGTGAATCTCTGCCGTTTAGTCAGATTGTATTTTAATGCAAGTACCTACTTTAGAAATTTACTAATCTTAGATTACAGAATAGAAGATGATAAATAGAAATATTTTGTGGATTTATGGCAGTCATTTAGTATAGTCGTGAATGGTTGTAATTATGTTTTTGATAGCTATATTTACTTTATGTTGGCAAATCGACTGACGTAGGTACATGATTATTATTAGAGACAGACAATACATTAAGTAGTTTTAGTTACGAAGACACATACAAACGGACACACATACCTACAAACATACCAACCAAAAAACGCGATAAATAAAACACTATAATCGAAATAAACATTTTTGTAAATCGTTATTCCTGTATTCTTTACTTATTTCCTAACTTAGGGGGTAAATGGTTTCAATATAAACAAGCAACACCGAATGATTTTTGATAAGGTTTTGTGTTCCAAGATGTCACTAATAATAATCACGTAAAATAATATCCAAATAGATAAATAATCAATAAAACCTATGAAAAGATACTCCATCTTCTTTATTTTGTTTTTAGGAACCGTTTTTGCAATGTTTATAAACGCAAGATGGCATTACTATCATAAATATTAAAATTATCGATGACGTCCTAACAACGCGGCGCTTCGTGTCATACTGACTCGAGATTGTATTCGCTTTTGAATTTGTATTTGCTTTTTTGGCCGCACTCACGTTGTTCCTGTCACTCTATCTGCCTTCTGTTTTATAATCTGAGACTTAAATAAAGTAGCTTTGTATAATATGAAGTACGTATTTCAAATATAATATTAGGCTAATATTTTCAAATAAACCAAAGTCCAACTCTAAACTGTTCGACAAGTTTATTTTATACACGAGTGAACCCGTATGTAGTACGTATAAAAGATTTTTCCTCTGCAAGTGAATGTGGAGCACTAACTCTTTGCATCGCCTCGGTGCGATGTCGGTCAAGTGGCAAGGCGATGCTCGTTGCATCGACAACTGCCGGCAATTTGCACCCGGACTCAAGCCTGCAAATCAGAGGATACGGTTGTGTACAAACGTTAGCAGATTGACTCAAAGGATACCGGACTATTTACAATTTCTCGCCTCAATTGAAGAGTCCATTGAATTTCTACTGTCAGTTTTGTTTTTCTCGCAGTAGCATCACCAATCCGTTTGTATACACACATAGCTCTCATTAAATTTG
This sequence comes from Amphipyra tragopoginis, assembly GCA_905220435.1. Lineage (NCBI taxonomy): Eukaryota > Metazoa > Arthropoda > Insecta > Lepidoptera > Noctuidae > Amphipyra > Amphipyra tragopoginis. The sequence goes on along the minus strand of HG992009.1, from coordinate 26,282,037 downwards.
AGAGCTGCCTTTTGAGTGTCAGTTGGTTGTCACGTGAAACGTTTCTTTAACATTTTTTAAACAAATGTATTAAATTACGACGACGTTTATATTATAACAGCTTCACTTGGGATGCTGCTCTCAGATCGCCGTGTTTATTAATACGGACTTAGGGGTACACGTTTAAGCCCTTGACTTTGACGGAACGTTGAGTCGAAACAATTTAAGCCGTCGTCGTCGACAAGCACAGTTTATGCACAGTAGGCCGAACAGATGTTGTGTGCTTTTAATGTATATTCTGGACATATTATCGCGACTTTATCAATGTTATAAGAATAACATCATATAAACATCACGACTTATTCCCCGAAGGGTTGTCAGAGGTGTATGTACACCTTCATTTCGCCGATATGTGTTTTAAGTCCCATGTAATATGCTATTATTGCCATCAACCGGGCACAAATCCAGACTCCGGGCTGCTACTGAGAAATTCCACACGGAAAATCCCAATAACACTTTGCCCGACCTGGGGATCGAATCCAAGACCTCACGCTCAGCAGTCGCGCTTGCGACCACTAGAGCAACGAGGCCGTCAATATCAATAAAAGTTTTTTATGATAGAAGATTTCTTAATTATAATTTAGATACGATTTTTTTTTCGTTTCTTTTTTTTTATTCCTTTTCTTGGTCGCATTTGACCCTCGTCGCACCTGATGGTAAGCGCAGACAGGGTCTAAGATGGAGCACACGAATCCAAGTAACAGAGATGTAGAGAGATTCCCCTATACCCCTCTGGCTCTCACATATACACGACGGAACACAGTAAACTGCTTGGCGCCGGACTTTAATGTGAGGGTGGTAGCTAGCCAGGCGGACCGTAAAGATCCTACCACCAAGCGAAACGTTGTCACCTGATTGGCACCACCCGGGAACCTCGTGTGGGGTTTCGAACTTAGGGTGCCTTCCCACGGACGAGTGTGACAGCCCCAAAAATCTTTCTATACCATGTTAACATATTTTAAATTTAAGGTACATATCGATGGCCCCACCGAATAAACGTGCAAGAGTTCTTACACGAATTTTTTTTTATTTCATTTTTCGTTTCTTTTGCCTATCCAGCACCTACTTAATTTTTTTTTTGAATTTTAGACTCAAAATACGCCTATTATAATAGTGAATTTCTTTATTCTAGGGAAATAATTAATTTTAAAATTTCACGAATAATAGTTTATGCTATTATTACATGCTTTTTGAGTCGCCAAGTACACAAGAATAAACATGTTAAAACCTACAGACGTTTGAGAAGATTTGTGATTGTTTCGGAATTTGGGTAACGTCTTCTTACACGTTTATTCGCGTAGAAATGTATGCAAATTTTATTACCAATGTTTCATTCCACAAAATGGAAGTTTGAATATAAATAGGTTATTAAAATTAAAGTATTGCATTATCTCTTACTATAATTTTTTTTTTTAACAATTGTGTTAAAAATTCAAACATTAAGTGCATCAATTGCATATTAATTTAAGTTTATACCTAGTAACGGTAAATAAACAAATGTTAACGCGATAAATTCTATTGTAATCGTACGTAACGTTAGAAAGGGGTACGGGGGGTAAGATGCGAGTAAAATAAGGTGACTAGCTTGGAGTCAGTGGTGACCTCTCGCTTCCGGCCGTGGTTCTGTTCATGGTCGGGAGCGAGAGTGCGTGGGAAGCCGTCGCCTCCTTCTGCGAGGAGGTGATGGCGACCAAAGAGGGAGCGGAGAGGGGAAGAGAGACAGCTGCCACTCTCCCTTCCCGCGCCAGACGCACCGGGCGCTGGAGGGCGCGTGCTGATCTCCGGCCACCATAGTGTGTGGCCTGCGGGTAGTACTAGTACTGGCCTGCGACCAGTAACATGCCCGAGAAGGCGGTGCGCAGTGTTCCGTGCGCGCCTCTCAGGAGGAAGGACGTGGGGCCAGGCCCCACAGAAGGAGAGATCCGCCAGGGGCTGGTGGACCAAGGCCGAGGCAGCTGCAAATCCCGCGACCCCGGCCAAGGGTCAGGAGAAGGAACACCGTGGGTTTTTAGCAGGTAAGAGTCCGGCATACCCCTTTGGCTTCCCCGGGCGAAGGGCATCCATGAGGATTTTCCCTCGAAAAAATAAAAAATAAAAGGTGACTAGCTCGGAAGGACAGTCTTGTTGTGATTCTATGCGCGCTATTACATAATTTTGTTTCGCGCAATTACATTCAATTATAAATATTATAAATCTACTGCCATTGGAAAACTCTCGGTCTCCAATGACAGTGAGGAGGAGGATTAGTGTTTCTAATATCGCAATTCGTTTTTTTTTAATCAAGAAATTTACTTTCTTTGTAACTGTAACTGTACTTTCTGTTCACGTGGACAAATACATAATTATATTTTCTTTATTCTTTATAATATCTGTATTTTATTTCATCCTTTTGAAGTCAAAGTCAAAGTTTTTTATTTCAAATAGACTAGATTACAGGCACTTTTAAAACGTCAAAACTAGGTGCACGGTTCCAAAAGGTAGGTTGCATGGGGAAGAGCTCAAAACTCCAAGAATACTCTTTTCAAAATAGTAGTTCATGACAATTCCATTACAGTAGTGTGAGAAATAGAATGAGAATAATGCAGGTTAATGTAAGAAATAAACTCACATAAGAGTAACAAATAGAAAAATATGCCTTCTGGGATTGCCATAGCAGCTAATAGTCCCACCAGACAGCAACCGTTCACGAGGATGACGTGCACATCCGCATCGCTTATCTCAACCATATTGCAGGGAACCCAATGACAGGATATACAACGCCACCATAAGCAGGTCATTTAAGTGAGCATGACAGACTCATACTACTAGACAATGGGCAGTAATGTGATATGATTATAGGTGTATCATTAATTGCTGCATGATGCTCAAACTTTACAGATTACAAAATGATATTATGAAAATTATAATTATAAAACAATATCAGACTATTTGGCAGAGTATTATACATTAAATAATAACATTATAATGGGACTATAAAAATTTCAGTATTTGAATAAAAAAAAATGTATGAAAATTGATCAAATAATGTACAGGTTATTTTAAGTCAATAAAAAGAAGAATACTAGAAGTAAACATTAAAAATAATGTTAGGTCATACAACCAACCAGTTAGACAGGGCCAGAGGATCGCAATGTGCAGGACGGAGTTGTACGCCAGGCATCGTTATCTTCGATATAATGATTTATGTTTTAATAAGCTTTAGATATCAAAATGCTCTTAAGAAATTATTTAAAATGCTCTTAATAAATGATTTATTGTAGAACCTAACACTGTTCCCCATAAACGTCTTGCTGGTTTGTCTTAGTCTAAAACCAGGTATTGTTAGCTTGTGTTTATTGCGAGTATGTATGTTGTGGACGTCACTTTTCTTGTTATACTGGGCAATATTTTTTCGAATGTACATAGTGTTACTAAGTATATACAAAGATGGTAGGGTAAGTATATTTATTTCTTCAAATAATTCACGAAGCGATTCACGGCAGCCTAGATTATAAATAGCTCGGACTGCTCTTTTTTGTAATATGAAAATAGTACCAACATCAGCAGCCGAACCCCACAGTAATGTGCTATAAGACATAATACTGTGAAAGTATGCAAAGTACACCAACCTAGCTGAAGCTACATCAGTCAACTGCCTAATTTTCCTGACGGCAAATGCAGCAGAACTCAGTTTGCCTGCAAGTGCCTCTATACGAGGTCCCCATTGCAATTTAGAGTCTACTGTGATGGCCCAGGAAGACAGTTGAAGGAACCGGATCTAACGCTTTCCCGTCAAGTTTCACATTTGAATTAATGTACACTTGAGGTGGAGAATTTAATACTGTCTGGGCTGTTATTTTATGTACAGTCCGTGGAGGTTTTTAGTATTGTAGTGAAACTCAGCTGATGGGTACAATAATTAGTTTAATGAATTTTAAGGGTTTTTACAAGTTTAAGTTGTTTCATGACCATGGTCGGTCGCGGTGTGTGTAGCGGCGGTGCGCGGCGCGTGATCAGTTCCGTCCGCGCGCCCCGCGCTCCTCCCCATGCCCCGGGAACAGGTTACCGGTCGGCGGTGGCGCGAACATTCTCCCCCCCTTGAAAGCTCCTGCTTTCAAGTTCTTCAGTAGTGGGAAGAAGGCAAACTTTGTTAAGAGCTCGCCTGACGATGCCTTTCGAAGTGAAGAAGTCAGCCACCCTGCAGACGCCATCCGCGCCAGTGTACAGGTGCTGGACTCGTCCGAGTCTCCATTTTAGCGGTGGAATGTGATCCTCCTTGAAGACCACCAAATCGCCCATCTGAAGCTCTTTCTGCCTTAAGCGCCATTTGCTCCGTTGTTGGAGCTCTGCCATGTACTCGTTTTTCCATCTATGCCAAAAGTGCTGCCTCAGCTGCTCGATCCTTTGGTATCTATCAGGATTTTTCAAAACAATGGGGGGTGACGGCAGCGATGTCAAGGGCCGCCCCACAAGGAAGTGCCCTGGAGTCAGAGGAGAAGTATCAGTTGGGTCTGACGACAGAGGAGCGAGGGGACGGGAATTAAGGATTGCTTCAATTTGTGTGAATAAAGTGCCCAACTCCTCATACGTCAGACTAGCGTTACCCATAATCCGCTTTAGATGGAATTTGGCAGACTTAACGCCAGCTTCCCAGATTCCACCGAAAGTAGGAGAGTATGGGGGATTAAAAATAAATTCTATGCCTTCATCATTGGTGTATTCGTATATTGAATTTATACTGGACCTTAGTACCCTACCTAACTCGTTACTTGCCCCAACAAAATTGGTGCCATTGTCGCAATAAATCGTATGCGGCTTACCTCTCCGCGAAATAAAACGACGTAAACTAAGAATAAACGCATTAGTACTAAGATCACTTACTAATTCTAAATGTATGCTTTTAGTTGAAAAACAAACTATTACATTAAGATAACATTTACTTATTCTATTTCCTTTACCCTTTTTACTAGAAATTAGAAAAGGTCCAGCAAAGTCCACCCCACATACTTGAAACGGGTAGTAAGGAGTGACCCTATCCACCGGCAGGTTGCCCATCAGTGGCTCCATACCTTTGCCGCGCAGTCGTGTACATATTACGCATTTTCTAACTATACTGCGGGCTAAAGTTCTGCCCCTTACTGGCCAGAACTGTTCACGAAATGTACTAAGGAGTAACTGAGGGCCAGCGTGCAGGAGACGTAGGTGCTCGTTTTCCATCAAGAGCCGTGTGAGGTAGTGCTTACCGTCCATAAGGATCGGGTGCTTTTTATTGAAGTCACAAGCGGCATTCTGAAGACGACCACCCACTCTAAGCACGCCGTTGCCATCAACGAAAGGTGATAACTGTAACAGGTAAGATTTAGCCTTAAGATTTTTGTTTTGTGTAAGTGTTAATATTTCTGTAAGGTAAGACTGGCTTTGAGCAAGTTTTATAAGGTAAGTAAATGATTTTTCTATTTCGATTAATTGTAGATGACCCTTTATTTTATTTTTAGGATTTTTACAATTATGTACAAAGCGTATGACGTATGCGATAATTCTTTTTAATTTTTTAACTTTAGAGTAATTATGAAAATCAATAAGTGGTGATTGCTCAACATTAACAACAGTAAAAGTTAAGCAATCACTTTGTGTTTTTATTTCAGGTAAATTAGAACTTGAGGAACCTATGTCTTGAGGCCAATTGACTTCGTCTTGTAAAAGAAAATGTGGGCCGTGCCACCAAAAGCTCAAGCCTTCAAGTTGACCGGGTTCTACTCCTCTGGAGACCAGGTCAGCAGGATTCAATGCAGTAGGCACGTGTCTCCAAGATTCTCTCGTTGTGAGCTCATGAATTTCATTGACTCTGTTACAGACGAATGCTTTTAGTATTTTAGGTTGTGTTCGAATCCAACCTAGCACTACAGATGAGTCAGTCCAAAAGAACTTACGGTGTACTGTACAACGTAATGAACTACTCACCCGAGCCGCTAGCCGTGCGCCCAGCAGCGCTCCGCACAACTCAAGACGCGGAATCGTAGCAGTTTTAAGCGGTGCTACGCGAGTCTTGGAACATAACAGGTTTACATGTACATTGTTAGAATTGTCTATTGAACGTAAATACACACAAGTCCCGTACGCCTCTTGCGACGCGTCGACGAAACAGTGTAGTTCGATCAATTTTGGTGATGAACATAAAGTATGCCTAGGTACTCTAATGTCTGCTAGTTTGTGTACGTTTAAAATAAATATATCCCATATTCTTTTAATGTTTTGAGGAACTGGTTCATCCCAACTTAACTTTAAAACCCATAGTTTTTGTAATAAGATTTTAAGCTTAATCGTGCACACACTGAGCATGCCTAAAGGATCAAAAATTTTACATGTATTTGACAAAATGGACCGTTTTGTAACGTTATCAGTAGTTTTGTCTAATTGCACAGAAAATTGTAATTTGTCGCAGTCAGGAAACCACAACAATCCTAGTACACTTGATTGTTTATTTACGTCTAATGACTGTGATGATGAACAATCATCAGGAAAAATCTGTGGACAGTTCGTGCGAAATTTATGTATCGTAAAACAAGCGGATGTAAGAATAGTGCTAACTGAATTGTAAATATGTGCTAATTCTTCTTCCGTTTCAGCACCACTCAACAAATCATCATAATAAAAATCATGCTGTATAATTTCTGATACTACCTTGTCCTTACATTCCTTTGCTAACTGTAAAAGACACCTTGTGCTTAGGAAGGGAGCGGAGGCTGTCCCGTACGTTACAGTATTTAATTGTAATACATTAAGAGGTTTACTATCGTCATCTCTCCACAGTATTAACTGTAGATGGCGCTGCGAACTGTCCATAATAATCTGTCGGTACATTTTTTGAATGTCACCAGACAAAACGAACTTATGTTTTCGGAATCTTATTAATATATCGAACAATTCATCCTGAACTACCGGTCCTATGTACTGAATATCATTCAGGGATTTTTCAGAAGTAGTTTTTGTACTACAGTCAAAAACTACCCTTAGTTTCGTAGTTTCACTCTGTTCACGAAATACTGCGTGATGCGGCATATAGTAGCCAAAGACTGGTTTGTTTACTCTGCTTAAGTGACCCAATTCTTCATATTCCTTTATAAAATCGCAGTATTGTTTTTTAAAGACTGGGCTTCTATTTAACCTTTTCTCAAGACAAAGAAAACGTTTTTTAGCCATGTTAAATGAATCACCAAGTGAAGTATCGGGTGATTCACGAAATGGCATTTTCACACAAAATCTACCGTTTTCTAAACGTTTCGTATTATCTATAAAATGTTTCTCACAGATGTTATCATCTTCAGAGTAAGAAATATTTATAGACGGAATTTCTTCAATCTCCCAGAACTTAGTAAGATCTTTACTAATTTGTTTAGTGAAGTTACAATTAAAGTTACTTTGTTCATAATAATCGAAACTTCCTATTGGCCCAGCTACTAGCCAACCTAGTTTAGAACTTTGAAGTATAGGTTTATTTGTGCCGCATTTTATTTTATTTGATGTAATGATTTCAAAGAAAATGTCAGCTCCGAGTAGCAGATCTACTTCAGAAGAACGATAAAAACCGGGATCAGCCAGTTGTATGTTACTAGGTAAGTTCAATTCTAAAGCATTGATATTACCATTAGGTAAATTACCTGTTATTTGAGGTACGACTAAACACCTAATATTTGTATTAAATGAACTCGTTAATGACTTCAAGGTTAGTTCACAACAATCTGAAATATTTAATTGCACATTATTTATTCCAGTAACACAAATAGGCCGTTTATTAATGGACGTTAACCCCAACTTATTTTTCATGTTTTCAGTTAAGAAAGAAGATTGGCTGCCCGCATCGAGAAGCGCTCGAGCGAGGTAAGTTTTATTTTGTTGCTTGTTACTTATGTTTACTAAAGCAGTACAGAGGAGAACCTGTTTACCTAATAAAGCGGAGCAAGCTGTCACTGCACTATTGACTAATGACTCACTAGAGGTATTGTTACTATTCTCTGACTGTGTAATAGATACGTTATGATTATTTGATGTTATGTTTTTATGCAATAATGTGTTGTGTCTTTGTTTACAGGTTTGGCATGTACCGAGACGACACCGCGCAGCGTAATGACCTCTGCGTAAACAATTCAAACAAAGATGTAACTTTAAGGCTTCATTTGTTCTAGACTCAACATTCATTTCTTTAAACTTTGTACACTCAGTTATCCGATGTTCAAGTTGACACACGGGACATATGGGAGGACGTATGTTGGACAAACTATTATGTTTATGTGGAACAGACGCGACATGAGCTCGTGTTATTTTAGGATTAATGAATTTGTTATCAGGTTTGTCGCTCCTGTTCACCTGCATTGTTTCCAACATATCTGCACGACTACGCAAGAACCGCAAGAAGTCGGCTAAAGAAGGTAAGTCTGTTAAATTATTTTTATGTTCTTCCCACTTCCTGCCAGTAGTGGGATCAAGTTTAATGGTAACCATATAAATTATCAAGGTATCCCATTGATCAGTTGGCTGACCTAAAGTATTAAGGGATCTTAGGTTCTTTGTAACATTATCAATAAGAAAGCGAATAGAACGATGAGATTCTCGCGATAAACATTCTAAATTAAACAATGCTTTCAAGTGATTGTTAATTAAAATATTTTTATTATCAAAGCGTTCGCAAAGAAGTGACCACGCAACCTTGTAATTATTTGCAGTAAACTCAATTGCTTTTATTACGACAATAGCACCACCCTCTAGAGAGGAACGTAAATAATGGAATTTATTGATGTCAGCAATTGACTCATTCGAATGGATAATAGAATCGAAGGTGTCGCGAAATTCCAACCATTTGAGATCATTACCGTCAAATGATGGAAGTTTAATTGTCGGTAACTTAATGTTATTCATATGATTACAACCTTCATAGCTAGAACATGCTGTTTTTACACCTTCGGTTCTCTGATCCTGATTGCTAGGATGAGAATCTATTATTTCTTGGGCGGCTGAGATGAGAGAATAAAACTGAGATTCTACTGAGTCTCTTTCGTCAACTTGTTCTTCTACGTTCGATGATAACATTTCTATTTGAGTCTGTATAGAATCGAATTCAGATAAAAGATATTGTAATTTAGATAACCGAAGTCCTAATTCTTTAATCTGTTGTTTAGTAATATCACTTGAATTAATCTGATTCAAAATAGAAACGTAATCTTTAAATTTTGTCAAACGCATTTTAATTGTACCTCTCTGTTTTATTAAGTCTTTGAAATCTGTACGTTTCTCTTCCCTCCTCTCAACTTCCCGATGTTGCTTACTTTCGGACATTTTTAAAGAAAAGTTAATAAATTAGGACAAATAAAGAGATTAGGCAAAGTAATATGTGCAATCAAACCCAAAACTAAAGAGGCTTGCTACTTGGTTCACCAATACTTTGACTTCAAGATGACACACGCGACACCAAGTCAGAGAGCAGTCCCTGGACACGCCACCCGCGCTGGACACGTCAGCATACAGCACCAGCTTGATATGCGCACGCGCACACGCGGCAGGCAATTTCTGGAATGTTCGTTCAATAAATGAGAAAACAAAAAAAAAAAAAAAAACAATAATTTGTGGGTAGGATGGACCTAGGATTTTTATGAATATTTTATTTATTTAAACTAAAGAAATAAATAGCTTCTGCTACATTTAAGCTTAGCAAATTTATATTATGTTCGAGAATAATTAATTATGCACTACTAATGAATATTTTTAACAGCGATTTTATGAAAAATATGCGGTGCAAGAAAACTGAGATTGCAACAATATAATGATTAAGATGACTCTAAATGCATTAAAGCGTACGAAATATCTAAAAGATAAGCGAATTTATAGGTGGATATCTAAAGAAGATGACGAAGCAAAATTTAAATGCCTGTATGACATGTATATGCACCCTGTAATAATGTACCTATAAGTATATAGGCAGGATACAATGTACAAATAGTAAATAAGCTGCAAGCTGTTTAAATTAACCTTAGTGACGAATTATGGATACCCCAGTCGCACAATGAAGACGTTATGCACTATTCACACAAATAAAGAGGAAAGTAAGAACACTGGTAATGAAGGATAAAGGATACTAGGCTACTTCCCTGTGTAACGTCGATGCAGCGATGAGACCAGCAATAATCTTCGTTCGATCACGTATTTCGCACGTGCAGCTTGCCAATGGATAATCTTTATGTAAATCTTCTGCAGTAGGTAATGTCACGGTCGCCAATTGTCTGGGCTGTTATTTTATGTACAGTCCGTGGAGGTTTTTAGTATTGTAGTGAAACTCAGCTGATGGGTACAATAATTAGTTTAATGAATTTTAAGGGTTTTTACAAGTTTAAGTTGTTTCATGACCATGGTCGGTCGCGGTGTGTGTAGCGGCGGTGCGCGGCGCGTGATCAGTTCCGTCCGCGCGCCCCGCGCTCCTCCCCATGCCCCGGGAACAGGTTACCGGTCGGCGGTGGCGCGAACAAATACTTTTGGTTTTACGAAATTATTTATATTATTATACCTTGCATTAACAAAGATGTATTACATAAATTAAAACTGATTTTATTAACACTAATATAAATGCATACGATCTTTCCAATCATATAGAAGCAGAACAATGTACTGTAAACAAGCGTGTAAATAGTTATAGCTGGGTTCAAAATAAACTTGAATTACGGAGAATAATAGTGTAACATTACAGTACATTTTATTCATTGTGTATTATTACACGAATAAACGTGTAATGATATATTGCTGTGACCTAGTCATGCAAATTTCACAAGAGTATTAACATTAAATAGTTTTTCATGAATTTCCTGAAACTCGTTGATATTTAGAAAAAAGTAAATACACAAGTCTACAGTTTATTTTTTTACCTATAATTCGATAATACATTATTTATACCTATTTACAATGGAATGAGCGTTATTGAAGTTTAAACGTTTTTATTTTTTCCTGAAAAGTTGTCATTTTTCTCTTACACGTTTATTCGGTGGGGCCATCGATATGTAAGAAATTCTGAACTCTAGTTTTTTATTCTGACTAAGGTCACCTCAGGTGTAGACTTGTTACGTTTATAAAGAAAGCAAAAGTAAAGCTAACTAATTAAAAGTTTTATAATTTACTAGACGTGTTCAAGTTAGTTCAAGTAAGGAATTAGTGTTAACACCCTTTAAACCTTCACCTACGTGGATTCAAAGAGATATTTACTTTCTAGAGCTTTTCAGGTGCAAGATAACATTATTAATTATACAATTATTATTTGAATTTCTTCTTTGTAATGAAAACTTTTAAGCTTAGTTTAATATCTTTCTTAAATCGATAACGATACGATACCTTTTTATGGTAGAAATAATAAATAGTAAACATTGCCTGACTATTTTCTATTCCTATAACTGATTACTGGATTAAAAAACATATTAACAATATTTAAAGTGTTGTTCTGCCTAGCTTTTTCCCAACTATTATGAGGCTAGCTTCAATTCTAACTAAGTAGATGCCAGCTGCATCTATCTGCAATACCAATATTTTACACGGAGCAACTGCCATCAGACCTCCGTAACCCAGTTACTGGGCAATGCCAGTATCGTAAGGTTAGACCGGCAGAATTTAGGGTTTCTGACTACCCGTAACGACTGTCTTAGGTATTCGTATGACACCTGAGACCGGCTTACCGTGTTTTCCGAGGCGTGGAAGGGTCCTAATGTGTATCGAACGATCACCCATCCACGGGCTGTCCGCGGCAAGCTCAGCTTAACGTTGCAAATTGTATGATCCGCGCGGTTGTTGAGTATCCACGAGCCCCTCTCAGCAGCATGTAAAATGTATCTGCACATAAATATAATACAGACAGGTGTAGAATTAGTAAGTGACTGGATTGCGTACTATCCTCGATCGCTGTATTACATCCAGTCATATTTTCTCTTTCGTACTTCTTGTTTTTATTGTAACATGTTGCATCATAAGAAGGTCCACTTTCCATTTTGCACTATAGCAAAATAAAGTACCAGTAGTCCCCAAACAAAACTCAAAAATATCGCACATTTAATCTGCAACTGTTCACATGTAGATCGCCATCATTTCGTATGCGTGAGCTCCTCATCACGTGTTGTTTCGAATGGGATTTTTGACTCCCATTTTGAGTATGTGACGTCGACGCTATCATTTGTGCGCTTCGTAACAGATTCGATTTCCGTGCAATACGGCAATACGGCGCAACAATAAGATTTTGTGTCAGTTGACAGCCAGGTACGGCATCCGATGGAATGTCCTTTGTGCCGCGTACGTTAGCTTCTTTGAGAGATTTTGAAATATACGGTAACGTTATTATATTGAGTATTAAAAACGATAGTTATTGGATAAGTTATTTTATTTTTAGTTATACACATGAACCGTAAAATATTTTTACTGATTAATATTGGCATGTAATGATGCTCTGGCCATTATAAATCATTGTGTTTAACAGATACAACCATATTAAAAAAACAAAGCGAATATTTATTTTAAGCTGTAGAAAACAGTGACTAGACGGGACAGTCTACTCCTTAAAACTACTTTTTTAAACCAAAACTAATATAACAATGCGTAGCGAATCGGATACCTGCTACGATATACAGCGTAACCGGCGTAGCAATCAAATTGTTACATGCTACGTCGTAGCAATTGTGTACACCTTTATGCCTAACAATATTCAATGCACAAAATTGTATTTATTACTTGCCCAACTTCAATCGATAAAGGAAAACTGCAAAGAAACCCGCGTTGTACCAATTTAATAATAAATTCTACACACGAACTGTGTTGCAATGCGCAGCGCAAAGGACCAATTGTATCGATATACTTATACGATATCCGAGCGATCGATATACCGTAATGAAACTGTGTAACATAATATCGGCCCGTAGATTTTCTGTGCGGAACATGGCCGCAAGAATCGATATAGGAGCGATAATATCATAATTACTCCGCTTGATGGTAGATTAGCTGATCGTAGATTGATTGTTAGTGTAAAATTCAATTTTGACTTTCACAAAGCTCATTTAAAGTGTACTTATGGAGCTGGTCTTACAGTTAGTTGATGCGATTTTTTTAGATCTCGTGTGATATTGCTTTTGCACGGATGAACCCTGCTGTTTATTCGCCTCACTTAATAACTGAGTCACCTTTTACTATACCGTAGAGAAGTGTATACAGAGTGTGTCGTAAATAGTGGTCCAACGTTAAGGGGTCGACACACCGTGTATTCAGCTATCACATAACACAATTTGAACCATTTTTTACCATAGGTCTCAGAATATTTTATATTTTTATTAAAATTAACTTTTCGTTTTACTAATTTAGCTGTAATATCAACCCGATACATTATTTTCCTATTTTGTTTTTTTGTTTATAACTGTTAAATACATGTGCTATCTTATAAGTAATTTTTAATTTTTAGTTAATATTTTCGAAAAAAAAAGAAAAAAACAATGTTGGTATGTGATAGCTGAATATATCGCGTATCGACCCCTCAACGTTGGACCACTATTTACGATACATTATCATATTTAGCAGAAGACACGGCAAAATGAGGCCCTAATTCCCTGCAATTACAACGCCATTCTTAAATATTAATATGTATGATTTTGTATCACAAATCACTCTGATCCACTGCTTTGACTTACATCCCTTAATTCTACGTCTTACAGCTTCTCAGCGAGACAGACGTCCACATTATGAGATTAAATATATAATGTATGTATGTTCGTATAGAGGACCGTTAAATCTAAGCGCCCCTCATCCGAATGCGCTCCTCGTAAAACAAAGAGTATTAACTCTGTGCTACTCACAGATAAGATCTTTATTCGACCGATGTGAAGTAAGGGATTTTATTCAGTTTTAGATTATAGAGATTTGGTGAAAAAAAGGTTCAAAATGTAAGGATTTCTCTCATGTAACTGCGCCTAAAGACATTGTATTTGTAGCAAATAGTAAGTTTTTCCAAAAATTATTAATAAACTAGCTTTTGCCCGCAGCTCCGCTTGTGTGAAATTTTGAGCCCTCGTTAAGCCCCTTTTTAGGTGTAGTTATAAAATCAAAAAAAACTTTTATCCCCTATTTCACCTTTTACGGGTAGAATTTCCAAAAACCCTCAAACACGTGTATGTTTATTTCTCACCAAAAGCCTACATTTTTAAATCCATGCTTCTATCTTCAAAACTACCAGATTTCTCATGCAAACTTTCAACACTTATTTCACCCCCTTAGGGGTTGAATTTCCAAAAACGGTGTAACACCTCTGTATTTATTTCTAACCAAAAACCTTAGTATTTAATTTCATGCTTTTTAGTCCTAAAATGACAGATTTACATACAAACTTAAATACCCTATTTCACCCCCTTAGGGGTTGAATTTAGAAAAATCCTTTCTTAATGGATGTCTACGTTACAAAAGAAACCTACTGTCAAAATTTCAAGTTTCTAACCCTAGCGGTTTAGGCTGTGCGTTGATAGATCAGTCAGTCAGTCAGCTTTTCTTTTATTTATATAGATAGACAAAAATACACAAGCTATTATGTTTGTTCGTAGGCGCTTAAACGGTCTGCATGTCATGCATGATGCATGGAAGGTAAATTTAAAAGACCAATAAAGAAGCTTACATTTTAATATGCGCTGCTCTGACGTCCAAAGCTAAGCCTTTAAAGCCGAAAAACGCTCCCAACAGACACAAAACAAAAACCAGCTAAAACGCTTACAATCTACGCGGGAGTGTTTAATTTGGGCTCTGTTTAGCATTTTTCCGTCACAATCAGCAGCCCCTAGACTCAATTTGGTCGTGAGCGGAACGCCAAACAGTCTGCATGGTGGGCCTACACGAGGCTTTTAGCAACACCGCCGCCGGCCTGCAATATCCGGCCGTAGGGATGCGACACACAGACACTATCCCCAGTTTTACGGACGTCCCCGTTTAAGATCTGCGCGAGATAGCTTGTCTTAAAAATGTCATGAACGTTTATTTTTCGATAAGGTTTATGGGAATTTGTTAACTTTGAATGATTCTTGGAATAGTTTAACCCGAACAACTCATTTCATTTGATAGCTTTTGTAATCAAACATATAAAAGAATAATTAAGTACCATCTTTTGAAAGCACAAATTTTTTTTACAGCAGACATTTTATGTTTTTCAATAAGGAGCTACTTTTTGAACTTTGATCAAGAGCGAAACCTATTTAATTAAACATGGCTATAATAGAAGGTAAAGTCCGTTTTTAATCCCGGAGACTAAATTGACAGGCTAGGTTTTTTTTTACAATGTTGCCCCACCCTAAAATTTCTCTTGTATCGTGGGTGCGTTTACAGACACAAATCTCACATACACAAACGCCCAGACCCGAAACAACCATCTGTAGGACATACAAATTTTTGTTCCGTGTGGGAATCGAACCCACGACCCGTAGCGCAGAAGCCAATCGCTTAGCCACTGCACCAAACGTGTCGTCAAAGCAAAAAGATTTAAAAACGGACTATCGACTATATTTAATGCAAATTGCCTTTTACTCTCGTTCCATTTTTGATTCGTTACGTATCCACGTCCACCAACATCAGCCCAGTGTTCCCATCACTAGCGCCGCCCGCCACAAGACGTCGGTTATCGCGGCGGATAATTGCCGCTTTTACACGAGCTCCGGCAATTACATCCCCACCACGCTAGTATTGAAACTGTGTTGTATTGCATCGCGTATAATAACTCATCAACGGCTCTAAGCACCTTTTTTTTTTTTTTTTTTTTCTATTGGACTGCAGTAGGTCGTCCTAGGGGACGGTTTCTACGTAACCGGGCAGTTATTGGCGAGACCTGAAGGGTCTCCAGCCAATGGGGGGAAGTAAAATACTTAACCTAAGCTAACTACTTGTACTACACTAACATCATGACTACCTGCAACAACAGCACTAAGGGCGACCCCTAGTGGGACTCGGACCTCGGCTTAGGGCGTTGCTGGCGTGGACATAGGGGGGGGGGAGACAGCTTGATGAGGGCTGAATTATCGGGGTGACTGCGGAGTCTGAAGAGACGACCGGCTCTACGACGGGAGAGCTCGGTGGATCGTGACCGGCGGCGGTGGGACGTCGCGACGGGCCTCGTCGGCGAGGACGGTATGCCGGACGGCGGCGGACGTTGTGTATTGTGCTGGTCGATTTACTCGCCTCCTGGAGGAGGGTAATTTCGTCATCGGGTTCTAAAAGTGTGTGCCTGGGACGGCGAACTTTACTTATGAGAGAGGGACTGTAGTCGGCCGCTGCGGCGACTAGGGGGTTCGGATGGCGGGGGGCAGAGTCGAAGTAACGCTTGGAAATGCGTTTGAGGTATTGCCTGATGGTTGGCATTTTTAGATCGAGATGGAGTTGGACGTTACGCATGAACCACGGGGCAGCCGCGGCTCTGCGCAACACTCGATTCTGGAGTGTTTGGAAGGATTTAAAGCGACAAGGCTTAACGTGTGCGAACACGACGCTAGCGTAAGTCAAGATGGGGCGGATGCACGTCACGTAGATTCTCAGCTTATTTCTAAGTGACAATTTACTGCGCGTTCTAAGGATGGGGTGGAGGCGACCGACAGCGAAAGCGGCGCGAGCGCGCACCGCTTTGATGTGGTCTCGGAAACTCAGATGGTGGTCGAGGATAACCCCCAGGTATTTGGCTTTCATCTCCCAAGGGATCTGTTTGCCGAACATGAGGACGGGACGGATGTGGGTGTGGGAATCACCGTGTCTCTCGAAAAGAACGGCTGCGCTCTTTTCGGAATTCACCTCTATTCTCCATTTCCGGAACCAGACCCCGAGGGCGTCGGCTGCGGTTTGAAGGGTTCGAGAGATGCTATCGAGACTCCTACCGGAATAGTAGATAGCCGTGTCGTCGGCGAAGAGAGCCAACTTGGCCAAGCCACGTTTGGGAATGTCGCTGGTGTACAGCGTGAACAGAAGGGGCGATAGCACGGAGCCCTGAGGGACTCCTGCGCGAATGGGGTGAGGGGACGAGAGGGTGCCTTCTAGGCGATAGCGGAAGGAGCGATCCGACAGAAAGTCTCGAATGATGAGCACGAGACGGTCCGGCACGTTGAATTGGTACAGTTTGTATAATAAACCGTTGTGCCAGACCTTGTCGAAGGCTTTCGCTACGTCGAAGAAGAGCATGCCCGTTTTGTACGAGCGCATAAAACGGGAGCTAATGTGTTCGACAATGCGGTGCAATTGTCGAATGCAACAGTGCTGGGTTCGAAAACCGAACTGTTCGTCGGGGATGAGTTTACGGGAGTCAGCGAAATCCTTTAAACGGATATAAATGAGACGCTCATAGATTTTCCCAATTACATTGAGAAGACTAATGGGGCGATAACTAGTGGGCTCACTCTTGGGTTTGCCGGGTTTGGGGATACCGATAACGGTGGCTTGTTTCCAAGCTTGTGGAAAGATGTTATTACTCAGAGCGCCATTGAAGATGGCGGCCATGAGAACTATGAGCGGGGCGGAAAAGTGTTTGATTACTTTATTGGTGATACCGTCTGAGCCGGGGGCTTTCCTAGGTTGGCTCTAAGCACCGAGAAACTATTTAAGTTTATACTTAGTTTTAAACATTTTACAATAATTGTGAGACGGCCTCGTTGGTCTAGTGATCGCAAGCGCGACTGCTGACCGTGAGGGCCTGGGTTCGATCCCCAGGTCAGGAAGAGTGTTATTGGGTTTTTCCGTGTGGAATTTCTGGAGTCTGATTTTTGTACCCGGTTGATGGCAATAGGCTCGCCCCCTATTACATGGGACTTCAAACATAATGACAACGAAATGAGGGTGTACTGTAACACTGCCAACCCTTCGGGGAATACAGGCGTGATCTTATTATGTTACAATAATTGTCTGTGCAATAACATCCCACATTGTTGATTGAAACTCTGTTGTATTGCAGCATATCATAACTTATATTTCTATGCTCTGTGAGAAAATATGGAAGCAAATGGTTACTAGAATACCCTTTCCAAGTCCTTTTGTAACTTGGTAGAGGCGTACGTCTAGCAGTAACTAATATCATTGTTCATATTGGTCATATATGAACAACCTAACTTACTTTGTATTATAACCTTAGTGTGCAAATAAATAGTTTGAGTTTGAGTTTATACACTGGACTGCAAAGAAAAAGGGTCGGTTAGAAAATCTTCAATATCTTCAAAAGTACCTGAGCTAGCTTAATGAAATAAAGACTGAATTAGAGCACATTTTAATGTGCTAAAATGTAAATAAAAAAAATGAATTCAAGCTTTTTATTTTTAATAAATGTAAAATAAATAGGTCAGGTACTTTTGAAGATACTGAAGATTTTCTAACCGACCCTTTTTCTTTGCGGTCCAGTGTATTTACTTTGATTTGTTCCAAGAAGAAAATCTTACTAGCTAATACTTCGAGGTAAAAGAACCTAATTGGATATTGATTTCTGAATATTAGATGCCTTAATTAATGTTTATGTAAAATAGTAATATTCACACTTTGAAATGTTCTTTACTAAATTCTCTTTGAATGGACATTTTATAAATCTATTTGAGGCCTGATTTCACCAACAGAATTTTGGTGTTGATAGTTGGTAAAAAAACCTTATTTAAAACTTTTTTTAATAATATTTAGAGTTTGTAAGAATTTTCAATATGATCATGACTTTTCGAGGAGGAAGGAGAAATAGAAGCGTGAAATTATAATAAAAATTATGATGAAACCATCACATGTCGTTGAAAAGGAGGGACATGTATACTATATAGTATAGGATGGAGGACAATAGAATAGGATGTTAAAAAATTTACTCTAAGAATTCTGGGGTTACTCGGTATCGGAAATTGAACTATTTAACTTTCGTGAAACAACTTTTCGAAATTCTCGTATATTTAATAATTTCGAAAAATACTAATAAAATTAAAGTTTCCCCTTTATGTAAATACATACGAGTTGATATTGTAAATATGTAGTCATTCAGAGAGATTTTTAATGGCGGGGCTATTACTTTGATCACCAGATATTAGTGTAAACGACGGATGTTTCTAAACGATGGCGTCACTCATCACCGTGATGGTTGTAGATTATAATTTTTTTTGTAGTATCTGCTATCGCTTAATATATTTAGGTTTTCAGAGCTTTACTTATACAAAAATTTAAATTTTTTTAAAATAATTCATATATTACAAATTACGGTATTAATTAAAATACATTTATTTTGCCCTAACTACATTATTGGGGAATTCTCTGAAAGTATAGGCAGAAATTTTGGACCCGTTAAGTTGTACCACAATTCCGAACATTGGGCTGCTACAAAATATTTCTTGAAAGTAAAACCCAATATAGGATAGTCGGACCCAGGATGAGACTCAGCGGAAGCTTATATGTTTTAATTTCTATGTTAACATTTCTTAGTTAAATCTCATTTATCAGTTTTTTATTCACATTAAGCCACATTCTATCAGTGAATATAAAAGTAAATAAATGTAAATTTAGTAACAAAACTGTTATTTTTGCCGCGGTAGCGCCACACTCGCGGTCGCGCGTCACATGCCGCGCCGCGCGTCATCAGTCCGTCGCGGTGACGCGTCACCACCGTGTTTTGATCGCTCGCCGGAAAATTCAGTCGTGTGGTCAACTAAGCCCACGACAGTTATTGAAAACGTTTACACACAGGGTAATACGATACGCCTATCATCATAATTAACTTTTTAACCGAGTTTACCTCCACGAGTGAATACTTAAGTACGTCCAGCGCACCCTAGGTAGTCAGTCCCACTACCAACCTCGCTGACTGGCTCAATACGGCATGAACTGTTCTTGCATAGCTCGTGCCGACACAAGAGAAGAAGGCCGACTTCAAAAAAAGAGGTTCTCAATTTGTTCCTATTTAAAATGCGGTCAGATGTTCATCTAGCTAGATGTGGATGGGTTGCCTGTAGACAAATACAAAGCACGTTTTAAGGTGCAAGCCGAGACGGGCTGCAGACCGCAAAATGCAAAAGTAGTATCGCTTGCGGTGCGATCTGCGGCTGCGGTCTGCGGTTGTAGTGTGGAGAAACCAGGTGTGGTGTTCCTCCAACCAAAGGGAGGATCCTCCAACCAGGCGGAGTCTTGTGCCGGAGCTTTGTGAGACCGGAGGTCGATCGTCTTGATGAGTCAGCGGTCGTTAGGTCTTGAGAACTTGCCAGGGCCAGTGAAGAGTTCCTTTGAGTCGAAACTGTGAGCTGTGAGTGGTGGCTGTGGACTGCGTCGACCAGGAGAGAAGTGCCTCTGCTAGTTGACCGGCCGAAGTGCAGTATGATGCGCCATGATGCTAGAGTGGGCTGAGGGTCGTGACCAGGCTTGCGCGTTCGCTGCAGGCTAGTGGTCACATCACCCGTTGAAGTCGAGGATGCTGGCTGGCTGTGGGACTCGCTGCTTGCTGCTCGATTGAATGCTGAGCTGCTGAGGGAGTGATGATGTGGCTGCCGAGGCTGCGAATGTTGTGTGTGACGTCACCAGTGTGGAAACACTGTCGGTGACGATCACGTCGGGGTCACCAATGTAGAGAAACTTGGTGCAGTGTTCCTCCAACCAAAGGGAGGATCCTCCAACCAAGCGGAGTCTTGTGCCTGTCGGGCTACTGCCCAACGGTTGATGTTGGGAGGTTGTATATATACTATCTGCGTATTAAATCTTGATTGCGCGATGTAGGATAGTTCGCATGTGGCGAGATAGATGCCGCCACAGTAGTTTTGCAGTCGCTGTCGGAATAGCACCTTTAAAGTGCACACCTTAAAGGCGCTATCCCGATGGCGACTTGCGGTCTGCGGTTGCAGTCTGCAATTTGCAGCCCGTCTCGGACTTGTACCTTTACAGCGGTTACGCACTGCATCCGATCCGAATCCGTGAAAATACGTTCCGAAGTAACCATAGAACTATTTGTATGGTAGTTTACGCACTACATCCGGCATCCGTCATCCGATTTCTATCCGTCATCCGTGAGTCTCCAATTCGGTAGAAATATTGACGGACCGAAGTAGCCGTAGTACTGTTTGTATGAACGCTTTCGCACTACCTCGGATTCAAATCGGACACCAAATGGATATGCCAAAGGATGGCCCCTGAATTGTTTGAATTTGGATCAGAGATCGGATAAGTGCGTAAGCGATATCCGAATTCGGTCCGAGTTTTTACTCTAGATCGGTATTTTCACGGATTCGGATCGGATGCAGTGCGTAAAGCAATATCCAAATTCGGTCCGAGTTTTCTATATCCGTATTTTCACGGATTCGGATCGGATGCAGTGCGTAATCGCTCTTATACGTATTATGGAAGGTACTAAGACAGACCCCGATTATCCTTCATCCGTGTCCTCGGATTGTGATTTAATTTACAATTTGTGCAAATAAACAACTTTCCCTCATCAAATCAAAACCAATCATTATTATTCGATTTAAAGCTTGAAACTAGTGTGGTAATTATTTGTCAACAATCACAAAGGCTTGATAATCGCGCCATCATCGCGTCAATGTTTCACGTTGACCGCGGCTTATGTTGGGTTGTGATTGTGTGTGAAATTCATTACACGTTAATTTACATCGCCAATCATAACAGATACCATGTTTTTATTAACAGTTTTATTTAAAATATTTTGTATTAAATTCATTATGATGTATTCAGTACAAATTACTCTCAATTGTACCTGTGTTAACCGGTAGACAAAATTAATAATTTGAGGGAAAAAATATGGTTTTCTCTAAAATAAAATAACACCAAGTGCTTTTGTATAGCTTAAGGCTACACACAGTTAGAAAATGTTATTACAAAGGATCTAAATAAAAAAAAAAAACAGAGATCTAATATCTAAGAACTTAAAAAAACATAACTGTATTCTATTGAATCATAAAACCAATATTTAATTTCTATCTACCAAATTCCAAAAGTTCACAAACTAAAATCCAAACTTCCTAAATTTTTCAATATCCGATGTTCAATACGGAGTATTGTATCAACCACTATATTTTATTTTCCAATTCCACAATGAAATAAAACGCTCGCAACTAATATGTTTGTACCGCGACACAAACGCGTGTAGCTGTCGAACAAATGACTAAATACATTGTTCGATTGTTTATTTACAGTTGCGCGGTGTCGCGGTGTCGCATGTCGGCGCGGCAACGCCCGCGTGTCGCCCGTTGTCGCGTAAAATTCACTTTGTATTCAGCTCGTTTAATACAATATTTAATAGTTTGTCTAAACTAGCTTTTGTTAGACCCGCATGGAGAGTGATTTTGCAAACTGCGGACATTTGCACCAATAAAATACTCGTATTGTTCCGAACATTTCGTTTAATTATGCAACTATGTGATAGGCGCTTGAATAACTTAAAAGCTTAGGTTAAATCAGTCAGCTTGACGACACGTTTGGTGCAATGGCTAAGCGATTGGCTTCTGCGCCACGGGTCGTGGGTTCGATTCCCACACGGAACAAAAATTTGTATAGCCTACAGATGGTTGTTTCGGGTCTGGGCGAGATTTGTGTTTGTAAACGCACCCACGATACAAGAAAAATCTTAGTGTGGGGCAACGTTTTATAAAAAAAAACTTAGTTGTAGAGTTTTTCTTTTGTCTTGCGAATTACAATCAATTTTGGCCCACCTGATTAGCATTAATTTCAGACAGACTATTAAGATAGAGATAAAGAGTGACTTATTGATGGCTCATAGCAGAATGCAATAGCTTGTTTTATCCTTTGTTCTACACATACTTAGAAAACTGAAGGCACTCCAACAGAGAAATAGAGTAAAGCATCGTTCGAGATCGTGTTTGAGTTCTCAGAACATCTTAAGCTGACTTATTCGATGAAGTAGGAGAACAAATAGTGTAGTAATAAGACAAAACAAAGCCGGGCTTGCAAACATCCTAAACAAACGGTAGCCTCACGGGACACGGGACCGCGTCCGCGTCTGCGTGCGTACCGCATGTTCGAGCGACTTTTGAACACAGAGCGCTCCAGTTTTAGGGTTAAGCTTAAGACCTAAATTGTGTGGTGACGTTGTGTTGTTAGCACAGTTACGTTTCGAGTTTCATTGAGCATTGTGGGCTTTGAATGTTAGGAGTATATTTTATATTTTGTTCCTACTAATTTTATAAGTAAGATCCAATGCCAACGATTTGGTTCATTGTTTTCTTATCTCATGGCAAAACTGTCATTAGTTTTAAGATAGATTGTACCTCAATTAATGGCAAATTGTTCATAACTATTAACTATACTTACCTACAGTGCTCACGATCTCACCCGTATTGGCATAACCCACCGCGAAGCTGTGTTTTACGGGACAACACTCTTTGTCCATCACTCAGTTTCTTATACCTGTCGAATGTTTTACGAACTACATTAAATAATTTAATACGAATACATATATTTCTCTTCATAGAAGTATCTACGTGTTTTCGTACATTTTTACTGAATTTACGCAAATAGTACAGTAAAGTTCTTGAATAACAAAATTGGTCCTTCGATACAAAGTTAGCGAGACAGGACCACACAAAGAGTAGTGAAAAACTATGTTAACAGCACCTGTAATAACAATAATAACTCTTCGCCAGAAACATGTACTTGACAGACATACGTTTCAAACAAGATGAAATATAAAATGTGACGTGCAGCTCAACTTTCTTATCTCAATACAGCGAGCACAAACTAAAAGCTTAATAACGTAACTTCTCCATATTCAGTGCTTCAACTTTAAAGTAGGCCTTATTAATTTTTCAACTGTTGGCTTTGAGAAGTCGGGAGATCTTCGCAAAGTTTACAGTAGCGTGTATCTTTTTAATACTTTTTGGCTTCGTGTTCTGTCGGTGAAGTTCGTAACAGTTCTGAGCACTTGAGAGATCAGAGTGTACTGAACGCTTTTGAAGAACTGTTAAATCAATTTAGATGAATTTGTGGACTTGTCTTTTATTTTATTGATACTTTATCCTTATTAAGTTTAGAGTCTGGTGAGTATAAGAAATTGTAACATTACTAATGTCATCAATAGCCTTCGCATTTTAGATCTGGGTAGAGGCCACTCCAGTTGTCAGAGTGCTTGACAAGCATAACAATGCTGCTGGCAACCATCATCCTCGGGTATCGAGCTGACAATCTATCTTAGTAATTCCGTCATTTCTGGGCCATCAGAAACCTGAAGTTTATGGATTGTGGGCTTCCTTTTATACCTCTTCATTTGTTTTTCTATCAAATCATACCCGAGAATTCAATTCATTTCAGATATATTGAAATTGAAAGATAAGGATCAGATAAATTGTTTTTCTTTCAATCCCGTATCAAATAAAATTACAGTCGGCCATACGTAGGTAAACGAGGATCACCAAAATCAATCAATCGAGCAGATGTCGATCGTTCGGAAAACGCAAAAATCCATTAAATGTTTTTGTTTGACGGGCGGCAGATGATACGCCCGATCTGCTACCCACATCAAACTCGTGGCAGAATTCAAACAAATACCACAAACAGTTTACACGTACAAACAACTCGACGATCTATGACGCTTTGACGACCCTTCAACGATGAGATTTTTTGTCAACATCAAGACCTTAGACACACACCAACGCCTTAGACACACAACAACCTTATCACAAAGATATAAAGCCCCTAATTCAATGGCTTTGATTTTCGGGTTTGTAAATATAAGGCAGCAGTTGTTGAGAAGATGTTTGCATTGGATTTTACGGCGATACTGAGACAATTTTTGTTGTCAAATATTGTGGCGATCTCGGCGTTTCGTTTATGTGTTTAGTAAGAGCTCCACTTTGTGGATCCTCAGGTGCAGTCAATTTGTGATGCAAACATTACCAGCTGCCTCAAATAGAACCGAATGTTAGCACAAACATATTGCGTTAGGTGATGCAAAAGATAAAGAATAAAACTAACTGGTCGAAATACGTTTCTTTTTCATTTAGTATTCGTTCTACTCTTCCATTTACTAGGTCAATGAATCGCTGTGGCTTACACGGGGTTGGATAGATAGAACACAAAGTAATGCAACAATAACTGAATAGCCGAAGAAGAAGTAATTTCACGATGGCTTACCATTGACCACTGGAATCAATAATCTTAATTAAAGCACATTAAGAGAGCCTCAGCTAGTGATGATTAAGTCAAAGCCAAAGTTTTTTTTATTTCAAATAGACCAGATTTCAGGTACTTTTAAAACGTCAAAACTAGGTGCACGGTTCCAAAACGTAGGTCCTATGGAGAAGAGACGGCTAGAAAATCCATGAATACTCTTTTTAAAATAGTAGATAATTAAGTACGTTTGGCGCACCCTGGGCAGTCAGCCCCGCTACCAACCTTACTGACTGGCTAATCTTTTCAGCACAGCATGGCGGTATGAGCTATTCTCGAATAGTTCCTGGCAGCAGAAGAGAAGAAGAAGAATAAACTATTTTGTCACCCTCCACTTAACTGTCGTATCTAATTATACTGACATATATCTAATTATACGCAGTTGATAATTTTTCTGAGAAATTCTTACAGAGTGACGTATCTGCTTCAAATGAATAGAAATAAATAAATAGATACCTTAGGGCTTTAGGGCAACTACTAACTTAAAGAGTAAGCCAAGAGCAAAATAAAATGTTATTAATTCATTAAAATAAAGCCACAGCTAACGCAACTACTGAAAAATTATCAATTGCTAGATACGACAGTTAGCGCGGAGGGTGACGATTTTTATCAAACATAATCAATGTTGTATATGATGGTACACATTAGTCAATGCTGCTATTGCCACTTTAACCTTTTGACCACCACAGTCATGTTTACATGACAAAGCAAAATATGTCCATCATGGTCACGACTACATGACAGACTTAAAGGATGAAATCGTAACATGGCGCGGAGAGCACGCTTTTGTTTTTTTGACATGGCGGTCAAGGGGTTAAAGAAAGCCACGACCCGAGATTTTATCATGTCGGTAATGAATGGCAAGTTGATAGCTAAGCTATGAGCAAAATGTAATTACTATGCAGGTATGTTGTACATACATGCGATAATGACGCATCGGCATTTGGTGCGGGAATGTTAGGTATCTGGAGCAATAGGCTATGTAGGCCATATCTACTGTCGTGCCTATCTAAGACTTATCGTGTTTCTTGCAGAAAATACTAATATTTATTACAAAGATGTTCTTAAAAAGGAGAAGTCAGATACGTTCTTTAAGGACCTTATTAACAAACCCCACCCAAAATGGCGGCCGGGGAGCAACATCCCTAGTGAAACTATCAAAATGTAATTGTCACCTGAATTTCAAACATGTGACAAATTAACTTTTTTTAAATTAATCAATTCAACATACATCAAAATGACACTTAAGGGAGAATTCACACGTATCACAACCTCACCACATCTCAGGGACAAAAAGTGGTCAACCAATGGTTACGTGTGAATAGTGTCTCTGTAGCTTTTGCGACATAATGTGGTTCGTGTGAATTAAAAATATTCATTTTCATACAAATTAGTGCTCACGTGTTGTTGTTGTGGTGTGGTTTTGGTTGTGGTGTAGTTGTGGTACGTGTGAAACAAACCTAAGAGATAACTCTCCAATGGGAGTTATTTTACATGGGCCTTAATCGTACACACAGTTTCCCGCCTTACTTCTACCTTTATATTCTTTTCCCAACACAAAGTCCCTCCTGTCTCCCGACGACCGTTTCAAATAATGGTTGAAGGGAATATAGGGGATACTGCCATAATCACGATTGACAGAAGAATTTGTAATCGACTCTTACCGATATCAAAAGAATGAATAGGTCAGCTATTCGTTAAGGTAGGTCTTAGGGGTAAATGGTACTGAATCCTAAGTCTGCAGCTGCAGATGAGCATAATTAATCAACTATTGTCTATACACAATACAAACAGTTATTAAAATACGTTAATTTGTTTCAGATGACACGTGTTTCTGTCAGCAACAGTGTTATCTAAGAGAACGCCATTTCCACGTTCTCAAAGCAATATTGCTTATTAAGTTTTAGGAAGCAACTTTTAAACTTGAAAATTAATTATCTGCGAATGAATTTTCTCTGTATTATGTACTTAATTGTTTTTGGATGTTGTTCGGAGTTTGTTTTGCTCTATTTTGTTGGATCGTCAGAACTTGGGGAGTGTTTGATGTTCTGACTTTTTGCCGGAGGGTACGTTTGCTTGACGTATCGTCGTCGACTTTTTAATTTGTAGGAAGTAATTTATTGAGATTCAAAATATGTGTTTTCTTGTGTGAAGTCAAATGTAATGTAAAGCTTAACTGATATATTAGAAGGAGGGTAAAGTTCTGCAATAAATATTATTCTGCTAAAAACTTTGCGGTAGAATTTGTCGCTTATTTAAGAACGTTAGTTCATAATATACGAAGAAATAGAAAGAAATTAAGATACTCAGATAGATAAAGTAGGTAACAAAGGTAAGATACTAAAAGAGAACTAAGATAGGTACACTTTTCACCAATGATTATTGAACAAAGTGCATCCCCATTTATTGAACACTATACGAAGTGGGGATGACGATACAACATTAAATGATACCACGTATTCTATGATGAGCCTTACGACCGAACACAAATTATCAATCACGTACATTCAATAGTTTAGTCACGGGAATTTTTGTACGATTTAATAATTTTACGAATATCAAGATCTCTACCCTAAGTTTTGTAAATCTATGACCCGTTTAAATCAAAATCATCTTTATTTACACGTGCAGAACAGATACATTTAACACAAGTTTCCACTTCAACGTCCCTTCACCCACATGAATAAGTGAAATAGAAAAATCATGCGAAAAAAATGTGCTTGAAAGTAACTGATTTTTTGTGTACGATACTAGAACACATCATGGAACACGTGGTGTCATTTATTGTCATAATATCAAAACCACTTTGTATTAAAGGAATTGAGGGACATAGGTACTAGTACACCCGTAAGTTGTATTTGAAATTCAAACTACTTCACCTAAGAATATAGCAACAAGTTCCAAACAAATAGATGCACACTCCAAACTACCCACATTAAATTCAGCACCAAATATGAAAGTAAATACTAAGACAACGACTCACAAACTCAACAAAGTACTTACACACATTACTTCAACAGTCGAAATCCCCCAAATGCACATTCAACAGTTTTCGCGTCATTTTCTCTGAGACTCACGGGCCTCCGTAACGAAGAGTCCTTGCCTTAAGTTTTACCAATATAACTTTACTACACAACCATTTGGAATTCACTCTTATGTCTTTAAAGCCAAGGTGTATAACAGCAGCATAGTAAAGGTTGTTTACGTAACTTCACACTCGTCGCAGCCGAGAGACGCTGCGCGGTAAGGAAATGTTGCTGTCAAGTATCTTTTCACCGGAAAACGCTGAAAATATATACTTACAAAAGTATTTTATTTAACGTTTGAGAGAAACGAGCCTTTGAGATGTTTAGTTGTAGGTAAGTTTTGACTGAGAACATGCATAAGGTAGGATAGGCAAAAGTGTAGGTTGAGTTTCTTGCCGGCTCTTTTCCATAGGACATACTTCTTGGAAATATGCAATAAAACTTTCTACGTTCCTTAAGAGTATGTGCTGTGTCTATTTGTAATAAAAAATCTTGAAATCTTGAATGTATACTATAGTAAATAGTATTAAACGTCATGTGATATGCTACCATGCACCATGTGAGCCTTGAGCTAATTCTCATTTCGACTATTAGCACTAAAAATACTGTACCTAAATTTAAAAGGCGAATCTCTTGCGATTCACCAGACACATTTCCGAACCGTGAGTGTTTGCAAGCATGACAGCTGAGCGTGAGATCCTGGGTTCGATCCCCACGTCGGGCAAAGTGTTATTAGGTATTTCTGAGAGGAATCTTAGTAGAAACCCGGAGTCTGGATTTGTGCCCGGTTGATGGCAATAGGCTCGCTTATTACATGGGACTTAAACGTAACGACGAAATGAGGGTGTACTGTGCACCTCTGCCCAACCCTTCCGGGAATACAGGCGTCGTGTTATGTTTATTTCTGAACCCCGAGCTGCTATTTCTAAGAATTTGATAACATAAAAAACGATTACGATATCTAAACCAATGAGATCATCAAGTTATAAGGAAGGAGCAATATCATTTAACTTTTTTTTATGTGTAATCATCATAATGCCTCCTTCCGCTCGGTGCGGAGCGGAAGGGAGTGTGAGTGCTCAATGAGACTGCACAAGCAGGTGCGAGGGCGGGCGCGGGCGCTTGGGTCTTGGCGTCTGCGTGTTCACAGTAGTGTCGAACGAGCTATCGTACGACGCTTCGGCGGGTGAATCAAAATGGTTTAGAACCACACGCGCAGTCACCTAACAGACGCTATATTACTGTGAACGATACGGGCGGACTGAGTCATTACAAACACCCGCGCCACCCGCGACCGCGCCCGCCTCATGCAGACGCGCGGCTCACGGGAGCACTGTGAATACAACTGGCGTCTACATACATTTTGATTTACACGCGCCCGCGCTAGCACCCGCGCCCGCCTCCACTCTGACTAAAACCCATCCGTGTTCCTCCTAATGCCCTTTGCGTTCCAGGGCCGCGGTAATTCTTTCGAACAAATTCCGCAATCCTGGCAAAGTCAAAGTCATTTACCTGGACTCTATTTAAAGCTAGTAATAACCTCATGAGTTTAAATGCGATCATTAACCACTTCACCTAACTAGTTAACCTAGTTAGCACATAAACGACTTTTAAGTTAAGTGCAGTTTTAGCAATAGTTAAGCTGTAGTTACACTGGAGAAGAAGTTTACGATGTCCACTTTATCTCGTGAAGTCTCCTTTTGTGTTGGGTGATCAAAGTTCTAAGGAGCGTATCGGTGTCTATGTTGGGACAATGCATTCGGCTTTTGATGTCGTGTTTATGTATTGTAAGGGGGAAGATAAACTTTTGAGACGTACGTAAGCCGTTTTGCTTCTGTCAATATTGTTGATCTGACTAGAATTAATTTATTGGTAAACATGTACCGCTTTTTTGTGTGATGTGCACGAATATGCCTCTTTTTTTCTTGGGTATCGTAAAGTTGAGGCCAGATTAGTGTAATTTAAGCCTCACAAAGTGAGTCATCTAATTTCAGTTACGTTCGGTTTCACAAAATCGTCGTGCCACACTACGACTCAAAATCAGTTCATTAAACTCTTCCCACTAATTACGCGATTCACTTTGCCCCGCATAAATTACGGTCGTCTCGCCTCAGTCTAAGTCTATTTCTAGATTTTGAACGGCATCTTTTCTCTCTCAGTGTCGTAAAAAGAGACCTGGAATTATGTCGCCTTTTAAACCATCTAGGTGTCTTCTTCCGATTGTGATATAATGATGTGTAATTTATTTTCCACTGCACGTGTAAATATCTATTCAAATTAATAAAACTTTAAGCTGAAAGTATTAACATAATGATAATTCCCAGTCCTCCACTGACTCCGCTTACCAACATGAAGAATTCACGGCAAGTCCGCAACCCACATTAAGTTTTAATTCAATAACGCGCCGATGAACTAGGCCTGCCCCACGTGTAATTTGTGAGATTAAGTCCGCCCCGGGATCGTCCCGGGCTCGCCCCGTAGCGTCCCGCGCCCGTAAGCCGGGACTTACGGACGCGGCCCGGACGCGACTCGAAGGACCACTTACAAATTAATTCAACAAGGTACCTACCATTATGTCCTGTGATTTGCATACATTCTGTGGCAAGTGTTTAAGATTGGACTTCACGTAATCTGCTCGTAAACTTCTCAAGTAAATATTGACTGAGCTGTTGTCGATGACCGCACCTATTTGCTCGAGTACGGAATTAGGAACGGTTTTGGCTTACTGTTCACTGTTTCCGTTATAGTTTTGGTGTACTGTACCCACGTATTATATGTCAGCTGTATGTTTTCTCACGTTAGTTGTGATTATAATTACCGAACGGAAATTAGTAGGGGTTCTTGTAGGGGCGGAGTAATATGTAATTATTACATGGCATTATTTTCGTGTATACGACTCACTTTATTTACTTATTGTTGTTGTAAAAGGTATGTTCTTTAGCGTTATTTTCAAACAGCTTCAATAATCCGTCTGAAACTCTGTTCCTAGTCTATTTATTACTGCGACTTTACGTTTGACTTTATAGTCACCGTGACTCTTCAAAATTTCCTAAAAGGCGACTCCAAAACAATTAGGGTGGCACCCAATTAGCAGTCATTTATGCGCTGCTCATAAAACAAGCGCAGCGAGCAGACGAACCGCCGCGTCATGACGTCGACGACGTCGCGTCACGTTACGTCATAGCCTGCGTCGCGCCTGTCACTTTGCGTCACCACGAGTAATGATCGCACTTGATCCCACGCTGCGCTTTGTTAATTAATAACTAAATTAATTACGTTAATAGCCAGACACAGTGTACGCGACATTTTGTTATTTTGCTAAAAACCGATATTAAACGGTCATGTATGGGAACTTAATTACAGATAGTGCTGTTAGTGTGAAGAGCCTGCGGTCAATATTTAGGCGCAATCATTAAAATATTAAATTACTTTGCGGTGCTGGGACTAACGAGCATGTGAAATAGTTGTTTTAATTGATTAAGTATTAGGTTTGTTATGATTTCGTGATAAATGAAAAATAAATTAGAACTTCGTTTTGTAACTGGTCGTAATGTTACTACAAGGTTAGTCAGAAAGCGGGTACTAATCTGAAAGGGTGTTAAAGTACCTATAATAATGAATGACTTTTGTTCTACCACTTTCCCCAAAAGTCAATAGTTAAAGAGAAGAGCTGTTCAAAAATTATAAAAAAATACGCTAATATCTATCTATCCTCAGCTATGATCAGCTGTGTTGACATTTTAGGTCATATTTGGTGTCACGAATTGGAAGCTTAATTTTCTGAATTTATAACTAAATCAGGGATGAAGATTTTTTGCAAAAACTAAATTAAAAAATAATATTGAATGGAAAAAAAATGATTTTTTAACTCTTGCGTTAAAACCACCATCAGTGATACTTTAAAAGTGTCTCACGGATTTGTACCCACTTTCCAGCTAACTTTGTATATCAACCGTGTGAATTAATTACAACCCATGCTAATTTGTCACAAAATTACTTTTGTTATTACCTGAAACGTTTTTATAACGATTTTATTTTGCTGTCGTAACAGTAACATAATCCAGCCAGTTGTATCTATTAATAGTTAACAAAGTTTTGATAGTGAAACATTAATTTCGCTTTAAGAACCGTTTAAAGTGTTTAAACATTCCGATTTTGAAACAAAAACGGTTGAAGAATGAGTAAAAAAGTTAAGGTTATCTAAAAATACGATTCACAATCAAAAGTTTGTTTACCTTTAGTATATTAAAGCCCGTATTAATAGACAGTTCTCATTTGAGAGATAATTCCAACAGCAGCTACCATAAAGTAGAATTTCACACATTTGTCTTTTTGTTTTCTTATTTTATCTTTAAGCTACACGTAAGAGGAATCTCTCAAATAAGAGCTGTTTATTAATACGGAGCTAATGTACTCGAAGAGAAATGCAAAATGGTAATTAGATCCTGTATTGTAATAAGATTCACACAATGACTTGACCACACAACACTGTTAGCAACAACACAATGAAACAAAAGACTGTTATATCGTCTCGTCCTTTATGTTATTACTTGCTTTAGTTATCGTGACTTGTTCCGCTTGCTAACCGTGCGCATTGTGTCCTTGCAAGACGGATTTCCGGAAATCCTTCCTTAGTTGTATAAAGGCGCATTTACATTGACCTCATAACTGGATCCATTCCTTCTAATGAACTGGATTGAAATGAAACGTTTACAGTAGTCTACTGTCAAGCCAGCGCTGGTTTCATCTACGGGATCAATGTAATTCCGCCTCAAGTAGCGGTATTTCACGTCATATTACAATAACTTGCTTTTCAAAATTTAAATTTACTGGGATTCCTAAAATGTTCTTAATCATAGCTATTTAGTCATTACCTTTTCTTTTCGATATATATTTTTTTATCTGCATAAGGTCAATAAGTATATTCCAGTCTTATTTTTTTAAATGGGGTGTATGAAAAGAGCCTCCACGAGTGACGATAATTCAGTACGTCCGGCGCACCCTGGGTAGTCAGCCTCGCTACCATCCTTGCTGACTGGCTAATCTTTTCACCACGGCATGAGCTATTCTTGTATACTCGTGCCGACACGATAGAAGAAGATTTTAAAAATTGTTTTATTTATGTTATAAATTATAATTGATAATCATAGTCATTAAATCTGTCATCTTTATTGATAATCATAGTCATTAAATCTGTCATCTTTATTGATAATCATAGTCATTAAATCTGTCATCTTTAGATTATTTCCAACGTGATTTTTTTAGATGTGTATTGACAGAATTCCAGTAAATATAAAACAAAAATTTCAAAATCTTTGGAAAGTTTGTTGTTCTTTCTGGAACGTCAATTGTTTCGAATATTCCATTTTTCAAGTTTGTCTCGTTATAATGTTTAATTCCATAAACCTTGTTACGGAACACCTTGTTATTGTTAACTTTGCGTACTTATTGTTCGCGTAACGTAGCGGCACTCGGCAGTACGCGCGCTCTCGCGTACTTTGTGTTTGAAATATTGTTCGAACGTGATTTAAGAATGTTCCAAGTTTTCTTAACGTTGTGATAATATTTGATTGAATTGATTTTTACTGAAGCGTTGGTAATGTTTTGAACGGGAAACCTAAGGACTTATTTTGAGGTGTTACTTTTCTATTCAAGGTAAATACATGCTCCAAGGTTGGTCTAAATACATCGACATCACGTTCCTTTTTCCTTTCATTGGTTGCCCCATCTAAGCCTCCATCGGCCATTGACCATCACTTTGTTTGACTAGGTATCTTGTAAAACTTTCCTAAGTCTAATTATTCTTTTCTGTTCTTCTTCTCCTTCTTTCTGCCTTGCGTTACAAATCTGTCTGTTGCCAGGGTCTGCCTTCCTGCTATATTTAAAACACTTTGCCTGATCTTCTATATTCTCCGTGATAGTATTTAAGGTAGATAACTTAAATACTATCATAGAGAATATTATTATTATTATCGTTCACAATATCTAGCCAGCGTGGTTTTGAGCTACCTCTTCTACGTAATTTTGAATTTCGATATAAGTTGCACCATGGTTCTCTATGAAACTCCTAGGTTAATACATAAACGTTTGTGAGCGTCTTCACTGAAAATTAATGACACGTATCTTAGATGTTCATGTCCATTTAAGGTTCTTTTTGTTTCCTCTGTTTTAGGTTGTATTTCATAATTTGTACCTATTCGTGTTACTGTACGAGAGCAAAATCAAATTAATTTATTTATTTCGTTCTATATCTTTTCTCCCGTGCGGGGACGGGCTAGAATATAAAACTTCCTCACCGCAAGCTGGGAATAGAAGCGTGTTGTAAGATTATACAAAACCCAGCACGCTTGGTGGTAGGATCTTTACGGTCCGCCTGGCTAGCTACCACCCTCACATTAAAGTCCGGCGCCAAGCAGTTTACTGTGTTCCGTCGTGTGTATGTGAGAGCCAGAGGGGTATAGGGGAATCCATATACATCTCTGTTACTTGGATTCGTGTGCTCCATCTTAGACCCTGACTGCGCTTACCATCTGGTGCGACGAGGAACCAACGTGACGAAGTAAAGTAATTAAAATAAAAACGTCGCAGCGAAAAAAATGAATGTTATAACGCAAAAGTTCAATTTTTTTTTTGCTAATATTACATAATAATTAGCACAGACTCGTATCCGTATAGTAAGTACCCACACTTCTGTTTATACAATTATATGGAGCGGATGAAAAAACGTGCGGTTTAATTAAATTCCAACATGGCGAACGTGACCGAATTATAAACTTCACAGTAATTATTTTTTTAGCGTTGTTGGTTTTTAATATATTAAACGTTCTGTTTCATGCTGGGTTAGCTGTTTTTAATTTAGAAATTTTGAGTGTTAAACATATTTTTGTAAAACTTTTTATTAAATAATGTTGAAGTGTTGTGAAAGTTGATATGGGCCTGAATCGGAAATGAGTAACACCATTGAAATTCCACTCACGTGCGATTGGGAAATAAAAAGGTAATATTTTATTTTGTACAAAAAATCAGCCTTATCTATAAAACATTCATGAAACAATTTTACCGAATTTAAAAAATTGACAATGAAATATTTAAGCAAAGTGTAACGAACTATACAATTCTGCGCACTATGCGAAATTCATCAATGATTCACTTTTAAGTTCACCCTTCAGCCAAGCTTAAATTACGCACTCAATCTACTCATTCTATTAGTCCACTATTGGGCACATGCGTCTTCCTAAAAAGTCACATTGGGCAGGCTTAGTTAAGACAGAGAGAGACTAGTACCTAAATCGGCTCTACTCGGCATCCGCCTCTGATCGCAAGCGTCCGTTCTCACTGCGCGTTGACGTCCGGACTTTAGCGACTGACGTCCGGCTCGTAATATTCTTATAGTTACCTATATATGTTGCTGGCTTTGTGCAGCACTCGTTAGCGTTGACCACTCAATAATATGGTACCGAAGGATCACTCCTAATAATGTGCAACTAGAAATTTACGACGGAATAGTAGATTTTGTATAATAGTAGTAAACAAAACAACATAAACAACGTATCATTGTTGTCTTATCTCAAGTATGTTCGAATGGTCTTTCAGTCTAACTAAAGATACGTCTTAGAACCGGGTAATTTACACGAAGTATTTAACATTGCGATCTGGGGGTCTACTCCCTAAGCACGAAGTCCGTGGTTTCAGCTTTAGTTACGAGCGTTTCCTACTCCCTATCACCTACGGGCATACGATTATTTCGGGGCCCGAACTAAGAATTAATGACAACATGATTTGCTAGTTGTCCCTACTACCGATGTGTTTTTGCCCATCCAAAAAGTTGAACTTGACACTTGTTTTGTTCACTCTTACGTTTCGGGCTACTTTCGGACGGGCGACTAACTTCGTTGACGGACTTAGTGAGTAGGCCCCCTGATCTTTGCAACTCAACAGTATCTGTAGATAGCCTAAATCTTACGATCTGGTCAAAAAACAATGTCTAGACTGTAGAAAAGATTGTTTAAAGTATGAATTTTGTTATAATTATGTGGTCGTAAACATAAAAATGCGCTGTCCATTATTTTAGTTTTGTTCGGCACCTAAGCTTTAGTTTAATAACCTGTATTTTATAAACTGGTCCTTCTGTACTAATCTTGTAACTATAACCTACTTCCGCCACGTCCGAGTAATAGCGAGCGCGAGCCTTTACTTTGCCGCATTTATTTCATTATTTGACAAAAAGAAATTAAACGCCTTTATAGTGCTGGTGTGGACGTAAAAGAGAAATGGATTAAAAAGGAAAATAGAAATAAAATGCATTAATACTTATTCTTGTATACTTCGTTAATTTCATCACAAGTTCTGGTCTTCTCGGATACAATTTAGTGATTGTATCCATAAGAATTGCAACAAAATCGACGACACGTTTGGTGCAGTGGCTAAGCGATTGGCTTCTACGCTCCGGGCGTTGGGTTTGATTCCCACACGGAACAAAATTTTTTTGGCCTACAGGTGGATGTTTCGGGTCTGGGCGTTTGTGTATGTGAGATTTGTGTCTGTAAACGCACCCCACGCTCCCCATACTAAGATTTCTATTGTATCGTACAAGAGAAATCTTAGTATGGGGCAAAGTTTTGTTCAAAAAAAAGAAAAAAAGAATCAGCGTAATGAAGAGCCTATATTTATCGTGGAATTTTCGCCTTCCACTGTTTATGATTCGCATGCCTATAAAATACTATTCTCTCATAATATACTTTATAAAGAAGATGACACATGATAAGCAACATCAAAACATTCTACTAGTAAAGAATATGGTTCTGACAAACTTTCCAAATAACTCATCCGAATGATTTTTACGAGTGCCATGTATAATACATCGCTCCACACATACGTCTGCAAGTATATCATAAAACAAGAAGTGGTTCTGTAATAACTCACTGTGCCCTAAATATGAAGTACAGCCAGTGAGAGTTACTTTACGGAGCTGCACTCTATTGATACGAGTTACAAAGTGATGTCTTTCCTGGCTTAAATAAAGCTAAGAAGTTTTTACTTCTTCTCTACTGCGCTGTTAGATCTCTGAGCAAAATTTTGACAGAGTCTAGTTTAAATTTAAGACTCACGTGTACATAGAATCATTAAGTAGCTGACTAGCTAGCACATCTGGCAGGGTCGCCATGTGGTGTGTGGCGCTGCAGGTCACAATAAAACTCAAGTACATCTTACGACTGTCTATACTATAGTCCCCTTACGTGCTAAGGTACACTTAACACTATACAAGGTTAGTCAGAAAGGGGGTACTAATCCGAAAGGGTGTTAAAGTACCCATAATAATGAACAACTTTTGTTCTACAACCTTTTCAAAAATACAATAGTTTAAGAGAAACAATTGTTCAAAAATCTCATAAAAAAGTCTCTAAAAACTATCTATCCCCAGTTATGATCAGCTGTGTTTACATTTTAGGTCATATTTGGGGTCATGAATTAGAAGCACCATTTTCTAAATTTGTAACTAAAGCAGATATGAAGAATTTTTGAAAAAACTAAAATGAAAATCATTTTATTTGTAAAAAAAATATATCGAATTTTGAAATTTTAACACACAAACAGTCATCAGCGATACTATAAGTGGGCTTCGGATTAGTACCCCCTTTCCGACTAACCTTGTACAGGCTGAAATTGTAAACACTCGACAAACCGAAATGGGAGATTGTACTCATCACTATGAACAACTTTTACTATGGGACCAAATCGGAAATCGGGAAAAAAAACAGATTTTCCCTACATTTATGTTTGCATAACTCGTCAAAATGTAGGGAACAGCAGATTTTTTTTACCGATTTTAGGTTTCGTCCTATAGTAAAAGTTGTTCAAAGTGATGAGTACAATCTCCCATTTCGGTTTGTCGAGTGTTTACAATTTCAACCTGTATACAAAGGTGGAGGTGTGTCACACACTACAAGAACATAATTATCAAACTTTTTATGACAAGTAAGCACCATCCTTAATTGAATAGCCGTCATTCCCGTCGTTCCAGACTCTTTATCAACCCAGTAAAACGACTTTAATCATCTAATTTGTATAAACCAACACTGTCTCAGGTTTCCTTTCTTTTCTTTATGTTATTAAGTTATTCTAAAGATAGTTAAAATTCTTATAAACTTGACATCTAGTTGAGTATGCAAAGAGTAATGTAACAAATCTCATAAGGTTAGTGAGGTGGCTGAAGTTCAGTTTTTCGGAGAGTTTGGCGCGTCAGCTGTTCGCTTTAATTACGAATACACCGGTAGAGTAAGCTGTTGGAAAAGGCAGGTTATACGGATTTTAGGAGACCTTTTAAATGTTTTATTTATGGTCTGTACAGTCACGAGCATCAACATGTATACAGGTAGTGAAATTATAAACTGCATTAACGAAGGAGTTGTAATGGAAAGATTGAAATATTGTTTACATAGTCTCTACGAACGCATACAAACTTAAGGCATTTAAAATATTTTGTAAATTCAATCGGTATTTAGGGAGAAAATCACGTGAATTTTGCTACATCTATATAAATTTAAAAAAAAGTCGTGACTGACTGATTGACTGACTCATCAACGCCCAGCCCAAACCCTTGGACCTAGAAAGCTGAAATTTTTCACAGAGGTACCCTTTATAATGTAGACAAGGAATAAGGAAGAATTTTTCGAAATTCAACCCCTAAGGGAGTTAAATAGGGGATGAAAGTTTGTATGGAAAATCGTCACTTAACGGGTTCAAAGTTTCACGCAAGCGAAGCTGCGGGCAAAAGCTAGTGTATACATATTGGTGCTCGTATCTGTACACACTAAAAGTGATACAGTCTTTTAATAGTTGAGCCTCATTAAGCAAAAGTGCAAAAGTGCAGAGCAAAAGTGTGAATAAAAATAACACCAACATGAGAATTCGCCGAACCGATAAACCACACTCTCATTTCAATGAGTAGTTGTATAAAGTGATGTAGATATTCTTATGCGCAGATAACAACGTACTGCGATCAATTCATCTGCCTAGGAAAATGATTACGACACATGAGTGTTTATTGCAGCCATAGTAATTATTAAAAAGCTCACTATAAACAGTGGTTGGTTACAAATTATCGTGATAATGTAGAATACGTCAATTAATGTTTAAATCTCCCATTTAATTATAAATGTAATTAACTTCCTTTTAAAGTCAAGCGATGAACCGCAACTTGACATGTTGGCATTGAATATTGGTTCCATTTGCAGCTCACACTTATTGGCGACCGAATTGTCGCTCGGACGCTCAACAAATATAGGAAAAATGGAAAAGACATATTGCTGTGTCTTCTCTGTGCCATCGATTTAAAACTTTATTCCGTTACAGTAGCGTTGATTTTTGATTGTTGGATTACTTAATAATGGTAGAAAGATTGGCAAAGTTTGTTGACACGGCTGAGTTGATGCGTAATCTCGTCGAGTATTCGTTTTGTGAACACACGGCTCGAGTGGGTGACGGAATGGAAGATGGCTTTTTATTATCGCTCCTCGTTTTGTTCCCGACAACAGCGGTTTCAATCGGTGCCTCAAAAGACCAGAGTTGGGGGAACGAAGTCGAAAGCGTATTACGTAAGTAATTACAGCTTTTGTATGCATCTCTATCTATTAGCTAAGACTTATAATAACAAGGAGTACGATTGGAAAATGCCGTGGAAATGCGTTACTTGCGAAGTATGTGCGATGTAACTTTGAATGAAAATTGAAGAATGATGTGGTAAGACAAAGTTGCTTTAAAAGATGATGACGTGACAAAAATTTTAATAGGAAATTATAAGGCGGATGTCAGTGGAAATGCCAGTAGACAACGCCCTAGAAGGATATACATCGAAGTTATTGGTGATGTTCTTCAAAAAGGACAGGTGTGTAGTGTTTTCTACTGACGTGCGTGTATGACAAGATGTATGACCGTGGACGAAGCGAAAGGAGTATGTAAGGATCGTAGCATGTGGCGTTCTACAGTTTCTGCCTACCCCCATGGGAAAAAGGCGTGCGTTTATGTATGTAAGTACTATTGAGTTATATAATCTACATAGAGATAATACATGGCCACGCGTGACCCTTACTCAAACTATATTTCGGGGCACTGTTAAGTTGGAATAAAGTAAGAGAAATCTGATCGACCTAATAAACTATTTTACACAAGAATTTATTTCTATTACATACACACTTAAATTAATACATACTTAAATCAAAACATAAGTGGTATACAATAAAGCACAAAAGTAACTATTAAAAGCTTGGTACAAGCACTCTCAGCTTGATATGTGTCGGCGCGGGCAGTGACGAATGCGATAACTTACATTTTTGAAACATTTGTGTTATAACTGTAGTGTTACATTACGCGTAAGTTATGATATGTAGCGAGTACACTGTAGCATTTGAGCTTCGCCGAAAGACGCTGAACGAAGTGAACTTGGTTGAATTATGTCATCAGCACCACGATATAGTGAAGCAGGCAATTTCATGGCTACGAAGAAGTATTATACTGCGGTCGGCTGTTTATTATGATTATTCTTATTCCTGGCTTGCTCCAGTAAAGCAAGATCAACAATGTATTCACCATTATTCGCTCACAGTATATGACTTAATCGCAAATCACAAAGAAATAAGAAAACTCTCGTGTTCGGAGCTTTGTACGCGCTAACTTGTCGGGAGCGACGTGTGTGATTTGCATGAGACTCATACATAAGCGCTCTTTGAGGCTTTGTTATTTAAATCAGTGATGTTTTATTAAATCCTGCCACTTTAGTGTTCAAGTATGTAGTACATAATATAGGCTAAATGTATTTTAACGTTAAGGTTTTTGGACACAGTATTAAAAAGTCAATTATTTCGACTGGTCAATGATGTGTATATGTTACTGTAAAAGCTCGAACATTGGTAAATCTTAGTTTTTACTGGTAAATCTTAGGATGTACCAACATAAGTTGGTAAATGTAAGGTTTGATATAAAATGAGAACATTTTTCGGGCTTTTACCATTAGAGTTTGGCACATGCTAGGTTTTACCAACGGCGATTAGTAAATGTTGGTTTTGGGAATTAAACAATATTATATAATTAGTAAGTATTTAACAAACATTATAATTACGAGTCAATAGCTGCAGGTAAGTTACTAACAATTTTCAAAATACTTTTTGTACTGTAAATTAAACAAAAATAAAATGTTGTTCTTACGAATTTAATACCTACGTTAACTGAGCTAATTATTCATTAATTGTTCTTATCATTTGGTATTATTAATTTCAGTTTGGTTACGAATAGTGCCCCGAGCATGCTTAGAAATTACTATTTTTCAACATTTACCGTGTGTCTGAGGTAAAATCTAAGATTTACCGAGGGAATGCTAGTAAAAGTCCGAAATTAACTATTATCACAGAAGAGTTCGGACTTTTACCATTAAGACCTGGTAAATCTTAGGTTATCTTAAATTTTACTGGAGAATCTTAGGATTTAACGTTGTTCGAGCTTTTACAGTAACATATAGATTACAAAATTTTCGTGTCATTTTGACAGTAGGTTTGTCACTTTAATAAAAAAATCATAACCTAAACTTTAAGCCTCTTTCGTTTTTACTACTAACACCAACTATGTTACCTAGACTGTACTCTCATACCACGTCACATCTGGTTCAAGCTCTCGTCTCGTACTATTCAACGCCATCGCCCGCAGACAATCGCGACTGCCACCGCGCAATAAGAAATATCCATTAATGCGGCTGAGCCACCTGCGCCGACCCACCAGACTACACATTTGAACAGTGTTCAACAGAAAACCAACACTGTAGCTATTGAATTTCATGGCATAATGCGTTAAAAGAGCTTCCACGAGTGACGATACTAAAGTACGTCTGGCACACCGTAATAGACAGTCAGCCTCGCTACCCAATCTTGCCGATTGGCGATTGATGTATTCTCGTATAGCTCGTGTTGACAAAAGAAAAGAAGAAGATGGCAGAAAGGAGACAATGGTGCCGATTCTCTTGTTCACGAGCTAAACTAAAATTAGAGAATTGCTATCTTTTACTAACATATAGCGCGAGAAAAGGACGGTGATAGATAACAACTAAGTTAGAGATGTGACATTAGTTTACGCCTTGAACTTCACCGTGTTTTTAGTCGACACGTTTTAAATGTCGTCTTTTGTATGGAACTTTTAGTTCAACTAAATTTGACAGCTCTTATTTACGCATGTCTCTTTCTTATTTTATTAGAGTGAAAAAGATGGCAATAGCCTAAATTAA
The DNA here is from genome assembly GCA_905220435.1 of Amphipyra tragopoginis. NCBI lineage: Eukaryota > Metazoa > Arthropoda > Insecta > Lepidoptera > Noctuidae > Amphipyra > Amphipyra tragopoginis. Next base: position 26,239,572 of record HG992009.1, on the reverse strand, counting down.
GTTTAGTTTGTCCATAACAGAATTGGCACCAATGTCATCGTTTTACCATATTTTTTCTGTAGTTCCATTAGTGTAGGATGTTTTGATTGGCTAGTCATCTGACTAGCAAACCTACCATCCATTGACAAACAAAACCTCGTTGGTTACACATAGATGGTTACACGCATTTGACTCTCACATTTGAAAAAAAAATATCTACAACTCGACTGACTGATATAATGACTCTGTGAGTCGATAAAAAAGAAAGCAGAAGAAAAAAGAGTGGAAAAATTTTAAACAGTGGCAAGTTTTTTTTTCTTTTTGTTGCAATGTTCCTGAACATAAACATTTAGCATTTTTTTAACTAGTTGGTGTCATGTTACACAACTAACTGTCCACAACTAGGTTTATTACAGTTTTGAAAAATTTACCTGCTAACCTATACCAAAAGAACCAAAAGCTTAAAAGACCGCGTCAAGTGAACACACGGCGCACACCACTCCAGTGGTACTTCACTCGACAAATTAAAATATTCCGCGCGAAGTGTCGCGTCACAATGGCGCGCGCTGATTGTTCAGCCGTGCCTTGCGCCACCGCCGATCTGATCCGCCCTTTCTAATTACTCAGAAGACTTTTGATTTTCACAGCCGGTATACAAATGTACCTATTGTGTTCCTGCGCCTTCAGATTTTTTTCAATGACTTTGATGTATTGGTATTTTTGAATGGTGAAGATTGAATTGAAAATGGAATGGGTCAGCTGGGGAAAAGAGAGAATGGAACAGCAGCTTACATTGTGAAATATTTATAATAATAGCTTTATTTAATTATAATCATACTTTATAAATAACTTTAAAAAAAGTAAAAACCGACATCAAAAAAAACTAAACGGAGTAAAATAATTGTCATATAATAAAATTATCAGTTTCATAAGTCGGTGCATTCAATTTTTTTCACCGTGGAATTACACCGACTTCTGAAACTGATAATTTTATTATAATTATGATAAAGATTTAACTCCGTTTAGTTTTTTTTAAATCGGTTTGTACTTTTTTTAATGTTATTTTATTTAATACTTTTTAGTGCCACAAATTACAATAGTGTACAAATTTTCGGACCACTACTACTTACCAATAGAACGTCGTCTATATACGATTTGTGTACCTATTTTTTTTTTTTAGTTTTTGTTGATTTTTTCAAAAAGCACTAATTCAGTTTCGATAAAATTGATATGGAACTAAACGAGAAGTATACCCTCTCAAACAAAACAAGAATTTTTCGAATCGGTTCATAAATGACGGAGATCTGAGGAAACAAACATAAAAAAAACATACAACCGAATTGAGAACCTCCTCCTTTTTGAAGTCGGTTAATTAATATTTCTCATACTCATGTTTTCTCGCCCATCTCATAAGAGAAACTAATTTTAATACACTCAACCATGTAATTAACTAAAGTACCCTTAAAGAAATTCAAAATATTCAACAACAATTTTACAAAGAAACTACATTTTGAAAATAACTAACTTAATAAGCCCCAAATAATTTAACTGAATTTACACAATCTAAGTTTATTTATTAAAACCAATATCTCTTAGGGCCCCAATTAAATACTTCGCAAGAATTTCTATCAGCGCGGTAACTTTAGGGGAACTTTAACAAAAATCCCCGCTAAGCCCTGAGACCTCAAGTAAATAATAAGTATGTACGGAGATCCCTTGAAAGCGTATCTGGTAACTTAGAAGCGAACTGACTTTGTGGGAAACGCAATGTAATGTTCCAATTGTGGATACTCATGCCACAGAGTAAAAAAAATTATGAAGACAATTTTAGATGTTGCAGTGAGAGAAGCATGTACCTATTTAGAATATTGATTGTATTTAGATTACAATGATACATGATTTATATGTACACTAGCTGCACCCGGCATGCGTTGCAATGCATTTTTTCCTACTTACTATCTACCTACTACTTACCTACTCAGAAACAAAATCAAAATAGTAACAAAAAGTTAAAACCATTTTCATGCAAGCGGTAAACAAATGAAGAATATGGACATACTGAGATAATTTCGTTTTTTTTTAAATATCAAAATTTTCTTTCATAATAACCTTCTCCTGACAACAACGAACACAACAAAAAATAGGGATTCATTTTTATATATAGATTACTTATCGCATTAATCTTTCATTTTCAATCAAGAGATAAATCTAAGCTACTGAATTGCTTCTGCCATATATTATATTGAGAACAAAAATCCACCATTCCATTAGGCGGTCCATTAAGCAAAGCTTCACCATCCGTAAGTACACATTAACTAACTATCCGCCGATATATACGTACAAAAGTAGCCGAAAACTACTAAATACCTTTCCGCAATATGCTCGTAAAATAGAGGTAGCTCAACATATTTTCTGGAAGTAAACAAATGACTGGTTTTAAACATCTGATTTTTTACTGTCATTAACTTAACGCCAGCAAATTATTGGGCATTAATGGCAAACCCATCGTGGGATTATACACTAGATACCCTGGGTTAGTATATACTCGTAAATCCATATCCGTAAACCGTGCACCTAGTTTTGACGTTTTAAAAGTGCCTGAAATTTGGTCTATTTGAAAAAAAAAACTGATATTTTTCTTTATCAGTTTTTTTTTTCTTCGTCTTTAATAGATGACTTAGTTTGCATCGCCTTAGCATTTTTTTCTAGTTGTTCCAAATAAAGAAGTTGATTTTTAACTAGAACTAGAGGATCAATTTTATTTTTCTAAGAATTTGTATCAGAATAATAACCAAATGAATAATTTCTCTACACTGTGACTCAAGTGTAACAAGTGTTCATAATATGAACGCGTTTACAACAAGAGTAATTTGGGCAGTCGATATGTCGAAGGTGGTCTTTAAGACAGTTTGATTAGTTGAAAAGTTCCCCTGTTTCCTACAGGGGAGGCAGGGGAAACAGGGCTGCCAGAGAACGGTTGTTTCGGCCATTTTCCGACTCATTGGCGAACAACGATGCGATCTCGATGAGAATACAATAGTTATTCATGACCTTTGTCTGAAATATAAGTGATATTTTCGTATAAGTTTTGTGAAAGGTATCGTAAAACTCAATGGCTTGAAACTGTTATTGAATTAGGAATGTCTTTGCTGTAACGTTGAGAATGCTTTGTTAAAACTTATCTTTTACTGAAAGATTTTTACGAAGGTACGTATATGTAAAGGAATGTCTCAAATAGGTTAATATGTAAAAAATGGTGTAGAGTACAAGGTTTTTTCGACCATTTTAGGTAACCGCGAATAGTATTCTCCGCTGTCCAACTCCCCCTATTATTTATTTTTACTTATTTCTTTTTATTAAATTATCTTCTTTGTCATGCAGTATCAGCCCTGCACAGCAACGTGGGGATAATGTGAGATATTACATCGCTTCCGAGGGCGGGAGCCAGAGTTTCGAGTGTGCCGAGATGGGCGCACTCACTCTGCGTGCACCCTGTATAGTGATGCTGATTATACGGATTATTCAAATTGTTGATGGATTTTTGGTGAATTTATTATGATGGCGATTAGAAATACTGCTGAAGATTGAAATACGTATTAAGAAATATTAAGCCCGGTTTCCACCAAAGCGGAGAGGAGAGGAGACGTGTTTTGAATAACCAATCAGATTTCGTTATTTCCACATCTCCTCTCCGCTTAGCTTCGGTGGAAATGGATTAAACTTAAGCGAAGAGGAGAAGAGATTTCTCATTTTTCTATAGAATAATGTGCCGCGAGCGAGCAAGCGGCGTGGCAGAGCGGAGATGGGTGTAGTCGCACGCCCTTTTTTCCGATGCCTCACAGCTCACATCTCCGCTACGCACAGCTCACATCTCCTCTCCGCTATGCATCTCCTCTCCGCTTTGGTGGAAATAACCTGCCAGCTTCGCAGCACATCTCCTCTCGTCTCCTCTCCGCTCCGCTTTGGTGGATACCGAGCCTTAACACGGTAACTGCTTTCTCCTATTTTTATGGTCAAAGATCTCAAGCACAATTCTTCCTTCTTCCAACTCCCCTTACTATCTTCCATTAACATATTTTTTTATTTAAATATCTTCTTTATTTCGCAGTATCAGCGCTGCGCAGCAACCCGGGGATAATGTGAGGTATTACAGCGTATTCGGGGGTGCGCGCCAGTGTTGCGAGTGTGCCGAGATAGGCGCGCTCACTCCGTGTGCACCCTGTATAGTGCGGCTGATAACAATCATGGATTATTCATAGTTTGGATAGATTTTTGAAGGGTATTTAAGTGAAGATATTCTTGTGAATTAAAGTATCTTTTGAGCAGGATTAGGAAACAGTTGATAAGTCGTTTTAACATATTTTTTGTTTTTAATTTCTGTGGCGTAACGATCTGCGTACAGGCATAAACTGCTGAATATGGACTTCTTCCTTAAACAATCATAACAGGGCAAACATCTTGGAAAACAAATTTTGAGGACTGGTTGCAATTTAAGTCCAGCTTTCTAACACAATAATAACCTGAGCCATCAAGAACGCGAATAAATTACAGATACTATCATCCAGGACCACAATAACTATAAGACATACTTTATTCACCATTAACAAATAATGATCAGGATATCGAACACCCAATCAACCGCAATTCTCCGGCTTAGGCGCATGATCGCTAAGACTCGCTCAGTGTTTGAATATTCCGTAATGAGGCGACCCGATACCGCAGAGCCACAGTAGATAAATATACAGTAGGTTATCTAAGGCCGCCCGCCGAGTTATTAGCCTACTCTTGCGTTGATACCCAGGGTTGTCGTCAAAAGTCGTTATATTTACAAAATGAAACCATATCAAAAATAACTGTTGCATTTAGTATAATACACATCACCTTACAATAATAAACAAAAAGAACAGACCTCTTAACACATTTTTTTCATACGATAAGCGAAACAAAAACAAGTGTCAAGTGGCCGACCCGAACGCCGGCCAAAAAAATGCGATGTACACACAAGTATATAAGTCGATCGTCAGACTACCGGAACCATATTTGGATTGAACAACACATCAGACAATAGAAAACATAATAATTTCAAAAGTAATTAATTTGCAATATTAATTATTGTGAAATTGTCCTTATTACAACTATACCTACGCGAAAAATATGTTTACCAAAACGATGTTTCGTACTCAATCCTCTATTTTATAGTAAAACTAGACTTCTTAAAATAAACTTTAGCTCTAAACATAGTATTCAGAAAAATGCGACTCGGCTACGCTCTTAATAAAGCAAATAAACTGTGAAATAAACAATAAAATACCATATTTTCTAATAATATTTAAGTATAAGTAGGTACTTACATTTCTGGTTGAGTAGGAAGTATGAAGAATGATAAGTCCGGGTTTGAGAAATCATTATTGAGGCACCCGAAAACACTACAATATTTTTTTCCCCTTTTTGAAGTCATGATACTCGTAATTTACGACAAGTGTCCGCCGCCCGCGCCGGCGAGAGTTGACGAACGCAAGCGGTCATGTAGCGTACGCGCGTGCTCACAGTCGCGCTGCACAGCCCGCACTGCCGCCACCTTATTCCCCCATATATTATGCTAGCGTGTGCGTGAAATCGCGTGCCGACATGGCGCGCGGCGCGCACGCACACATTCAAACCGAGAGCGGCACGTTTGTATGAAGATGTTTTACTGTATATTTATCTACTGTGGCAGAGCGGTGCGGTGCATCGGCGAGGTATGTTGGGTGAGTACCTGACCACAGAATACATAGATGCAGTAGACCCACGCCGTATAATGCGTGATCACTGAGATTAATATTTGACTGCGGCGCCCTGATACTGGAGAGCAGCGCGGTGCATCCGTCAGGTATGACGGGTCAGTGCCTGAACCAGAACATAGGACCTTTGCGGACGTTTGATGTGGATATCAAGGGCGCCCCACGAAAACGAGGCATTGCCCCGCATTGCTCAGAGTCAGTTATCTTGCATCAATGATGCTGCTGCTTATCACTTATAGCTAAGATAGTAAATTGGCAACAGACGCTAAACGTATACGAAGCACACGAGTCATTCGAGACTGTTCCATTTCCCCGTCGTATACCGTACCGAATATTCATGTGTGAGTTTCTTATCTTGCGTTGTTTAGTAATCCTTCTGTTGTTTCTTATTCAGTGGCTGACCTCTCCACTTCACCTTTAATATCAGCTATGCATAATACGGTCGTGCAGTGGAGGCATTACATGAACGAAATCCGTTTGTAATGTGGAAACATTTTGTGATAAAGCAAATGTTTTGGAGTAATAATGCGGGTCCGAATACTATCTTATATGAATACTATACGTATAGAAAACTGAAAGTTTCTTTATTTATCAACATCAGCGGTAACAATAATATTGAGTTAGATCGTAAAGAAACTTCTCTAAATTGTAAGATGTAAATGCGAACCGACAAAGACGTGAGCTATAGGTAGTGATAAGAAGTAAAAATATATATCTTTGAATATCGTTACGCTTCTAAATATGATACTAAAATAAACACGTGTTTCAAATAAATTAAAGATGTGTTTCTTTTTCAAAATGAAAAAGTCGAGTGGGAACATTTAATAGCATCCCATAATCGAAAACTTATTCCAAACGACGTGTGCCTTTTCAAGCCACTTCCAAGGCAAAGAGCGCATAGCTAAGCAGGGTTTCCACGCGGACGAGCAAACTCGTTGAAGATCAATCTTTCAATTTCTCGGTCGGGCTGCCGGCGCCGATAGTTTCAATAACACTCGCTAATTTGCATGGAGCAACCCTCATCATGCCACGTCACTAATAATAATTCAAAGAGTCCATCCGACCGCGCCGCTTAGCTTGTTCAACCCTACAAATGCGATCTAATCGGTCTGCTAAGCCGTACAAATTCAATTAGCGGGATTAAAAGCGAGCCGACAATGCGAGTCTAGTCTAGAAATATCACACGGCACATTGGAGATTTAAAAAGTTCCTCTGTTCATGTTGTGTGTGCCTTTGTGTCGGCGCCCCGAATTCGTGCCTTTGTGCTATTGTCATGAACAAATTGTCTAAATAAATAGACAATTAGCGTCCACATCGGTGCAATAATTTGTCAGATTATTAAGTTTAATCGGCGAATTAATTGTTTGGTTTGTACGTTGATTTAGATTAGTTTACATTTAAAACTACAGTTAGTGCGTGTTATTGTGTAACCGTATCAGTATTAGACAAGTTTAGGTTAAAACATTTTGATTAAGCGTTGACATGTTGTATAGTAACATAATGTACCCTGTCTACACAGACTAGTTTGCTTAAGAAAATGTAAGCAACCATAGGTTCAATTCCTGCACCCATAGTAAGGCAAATTACCTATTAGATGCGAAGCATCAGGCGTCTGACCCAACCTCTAATGAAACCAGATACTTGCGGATAGTAATATTATCAATACAGAAACGTAGTAACCCTTCTCCTTGATGTAATCGCTTTTACATCTCAATTCAAAATTAGTTCACAACATAAGGGTTATTACCCAGGGGGCGTGACTGTGTCCTATTTGTTTTAAACAGGAATTATACGACAATATGTAGGTAGTGCCTATTGTAATCAATTGGTATACCGATACTTAAAAATTTGTAACATCAATTCAATCATTTCCAAAAGTGGAAGTAAGTGAACTCTGAGGTAAAGGCTGATAAAGATGTAGGTAAAGATGAAAAATACCAAACCGAAACAAATTGGGTAAGGGCAGGAGAGTGATGATAATTTCCAAAAATAGCAACCTAATTAATTACTCAAGTACTGTAATTATCGACACAATAGATAAACAATGTCACTGACGACCCGGGTCGAGTTAATATCATAATCTGCTATTTCTTTTAGCGTTAATCTGACCTGCTTTTCAGATCCACTTATTTTCAGTATAAATAACCTTATTTTTATACCACAAACTCTACTCTAGCAATTTGCAATTATTAAAATTCATAAAATGGATACACTTGCAAATTACCAACGTACTTTCTAAAAGGTCAGCTAAGTATTTGCGTACTTCATCGCGTACATCGTAATTCGGGCCGGCGGCCGGTCGGGCCGCGCTAATTTGGGCCGCGGCCGGCCGTGGGGCGCGCATCGAAGGGTTGAGTGATTGATGCTTTTGGGAACACTTGACTTTTGAATTTATTAACGAGGATGAGTATTATAATGTTATCGTAATATGATTTAATAAGACGTATGGATTATAAGATTGTGTGGGAAATAGAAGTTATTAAAAATTGAAAGTAAATGTTTTACTTTAATTTTATTTAGTGGAAAACTTGGCCTTGTATGTCTGCATTTTTTTTAATAATAATAATTCGCATGATACTCTTACAAAAAAATACTGTTTATTAAAGTTTATTTTTGATGCGTTCTGTTTTTTAATACTAGGCTTAAATTCCAACTGAATATTCACTTTGTCACTCATAAAGCGTAAAACGGCACAACGTCATAAAGGCGGCTACACACTCCACCACCACGCGCTGCAAAGCGGTGGCGCGGCAAAAAATCGCTTGTTTTCACAAACAGCGGTGCACTGATTGCGCGCTTGTTACCGCAATAATAACGCGACACTTGGCGTACGCACTGGGATGGATAAACGTTGCGGTTTGAAAATATGGATATAGCTGCTTTTGGTAAAAAGTTGTACGTAGGCCAGCAAAATCTCTTTGGGTATTTAATTATGTATATATTTCACGAGCTTCGTCACAGAGAGTTCGTAGTTGATATTATGAATAGTCTCATGTACATATATTATACCTAAATACACTCACCGGCATAATTAGCGGAACGCAACAAAAAACCGTGTTTTTTCCATAATTTTGTATTGTACATTAACGTTTTTGTTTAAATATTGTATAATTAGGGTTAAATGCATTAAAAAGACAAATAATCAATAATCATTTAATTGAATTTGGCAATTTAAATCTTTAATTTGCTAAAATATCCATTTTGTAACTTTCGGCGTATATTTTTGGAATAATTAATTTGCTATTTATTTTACTTTTTTGTTTATTTTGCGTCGGTTTCTATACTGCTAGAGTTCTTATCAGTATTATGACATGGTTTTCCATCCAATTTTTTAATCGATTATCTCCTCTTAAGGCAAATTGTCCCCATACTCCCATGAAACACTTTTTTATCCTCTAATGTTTCTGGATGGCCGGATTTTTTTCTCTAACTCTCTTTCCGGTCAAGGCCAAGTCATATTCTATTGGGCTCATGTCTGGGATCCACGTTGACCCACCCTGGTGGGTTATTACAACATCTTATATGAAATTGTGGACCACGAATACACGGTCCGGTCACACATAATGGTGCATTTTTTTTTCTTGTCTGATAATTTGTCAAGTGGCATCGCATGAGGTTTTGGGATGTCTATCCTGCAAAAATAAGCAGCCAGTAAGCCTCCTTCAATAATGCCTAACTCCGTGTGCACTTCAAAACAAATGACACCCCAAACCATTACTGGAGCCTCCAGTATAAGGCGCATTCCTGTAACATTTGACTGTTTAAAGCGATTCCCTTTACGTATCCATATTCTATGCCCCCCATCCAAAAAATTTACATAAAAAAACAGCTTGTCCCTGAGAAAAAATCTCTTTCTAACTCCTTAGTCCGATCTCGGTGTTATTGAGCAAAACTTAATTTCACTACGCGATGACCTACAGCACGTTTTGGACATTCAGCAGTCGCGTTGGACATCAGATTACCTTCAATGAGACTTCGTCTTTCTTTCCGTATACTCACAAGTAAAATACGGACCACCTTCAGGATGCTACTGGTCCAAATAGCAGCATTGCGCCAATTTTTCATAGCCTGAACCGGTTTGAACTGTCATAAACCAATCATCAGCGGCGCTTTTTCCTTGATTTCTGCATTGTCCTCATCTTCTAACGAAACATCCTGTCTGCTTGTACCGATGGACATTGCGAGGAATGACTAATCTCGATACACCCAGTGCTTAACTTACTGCACGATAGGTTTGACTTTCATCGATCACTGTAACATCCCTCGTAACTTTTGTCACAGGTAAATTACTTCTTTCAGCCTCTACGCAATGTTTATTCTCCAAATGCAATGAATACACTAAGGCCAAACCACTACTACTTAAATAAAACAAAGTTCCGACCAAAAACACAAACGGTCAAAATCTTTGTAAAATCAAAACTGGGCCTAATTTACCTCTAATCGCTTAGGAAAATCAAATTTTTCTTTAACATGCATGTCCTAATTGAAGGTTCTTTTGAATAAAAAAATCGTCATAGCAATAGCAGTACCATTTAATAAAAAAACGTAAAAAATAAAAACGTTCCGCTAATTATGCCGGTGAGTGTACATATTAATGTACGGATCGCAAATATATTTTTTAGTTTTGTTTTGCTCTGCGTTTTGTTCAGTAAACAGGCTGGTATAAAAATAATATTATTTTTTCTTTCGCCATTACCAGTAATATTTCTGTACAACGGATGAGATAACAGGCACAAATACATTTCTACATCCACAAAAATCCCAAACCCGGAACAATAAAATAACCATTGGCCCTACAAATACTTGTTCCGTGCGGGAATTGAACGCGCGACCAGTCGCACAGCAGCCAAGCGCTCAGTCGGTCACTGCGCTAATCGTGTTGTTAAGTCATGAGTAGTCACTATGAGACAATTTGGATTTAGAAATAATTTTAGTAATATGTAACAAGCTTGTCATTTTATCCCTCGTCTAATAACTTTCTTAACCTTCGCGTCTTTACAACTAAGTGCGTACTTACGCACAAAGGTGTAAATGCGCGAAACAAGCGCGACCGTCGGCGTCGCCTGCACAAACACGCGATAGGAATGTTACAAAGCGAACAATTTGCTTTGTCCATCCATGCGTCGTTATTGCAACGCGTTCTACAACACTTTTATTTAGCCTTGTTACGTTCGCCGCATATTGTAGGCTGAAAGTGATGAAAATGTTGCAAATATTGGTAACTGTTGTAGCGGAAAATTCGCTAAAAAAATATTTCAGCACCTACATAATGGATAACATCACCGCTGCGAGAAGGCTCTGATTATAGCCAACGTTATGTGTGCGCGTAGTATCTTCTTGCTTAAAATGGTTTATGTCCAGCAAAACAGGGTAAGACATAAATTAAAAAAGTAAAAACCGACTTCAAAAAAAACTAAACGGAGTAAAATAATTATCATTTAATAAAACTATCAGTTTCAGAAGTCGGTGCATTCAATTTGTTTCAGCGTAGAACACCGACTTCTGAAACTGGTAGTTTTATTAAATGATAATTTATTTTAGTCCGTTTAGTTTTTTTTGAAGCCGGTTTTTACTTTTTTTATTTTATAAGTACTTTTTAGTGCCATAAATTACAGTTACAATAGTGTACAAATTCTCGGACCAGCACTACAACTAGAACGTCATCTACATACGATTTGTGTATTTTTTTTTTTGTTTTTGTTGATTATTTCAAAAAGTGCTGAATCAATTTCAATAAAATTCATATGGAACCACCTCTAAAATATGGCCTACCAAACAAAAAAGAATCATCAAAATCCATTCATAATTGTCGGAGATATAGCGTAACAAACAAACAAAAAAAAAAAGCATTCAGGCGAATTGAGAACCTCCTCCTTTTGAAGTCGGTTAAAAAAATGTAGCTTATTACAATGATATACCAATGCTGTTTACAAAATAGAGGAAGAAAGAAAGAAAGAAAAATTATTTATTTTGGATTCACACAGGCAGTTACAGAAACAAAAACAATATCGTCAGTGAAGTTTTAACAGTGCGGAAGTCAAAATAATATAATAATAATAATAATTATTATTATATTAATTAGATTAAAGCTCTCAAAGGGGCCTCTGCGCGTTGGACCTGTGTCCCCGTGTATGCCTTCCAAAGGACCGGACATCTTCCGCACGGAAGATGAGCCGTGATGTCCAAAGAGATACAAATAATAATAATAAATTTATTTCAGATAATTAAAATCCATATCTTGTTAGTATAAATATATTAGCAACAATATTAGCTTACAATTATGTTAGTATTGTTAGTACTTATCTTTATGTAGACTATATAAAACCATTCACTACCCTCACCCAGTGTTTTTGAATGGGGCAGTCGAACCGAGCAGCAATGACTTTCAGAATGCCATTTTTAGCACCCCGCAGACGCTGCAGCAAAGAAGCCGATTTTTTCCGAATTATGGCCTTGAAGCCGTCCGTGTGGGCTTCTGCAAACATCCCGGAGGCACTGCAGCGCCACGGTAGCCTTAACAACATTCTGAAAGCATTGTTATATTGAACCCGCAGGGTGTCATAAGATCGTCGCGTATAGCTCACCCACAGGCCGCTCGAGTAAAAAGATTGACAATACGCTTTAAAGAGCGTTATCTTTACTTGAGTTGTACACCGAGCGAACCTGCGAGCAAGCATATTGCTTCTCACCGCCAACGCCCTGCGTTCCCGCTCTATATCCTCGTCATCCTTCAGGTCATCCGTCACAATATGCCCCAGATATTTAAATTTGTCAACCAACTTTAGTGCAACGCCATTGAGGTATACTGCAGGCACATGGGTAGGTCGATGTTTGCCTACTTTGAAGATCAACAGCTCGCTCTTTTTGGAATTGTATTTTAGTCCATGTGCTTCTGCATATTGCTCGCAAATAGAAAGTAGTTTCCTCAATGCGTTTATCGAGGGACCCAGCAGCACCATGTCATCTGCATAACTAATGTTGTTGACACAGATACCGTCGATATAGCATCCGACATGAGTGCTGCTGAGTCTCTCAAGTAGCTGGTTGACGTACAAATTAAACAGAAGTGGTGAACTCAACCCACCCTGTCTGACGCCACATTCCAACCTGTATTCGTCCGACAAAGTACCGGCCCATCTCACCTGGTTTTTCTGGTTTGAGTACCAGTATCTGAGTAGGGAGATGGTATCCGCCGGCACACCCGCACCTCCTAGCTTATCCCACAGGAGGTCATATATAACAAGGTCAAAAGCTTTCGATAAGTCAAGGAAGCACGCGTATACCGGCGTTTTCCTCTCAGTATAGTACCTGACAGTATGCTTTAAGCTTAGAATGGCACTTTCAGTGGACAATCCTGACCTAAAGCCAAACTGAGCATCATGTAAGTCCACATGTTGTTCAAGAATGCCATTTAGCACACTGTCAAGTACTTTGGCAGTTACAGTCGCAAGCGAGATGGGCCGATAGTTAGTTTTGTCAGACGAGTCACCTGTCTTATTTTTAATTATAGGTACCACAATTGTACGCATGATCAACTCAGGTAAGTATGAGTGGCTCAAGCAGAGATTGAAAAACATCTTCAATACTCTTGGCAGATGCACACCAGCATATTTAAGATGTTCGATGCTGAGACCATCGTGACCAGGTGATTTACCCCTTTGCATATTCTTAATAGCTCTTGATACATTTTTCACTGAGAATAAAGTGATATTCTGTTTTCTAGGCACGATGGTCCCGGCATCGCTATCAGTACTAAGCGGAGTACCCAAGGATGACTGTACAGTAAATTGTTGTCTAAATAAATTAGCAATCATTTTATTATTTATATTTAAAAGAGAGTGAATAAAAAACTATTTAAAACGAGAACAAAATGACTTACGCACTGTTAGAACTTCACCGACGATATACAAAAAGAAAAAAGATATAAAATTAAACCACCTGCACAAGGCCAAAAAAGGCTCCTAACTCAGCAAAATAATGCGGTTTTCAGATAGGTCCATTTTCAGAAAGGCTTAAATGAAATAATATAGAATGTTATGATATTACATTGCAATCGCCGTCTCTACAATTCAGAAACGATCAACAAAAATCCTTTTAACTCAAAAATCTATCTGGCAACGTTTACCAAGAACAAACTACCTGAGTCAAGCGATTATATTGCTCATCAAAGTAGGCTGGCTGCAAACTTGGCGAGGGCCGCAATCATTTTAATTGGCTCGCCTTAGCGGCCCACTTCCCTCATTATCTCCGAAATTACTCTTCGCCATGAATATTTCGAGATCCCCGAGATCTCCCTTGAAGGGGGAGGGGGTTAATGCATTCTTCGAGTACAGTTTTAATTAGTTTGAACTTGACCCGGCGGAACTTCATTATATTAAAAATGAGGCATCGCTGTCTTCTGAAGAAAAATTAGTGTGAGGAAATGAATTTTGTAAATTAGTTCCGTAATATCTCCTGTGATTAATGAGGTAAGTTGGCTGCAGTTCTGTAATCACACTAAGTTGTGACAGCGAGAGCACGCTACAATTATAAGTTCTTTTACAAATAATTATCTTTAGAAACCCATTTTCTTGAATTACGGTGGAGAGGTAACTGATACATATCTACTTTGTTTTGTGTTAGAAATTGAACCGAAAAAGTTCACAGAAGACAATAAATCATACCAATATGGATTTACTCAAGTTACTCAAGGTTCCCAAGTTAGTTCTAAAAGTCAACTAAGGAAAAAAGGGTCCATTTAGACAAACAGACACGGAGTGGTAACGGACATAAGACTTCAAACTCTAACTACATATTTACACGGATTGCTACATGTAGCATCTTTTAGAGTTTTATAACCTTGCTTTTATGAAAAAAGAAACTCTTAACACTATGCACTGACATTTCATTCATATTTCGAATAATTCAAAAGAGCTAAAACCGAAAATAAAACGACGTCCTACCAGCGAGCGGAGAAGCACTGAAGCGATAAAAAGCGAGACGGATCGCGTAGGATGATATTCATGGCGGGATCAGCGGCAAGCTACGGTTTTTCACTGCTACAGCTCATAAATGAATAGTTAATGTGTGTGCAGCTGGATTTACGAATCGCGGGCTCGCATAGCTTAGTGTTAAGTTTAGAAGTAGTTACACTTTTTTGAGTGATTCTAATTCTATCGTTTTCAGACAGATGTGCAATGTGAAGAAATGTAAGAATTTAGTAAAACCCAGACTGATCTTTGCTTTACTTTTGGATAGTTTACTTAAGATCGATATTATGCTCTTTAAGCCTCTATTATTATTTTAACGGTACCTACATCGTATTATAAGTAACAATTTTACAATGTATTTTTATCGTGTGGGGACGTGCTAGAATATAAAACTTCTTCACCGCACGCTGGGAATATACGCGTGTATAACACGACAGATTCACCAAAACCCAGCACGCTTGGTGGTAGGATCTATACGGACCGCCTGGCTAGCTACTACCCTCACATTAAAGTCCGGCGCCAAGCAGTTTACTGTGTTCTGTCGTGTGTATGTGAGAGCCAGAGGGGTATAGGGGAATCCCTCTATATCTCTGTTACTTGGATTCGTGTGCTCCATCTTAGACCCTGTCTGCGCTTACCATCAGGTACGATTAGGGTCAAGCGGGAACAAGACAAAAAAAAAACTTCACTATAATTGCAAATTATTTCTAACTCAAAATTCCACAAAACTATAATACCAGAATTCTATAATTTAATTTATCAAATCAGTCGGCGAGTTCTCAAGAAAATCGCTACAATCATCAGTCCCCCCCGCCCCCTCGCCGCGTCAGCCGCGCATTTGACAAATGGCCGCCTCAAAGAATTAATGGAGCACAGAGCCTTAATATAACGTTTTCTGAAGTCGCGTTGTTTTGCACGGACAAATGTTTTGCATTGATAATGCTGACATGCAATAAATAGTGGCAGAAGGTCCACTCACCACATGTGATGACAGGTTTGCGTATACAGCTCCGTTTTACCTATCTATGTTGCCCTAAATTGTTACACTCGCATATTTTTATACTACAATGTCTGAACTTTAAAAGAGACCTAGACCTCTGAGTTTGTTTCGGATTTTCTTCTCAGAGCTAGTCAGATAGGAAATGTTGGCGCCATCTAGTCATAAAGAAACATACAAAATTGACTTGTAAAAGTGTCTGTGAAAGATTTATTTACAGAAATAAAAATCATTTATGTTTCTTGCAGTCTACTGCTGGAGAAAATCCTATCCCATAGTAATTTGCATGTCAGTCCAGCTCAGAAATCGCGCTAATTAAGTATCACTGGCCTAAAAATACAGCAAATTGGGTAAATAGTTTGTCGGTTTTCAGAGCCCAGTGGGTGATGAAAATGACCATTCTTACAATCAGTACATATTATCTATCTAGTATGACCTGTGTATAGCGCGTAATTAAGAATAGGCTTTCTGTAGGTCCTTCTTATTCTGTGATGGCGCACTGTTACCGCGTCGTATCGCGTCTAGCCGCGTGACATTACTCTTGTCATAAATTCAATTGCGGAATTCTTGAATCCAAAATGATTGTAGCTATTCAAATATTTGAATTAGATTTTAAGGTCAGAGGTTAGGACAAAAGACCATAATATTACAATATTTGTGAAATATTCGCAAGTTTTCCGTAGATCTTGTTATTTTAGTTATTTGTACTTTCAAGAAAGCTGTTGTGAAATGTGGTCTTCTCGTTTGATGTATACTATTGTCGATTTTCAAGAAAATTATGTTCCTGTAAACATAGAAACCAACAATTAATTTCTCCACACAAAGTGCACAACATACTTGTACAACTTGAAACCTTCGTGTCGTTTTAAGACGACAATGTACGATGTTAATTCATAGTAGTCTAGCACTAAGACCTAAGATTTAAGCGGAGTCCCGTAGATTACACTAACGAGACGTTCCTCTGGCTCTCAAATTAAATACTCAAAGGCACGGCACAAAGGAATAGGGGTTCCAAGTGTACCGGGAATCAGAATCACACTACTTTGCGGTCTTAGCACGAATTAATATCCTCGTTTATTTCGTTAAGCATCCCTTTCACTCTTAAAAGATAAATAATATCATCAAACGTACCGACTGTTTATATTTTATTTTATACACGTTTGTCAGAGGGTCCTCGACTTATACCAGTATAATTCGGGTCGCTTACGTTTTAAACTGGGTCGCATGATATCTCGGAACGATCTAGCTCCTTGCTACCTTGACACGTGGATTTAGACCGTATTACAATAATCATAGAGTCGAATTAAGATGCAAAGGCAACGTATGCAAGGTTTAACAGACAAATTCGGGTGCCGCGTCCTGAAAGTCGTAATTCAGACTCTGTGCCACTGTTATAGAGATTATCTTCATTTGTGCTTCGTGTTTGTCAAGCACTCGAGGTAAATTTGCAAAGGTGTAGGCGAGTATGTCATTGGAGCCGGTACTTCGGTTCCCAGGAGCGAAACAACCGTCACACAATAAGTACAGTTCTCGTAGGATACATGACGCGTCGTGTTCACTTTGACATGTTTTATCTAACGTGTTCTACATGTTTGTCAAGGGACCTGTCAACTCAGTTACGAAGTAATGCAAAAAATAAAATTGTACATAATTTAATGCTTATTATATTTTTGTTCGTCGTCTTGAGACCGTCTTAACTGAAATGTTTGTAAAGTTCTTACAAACGGTCAAGTCTTCGTGAAATAAACTGTTTTGTGCAGATAACACGCTTATAATTTGCGTTGACAGTTCAGTACAATTCTTGTTGCACCTAAGTAGGTAGTATTCAAACTTTTACCATTATGTTTGTCCGAAGAAAAATTACAGAGGTGTGAGTATTGAGAATAGTTTCGGTAGCCAATGTGGCTAACGTAAGACGTGTCTGTAGCAGGACCTATATTTTTTATCAAATAGGCTCTGTAACTACATGACCCTTTCTTGTGTCTATAAAAAGTATCCAAAAAGGAATAATGTGAGGTAACATAACATAACATCACGCCTTGTATTCCCGGAAGGGTTGGGCAGAGGTGTATAGTACACCCACGTTTCGCCGTTATGTTTAAGTCCCATGTAATAGGGGGCGAGCCTATTGCCATCAACCGGGCACACATCCAGACTCCGAGCAGCTACTGAAAAATTCCACATGAAAAAACCCAATAACATTTTGCCCGACCTGGGGATCGAACCCACTAGACTAACGAGGCAGTCGGGTTGATTATATTATGTTTCTATTCACTGAAACTAGTTAACTGTGTGTAACTGAATATATACCACGCTGGATATATTCATAGTGTATCGGCATAGCGTACCTATATATTCAATAGGCTTAGGCTTGTGGCCAGATTGGATTCCTCAGCTGAATAGGTAAGTGCATGCGTGTGTTTATCATTTTTACTACAATTATAATATGAAGTGAATTCTGTATTACTGAGTTTCCAATTATGAAAGTACCTAAACACGGTGAAAGAGTTAAATATAGAGGCAAATACAAAAAAATATGCAGTCACAGACTCATTGAGTAATACAAAATTAGTTAGAAAGGAACTAATAATCGGCAGGCCACTTAAAGTATCACTGATGACGATTTTAAAGACTACGATAATTTTTATTTCCATGTCAAATTATTATTGTTTTAGTTTTTTCAAAAAAACTTTATCCCTGCTTTAGTTACGAATTCAGAAAATGAAGCTTCTAATTCGTGAGCCCAAATATGACCTAAAATTTAAACACAGCTGATCATAGCTGAGGATAGATAATTTTAGCGTATTTCTTATGTAATTTTTGAACAGCTATTTCTCTTAATGTATTGACTTTTGGGGAAAGTGGTAGAACAAAAGTTATTCATTGTCATAAGTAATTTAACACCATTTCGGATTAATAGGTATCCTATTTCTGACTAACCTTATACAATATGCGTAAGTAGCGCAAAAGTTTTATCATTAAATGAAATTATCACAGTCCACTGTTGGACAAAGACTTTTCAGTAGTTGCACCATAAGCTGAGCACTTTAAAATTCAATCGACTTTTCAGATTAACTCAAATAAATAAAAGACTACAAAAGATACAGATACAAAGCAAAATAAAATACACTTAATTATTATGAAAGATCCACTTAAAACAAAAACTTAATTAAAAGTTCACTTCACAATATATTTTATTTTCGATAAATCAAAACTGAATTTATGGTCGGCGTATCAATTGATCGCTTTCGATATTTTACTCTCCCGCCGTATGATTTGCACTGACAGCGGTGGAAATTAAATCTTTTGATGCGATGTTGCGTTTTCATTTTAACAGCCGTGTTTAAAAGAAGTGTTCGGGAAATTGTTTATTTTTGAAATAGGAACATTTCTGTACGCTCGGGAATTATTGAGCGAATTTAGATATTCTGTTTGCCGTTGTAATTTGGTTTTAGTACGAGCGTGAGTTTATAACATACACAATTTACATACATACATATTTAATTCAAAACTTATTCAGAGTGTTAAACAAAGTTAATACAGCTTTAGTGGTACCTACGCGTTGCATTGTTAAATAAAGGCTTTGGATGTGTTGATAATAATGATGATGAGGAACTGGCAAGTTATATGGCAGTCTTATAATTATTTATAACATTAATAGACGATATCTGTGGTCTAGTGGTTCGAGTGTCGGACTGCTGATCACAAGGTCGTGAGTTCGATTCCCACAGGACACAAATATTTATGTGATGAACATAAGTGTTTGTGTTGGTCTGGGTGTTTCTTATGTATTATAAGTATGTATTTAGAAAAAAAAGTATATAAGTATTATATCCATTGTCTAGTACCCATAGTACAAGCTTTGGGACTAGATGGTACTGTGTAAAAAAAAATGTCGCAAAAATATTTATTTATTTATAATTTATCTATAAAAATGTATCTGTACAGCGTATGCTGACTATTAATCACAGTGCCGACTCCGACGGCATGGCGTTTGATTGAATATTTCTGATTACTCAATAATTATAATAATTCGATGAAATAAAACCACAAGTAAAAAGTATCATCATCTGCCTAGCCTTTTCCCAACTATGTTGGGGTCGGCTTCCAGTCGAACCGGATGCAGCTGAATATCAGTATTTTGATATTCAGTAAATACTGAATATCAGTATTTACTGAATATCAGGATTAGTTTTTTGGGGGTAGTTGTAATATATAGACCTGAAATTTTTGCTCCCAACTTTTTATTTATATTAAATAGTTTTTTGTTAATTTATTTGTATATTTATGACTGTTATCAGTAGTTAACTGTATCTACCTGCCAACCTAGTGTTTACTCCGTTATTTAAATTATTATATTCACTTTTTGACACAACATCTCACTATGGACTCAATAAGCCGCAGCATCACAGACATGAGCAACCTGTTTACTCAAAGGATGTCAGAGTTTGAGCAGCAGTTACAGAAAGCTCCAAGCACTACATCCTCCACCACCATCCTGAGTTTAGCTGCCGAGTTTGCAACATTCCGGACCTTCATTGTTCAGGCGCTTGGCACCCTCCAACAGCAGGTTGAGATTCTTGCGCAGAGCATGGATAACATGGAGATGCGTGGGCGCCGAAAAATATTGCTGTTGCATGGAGTGTCGGAGTTGAAGGATGAGAAGACTACGGATGTATTGACAAAAGTGATCAAGGATCGATTTAAACTTGATACATTCACAGCTGCGGATATCAAGCGATGTCACAGGATGGGGCGTAGCACATCCCAAAAGTCCAGACCAATCCTCTTCAAGCTTCATGATGTGGCTCTCCGGGATGAGATATGGTTTGACAAGACCAAGCTGAAGGGCTCAGGTATCACATTGTCAGAGTTCCTCACTAAGGCCAGGCACAACGTCTTCATGGCGGCGCGGGATAGATTTGGTGTGACCCAATGCTGGACCAAGGAGGGTGTTGTGTTCGTTCTCGGGTCTGATGGAACGCGTCATCGTGTGATTACGCATAAGGACCTCAACAAGATCGGGCAGCAGCCGGAGCAGGTCACAGTGCAGCCGGCTCAGGAAATTGTAGTACCGGTCGCTGCTGTGACGGGCGCAGCGACGAAAATCAAGCGTGCTGCGGCCCGAAAGTGAAGTGTTGTACATCATTTGTTTTTGTAGTCCAGGTAATAATAATAGGAGTCCTTGTAATCTTTTGCGTATGTACAGGCACCCTCTTTTCATTTATTTATTATAACCTCTCTGTTAATGTTTACCAAGGACTTTATATAGAACTGGACCGAGATCTTGGCAATTTATATTATCTAAAATAGACTTTATATGCAGAGCATAAGACTTAATATGGCTTGGCAAACATTACGGTACACTTGAAATAGCAATAATTGTACCTTGTGTCCCTGTCTAATACACACTGTGTGTTGTCACGTAAATAGAAAATGCATATTCCTAAATTAGTAGAATTTTTGAACTAAATGTACAAATTCATAAACCAACTTTTTTCATCTTAATTTATCCCAAGAGACGCGATACAACTATCGGAACTTTTGTTCGTCAACGATTCGTTGTAAGAGGACTTTTTTTCGTCAACGTAAGGCCAGGAGGCGATTTTCATATAATGTGCTTTTATCTATAGTTTTTTGACAGCTTGATATTAAGTCAACGCATTTATTTCAATTAGACCATATAAAGACACTTTTGATTTATTAGGTATTTATAATAGGAAAAAAAAGAAGTTACTGCCGCGTTCCAAAGTGTAGATTCCTATGGATTAAAACGGGCAGTAAACTACATGGTTACTTTTTTGCATCAAAAAAAAAAATTGGCATTTCGACGCATTGTCCATAGAAAAGCTGTCAAAACGTCAAACTCATTCCTTACATAAAAGTTATCTGACGATTGAAAAATCAGCCCTAAATATTATAAATTAAACGATTTGATTGGTACCTATAATAAATATTTTATTACTAATTTAACAAAAAAAATCTAGGTATTCTCTCTATCTGACTCGTAATGAAGATAAGAGAACTCGGTTTGGGCTTTTCTATTTAGCTTCTTCTCAATGGTAGTAAAAAAAATACAAATGCTGATAACCCCATTTGCATTGACGTAAACCGATAATTTGAATTAAAAAAAATTTATAATTGGATTTATTACACAATTAATTTGGAATTTGCGTTGTAAATGCTTGCAAAAGCGAATATTACCCGGACTGTGGAATATCTTTTCACAGAAAGGGTTTTTCATTACTTGAATTTTCTTACCGTTAGGGTGACCATGATACTTCTAGTAGCAGTACATACAAAATCTAAATGTCTAATATGGGATTATTTTTCAAAGATTTTTATTATTGTAACTCTAAGACCGCAATGATACTCATTTTCAAATTTAAATCAAGGCATTGATACATTATTTAATAGCTCTAAAAAGCAAAAGTTTCACGTTCAAAAGACCTTTGTGACTCTAAATAAAAGAAACAACGTGGTTATGAACGTACCAACGTGGATTAGTTTTGTCAGCTTTTTTTAGCGCGTAAATTTAAAAAACATCTCGAGTTGTTTTGTTCCCCACTACATCGATGTAGTTATTAAATACTTTAGTTAATGCAGTTTTAAGTGTTTTTTTAGGTAAATTTGTTTCCGCAGCGTGATATTCTGTCATCATTCAGATATCTGTATCACAGTCAGTCGATCGAAGTTGTCAATGAAATTGTAAACTAGCATTTCGTTGTGATTTCATACTTTATTGTGAATCCTGTTTCAACAATGTCGTACGTTCGTTTACTTACCTTTATCAAAATATCGAATTAAATCTAGGCACATAGTCTCAGTTTTTTTTATTAAAATGTATATAAAATGTGATGCTTTTATTTTTAGTGAAACAAACAAGACGTCGCCGTCGTGTTAGTATGACCAAACTGCTTCACCTGTGGGAATTTTTAAATAACTTTAAATAAATTGCATATAATATTGCAATAGGTACCTATATTGGTTTATAAATTTCCTTTCATCAATTTGGAATGGGTTATTTATTTCCCTAATGCGACGCTGTCGCTTTTTCTCCATACGATATTTACTCTCTAAATATTCAAATATCTCGTACTCGTCACACATTTACAAAAACAGTAAAAAGTGTGATCTAATAAACACTTGTAATTTTTATACAAAGTATCGAGTTTAGAAAGTCTTATCGACCAAATTTTAAGTGGGTCCTCACAACAGTTTACCTCTAATAACAAAAACAATGTTGAATAAGCTCGTAAATATTAACTTTTTCAAGATCGCTTATTTTGACATTACAGCCGCTCAATATACACTCTGCTGCTATCAAATAACACATCATGGTATGAAAACTATACAAAAGAAAAGGTGAACGGATTTCGTAAACGTCAACTTAGCAGGCCTGCTACAGGCCTGCTTTAACGATGTCATAGTACAAAAACGCAGGGCAGTTCAACTTCCAGGCAACTTCTGCCCTGCTTTAAGAGGTCATAGTAAGCCCCCTGACCCAAATAGGAGCGGCGGCGCGGCGACCTATAGTCCCAGCCTAACATCTGAATATAATTACAAAATGTACCTAAACAAAAAAGGAGTAGTATGTACCAGGGATGTTACGGAGGTGGTTTTATCGGAACCGACGTCGGAGTCGGAGTTTTTAAATTTGGTTTGTCGGATTCGGAACCGGAATCGGAGTCCGAGGCGGATTCGGAGGTGTTAGCAGAAGAGAGATGTGTTAAGGACAGGCCTAATAAAATAAAATAGTATTTGCTTAATTTCAGTCAGCCTCTTTAATTTCAATTAAAAATAATAAACCTACATACTTAGTAAAGGCGCAGGCGATAAAAAAAATGCTTCGACCTCCTATTCAAACCTACGATTTAAAAGTATCGGAGCCGAAGTCGGAATATCAATCGGAAGTTCCGACTTATCGGAGTCGGAGTCGAAGCTCCGTAACATTCCTAGTATGTACAATAATCGTGTAAATGTTAGAAGACATTGCTAATTATGGTTATATCTTTTTCCGATTGGTTTAGTTAACTTGCGGTATAAAGATATTGTAATGCTTTAAAGGACATACAATATTTAGTAATACTAGGCAGGACTTATTACACCATAAGTCTGCCATATGGTTACCCTTGTGTTAGAAAGTGACAAGGCGTACACTTATACCTATCTCACGTGATTCGCAGAAATCGACAAGTACTCATTCCAGTTGTACGTAGTACTTATTACTTCTATGATGTTTACTGTCAAATCACTCATTCAATAATATGTCATCTTGATTGCGTTCCGTGTCTGTGTCATTGTACTTTTTCAGCATTTGAACGACTCTGTTACACGAATTAATTTATGTTTATTTTATTTTTGTTTAATATTGCCTGGACTACCATTTTTTCTTTTAGTTATTCTTTTTTACACATCTGGCAGGTGGACAATCATATTTTGATTGTACATATTTTTTGACGTATTTATATTATTATCATTTATTTTTATTAATCTATTTTTATTCAGTATCAATGTTCAGTCCTGACTGTAGCAGCGATACTGATACTTTTTTTTCATTAAGTAGCGATGATGAGAGCTTTGCAAGTATTCCTTCGTTAGCTGACACTCTTGTTTCACAGTTTTCTGATGTTACCAAGAATTTTAATGTCGTCCACATAAATGCCCAGAGTATTCCGGCTCATTTCCCCGATATGCTGGCAAGTTTCGACTGTAAGAATATTCATGCAATTCTTGTTTCAGAGTCATGGTTAAAACCATGTCTACCTTCATCTTCTTACTCTCTCCCTGGCTTTCAGCTTATAAGAAATGATCGTGCGGTGGGCGCTGGTGGCGGTGTGGCCATATATCTTCGGACTCATATTCCCTTTTCTGTTATAAATATGTCCGCACAGCCACCTCCGTCGAATGCCGGTGAACATCTGTTCTTGGAAGTTGAACTGCACCATTCTAAAGTTCTCCTTGGAGTATACTACTGTCCTTCTCTTCGCATTAATTTCTTCTCTTCCTTTGAACTTATCTTAGAAACATTAATACCTTCTTACAGTCACACTATCATCATGGGTGACTTCAACACCTGTCTCCTTAAAAATGATTCGCGTTCTTCTTCTCTTCGTCATATTGCTGAATCGAGTAATCTTTCCATTCTAGATCTTAGTGCTACACACCATTTCCCTAACTCAGTTCCTTCTCTACTTGACCTTATTTTCGTCTCATCTACCCAGCATGCCGTTAAGCATGGCCAATGTCCAGCAGACGCCTTTTCCTATCATGACTTGATTTTTCTTTCGTACAGGATCCGCCCTCCAAAGGCAAAGTCTAAAACTCTTCTGCTACGCAATTTTGGGGGCATGAATCTCGATCGTCTTCGGGAGGATGCCAGCAACATAGACTGGACTTCTCTGGGTACATGTACAACTGTTGATGAAAAAGTTGATCTGGTCACTTCAAATCTAATCCAGCTCTTTGACCTGCATGCGCCTATTCGGACTGTTAAAGTGAAACACCTTCCGTCACCTTGGCTCAATGACGAAATTAAAGTGTTAATGACTAGGAAGGTAGCAGCGAAATTCAAATATAAAATTCGTCCTAACGATGCTAACTGGGATAAATACGTTTCCATTAGAAATCACTGCAATAAGGTGTGTAGGAATGCACAGCGCCAACATGTCCATAAATCTGTTCAAAACGGAGATCCAGCTAAAGTCTGGAAGTTTCTAAGATCAATGGGGGTCGTTAATCGCGTAATGAGACTATTCCTAAAAATTTAGATATTAATTTACTTAATAACCATTTCTCATCTCCGTCTGACTTTGATAGAACTATTAAAGCTACTACATTAAATTATCTTTCAAATATTCCGACACCTGATTATTCCCCATTTGTCATTACTCAATTCTCCGCGTGTGATGTTAAAAAAAGCATCGTATCAATAACATCCAACGCTGTTGGATGTGACTGTATCAGCCGTAACATGATCATTCCCATTCTTGATGAAATTCTTCCTGTCATCCTCCATGTTCTCAATTTCTCCGTTTCCAGTAGTGTCTTTCCCCTTGCATGGAAAGATGCCCAAGTTATCCCTTTACCCAAAAAGTCGAATCCTGCATCCTTTTCTGATTATCGTCCTATATCTATATTACCATTCCTTTCTAAAGTCCTCGAAAACCTTATACACCATCAACTCAGCACTTTTCTTTCCAAATTTAACCTCCTAAATCGTTTTCAGTCTGGATTTCGACCTGGACACAGTACTACCTCAGCCCTCGTGAATATTACGGATGATATTAGGTCAGGCATGGAAATCGGAAACTTGACGGTACTTGCATTGCTAGATTTCAGCAATGCTTTCAATACCGTGGATTTCGATATTTTGCTTGGCATACTTTGCTCTTTTAACATATCTCCACCGGTGATTGATTGGTTTCGTAGTTACCTGTTTGGTCGCCGACAACGTACTTGCATCGAAGATACCTTCTCTTCTTGGTGCAGCACTTCTGCCGGTGTGCCTCAGGGTGGCGTTTTATCCCCTCTACTTTTCGCGTTATTTATCAATTCTATCTCTCACCGACTTACTTCTTCCTACCACCTTTATGCAGATGATCTTCAAATTTATAGCCAAGCCCCTATTGGAAAGTTGTCAGAAGCCATTGATACTATAAATCTAGACCTGGCTCGAATAGGTGACTGGAGTAAAGAGTTTGGACTGAAGGTCAACCCCACTAAAACCCAGTTGACTGTTGTGGGCAGTTCTCGGACAGTCTCCAGGATTGACTGGACTATACTTCCTCAGGTTTCTTTTAATAACACTATAATTCCTATTACCAACAAAGTTAAGAACCTGGGGATTTATATTGACAGTACCCTTTCCTGGAATTCACAACTGCAGGAAGTCAGTCGTAAGATGTTCGCTTCGGCGGGCTCCCTTAGACGCCTTCGAAATTTCCTTCCGACTGCCACCAAAATTGCGTTAGCACAATCTCTTCTTCTCCCTATCCTTGACTACGCTGATGCCAGCTATCTTGATCTAACTGAGGACCAATTTGGAAAGCTTGAGCGACTTCAAAACCTTTGTATCAGATTCATATTTGGTTTGCGTAAATATGATCATGTTTCTGAATTTCGTACAAAGCTCAAATGGCTATCTATTCGCCTTCGCCGGAATGCCCATATACTTACTCTGCTTTATAATGTGCTATTTAATCCCTCCACCCCGTTTTACCTTAAAGAACGCTTCGAGTTCCTCTGTGACACACATTCTAGGTTCTTGAGATCATCAGAAAATCTTAAGCTAAAAATACAACAGCATTCCACTTCCTTTTTTGACAAATCCTTTACAGTTCAAGCTGCTCGCTTGTGGAATGCATTACCACTCAATGTGAGACGTGCGCAATCACTGCCAGTTTTTAAAAAGCTAGTGAAGGAACATTACTTGTCACTTTAATTTGCTATTTCTTGATTATTATTGTTCTCATCTCATCTTCTTTGTTTATTTTTATTTGTATTAATTATATTTATTTATTAGTTTGTTTTAAATATGTATTTTTCTTTTAGTTATTTTTATAAATATTTGTGTAATTATTGATATTTATTTTATGTTATTATATTTAAGTAATATTATGTACGCTAAGTACTTGTACACCTAAACTGCCCGTAATCTCTTTCCGTTCTTCCAGTCCATACTAAGGTTGTCTGGAAGAGATCGCCTTGTGCGATAAGACCGCCCATTGTACATATATTGTGTAAATAAATGTTTGTTTTCGTTTTTGTTAACTGGTGTATTATGTACAATAAAGAGTATATAAATAAATAAATAAATAAATGGAGCGACTGCCTATCAGACCTCCACAACCCAGTAACTGGGTAATACGATACTCTTGGTAAGACTGGTTGACAGACTTTCTGGCTTCTGACCAACAGTAACGACTGTCAAAGATCTACAAATGACAGCCGGGACCAACGGCTTTACGTGCTTTCCGAGGCACGGAGGAAACTCGCTAGGGTAAATGGTCACCCATCCACAGACCAACCTCGGCAAGCGTGGCTTAACCCGGAAGATCGGTCTATGCGGCTGTAATTATTTAGCCACGAGCTCCTCTAACAAGTAAAAGTATGCTTCACTATAATGTTTTATTTTATAGTCCATTCTATTCTGATAGTTTTCTTATTATACAAATGAAGTAATGAATGTCAGTTGTTTTGTACAGAAACGAAAGACCCATTCACCTCAATCTTCAGTTTTAAACATTCTTCATTCAAATGTAAAGCGTGTCGCGAGTGCGAAGATACCTATAGTTAAGTAGTTTGCTTGCGTGACGTCACGTCGTCGGTGGGGAAACGGACCGAGCGAGCGAGCTCGTAGCGCCGGCGGCGCGAGAGTGGCAGACTCGAACTGGACGGCGCAGGAGCAGCATCAGTAAGTGAGCTTATACGTTTTCTCAGTGCATGCATGCAGCTCTCAGATTTTTATGATGTCTTGTGTATTTACTCAGATACCGATGCGTTCGGACTGTTTGCGAACAGTGCTCAGACTTCTCAGATTTTTATGATGTCTTGTGTATTTACTCAGATACCGATGCGTTCGGACTGTTTGCGAACAGTGCTCAGACTTCTCAGATTTTTATGATGTCTTGTGTATTTACTCAGAAACCGATGTGTTCGGACTGTTTGCGAACAGTGCTCAGACTCAGACTTCTCAGATTGATCAGTAGCAGACCTATAACAGCTATGCGAGGCTTGGGGTGGCTAATAGGGGAGGTTGGAGGCCACTACGGGGGAAACCCCCAAATACTAACAGCTCAGTTATCAGAACCAGCCGTAACGTAATCAGTACACAGATATTAACAGTCTCAGCCACTATAACGTTATTTCACAGTGATTGATTTGTTGCATTTTTTATGCAGTGACGTGTAAATCAGTTCAGATATTCGTTGAGTACCTGACACAGAGGTAATTAGCGACATGGTAGAGATGCTGGGATCTCCCAAATTAACTATCGTGTTATAATAATTACACGGAACAATATTTTTTTGCGTAGGGTAATCAAAGAATTTCTTACAAAAGGTGTTCGTGTTCGTCACATTTAGAGGTCATAGATTTAGCCATGTATCTAATAAGCTATTGACAGTCATCCAATAAAGGAATTCCTAAGATATTGTTAAAAAACAATAGATTAAAAAGTTCTTGGAACATTGTAGGTCGCAGTTCGGATTATCTCAAAAGTAAATAAATAAAAAATTAACAACATATCTACTTCCTAGTAAAGGCACATCAGAGTGCACGTTAAGTGGAATTTTGTTAGTCATTTATGAAGTGAATACGCGTTGTGTGTTGTAAAGTGACCCAGATTTTTTGCTTCGATATTTAAACGTTTCTGAAAAATCAGTTATTCAGATAATAATTCTAATTCACGTACAAAATATCAGCACCAATAAAAATCGACGATTACTTTCAACTAGCTTTGTTTTTGTCTAGTAGTACATAAACTTTGACGATAGCACCGTCTTTCATTGCTTCATTGCATAGTAACATTACTATCAGTGTGTATCTATACAATGTTAGGTACGTACGTAAACAAGTTTTGGTCACGTCGTAATATTTATATAATATGAGATCATAAGCACACCATACTTTAATTTTCATACTGTGCAATAGTTTTACTATCAGACAACTTGTTTAAATGTGTGATTATAACTATGTTACTATCTAGTAAAATTAAAGGCAGCTTTTTAAGTAATTATGTTTAGAGTTGCGTTTTACATGAAATAACTTTGTTTTAGATTATTGGACGTTACACATATACGAAGATAACAGTCACCAACTTACTCTTCGCTATTGTAGGTACTGTACTCGCTCAAAATGGAGGACGTCATCCAAACCCGTTTAAAGATAATTTACGATTCAGTTCAGTCTTGTATAAGCTCCGCTCAGTGTGCTCTCGCAAAGATAGAAGATAGTGATACCAACATTAACGACTTGGAATTGATAGGTTCAAAACTGAAAGGTGCCAATCAGCGGTTTGTCACGGAAATTCACAATTATTGCAAATTAGTGACAGCACCTAACGTAGATGAAATCAGCCATTATACGGTTACTCAAATTAAAGCCGAAGATTTGATATCAGAAATAGAGGTTACTGTCAAGCGGAATAGTCGGAACCAAGGAACGATTTCTGTTCGCAGTGAAAACCATAACATCAGTAGCAAATTGCCTAGGATGGAGTTAACGAAATTTAAGGGCGATGTTCTCAAGTGGTATCAGTTTTGGGATCAGTTTTCATCAAATGTAGACAATAGAAATATCAGTGATGTGGATAAATTATTGTACCTTCAGTCAGTTCTAGAAGATGATGCGAAACAAGCAATTGAAGGATTAGACACGACTAACAAAAACTACCGTATAGCTGTCAACACGTTAAAAGAGAGGTACGGCAAACCTGCCGCGATTATCGATGCCCATTATGTAGCGTTATATAGAATCAAAACAGCACCGACTAATCAAGTCAAAGATTGTCGGCACGTTCTCAATGAAATCGAGAGACACCTTAGGGTATTGAGCTCCTTGGGGGAAGACGTCAAC
The DNA here is from genome assembly GCA_905220435.1 of Amphipyra tragopoginis. Taxonomy (NCBI): domain Eukaryota; kingdom Metazoa; phylum Arthropoda; class Insecta; order Lepidoptera; family Noctuidae; genus Amphipyra; species Amphipyra tragopoginis. Next base: position 26,209,270 of record HG992009.1, on the reverse strand, counting down.
CACAATCACCTCCGAGTTATGATTATGGAGAAGTTTCCTGAAGATCTGATTTATGAATTGAAAATCAAGATGTCTGGTGAAGATGAATCGATTGATAGGATTAGGGAATATTTAGAGTATATCATATCGGCTAGAGAAACATCGAATAGATTGAAAAGGGACATCGCAGATACAAAGAACGTAGACGCAATCACCGGCAATGGCAAACACGTAGCAGACAATTTTACATTGGGTTCCCTACATGTCAAAACAGATGAAGTTAGGCACAATAATAATCAGCGCCGTTTTATGAACTTTAGGAAAGATAAACCCAAATTTGACAACAGACAAACCAACAACAAGCCTCAGCTTCCGCCACGTAAGAGACCTCATGAACATTCTGATAGGAACCATGAGCCACCTAAAAAGAAACTAAGCAGGTGTATATTTTGTAAACAGGATCATTTTAATGATGAATGTACAACTTACAAAACTATGCAGGATAGGAAGTCACAATTAGGAAACCGTTGTTACAACTGTTTTTCAGAAGGGCACAGGGCTAATAATTGTCGCTATAAACGTAAATGTAGACACTGTAATAAATTCGGCGATCACAATCGAGCGTTATGTCCCACAAAGCTAATACAGTCCGGGAAATCGATACAAACCGATAGTTTACATGTCACAACTGCAATCAATAATACCACGTTACTACAAACTTGCCTTGTTGAAGTCAGCGATAATTCAAAACCCGTATCAAGACAAATGCAATGTAGAGTTTTATTAGACTGCGGCAGCCAGCGCTCGTATATAACTGAGTCTGTAGTCAATTCTTTAAGTTTGCCAGTAACAGAAAGGATTAATCTATTAGTGTTTACTTTTGGTGCAAAGTCACCACATCAGATAGAAAGCCCGATAGTAAGCGTTAGACTCACGACTCGAACAGGTGTTACACGGCTTATCCATGCTAATGTTGTTCCTCATATAACAAATAGCATACGAACACCGGGCTTCCCTGACCCAGCCAAAATATGGAATAACATCAGGTTGAAGGATCTTACATTTGCAGATGATGGTTCATATGGTGACAAGATCGACATATTGATCGGTAACGACTATTATCATTCGTTAATGTCGAATGAAAAGATTTCGGTAACTGAAGATCTTTTCTTAGTTAATTCAGATTTTGGCTGGGTATGGTCGGGAAAAATCAGTGAAATGGTTGATAGTTCAGATCAATTAACAGTATTAACTTACTTTCAGTCAAATGCAGAGTTTGATAATAAACTGAATGAGCCTGATCTTCCTCTCAAATTTGATGATGTTAAGAGACTATGGGACCTTGAATCAATAGGTATCACGGATTCTCCAAAATCTACTCGTGATGAAGAGGCGCTAAGACAGTTCAATGAGACTGTTCAGTATAAAGAAAACAGGTACCACGTACAGTGGCCTTGGACTGAATTCCCGCCAAATCTTCCTAACAATTTAGGCTTAGCCTGGGGTCGTCTTAATAGTTTAATAAAACGGTTAGGCGATTCCGAAATTGAGGCATACGATAAAGTTATTCAGGATCAGCTACAGAACGGGATCATCGAAATAGTAACAGACTCTACCGTTCCGCAGACTCACCCGGTTCATTACCTTCCTCACCATTGTGTCCATAGTCGAGATAAGCCAAATAAGATTCGTATTGTTTACGATGCCTCATCCAAAACAGGAGATAACCGAAGTCTTAACGAATGTTTATATCGGGGACCATTAATGTTAGAAGACCTTACTGGGTTACTAATTAAATTCAGAGAACACCCTATAGGTATTGTTGCCGATGTTGAGAAGGCATTCTTACAGTTAGGTCTCCAAGATTTAGACAAAGATGTGACGCGATTTCTCTGGCTCAAAGACAAAAATCGCGGACCCAGCCCAGATAATATTTTGCACTTTCGCTTTTGTCGCGTTCCGTTTGGCGTTATATCTAGTCCGTTTTTGATAAACGCCGCGATCAAATACCACTTAACACGATCAAATAGCGTTCTTATGCAACAAATAGCAGACGATATATACGTTGATAATATTGTAACAGGAGCACAAACGACAGCTAACGCATTTAGATTATACACAGCATCCAGACAATCATTTGATAGTTTGTCCATGAACTTACGCGAATGGAACTCAAACTCAAAAGAGCTGATGGCCCATATACCAGAAATATTTCAAGCACAGGATCGTAATAGACACGTGAAAGTACTAGGTTTGTTATGGGATATCGATAGTGACGTTCTTAGATTAAAAACCAATTTCGCTTTAGTCGCAGTTCAGACAAAACGAGATGTATTAAAAACCATTGCATCCGTTTACGATCCCTGTGGTCTTGCAGTTCCAGTGGTACTTCCAGCAAAGTTATTTTTCCAGAAATTATGGAAAGAAAAGGTTAAGTGGGACGTTAAGTTAAATGACAACCTACTTAACGAATGGAATCAAATAGCATCAAAATTTTCATGTCTAGAAAATCTGCAAGTTAATCGGTATTACGCTAGAACGGTAGATAGAGAGATAATCAGTAATGAAATTCAATACGAACTACACTGTTTTACCGATTCTTCGATGGACGCGTATGCAGCAGTCATTTATTTGCGCAGTTCTTTAGACACTAATAATATTGTCAATTTTGTTATTGGCAAGTCGAGATTAGTGCCTTTAAAGGATCAAAGTAATTTACAAATTCCAAGGTTAGAATTGTTGGGAGTACTAATTGGGTGCAGGCTTTTGTGCTACGTTAAGAAATCATTACGTCTAAAAGTTAAAGCACAGTTCTTATGGACCGATAGCCAAATAGTTTTGAGTTGGTGCAAATCGGAAAAGTTACTCCCGCCATTTGTTGCGCGTAGAATCATCGAGATAAAACAGAACAAAACGTTGCAGATCAGATATGTACCAACTAAACTCAATCCGGCAGATGTAGGCACTAGGTCAGAGCGAGTAGACTCTTACGATAGATGGCTCAAGGGTCCTGATTTTCTATTGCAAAATTCGAAACAGTGGCCAAAAATCTATGATTCTACGGATCAAGTTCATGCTCAATTTTCTGTGGCTGGGGAGAGTCTCACGAATACTGTGTCCGAAGATAGCGTAGATAGAGAGAATTTAGATAGGACGGAATCAATGATAGTTGATAGCAACTATCAACAGACAGACAATGACGATATCAAACGGATAGTCGAAATTCAGGCGGAATACTTTCCTAAAGAAGTCGAAGGCATAACGACTGACTTGTCCAGATCTCTCCAATTATATAAAGACGTAGATGGCATCATTAGATGCAAAGGCAGATTTAGGTACACAGATTTGACTCACAATCAGAAAGAACCTATATTGCTGCCAAAGAACTCTGAATTTACACACAAAATTATCACAGAACTACACAAGAAGAACTACCACGTGGGTGTCTCACATACGTTAGCTTTACTAAGACAAAAGTTTTGGGTGCCACATGGCAGATCAACTGTTCAGAGAATTATCAGAAAGTGCGCACAATGTGTAAAGTACGGTGGAGGTCCTTTTAAGCTACCGGCAATGCCTGATTTACCGAAAGAAAGGGTTAAACTTAATGTACCTTTTGCCTTTACGGGCCTCGATTATTTCGGTCCCCTTTTTGTAGACGAAGTTACTAAAGAAAAACGTTGGGGATGCTTATTTACGTGCTTGGCAATAAGAGCAATTCACATAGAAGTTGTCAAAGATTTATCAGCTGAAGAATGTCTGTTGGCCATAAGAAGATTCGTCGCTGTAAGGGGTTTACCTCAATTAATCATATCCGACAACGCCTCTCAGTTTAAACTTACTGCAGATGTGTTAACCTCTAACTATTGTATACAAAACAACGTCCGTTGGAAGTTCATCCCAGAATTGGCGCCATGGTTCGGCGGCTTTTACGAACGTTTGATAGGCTTAGTCAAATACAGCATGAAAAGGACATTAGATAAACATCTTATAAATCACAACCAGTTGTGTACCGTACTAAAAGAACTTGAGGCCGTCATAAATACCAGACCCTTGACAACAGTAGGTGCTGAGTTAGAACACGTATTGACGCCGAATGATTTCCTACGTGTTGGCGGCCCAGTCACAACTCAGGTATCAGATCGTGACTTTTTAGAATCGGCTACAGTAACCAAATCAAATCTTATCGATGGCTGGAAACGTGGTCAGATTATTTTACTGGAATTTGCGAAGATGTTTACAAATCAGTATTTGACCAGTCTCCGTGAGAGAAGTGACAAACACCGGCAACCGAGAGTAGTTGTTAACAGAGCACCTAAAATATCAGAGACGGTTCAGTTGAAATCAGATAGTAATAGAGCACACTGGAAGGTTGGAAAAATAGTAGAACTTATGAAGGGTTCAGATGGACAGATAAGAGTGGCCAAAGTCAAATTACCGACGGGAGAAACGTACACCCGTTCAGTAGGTCATCTTTATCCCCTAGAGATTGATGATGATCATAGTACAGTACCTACCCCAGCTCCAAATAAGCCCACTTTCAACGTGGATTCTCAGAGACCTCAAATCAACGAATTAGTACCGGCCCAGAATGAACAACCTGTCAAAGTTAATCAAGATTCTGAAGAATATCAGTTTGACGAACCGGTTACTAATAGTAACGAATCCGAAATCCCAGTTCAACCAGCTACAGGCATCGCACAACGACCGACTAGGGCATCAGCAATCAAAGCCAGAGAGAAGGTTAAAGAGTGGACGTCCCAGCTTATGATCAGATTGTTTCAATAGTAAATTAATGCCATCAGCAGTAAAGCTTACTAATTACCTAATACCTATTTGATTGTTAATGAATAATAATTTGTGATTTTCATTTCAATATGATAATTAAACGTAGAATCAGAACCAGATCTTGGTTTTCTTTCTTCCTTTGAGGGGAATGTCGCGAGTGCGAAGATACCTATAGTTAAGTAGTTTGCTTGCGTGACGTCACGTCGTCGGTGGGGAAACGGACCGAGCGAGCGAGCTCGTAGCGCCGGCGGCGCGAGAGTGGCAGACTCGGACTGGACGGCGCAGGAGCAGCATCAGTAAGTGAGCTTATACGTTTTCTCAGTGCATGCATGCAGCTCTCAGATTTTTATGATGTCTTGTGTATTTACTCAGATACCGATGCGTTCGGACTGTTTGCGAACAGTGCTCAGACTTCTCAGATTTTTATGATGTCTTGTGTATTTACTCAGATACCGATGCGTTCGGACTGTTTGCGAACAGTGCTCAGACTTCTCAGATTTTTATGATGTCTTGTGTATTTACTCAGATACCGATGCGTTCGGACTGTTTGCGAACAGTGCTCAGACTTCTCAGATTTTTATGATGTCTTGTGTATTTACTCAGATACCGATGCGTTCGGACTGTTTGCGAACAGTGCTCAGACTTCTCAGATTTTTATGATGTCTTGTGTATTTACTCAGATACCGATGCGTTCGGACTGTTTGCGAACAGTGCTCAGACTTCTCAGATTTTTATGATGTCTTGTGTATTTACTCAGAAACCGATGTGTTCGGACTGTTTGCGAACAGTGCTCAGACTCAGACTTCTCAGATTGATCAGTAGCAGACCTATAACAGCTATGCGAGGCTTGGGGTGGCTAATAGGGGAGGTTGGAGGCCACTACGGGGGAAACCCCCAAATACTAACAGCTCAGTTATCAGAACCAGCCGTAACGTAATCAGTACACAGATATTAACAGTCTCAGCCACTATAACGTTATTTCACAGTGATTGATTTGTTGCATTTTTTATGCAGTGACGTGTAAATCAGTTCAGATATTCGTTGAGTACCTGACACAGAGGTAATTAGCGACAAAGCGCGCCAAAGCGTAGGCTGAATGTTGTACTATTCAGTGCTCCATCTCATTGAGTTTATGCACTAATAGAGAAGTGAGTACAGAAGGACCAATTAATTCAACGTGTGCACGCAAGCCTATGAACACATAAACGCTTCTCTATGTAATTTTCAGCTACTGTTCACTATAATGATTTCGATGCCGGCGACCCTAAAAAGATTTTTTTTCTAGTGTGAGTCCTAAGTTGGCTCGCCAGTTTGAACTTGGTTTTAATATAACCACATGAATTGCAATATACTGCTACTAATCAGTATATTATGTACCGAAGTTCACTTTTGAAGACAAAAGCAATCCAATAAGGAAACTACTACAGTAGTATTCCTCTTGCAAGTGACTTGCCTGTCAACAGTAGTATCTAGGCATTTATTTGTTCCTCATCTCCTATTGTCAGCAATGGGTCTTCTGTACACTCTGTTTAGAGGTTACCAGCGCTAAACGGTCGCTCATTACGCTGGCTGAATGGCCGCCGCCCTTGCCTCACATTACAGCGTAACTTCATTAGGTAGCGTTATTTTTGTTTGGTTGGTACATTGATATGCTGCTTGTGTTGGCACCATTGTAACGAGTTAGGAACTGGGTTGTTCGTATATTGTAATACAATGTACTGTGTACTTAAAATAAAACATATATTGCTTGTTTTATTTCTAATAGGCACTCAAATTTCTGCAGTGCTTTACCTGATAACAAAATACTTTGTTTTCAACGTGATTACCTAGTATTTTCTCACGATTGTTTATTGCTATGACCTATGAAGAGATGTTCAACAGTGCATGATTATGTTGAGTTATTTTTATATAATCGGTTTCGAATAACAGGAGATTGTTAACAACAATTAATAAATTAGGTAGATAGATATTGTATCTGCTATCTTGTATGGATCAGAATGTTTGGCCACAAAAGGGACGAATGAAAGGCAAATGAAAAATAAAAATGAAAGGCAGCATGCAGCTGAGATGGGAATGCTAAGAGGCATTTGTGGTGTTACGCGAATGGATAGAATACGATATACGACTGAAAAAATCTAATTAGTCCGTCAGTTAGATTATCAAAAAATACTTGACCCGTATTTTTTCTTTTATTACGTAAACCAAAATTGACGAAGATACGATATTTTTAAAATTCGCAAAACGTCACAAGCAAGTGCAATTTTTACTTGCTTCTGACGTCAAAAGCCCCCACTCTCGAGATCTTTCCAAATATATTTAACAAAAGAAAAAATACGTGTCCATTATTTTTCAAAACTCTAACTAGCGGACTAATTAGATTTGCAATTAATTGATGCTGTCAACATGCCTATTAGAAATGAGTATAATATACAGCGTGTCCCAAAAAGTAGTGTCAAGCGGAAGTCCAGAGGTAGAACATCCTTTGAGGTACCCAAATCACCCCCATGTATGTTCCGCGATTTTTTGTAGTTTTCGAGTTATGAATGTTTTTCATGTTTTTTAATCAACTCTGACTATAACGACATTTTTGATCATAGTGACGTAAATAGTTGAGACACATGAGTAGTTTTTTTTTCTATATTAGCTGATTAGTGACGAAATCGAATGCATAAACATTTGTAACCGTAGATGTAACGAATGCGTTACAAAAAAATATTGAATTGTCATAAAGTTAAAATCCTGCATGTTTCCTAAATCTTTGTGGGTGATTTAAAAATAAATCTCCCTAAACTTTTTTTGTCAGATGTATTTTAAAAACTTATCCATTTTATCAGCTATTTACCCTGTAAATTTCATCGAGCTATCTCTACGACATCACAATAAAAATTTCATTCAAAGCATACAATATTGAAAATTCCAGTCGTAAAAGGGTGAATGAAACATTGATTAAAACTAACTAATAACGTCTTTTTTAGTAACCCTCGACGCAAAAAGAGGGGTATTATAAGTTTAATGTGTGTGTCTGTGTGTCTGTCTGTGGCATCGTAGCTCCTAAACGGATTTTGATTTAGTTTTTTCTTATGTTTGAAAGGTGATTTTATTCGAGAGTGTTCTTAGCTATGATTCAAGAAAATCTGTTCAGCCGTTTGAAGATCATCAGCTCTTTTCTGGTTGTTGAAGGGATATGAGCAACTTTTACTGATCTGATCGATTCGAAATTTAATATCCTGTGACTTCAATGATATTACAATAACATGGTAACCTTGACCTGATACTCAAGCATCATCTGAAACAGCATGATACCCAACTTACAGTAGAGGTATTGTGTGCCTATTGATTCTTTAAGTTTATGATAAGTTGTAATGACCTCCTTCTTGTCACATGTCATCAATATCATTGAAATCACACGATATTAAATTTCGAAATGATCAGATCAGTAGAAGTTGCTCATATCCCTTCGACAAGCAGAAAAGAGCTGATGATCTTCAAACGGCTGAACAGATTTTCTTGAATCATAGCTATGAATACTCTCGATAAAATCACCTTTCAAACATAAGAAAAAACTAAATCAAAATCCGTTTAGGAGCTACGATGCCACAGACAGACACACAGACACACATTAAACTTATAACACCCCTCTTTTTGCGTCGAGGGTTACTAAAAAAGACGTTATTAGTTAGTTTTAATCAATGTTTCATTCACCCTTTTACGACTGGAATTTTCGATATTGTATGCTTTGAATGAAATTTTTATTGTGATGTCGTAGAGATAGCTCGATGAAATTTACAGGGTAAATAGCTGATAAAATGGATAAGTTTTTAAAATACATCTGACAAAAAAAGTTTAGGGAGATTTATTTTTAAATCACCCACAAAGATTTAGGAAACATGCAGGATTTTACCTTTATGACAATTCAATATTTTTTTGTAACGCATTCGTTCCATCTACGGTTACAAATGTTTATGCATTCGATAGGGTCACTAATCAGCTAACTTAGAAAAAAAAATTACTCATGTATCTCAACTATTTACGTCACTATGACCAAAAGTGTTGCTATAGTCAGAGTTTGATTAAAAAACATGAAAAACATTCATAACTCGAAAACTACAAAAAATCGCGGAACATACATGGGGGTGATTTGGGTACCTCAAAGGATGTTCTACCTCTGGACTTCCGCTTGACACTACTTTCTGGGACACGCTGTATATGAGGAAGTCTGAAAATGGCGCCGGTGACTGAGAAATTGTGTGGAAACCGGTTATCATGGTATGGGCATGTGATGCGGAGGAATGAATAACATGTCGTGAGGAAAGTTTTGAGTATGAATGTGTGTGGATGGTTATAAGAGTAGAGGAAGACTAAAGAAATGATGGATGGATAATGTAAAATATGATATAACTAGAAAGAGGGTGACTACTGAGATGACGGCTAATAGAGATGTATGGAAGAAAAATATATGCTGCGTTGACCTCAAATAAGTTGGAATAAGGGCAGGAGGACGCTGAGATAGGTATTAAAGATAGGTATGTAATCTATTACGAAATTGCTAGTATTGTAAATGCACACGTTCCGTGTGGTACACACGGCTACACTTCAAGTTACAAAAAACCAGTATAAGCTGACCGTTATTTGTGCGAAAAGATTATACAAAGCGGCGCCAAGATAAACTGGTTATGTATAGCTTGATGAGTAGCCGTGTGTACCAGACGTAAAGAATAGCATTACCCCATCTCTTCCTGTGGGTGTCGTAAAAGGCGACTAAGGGATTCACTAGAGGATGGGCAGCAGCGTTCTCTGAATATTATAATAACCATACTGCGATCGCCAACCCGCCTACCAAGCGTGGCGATTATGGCAAACCCCCCCGTTTGGGAGAGGCCTATATCCAGCAGTAGACGTCTTTAAGAAATTACTAGTATTATAAATGCACGCTTGTTAAAACTCACCTGTATGCTATAATTAATCCATACATAAGTTAGATATACATAGCCAGTCTACGTTCAACATTCTAACAGGATTACTCAAAGTGGGATGCACCTACAATCTACAAACTAATAACATAATACCGCAATCCTGTGCACCTCTGCCAAGTGATTACGGCATGATCACCCTCAGCTATTAGGAGGCTTACGTGTTACATGTGCCTGATAAAGTCCTTGACATTAACATTGGACACGTTGGCTTTTGAACGGAATGACCTGAGCCTACCTCAATATCCATCGATTATTACCTGATTATTTTAGTACACTGCTTCGTTAGTCCAGTGGTCGAAAGCGCGATTATTGAGCGTGAGGACGATCCCCAGGTCGGACAAAGTGTTATTGGGTTTTTCCGTGTGGAATTTCTCAGTAACAGCCCGGAGTTGTAGCCCGTTTTACGAATCGTAGTATTTGGTAGTGCTAAACTTCGCTTCCAAACTCTGAAACTACTCGTAAGCCAATTTTGCTTACAAATGCTACTAGCGGACGAGGGGTTCAACATTTTTCACGTCACAGTTCTAACTTGTCGTTATGGTAATTTATTATTGCCATTATAATAAATTGTATAAGTTCAATGTTGCAAGCTTTCGTTACAGTAAATAGTTACAGGCTTAATTGTCGTATAATTTCCGGTTAAAAACTACAGCTACTCTCATCATATAGAAATTATTATCAATGGAAAAGTCACAGTGCATGTGATGGACTAGATTTATGGCCGTGGTCTACGCCGAACGCCGCGGCCGACGAATGCTTATTATGGAAATGCACTATATTGGTCTCTCTCAAACGCTTGATGCCTAATGCTGTTTCAGGCGTTTGAGAGATCAGGCCTAAAACTCATGGAGTTGATGCGCCTACGGCGCTTCTGTTGGGCCTAGATTTGAATCAATGAAAGACGGAGTCCAAGATACTTTGTATAGTTTGTAAGCACGTCATGTAGGAACAGCGTTTGACGACACGTTTGATGCAGTAGCTGAGCGATTGGCTTCTGCGCTAGGAGTCGTGGGTTCGATTCCCACACGGCACAAAAATTTGTAAAGGCCTACAGATAGTTGTTTCGGGTGTTAGTGTATTTGAGATTTCTCTCTGTAAACGCACCCACGATACAGGAGAAATCCTAGTGGTAGTTTGGTGTTGTTTTGTTTTCTAAAAAACAAAACAACACCAAAACAGCATAATGAGATATGGGAGATGGACAAAACTTATGATAATAGTACAGTTTAGGTACAATCACAGTAACGGAATCAGTGCGTATGAGCCGTACTAGTTTAAGCTTCCTCTAATCATAGACAAACATTATATAGTTTGACTCAGAGAGAATTACATTATTACAGATTACCTATTACTACCGACTAACAATCAGTGTTGTCATCCTAAAACTATTAGGACGACCACAGATAAAATGAACACTTTTATAAAGGTTGTTTACCACATCACTACATAGTATAAAACAAAGTCGCTTCCTGCTGTCTGTCCCTATATGCTTAGATCTTTAAAACTAAGCAACGGATTTTGATGCAGTTTTTTTTTATATATGGAGTGGTTCAGGAGGAAGGTTTTAAGGTGTAAAACGTACACGTGCAAAGCTGGGGCGGGTTGCTAGTACTCTATAAAACTTTTAGTGAAGTTTAGTCCGGTAAAAATGTTCTACCTAGGTCTTCTAAATACAACCTCTCAAAAATATGTAATTTATCTCATCACAATCTTTTCACAACATCGACTTGGGAGAAGTAATTGTGCGTGAACCTCTCTGGTCCTTTAGCCACCTATTTTCTTTTGCATAAAATTTACGCGCCGCCACCAAAACTTGCGATGTTCACTTATCTGCCATCGCGACTGTTTTAATTAAATGTTGTAATCATAGAGAATTAATGTGGTGGCACGCTTTTATCTGCACTTCTACCTGAGCGGGTGAGATTAACTTGAGATTTATCTTAAATTCTAGGAGGTCTTTGTTAAATGATTTCTATCCAAAAGTTGGTTTCGCGGTTGGTTGATTATTGTCATGGTGAAAATGTTGTCAATCCTACAACTTTTGACTATGAAGTACAAGTTACAATGGGACTTTAGAAAGATATCCTATACGTCTGCGAAGTGACTACGTCTTTTTCACCCAGCAAAAGAAAAAAGTAGCTACTTTGAATTTCCAACAAGACATTATTTTTTAATGCGCCTATCAATTGCAACTTATAAGTATGTGCCAACAGAATCATCAGGATACAGAAAAACAATAGGCAAGCAATTGTGTATTGCAGTTGGCTGTTAAAAAAACGCCACCAACCAATATTGGGCTGTGCCGCACAAACATTTGTGCCAACGCAGCTAAGCCCAACTAACTCCGCACTGCGAGTGTTGGCAACCACAGTAATCTCCAACTCCATCACCTCCTTGTATCGATTAGCTGGTATCTGTACAGGCCTCACTAGTGTAATTCTCATAACGGTACACATTTCTCTTGTCTCCTTGCCAACAGCCATTACGAGCTAACGATATGAGCGCGCCGCTCGTTTGTCAACGCTTTGTTACTGACTGTACTTCAGCGAACGTGCTTTTGCCGAAATGAACCTTATAAATAAGGTGGTAAGGTTGGGATTGGGGGAATGGGTTTGTATAAAATGTTATACAAAATTAACAGGAACGGAATTCGAGATGGTGTACAAATAATTCTTGTGAATTTTACAGGAATACGACGATAATCTAAAGAAAAATATGATAATATCAACGCCAGTTTTATCGTCTATCCTAGGAAAATAACCTTTTTGTTATGTAGGAAACCACTAAACCCGGATTTCGGAATCCGAAAATCTAAAAACTTGGATAGTTATCCTTTCATCTTCTAAATTAATTATGTATGGTCCTTATGTACAACTTTGGTCCTAACCTCCGCATCGCTGAAAAGACTCGGCTTTTACAAGCTACCCGTAAAGATAAGCTGAAATCTTATCTGGAGGGTTATAAGGGCCAGGTAGGGATCGCACTTCGACCCTTAGGGAGCTTTTATGTTATCCGTAACCTTACAGTATGAATAAGTCTAGGCTAAAAGCGCGGAACTGATATGAACTACCTACCAGGTAAGTTTGAACGGATACTTATAACATTCGTCATCTCATTTGGGGCACAAACTCGAGGTAACACAACTGGTTTTAAGCGTATTAACCTTTTTACGTATGAACATAAATAAATTAAAAAACAAGCATCAGCTTCCTCTTTTCCGTTAGTAACAACGTGCCAAGAGGAGTGATTATTGCAATATTCATTGTATGGCTCTGTTGGTCTGCATATATTCAAAAATGACGTTTACAGAGAAAACAAACCTATAAAGTAGATACATATTGTGTAGCGCATATTATATTGTTGAAGGTACAATGGGGTTGACGTATCCTTGTGGATAAAAAAGATTAAAAAAAACCTATTATGTATTTTACCAAAGGAGGAGCTCGTGGCTAAATAATTACAGCCGCATAGACCGATCTTCCGGGTTAAGCCACGCTTGCCGAGGTTGGTCTGTGGATGGGTGACCATTTACCATAGCGAGTTTCCTCCGTGCCTCGGAAAGCACGTAAAGCCGTTGGTCCCGGCTGTCATTTGTAGATCTTTGACAGTCGTTACTGTTGGTCAGAAGCCAGAAAGTCTGACAACCAGTCTTACCAAGAGTATCGTATTACCCAGTTACTGGGTTGTGGAGGTCTGATAGGTAGTCGCTCCATGTAAAATACTGATATTCAGCTGCATCCGGTTCGACTGGAAGCCGACCCCAACATAGTTTGGAAAAAGCTAGGCAGATGATGATGTATTTTACCAAAGATTCCAAAATCAAACTACTGTTTGTGCTCCATAGCTTGTTATATTCATACTGTAACGTAAACAACTCTTTCGGTGAGGCAATCAAACACCCCTTGTTGGTTCAATAAAGCCAGCGCTCGAACGGCCGGAATCTTCGGCGTTCGGACGGCAATGCCCAAGAGATTCATACGTTTGGCAGGCGTCACGGCACGCTGTGGATGTGGCTCTCTATTGATTTCCACCTTTGATGTTTGCGTTGGATTGTGTACGTCACATATTGTTATGTGTTTTTCGGTAAAGCGTTGTGGATGGATTTGTGGCTTTGCTGGATTGAAACAAAGTATTAGATGTTACGACTGTCTCGTTGGTCAAGTGGTTAGAGGCGTGACTGCTGAGCGTGAGGTCCTGGGTTCGATCCCCAGGTCGGAAAAAGTGTTAATGGATTTTTCCGTGTAGAATTTCTCAGTAGCAGCCCGGAGTCTAGATTTATGCCCGGTTGATGGCAATAGGCTCGCTCCCTATTACATGGGACTTTAACATAAAGGCGAAATGTGGGTGTACTTATACAGTTCTGCCCAATCCAACGGGGAAAAAAAGCAGGAAGTTATAAAAAAATAATAGATGTTATTGAAGTCGATAAGCTTGGCTTGGCTTGAATCCAACTTTGAAATACAGAAGAGACATAATTAAGATTTAAGAAACTATGTTGTTTATACAAGGTTAGTCGGAAAGGGGGTACTAATCCGAAACCCACTTATAGTATCGCTGATGGCTGATTGAAAGCAAGTGTTAAAATTTCAAAATTTAATATTTTTTTTTTTCAAATAAATTGATTTTTATTTTAGTTTTTTCAATAATTCTTCATCCCTGCTTTAGTTACAAATTCAGAAAATGGTGTTTCTAATTCATGACCCCAAATATGACCTAAAATGTAAACACAGCTGATCATAACTGGGGATAGATAGATTTTAGAGATTTTTTTTTGAGATTTTTGAACAACTGTTTCTCTTAAACTATTGACTTTTGGGAAAAGTTGTAGAACAAAAGTTACTCACTATTATGTGTACTTTAACACCCTTTCGGATTAGTACCCCCTTTCTGACTAACCTTGTATAGAAGAAAGAATAAAAAAAATTGGGTTCAATAAAAATATTGAATCCACAATTTGCTTTAGTATAAGCTCTCATAAAAAGAACTGTCTTTCAAAAACGACCAACTATAATATTTATCTACCCTCAAATCTGAAATAAAAACTAGCCGGCAAGGAGGCTTAAGTGCGGTACGAGACCGGAAGCGGCTGTGACGTCACTGTGACACGGTGAGCCCTGATAACTGAGCTCCACAGATTTATAACTTGAGATAAGAGCAGATGGCTCTTGTTACAGTTTGAATACCGAAAACTGTTCCCGATATCATGAAATTGTTCGTTTTGTTGAGTTTATTCTTATGACCTCTACTGAACCCAGATTAAAACACAATCAACTGGTAGATACTCTGGGTCGTACTACAAAAGTTTAGACACTTATTAAAACTGTGTCTTAGCAAACTCTATTCATCAAAATAAGCGTTGAAGCCCTGTTTAGTCTAAACAACTGTTAAACATGAGTTTGTTATAAAGCAGTCTATGTTTATTTATAAACATGGGTTCCAAACCCAACGTAACCTACGATATCAAAATAAACTAGCCTTACCAAGCTCAAAACTAGCCTTATTTCACTCAGGATCATTAGTAACATGTGTGAAAATATATAATAAAATTCCAGATAATGTAAAAACTATAGAGTATGAAAATAAATTCAAAAACGAATTAAAAAAATATTTAATACTAAAATGCTATTACAGTCTGAAAGAATTCCTAACTGAAACATAAATAAAAAATAATATCATAATATTAGCCTGTAACTGTCCCACTGCTGGGCAAAGGCCTCTTCTCGTACAGAGAAGGAACGAGCCTTGATCACCACGCTTGCTCACTGCGGGTTGGCGATTTCAGACCGTTAAAGTCCAGGTTTCCTCACGATGTTTTCCTTCACCGTATGTCAGTGGTGTCTTAGATTAACTAAGAAAGTACATATGAAATTGAAAAAGTCACATTGGTACATGCCTGGGTTTGAACCCGCAACCCGGTGCTTAACAAGCGGGTCTGTAACCTCCGGGCCACCACGACATCCACAACAATAATATCATAATATCTAACAAAAACAAATTAAGTAGGCAATTTAAAATTCAATTATTATACAAATAAAATTATACTATAGGTATATACATTATACTACAATAATTATAAATTATACTACATAATTATTATTATGAGCATTTTATTGACCAAGTTTAATTATTAAGTATCAAATTATTCTAATGTTTAAGATAACCGTACCAAATGATTTTAATTTAATTTAATTTTATATTAATGTAAAATTGTTGTTGCTGTGCCCTAACAGGGTCATGTTTGATACCTATTTGCTAATGTATGACCATCTTGTAAACTACATGAGTGCAAAAATAAATAAATAAATAAACAAAAAACACTAGACTCCTAAATCTGACTTTGGACTTTAAGACTTTTCCTATTAGCTTCGATTTTAAACAATTAATTGTACTTAGTTTGTCTACTTCTTGTCAGATCCATTTCAACTTTTCAGATTACTTTTCTTACAGGACATAGACACAAATAGATCACTATCTCCACAAAATCGGTCGTCATTTGTCACTTAAATCCCTCCACCCCGACGTCACATCAAGTCTGACTTCCTAAGACTTCAGTCTGCGGCAACTTACTCCAAGTGTCTTTACTTCACTAAGTACACATCGTTATTGCATTCGATGAAATAAACGCAAGCGGAGCTAAGGACCAAGTACTAAGGACCAAGTAATAAGGACCTTAAGTCAAACTATAACAGATCTGATAGTGAAGCTTCCGAGATTTATAACTGTAGATAAGGGTAGGGTGGTTTTTGTCTCAATTGGGAAAATCGTGTCCCGGCCTGGAGAGGATATCGATTTGTATACGATACGTTTTCTGAGATTTATTGAGCAAAATAGTTTAAAAATAAATGTTGTAATTGAGAGTTAAATTGTCTGTGCAGCTAAGACTAAGAAAAAAAATTAGAACTTACTGTTTTTTAGGGTTCCTTACCCAAAGGGTAAAATGGGACCCTATTACTAAGACTCCGCTGTCCGTCCGTCTGTCTGTCTGTCACTAGGCTGTATCTCATGAACCGTGATAGTTAGACAGTTGACATTTTCACAGATGATGTATTTCTGTTGCCGCTATAACAGCAAATACTAAAAAACAGAATAGGTAATGGTACGAAACCCTTCGTGCGCGGGTCCGTCTCGCACTTGGCCGGTTTTTTTTTTTAGTTGGTTTATGTAACACGTAGTATCTCTACGTAACCTAACGTAAAGGTAAAGTAAAGGTGTTTGCTATTATCCTATCTCTAGTAATAGGTAGGTATACCTAGTTGTCTACGAAAATCATTGGAAGAATTTTTCAAGGAGACAGAAAAAGTTATTTTAGCTACTCCATAGATCCTTCAGAGCAAGTACACAACTGTGATTAAAGACTGATTTACACAACGCCAGTTTCTTGAAGCAAGAATCGTTCTGTCTTTGTCTTTCTCAGTGAACAAACAGAGATAGCATGAGAGTTGCTTCAAGAAACTGACGTCGTGTAAATCAGCCTTAAGAAAAACTTAGCCCCTATCATGTGCCCGCTAAGAACGTCAGACATTTTCAAGCTCATCTAAAAGTCATTACGGTCAGATAGGCCATCATTTACTTAGCTATAGGGACTTCAACCCGCAAGTATTTGGAACTCTGCCTATTCTGAACGGAACTGGTACATAAATACGTATAGATACAGAGAAGACTACGAGCCAATATCTGGTTGTAAATCACCTTAAGACTTAGTGCGTTGAGCCGGCCTCTACGTAATTTACGTTGGGTGTTCAGTCCAGGATACGATGTAATGGATAAAACATTTAATTACTGCACTAGTTCCGCCAGTAGGCGATCTGTGCCTTATATGTGGTGCGAAGTGTGGAAGATGGCGACGACTTTTAGAACTGTTCTTAGTGCATGTAGATGAAAAGGTACTGTGGATATTTGGTGTTAGAGGTAAGAAGTATTTTAACAATTGCAGCGTTTTATAATAGTTATCCCAGTGATAGTCATTACGGAGAATACCATTGTAATTTTTTTTTTCTACTGGTCTTTTCTAAACATAATTTTTTCTGGTCCTTTGGTCCTTTTTGTTACACGTAGGAAGAAATCCTAATAGTAATATTGGTAATACAAATGACTTCCTTGTAGTACCCCAACGAGACAGGTGGTATTAGGTACCATAATCACCAGGTAGTCACGTGATAAACCGATGTTAGAAGGGGCGCAACGGGGCCCTACTTGTGACGTGGCATTTTTCTCCGATGTGTTAAATAATGACGTCTCGTAATTGATTCCTTCTGCAACGCAAGTCCTGTGACAATTTTGTTTGTTATATTTATTTATTTATTTACTGTAATTAAAACGGTCTTAGACCAATTACAATAATTAAAGATAGTAATAGAAGATGATAAATACTAGGGAAATAATATTAAAATAAAAAAATAAAACTATATTATATTGTTGGCTAACCCGAAGGATAGCTAATAAAATAACAGAATTTACTAATACGATTAATAGCTTTCTTGGGCGTTATTTAATAAAAACAGGATGGTACTTAAGAAATGATTACTTTAATACGATCAGTTATTATTACAATGCAGGAATATCAAACTCAGTCATAATTACAATCTTTAAACAAAACAACTACTTATTATAACAATTGTGAACGTTCGTCCTAACCAAAGGTAGCAGCAAAAAGAGGCGCGAGTACCGCACCGCATACTGTTTTATAGACCGTTTTGACAGGTCGTGAAGTAAATATGTCAAACTACCGCCACGACATCATTAAATCCCTAACAATATTATATTGTAAGGTATAATAAGCATCCTATTCTATCTGGACAAAAATGTATTTTAGAGGAAACGCCAACTATTAGTGGATATTAATGCCCTAGGGCGATGTTATACATTTTTTTTAATGTTGACTTAAATTCCGTTTTAGTCGATCTTCCTTTTATTTTCATTAATGGTAACTTCGACACAAGGGACACTAGTCTGGGCTATATTTATCAGTTTTATTTGATAAACGGGGTTAAATTATTCAAAAACAACCACAAACTGCTACTCACATTCGTCCGCTGTCTCCCATACCTTGTGGCCACGCAGTAAGCGGGCAAAGTTACGTTAGTGCAATAACGCGGTATGTTCTCATTACTCTGTTATTAGTAATGTCGGAGTTCGTCGGTGAGACTCCTGGATAGATGCGGCGAGTTGCTCGCTTTGTGAGACAGAGAAAAGATTGTGGTGAGGGAGTCTCGTGGTTTATTTGGAGGTGCAAATAAAGTAAGAAATGGATTCAACTGCAAATGACATCTCTTGAATACACAATTAAATGAACGGTCTCTATACTGGGTGTTTTTGGCAGCGTGGCAAAGATTTAAACACTGAATTGGGCCCATTATTCTGATTTGAAAATCAGTAGAAAAATTCCAAGGATTGTTTTCCGTTTTACTTATGAATTTATTAACGCACTGTACAGACTTACTTGGTAGGTTAATATGCTGCTTTTATAATTCGTTACTTGCCTTTTATTCCGTTGGTCTCAACCCACAGCATATAAGACGGTTGCTTGATTCTCACTTCTTCTCTCGTGTTGGCACGAGCTATTCGAGAATAACTCATGCTGAGGTGAAAAGATTAGCCAGTCAGCAAGGTTGGTAGCGGGGCTGACTGCCCAGGGTGCGCCGTACGTACTTATGTATCATCACTCGTGGAGGTTCTTTTAATGCACTCTCTTTTGTTTTTCACGTTGAACAATAGACTGCTTCGTTGGTTTAGTGGTCGCGACTGCTGAGCGTGAGGTCTTGGGTTTGATTCCCAGGTCGGGCAAAGCGTGTTATAGAGTTTTTCCGTGTGGAATTTCTTAGTAACAGCCCGGAGTCTAGATTTGTGCCTGGTTGATGACAATAGGCTCGCCCCCTGTTATATGGGGCTTGGAACATAATACACCTCTGCCCAACCCCTTGGGGAATATAGGCGTGAGTTTATTTATAATAATACTAGCAACCCGCCCCGGCTTTGCACGTGTACGTTTTATAGCTTAAAACCTTCCTCGTGAATCACTCTATCTATTAAAAAAAACCGCATCAAAATTCGTTACGTAGTTTTAAAGATCTAAGCATACATAGGGACAGACAGACAGTGGGAAGCGACTTTGTTTTATACTATGTAGTGAAGATTTAATATCGTCAACTAACAATAACAGCTAATATACAAAACATCAAACGACACTTAATAATATTCTCATTACCTGCTCAACATTATCGGTACCTCAACTCCTCGCACATTCAGTTGTATATGTTCAAATACTAGTGTTATTAGTAAGTTAGTCTCGGCGTTCGCCTGGACGCAGAGTGTTGCTCGCTTTGGCAGCAGACAGTCCAAGTATTGCGATACATATGCAGCAATGTATGGAGTGCTGAAGCTGAAGTTTCTGATTACTTGCTGTTATTAGTAATGGTGGACTGGGGCGTAGTTTCGCTGGATGTGGCACGTGTTTTGTGGTAGATAAATGATGCAGTACAGCGTGATGGAAAGTGCAAAAAAAAAATCAAAAGATGCTGATTTCATCATACATACATGACAAACTTAGTAAACTTTTTTAAGATTGAACCTTTTGTTAACCAAAGCCGTCATCAGAGTTAAAAAAAAAGAAAAGGACATTTATAATCCTAATCAATTATCTACTAGCTTAAATTTTTCGCGAAACGCAAAATGTACAACTTCAATCCAAACTACAAACTAAAAACACCAAAACATTCTCTCATAATCAAGTAGCAAAGATCTGTGTATTACTGTGTAGTTCAACATACTAGTACGCATGCCTCTATCCATATATTGTGAAATGCAAGTCGGTGCGTCGTGCCAACTCGCTCACAATGGCGTCGACGCCGTAATGTTTAAAAGAAAGCCATAACAGTTTGGCCGCTCGCCGCCCGCTGCTCGACGCACACTTTATGGCCCCACCCTGCCAACGAACGCATAATTGTTTTTAATGGCACGCACTTGTCTTTGTGGAAGCACGGAGATTTAGATGTAGTCTCTTTTATGGTTGTTTTAAATCGAGTTCTGCTGTAATTACACAGTCATCATCATTACACTCTGCTCAAAATGAGTAGGTACACAAACTATACTTGAACATAGAAATACGACGTTGAATACTCTTGTTGCCTTAAAATAAATAGTAGCAATAATAATTAATTCCTCGTCGAAAACTTAAAATAAATATTAAAAATTTACTGTCTGTGATTAGCTTCATGTTCGGATAAAAATAAATACACACTATTAATAAAATTCACGTACGAATTGACGTATTTTTACATGTACTAGGAGTGAACTCGCAAGGGCACTATTATTTATATTATGTTGCACATAAGTTGTGATAGGTTAGGAAAAATATGTTTTTGTATTGTATACATATAAATGTGTAATATTAGGTACTAAATGTTAAGGAGTTATTTAATAGTTGTTCTGTGTTATTGTTATGTATGAGATTTATATAATTTAGGTTAGGTAGTAGATTCACACATCAAAAAAAGTTTGCGATCACTAGCATAAGCTGTTATAATTTTTTAAATTGAACTTTATCAACAAAAATTCTTTGTTGTGTGTTTTCTTGCTAAAGAAAACTCGTGTCTAAAGAATCTAAAAAGAAGAAGAAATCATAATATAATCTACCGTAACAAAAAAGATTTCGATTTTTCAAAATGATTGCAAACTTTTTTTGATGTGTGTATGTTATAGAAGTTCCTTAATAGGTTAATTTAATATTGTTAGTATATAAATACCCACTATCGCATTAGGTTAATCCTGTTATGATAGTTGTAAAGGTAATTTAAATAAATAAAACGGAATTAGCCCAGAATTAACTTGCATGATTAGCAACCAGACATACAACACTTAACTTTCATATAGAGAAGGAACGAGCTTTGATCACCACGCTGGCTCACTGCGGGTTGGCGATTTGAGCCCATTATTATGTTCAGGTTTCCTCACGATGTTTTCCTTCACCGTATATCAGTGGCGTCTTAGAATAACTAAAAAAGTACATTATGACACTGAAAAAGTCACATTGGTACATGCCTGCGTTTGAACTTGCAACCCGGCGCTTAAAGGTACGCGTCCATTGGCCCGCGTCGGATGCACCGCACTCACGGCACGCAACGGATTGAACGGAAATGCCGATGGAATGCGTCCATTGTATCTGGATTTTTAATTTTGTTTCGAGTGTTTTCTTGTCGTGAGTTGACGTATTCGGTCATGGAGATTGATGGAGATATTATTATTATTAGTTGCTTGTTGGAAGATGAAGAAGAACATAAAACTAAACTTAGAATGTGGGTTCATGATATAAATTTGAAGCGACCAATATTTGGAGAGTATCATTCATTATTTGTTCCCGATTTACTTCATGATGAAGAAAGACTGACTTTTTAACTACATTCACACATGTCAAGAGCTAAATTCATGAATCTATATGGTTTACTCAAAGCAAATTTGACGAAACAAAACACGACATTTAGAATACTTAAGATGTTTTAAATTGTATAATTCTTCATATCTTTCTACTAATATGATCAAAAGTGCGTCATCCATTTTATTTTTTTGTCGTTAGCTCCTGTAAAACAAAACAAGGCGTGCTGCAGTGGGCGATGCCAGCGGCAAACTGATTTGTGTGACGTCACCGGCACGCAACGCATTTTTTGCTCATAAAGGCGTTCGGTGCCGGTGGCGCGGATAGTGGACGCAGCGCTATGTGAAAAATCATACAAAGCTAAACTAAAATCCGTTGCGTGCCGTGCGTGCGGTGTGCCCGGCGCGGGTCAATGGATGCGTACCTTAAGAAGCGGGTCTGCAATCTCCGGGCGACCACGACAATAATGAAAGATAAATAAAAAAAATTGAAAAAAAAAATTGCCCTTTCGTACACGTGGTAGCACACTTATAGATTGATGACGCCATAATGTGTTGTGGTCATTAGTCATGCTCTTCAAGTGTGTTCATCATTGTTCTTTTAGTTTTTTGCAGCACATAAAGAGCAAGTTTGGTGTTATTAAGTTCATTGCGTGTAGTCCACAGGTATATTCCGGTACTACACTATCTTCCAGTACATACTATTCAGGTACATTGTACACGGTGGTCGTTTGCGTACTCGTGTCTGTTTACACTTGAGCCGCCTAGTAATAACGATGTCAGTTTGAGGTGTCGGAATTATCGCATAACGTACGTAAGTATGTATTTACATCGTTCTGATAATAATCAGCCACCATTACACTGGACATTGATACTTAAAGAGAGAACTTATACAGTTTAGTTTATGTTTCTATGACTTGTGATTTGTGAGGACGAAGACATCATTCTACTTCTTTCTTTTGCTCCAGTTGTACCAACGTCAGATAAACGTAGATGACCCACTTTTCACACATTCCAATTCCTGACTTTTTTTATTTGCTGGTCACAAGTGAACCATACTTTTAGAGTCAGGTCTTAGTCACAGGAACATTACATTTCCTTTGGAATCAAGTAGATATTTATAAAATCAAACCAAAATTAATTAACCTTTAACTGTGGACGCGCGGTCTCACAGACCGCTCGCAGTTTCTAATTTTCGTGTTTACCCACTTCCCCGCTCCCCTCACTACTGATGCGCTCAGTAGCTTCGCTTTAAGTCACGAAACGATAGTTGAAATCGGAGGTTGCGTCGTTGGCTGCCAATTGAATAAATTATTAGGCTTCAAACTTCGTCCGCGGTCTGTGAGACCGCGCGTCCATATTTCCAATACAAAAAAATCACTTAGATTTTTTTTTGTCTTAGTTTATTTCAGTTTCAAATGTGACAAAATAACCAAAAAATAGTGACAGATCAAAACAACCACAAAAATCACCATTGCAACAGCGTCCAAGCAAAATTTTGCGAGTTGAAGATCCTAACTTCGAAAAGCCCTTATGCAAAAATTGCCAATAATTTACTAAGTATATTTTGGACCTTTGCCAGTTTTTTTTTGTTTTATTTTGAGAAGTAGATTTTTTGTTTTTTAATTTTATTATACCTTAGATTTTAATATATTTTAGTTTAATTTCTCAAAATACTTTACAGTTAAATATTATTTGTTCGTTTATGTGATCTCAAGTAAATTTAAGACCAAAACTGCCTAGTAATGTTAATTTGATTAAAATGTTTAAGAAAATTAATATGTTGGATTAAATGCATATAAAGTCTTTAAGTCTGATACCTTTAAGTAATAAAAAAAGTAATAATCATTTAAAAAAAATAGAATTTCGTTATTAATTTGACCTTCAAATACAGCGGTCCGTGAGACCGCGCGTCCATGTAAGTGTGACAAAAAAAGAACGTCCACAGTTAAAGGGTAAGGAATACATGATTGATAGTACTAAGTTGATACATAGTTATTTCTATAACATCCCATTATAGTAATATTACCTAGTTACCGCGTGCGTCACTGACAATGACGAAGGCATGAACGCCGATTTCCAAGAAAGGTCCGTTTCAATCTATTTAACGTTTACATTCGCTTTCATAGTTAATTGCAAAGGAAATACTAGGTTTCAGTTAGAGACTAACCAATTATTTGGATTCTGACTTCTATGAAATGTTTCAACAAGTAATTGCAGTCACCAAAATGTCTGTTAACAGATTGTATGTGAATAGGTACACATGTCTAGTATTTATTGTCTAACTGACAAGCTTTTGACTAGACATCAAACAATCTGATTTCAAGCCTGTACTATAACACTATACGATAATTGGCACCGAACATTATTTCACTATAAAAAACAAGCAAAACTAAACCTTAACACCACAACACAAAGTTTAATTTTGAATGTAACAATTTGAGGTCGTGAATGTAAGGCTAAGTACACACAAGCAGGACAGCCGATCAAATAGTTTGTCGTCCAATTACCGACGCGACTAGTGTCGGTTTAATAGCGTTGCGTCGGCACAATAAAACTTGACGATGCACGGTAACTAGAAGTAAAACTTCGCTACTTATTGGACCGACTTAACAGACAGGTTTGCTTTAGGTCAAATGTAATGATTTTGCGTGACGCAGCGGATTTTTTTTCATAGGGTGGGGTTATGTTGTTTTTTTGGGTAAGGGTGACTGTAAAATGTAGGTACTCAACGTACGCTTTGAAACATAATACTAGACAACGCATAGGTAGGTATGTTTATTATAAATAATTGCTGTAATTAATAATATTAATAGGCAGGTATCGTTAATACGGATCGTTTTACGTAAATATGAGTTTACCAGTATATTTTCCGAAAAGTAATTTAGCTCCACATCTCTAATGACAGCAAATTGACTTATTATACTAACGATAATAACCATTAATAAATAACATGAAACACCCAAACAGCTCACTCATTGTCCCCATCAATATGAAACATAAACCTTATTTCACACGTATTAAATTTTAAATCTGCTGCATTCAATTATAAAGCTCAGTACACACTATTAACCTATCTTTATTCGAATAGCGTCCACGCGTCGCCAACCGGTTTATTGGTGACGGATGGCTGGACGCAGGTGTAGCCCGTACCTTACATTACAACAAACACTTTACATTTCACATACTCTTTATTGCTTCGAAATAAGGTTCATTTTTGTTTATGTAGTAAATAATTTAAGTTTGTAAGCTTCGTTACAACTTGATATAGGGCGATTGACACAGGTATGTGGGATGTGGGGATGAACGGATGAATATATCTCTGCTGAAGCTATTTTTATCCACATAAGGGGTAACACCCTGTGAACGATAGGGAAGTGAGATAGTGACCGTAAGAATTTTTGTATTGTTCAACAATATTTGTATTTTTTTTTCTTATATTTTATTTTTAGCATGCAATATTATGCCTGATATCTTGTCTTTAATCTGTAATGTCGATTGACAGTATTCTGTTTGTCTATAGATAAAAAAATAATTAATAGCTATCTATAAAAACTTTGTTACCTATATTTTTCTTTACCAAAAATAAACCAATCATTAAAACGTTAGGATCATCTTTTATCATTTCCTCATATCCCATCAAACTTGACTCGTAAGTTAACTAGTGGCATTGAGTATCAATCATCCACTCCCGTATTTAACGAACCAAAAAACTCAGCCTCACAATGGGGGATGACTTTGAATAAAACCCACCCCCCAGTCCCCGGGTGGGGAGGGGGTAGGCTATCAAAAACACATGTCCTGTAACGTAGCGCCTATCGGCTTGGTGGGGAATCTTTCAATCGTTATCTTTTATTCTGTGCCGAGCCCCCGTTGTGATAGCGCTGTGGTGAATGCTATGCGCTGAAAGCGAGGGAGGTGTTGTTGATGAGAATTTATTTTCTTCGACGTTGACTTACGAAACTGAATTAGCAAACATAATGAAACAAAAAACAATAAATCGTATAAATAAATTATAATGTTTAATTAATATTTGACGACACGTTTGGTGCAATGGCTAAGCGATTGGCTTCTGCGCTACGGGTCGTGGGTTTGATTCCCACACGGAATAAAAACTTGTATGGCCTACAGATGGTTGTTTCGGGTCTGGGCGTTTGTGTATGTGAGATTTGTGTCTGTAAACGCACCCACGATACAAGAGAAATCTTAGTGTAGGATAACGATACACGATAACGATAAAAAAAAAAGAAAAAAATATCATCGAAGAACACAATTGATGTTGCGTACCTACGTTTCCGATCCGGATCAAAGGACCAAAAAATTAAGACCAATCTTATTAAAAATTGCACCTTTTCTTGCGTGTTACATTCTTAAAGTCAACACATAAGATTGTTATGTTGATTGTGGGATGAGGCAAGAAATAAAACGTGAATTCTGCGTGAAAGTAATTAATTTAATAGCAAAAAAAAACAATACTGCAGCCATTACTACAGAGAGTACAGTAATTCTGCACAAAAACCACAGATTACTCAACCTAAACAATACAATATCAACTTAATTTGTAAAGCGCAGCATTCAGGTTTTCTTTAATATTATAGAGAATGCCATTCACTCCTACATAAGATTATGTTAAAATATGTAGCTCCTGTTATTTCACTTCCGCTGCCTCCTCTATCTTGGAGCTCCCTCTTAACAATACTCTAGTTGGCGTTTAGTGAATTTATAGCGGTTACCTACGGCATCTGCGTGAGATTTATGAAAGTGTGCCACTCGAACACTTACACTTTTTGTGCCGTGCCGCTGTGCCGCCGTGCTCGTGCCGGACTGTGACAGTGATGGAGCGAGTGACGCGGGACGGAACTAGTGTGACCGCGAGCTATGGTGGAAATGTGCACCACTACCGGTTGTTGACGTAGTTGCTAGTTTTTTTGGTACTTTATAAGTAAAAAAAAGGTTTTTTGGCATGATACTTGTGTCTTACATTATGGGCATGTCCTGGATTTAATCACAAGCGTAGAAGAGTGAATTGAGATCTCTTGTAAGGTAATTCTCATTTACTTACACCAAAGGACTGATCTTGTAGACTGTAAATGGCGATAGGCTTGAATCAAATGGGACTTTCGTCGGTATCGGTGGACGTTGTGTGACGTTCAATAAAACTGCCATCGCGGTATTGGGCTGTAAAATGAATATGTAGATCAAATCTGTGATGTGAATTATATGGATAACGTAACATTGATTGGCGTCGTGACAGAATCATTGGGCATAGTGACAGATACAGGCTGTGAAGGCTTATTTTCTAAATCATGTGATATTTTATGACGACTCCGATGGCAAAACGATAGAATATACCTCTTCTTTGAAGCATTGCAGAATTTCGATATTAGAACAAAATATTTGTATGATCTTGAAGTGTTTCCAGAATGACTCCATGTCTTTTTTAAATGTTTGTTTGTAATTAAACATATTTAAGGCTATTAACGCCATCTATTGAGTTTATTTGTGAAGTAACTATCGTAATCGATACAATGATAATCATTCCTAATAAAATTATCACAGAAAACTTATCTAAAAACGTATAAGGATGTACTCAGCTATGTTAAGTACACCGGAGGTCAGTGAATTGTTCCCTTATCGTTTCTATTAAAATTAATGATAACAAAAAGTCCTTCACATTAACGTCTTAAAAGTATGTAGATTAGTATTAATACTTTAATCTGAACACCTGTTTATATCCGTAAGTGTCGCAATAACAATAGGTAAAGATTATAACATAGGTAAACGGACTAATGTTTATCAGTTAGGTATTTATCTTATCATATAAAATGTATTTTTGAACGAAGGGCATGTTTCTACGCAGATTATAATTATTATTTAAGTACATATAAACAAAAAAATATGCCATGTAACGTGTGACTGACTGGGTGACTCAAATAGAAAGGGCCTGGATTACTTGCATTTTTTGTGCACAGAAATGCAAGTTGTCTTAATAAAAATCAAAATTTTAAATCATGTTTTCTTACAAATTATTTGGGATAAGAATCGATTACTGAACCCTCTTTATCATAATGTCCTTCGTTTTCAAAGTCACCTTGTATTTAAGTCAAGCATTGCGCAACTATCGCACAACTACCGCGCAACTGGAGCGCGCCCTCGTCGCGTGATACGGTCGTTTGTTGCAACTTATGATTCCGAAGATAAATGATATCTGTTGGTGTCAGTTTTTGTGAATACAACAGACGAATAAGTATAGTAGGGAGCATCCCTCTTTTTGTACGAGGTAAAAATAGTGGGTTTTACTGCAACATTGAGATGGGTGTCATGTGGAATAACGTTTTGTGTACGGTTGGGAATACAGGAAATAAACATTTATTTTGAGTTAACAGCATCTTAATTGCGCAAAACCTATGGCTTTGATTTTGACAATACAACTAATACTCATTGCGTGGTACATATTTGTTTAGAAGTCGGATTGTTGATACGTACTTTGCACTGGAAATTGTTGAGCTGTCAAAGTAGAAGCCATAACGATTACGTGTGTGTTGCGCAATTAGAATGCAGGGTTTCAAGTTTGACATAGCAACGTAGTAAATAAGGAGAGATGATTCCTTCAATGCAGGCGGGTCCGAGTTCGATACCAACTCGCGCCTCTTACTTTTTGAATTCATGCGCGGAATCAGAATTTGATTATCACGTGCATTAACGGTAAAGGAAAACATCGTGAGGTAACCTACATGCTTAAAAGGCTCAAAAAAGTTCAAGATGGTGTGTGTAGTCCGCCAACACGCACCAGGTCAGGGTGATGGACTAAACTAAGGCCTCTAAAACCTTCTCATTCTATAAAGAAGTCCATGCCTAGCATTGGGGCAATACCTAATGGGCCGATTATGTAAATCTGATACACATTATTTTATCAGCTACCTATTTCATTTTTCAAGTCTTCAAAATGTCGTACAAAATAGATTATTACATTGCACTTAGTTCATGCGATACTAGCAAACAAGACATGTTCCAAGGAGTACGGGGTTAACAAGTATGCTTTCGCAGAAAAATATGAAGAGGAAATAATACGTACTACTTATTTCGACATGTTCCTCATTTATGTAATGAAGAACATGTCGAAATATTATTACAGTAAATATGAGGAAATTACAACACTCAGCGTGTCCGCTAATCTCTGTTTTTAGGCTAACCACGCTTAGGCCACTAAATTGCTACAGAGATAGTTGATCGTTTTTTGTTTGCAATTGTGTGTGTATGTTAGTGTTTCGCCTGCAGCTAAAAACAAATGCCGGTTAACTGATTCTCGAGCAACTTAGAGTCCCATGTGTGGTCAGTCTTATAGTTTCTGTTCATAATAGCTGATATTTATTACCTGACCATACATCGAAATGGATGGTATACAAAATATTGAGAAAACATAACATAACATCACGCCTACATTCCCCGAGGGGTTGGGCAGAGGTGTATAGTACACACATTTCGCCGCTATGTTTTAAGTCCCATGTTGTAATAGGGGGCGAGCCTATTGCCATCAACCGGGCACAAATCCAGACTCCGGGCTGTTACTGAGAAAATCCACACGGAAAAACCCAATAACACTTTGCCCGACCTGGGGATCGAACCCAAGACCTCCAGCTCAGCAGTCACGCTTGCGACTGGCAGTCATTGAGAAAACAATATTGTACAAAAATGTCAGATGGTCAATTCAATTATAAAACAAGAGCATTACAGGCATGCGCTCCACTTTTCATTTACAAAAGTAAACTTACAAAAATCGAAATAATCTTTTCCTGTCTCGGTCAGGATTACCTTCCCCAACAAAGAGATAGCTCTCAAACCGCGCTTTACAATAAATGTTTCATACAACGGTTAATATTTGAGCGACTCTTAAGACCGCGGTAAGGTTATTGCTACTTCTGTGATAGTATTTACAGAGAGAGAGAGTGGGGCAACGAGTTATTATGAAACCTGCTGAATGGAACAAATCAACATAATATGCAGGGTGTTAACGAATTAGTGTACCTAATTCCTTCAAACAGCGTGTTCTACCGGTGACACAGATAATGCAAAATGGGTATCAATGAAAACCAAATAAAAAAAATAATGATTTTCTATTTCCGAGTCATTTTAGAGCTCCTAGTTAACCGACTGCAAAGAGAGATATCGCGCTAGTCGTGCCCACAGCTGTGTCGCCGTGCTTTCATTGATATATGCGAGCAAAGGAAAATATAAAAAAAAAAAAGTTGTCCTCATTATGTGGTTTATGTATGATCACTTCTTTTTTTTTCGTGGTGGAAATCCTCATGGATGTCCTCCGCCCTGGGGTGGACGGAGGGGTCTGTCAGACTCTTACTGACTATAACCACCCCGGTGTTCCATCTCACACCTGCGCCGGGGGTCACGGGAACTAACGATACTTCTGCATCATATGATCACTTACCCCAACCATCTAAATCCCTTGCGGGGTTAATCTACACCAGCGATAGATCATGTGGTTTTAAGGTATTGCACGAATTCATTTACAGCCTGTATTTTTTGCAGTTTTCTTGATTGCTTTTCAAGAAAAATATAAGGAAGTGACACGTAGTTTCGCAAATTTTATGGGAACTGTGACGTGAACGAGTATATCTTGCTCGAGCAATATTCTCGCAATGATTGAGTTTGTATTAGATAAGGTAACAAGTTCCCGATGTCAATCATAGTTGGCTATTTGCTAGGAATCACATGACGATGGGGTACTATAAAATCTTCTTGATATACGATATTCTTTTCGTATCAGAATGTCTGTCGTTTGACTAATTAATTGTGGAAAAATGATGTTATATCTAATGAAATCGGTGTCTACCTAGATATTTTATGATAAAGGTAAGGTAAAAGAATCCGGCTTACCTAAATGGAGTACCTACGTAAAGTTTATACGTGTGTGTATATATATACGTATAGTATTTTTATGTCACTTGTATAATTAATATTTTATTGTATTGTTGTTTTTTCTTAATATGTATATTTTATGTAGTAGTTTCGCCTAGCTTCCACGACACAGGTAATCCTAGTGTGGAAGCTAGTGCTTAGTATAAGTTTATTTGTACAATAAAATATTGTACAATACTCGTATAAAGATAAAAGTAAAATGAGCAACAATACTACTACTTAAATATTCATTTGAATAACTGTACAAACTTCTATCTCCATACAGAAGTTTTCTTTTGCGATAAATAATTATATATTTTGTAAGCGTCCGTCTGTCATTCCGTCCAGTGCAGGCGAAGTTTCAACTTGTACAACACTTCTTTGAATAAAATATAAATCTTAGTTCCGAAACTAAAAAGAAAACACAACTGAAAATACATTTTACTTGAAAAGAACGAAGCGAGGAACACTAACACTAGTGCTAACCGATCACGAATAAATTGCATACACATACAGACATTACAATATTTTATAGCTGCGACGTGCATGCGATTAGTGTTTTTTTCGATTTGTAAAGTATGAATACAGATTTAATACATTTGTATATTACAGGTTACAGGAGCGGAATCAATGGCAAAACAATTGAAATATAATAGAGATAGGTCATTATTTTTTATCGAGTTTTCAATCTATCGATACTTTTTAACAGCTGTGTATACAGACGGATGGACAGATATATTAGCCACTAGCTTTTGCCCGCAGCTTCGCTTGCGTGAAATTTTGAACCCTTACAGCGGTTACGCACTGCATCCGATCCGAATCCGTGAAAATACGTTCCGAAGTAGCCATAGAACTATTTGTATTGTAGCTTACGCACTACATCCGGCATCCGTCATCCGATTTCTATCCGTCATCCGTGAGTTTCTAATTCGGAAGAACAATTGACGGATCGAAGTAGCCGTAGTACTGAATTGTTTGAATTTGAATCAGAGATCGGAATAGTGCATAAGCAACATCCGAATTCGGTCCGAGATTTTTACTCTAGATCGGTATTTTCACGGATTCGGATCGGATGCAGTGCGTAAAGCATTATCCGAATTCGGTCCGAGTTTTTTATATCCGTATTTTCAGGGATTCGGATCGGATGCAGTGCGTAATCGCTCTAAGTGACGATGTCCCGTACAAACTTTCATCCCCTATTTAACTCCCTTAGGGTTTGAATTTCGAAAAAAAAAAACCGTATTCCTTGTTAACATTGTAAAGGGTGCAAAATTTCAGCTTTCTAAGTCCAAGGGTTTGGGCTGGGCGTTCATGAGTCGGTCAGTCAGGACTTTTCTTTTTATTTAAATAGATTTTTTAGAAACACAAAAAAGTATATCAACACGGAATGTCAAATTGAAATAGACATGACGTTGTTAATTTTTCATTTTGATTACCGTACTATAGTACCGTAATCAAAAGAGATCAAAGATCATAATAGTGTCTATAGGATTGGTGAACTTCCCGAGTCGCGGTAGTTATCAGATTTTGTTGAAAGATAAGACAATGTTTTATTTGTGTGTCACTAGCTTTTGCCCGCGGCTTCGCTCGCGTTAATTTAGAATTTGACAATCAACTCTTAACACACTACTAAAGTTTCTATAATTATATAATTCAATCATGATTCGAAAGACACGTGGCGTCATCTATTATCATAAGAAAGTTATTGTTGTTTTCCTCGGGAACAGCACTTTTTTCGGGATGAAAGGTACCCTATGTCCGTTTCTGTACACCTGGACAACGTATATGCAAAAGAGGAATGCCAAGATCCGGCCAATACAAAGTATTAAGAACAGACATGCCGTCATTTTGATAATTCGCGTTTATTTTTTGAAAGATTTATGCAATATAAATAAAGTCTGGGGAAGTACACCGTCGGATATTCATTTTAAATAGTATTTTATTGTTTTGGTTAGTAAGTTTCAACGCTTTTTTTATCTACAACTGTAAATAGAAATGTTGCACAGTATAAAAATATAATTATATCGATACTAAAATTACATTTATAAATCGATTACAATCATGAAACAATATGTAATTGTAAATAATTATATCATAATAATATCACGTTATTTAGGTAAATAAGTATTTATTTTTTATTCACGTTTTCTTGTTTGAGAAATGTGTTAAGTGAATTGTGCTCTTCCATTAATAGCTACAAATTATAGTACTAATCTTTATTAGTAATAAGCTATTACGAATAATCCTAGTAACCACTATAACACAACAGGTTTGTCACTATTCTTGTGATTTAACTTAGGGCTACTTTTCTTGTACGAAACACAATAAATAACATAATATTTTATTAAGCTGAGTATGTATAGGTACCAAAGGCATTCAGTAGTGTTAGTTAACATATTTAATTAATCTCTTTGATTTATACTAATTTTAAATTAGGTAATGTTTTGTAATATTATGACATAATTTACAAAGCTATTATTACTACCTATATATTACTATCAACTATTTATTTTGCGAAATAAGTATATTTCTTTTTTTTTATTTTATATTCCATTCGATTTTATACATACTTGATAATCGATTACGTTTAAAATCGAATATTGTTATAATTTTATTTTAATGGCGACAACACCTTTGTCACAATTAAAATGACTTCCACTTTTTTCTTACGATTATTCCCAAAAATAAGTAGGTATCTGTATCGAAGTAAGTACCTAACCATATTATGTATAATATTCCTATCGTGAATACAATATTATGGATTTTTTTTAAATAAAATACTGTGTTTAGTAAAAGTATGAATTTAATGTTATTTGGTATTATGGCATTCATGTTTTATCATCGTTGCCATGGCAACGTCAATATACGACAAATTCCAAATAATATAATATTTATTTTGCTTTGGTTTTGGTTTGGTTATTTAGGTATTATTCTGACCAAAAATGGTTTAGTTTTGTTATTTACATAATTGAATGCTTTAATCAAACAATATTATTAAGATTTTTACAAAAATATTGAAGGTTTACCAATACGACAAGGATTAAAAAAATTATTCATGAAAATGTCGACGGAGTATAAAGAAAATGTTAGTTCTATTTTCGAATTACCATTCTTCTCCAGGTTAAAAATCTACTATTAAGGTCAACTTTATCGACCTATAACTTTTCTTGGTGCACTTCCAGCGGAAATGTTGTTATTGTAATACATTCTACAATATTTGCCCTTTTTAATAAGATATTTTTCATCCTTGTTCTATCTGGCCGAGTCGTAAAAGAAATCTTGGCATTCCCCTTTCAGGATGATCGGTTCAGTGGTTTAGGCGTGAAAAGGTAACAAACAAACAAACTTACTTTCGCATTTATAATTAAAAATAAAATTAGATAAAATTAAAGATTATTTACGTGTAAAGAATAAAAATTAAATGTACATACGTGTTAGATTAATTAAGCAATAAAGTTCAAAACTAAAAAGTATCGATGGCTTGAATACTCGATAAAAAATAATGACCTATCTCTATTACATTTCAATTGTTTTACCATTAGATTCCGCTCTATTATTATTAAGGCTCGCGTCCACTAGGCTCGCCAAGTCGAGTCGAATCGAATCGAAGAAATTCGCTTCTTACATTTAGTATGAAACTGCGTCCATTAGCGAAATTGCTCGTCAGGCAAATTTCTTCGCCGATGCGTTTCGATTCGACACGGCGCGCCTCAGTTGACGCGGGGAAGCGGACAAGTGTGTCTAGCAAGTATTTAAATTTTTCGTAGAACAAACGAAAATATTTGAAAAAAATTGACAGGGTCCTTTTTCAAATTTGGATATATGTAGATGGTGAAATTCACCGTAGAGATTTCTTTTCATATTAATTTCGTGTACTTTGGTACGTGTATCTTGGAGCACGCTGTTTCTTTTTTCTACTATTCTCCTCTTCTTCATCAAAAAGTATTTGAAATAAAAACATATCTTCATTCGAGCTAGCCATCGTACAAAAACAACCTACTTCGTTGAAGAGTTGTGATGAATGAACGATTCGATTCAATTCGTCTGAGATGGACGCACAAGGAATAAATGCAACTCGACTCGACTCACTTCGATGCGATGCGTTTCGGTTGTAGTCGACGCCAGGCTTTATACTCACGTCTAACCTCCGGTTTCTGAGTTAAGAATTCTAGGATAAGCAGTACCTAAGTAACATTTGAGTACGGAGTTGTCAAAAAAATGCTTGAAAATCTGTGCTCAAATATTACTTAAGTACTTACTTATACTCACCTCAGAAACCGGCAATGAGTCGGCTACCGCTGAGTATCATGAGTTTGCATAGGAAGATAAAAATATTACATTTTGTTTCAACAACTTCAAGTAGGTATATAATTTTCTTAAGACAGAGTCGGTAAACATACATGTTCATGAATGAAGATAAGTGGAGGAAGTCTTTAAAGATCGCAGTCAAGATTATAGAGAAGGGCCCTCGCATCTACCCGCATGATAAATACGATCTACACATTGAACTACTGTGGGTTCAGTGAGGGGAGCGAGAGCATCGATTCACAATATTACTGTAAAACAAATTGTACTGAATTGCGAATGCATTTGGGTTTGTTCACGCTGATGGTTGATTGTCAATAAAAGTTGAACAAAAAGGAAAAGGCCAAGCGACATGTCTATCGTTATATGGTTTAATCAATCAACTCAGCCTATCACCGTCCATTCCTGGAAAAAGGTGTCTCCAATAATATTTCGAGCAGCATTTCCATGATAATAATAATTTATTTTCAAGTGTGATGTTGACTCAGCAGTCATTGTGTCGATAGTCGTTACAGTCAATGGTTTAATAGCCAGGAGCCTCGACCGACATCTGATGAGGCTCTCGTTAGGCAGCCGGATCAAGGGTTTGATACAGAAAGCGGTAGTTCTGGACATGACGCGTATTGTTAGGAAGTTCCTTTCTCTGGAGCCCTGACCGCCGGTAGCTTGGACCCTGTTCCCGATGCCGGTGGGCTACTATCTAATGTAAAAATGAATCCCTATTTCCCTTGGTCACGGCATCACGCGTGAGTGGCTGGACCGATTCCACAATTTTTTTTTGTGGTGTTCCCAATTGTCAGGAAAAGGTTCTTATGAAAGAAGATTTTGATATTTAAAAAAAAAACGAAATTTTCTCAGCATGTCCATATTCTTCATTTGTTTACCGCATGCATGAAAATGGTTTTAACTTTTTGTTACTATTTTGGTTTTGTTTCTGAACGTAAGTAGTAGGTAGGTAGTAACTAGGAAAAAGTGCATTGCAACGCATGCCGGGTACAGCTAGTATTTTATATTTTTAAGTGTGTATTGTTTTTATTTTCATAAAAATGTACTTATAAATATTTTATATTTTTAAATGTGTATTGTTTTCATTTTCATAAAAATGTATTTAGAAATATAATTGTATTAAGTATTTAGAATGAATAAACGGAAGCTACATATTCTCTTTCCATTAACATGCTAATATATCTTCATTTTTGAACGTCCTTCCTACTAACAAATTCTCCCACAAACTACATTTACTAAAGTAATCTTATTTGCATGGAATTACAGTAGAATTGCAGTGGTGTTCCTAAAAACCTTGCAGATAAAGGTCTGTTCGGACGTTATCGCTTGCATCCGCTAGTTCCGTCCGTCCGATCGACACGATCGGGCGAGGTCGTTAGTCGCGACCCGTGTTAGATACGACCTGATTTACTAGTGATATATTGCGATACAATTTGCTGATATAAGGGACTGAGCATACGTCAACCGTATTCATGGAAAAGAAAATAATTGGGGCTAAAGGTTATATGGAAAATATACTTGTTGCTACGGGTGGGGGATATTGTTTTACTATCTGCCTGTCAAGCATTTTTTGACATTAAAATGTAGATTGAGCATTTTGTTTCTTCATTTCTTTTCATAGGAAGTAAACGTATAATTAAAATTGGGTGGGTGGGTGTCTTCAAGTCACGAGTGAATCGGTTTCTTCTGGGCAAGCGTGCTCCATCGTAGACCGCATCATCGCTTAACATCAGGCGAGATGGCGGCCAAACGCAGGCCTAGTAATAAATAAAAATAAAAAATAGTATTTTGTCACTAAAATCAATTTTGGATTGGCTGTATTCATGATAATATTTTAGTTGATATAGTAGACAAAATGCAAATGATAACCAAGAAAATAACTAACGAAACATAAGCTACGAATTACTTTTATGTAGTTCATCTACATAAAATTACTAAGAATTTTTTTTATCATAATAAATGAGTCCGTTGATTTATCTAAATTAATAATTGTACAGCATTTATTGTCCTAACAAATACTAAAACAAACAGCTCTCCGCACCTAATTCACAAACATACTAACTAGGTCAGCTAATCCATACTATCTAACTAACCATAAAAATAATCACGGTGGTAGCACACGAATCACTCAGAGAAACCATCACGCTTTACGAGCCACACGAGTTACGACGGATGCATATTCATCGCGGCCGCCGAACCGTGGCGGACGAATGTGAAGCGTCCCTAATATCCATTAGCGATAGCGGATTGTCCCGCTCCTAATTAATATTGTGACATATAAAAGAAAGGAAGATTTGTTTGTTTGCTGAATAGGTTTTTGTTAAAATGTTTTTTAGATTGTTGTGTTCACAGTTCGTAGTAGCAAACGAATTCATAACTATAGGTATGAAAATAAACCAATTAACGTGTTTATTAACAATTCACTGAACACGGTGGCCTAGGAGCAGACGAGAAATTTTCCTTTAATGACGTAGCCTGTACTAAAACTTGTAGATATTTACTCTTCTCTTCTTGTGTCTAATCTTTTTTGGGTCATGCAGCATATCAAGAGCAGCAGACATATTTTTTATTTATTTGTATCTCAAATGATATCCAAACATTTAAGAGGAAGCTGTGAGTGAGGGACAGAGAGAAAACAACTTTCTTTGTTCAAGATTTCAGGTTTAGCTGATTTTTGTTTCGAGTCAGAATGAGAATACAGGGATATTCTAGAGTTAGGATATGAGTTATTCTAGCCTAATATGCTTCGAACTAAACTAACCTATTACATAATAACTGAACCATCGTTTAATTTAATTCTCTTCCAAGCGACACCGCGTGCGCAAACTATCGGACGTATAAATTCATCTACATCTATCTGTGCCGGCAGATCTGTGCAGCTGATATTTGGGTAATTTATGTAATTAAGATGTATCGGCACATCTGTAGTCATAGCTCTGCGCATAGTATAGTGCTCTGACTAACGAGCTATTGATTAGCTCTGAGAATATTAATATTACTATTGAAGTTAGTAGCTTGTCTTCTAATTTGATAGTTAAAGAAAGAAATTAGTAACGTATAAAATGTATTCACTTGACAGACAGATATGTAGAACTGAAGACCTATGATGACATTGAATTATTGCTGCAAGCATCGTCAATATGAGTTGAAAATATTCACACACGCACCCACACACTCATACACATACATACACACATGCACACACACACTTACTCACGCTAATTTAGGATATTATTTCTAGTTTTTTTTTTCTTATCTTGTTTTATTTTATATTTTTCTTCTGATTTCTTTTGCCACTTTAATTTTAACATTGAAGAGCGGGGCCTCCTAGCACAGGTCAGGTATATCTTTTACTTAAAAGGAGGCTCCTATACTATGTAAGATTTACTGTAAAAATTTGAACGAGTTTCTGCAATAAACCTTTTTATTTTGTTTATTTTATATGTGTTACTGGGGAGTTTGTTGCGCTGTTTCTTCTTCACAGCAAAAACACGGTGAAGGGAGGGCGCTTTTGGGCGCTGTCTTATTTGTAACATTTACGTTAAAAAGAACTAAGTAATTCTAGTCTGTTTTGAATGAAATGAGTTTTGAAGTTTGAAGTATGCATGAAGTGCTTCATTATTTTGCAGCCCTTAAAGGTTTAGTGCGAAACAAGGACTTCCAAATGGCCGCTTTAAAAAACGATCAAAAGGACCTTGCCCTTGTCACTACGCTTGGCAGACGGGTTGGTGATCAGTTTCCTGCTATTAGTTGATAAGAGGATGCTGCTCCCTGTACTCTTGACGAAGTTGTCTTCAAAGATTTCCACGGGTTGAGGGATTGTCTACAGAAAGTGCAGAGAACGGGATTAGGTGCTATCTAATGAGTACTCCAATTAACCGTAACTAAAAAAAGACAGGACTGTCTCGTTGTTTTAATGGTAGCAAGCACGACTGCTAAGCTTGAGGTCCTGGGTTCGATTCCTAGGTCGGACAAAGTGTTATTGGGATTTTCCGTGTGAAATGTCTCAGTAGCAGCCTGGAGTTTGGATTTGTGACTGGTTGATGGCAATAAGCTCGCCTTCTATTACATGGGACTTAAACATAACGGCGAAATGTGGGTGTACTATACACCTCTGGCCAATCCTTCGGGGCATACAGGCGTGATGTTATGTTAAAAAAAGAAAGATCCAATAGAAGGACAGAAACACACGTACAGAGAAACAGTGTTTTGTTTTTCAAAATTTCAAATTCATGTGTTTCAATTGTTTTAAATTCATATTTTTATTCCTGAGCCGGTTCATAGAACATAATATCCAAGAAATCAAAGGGAATACCTTCAGTACTGTACCCCAAGTGTGAGTTTTTTTCGTTAACTACTGTAGTTGCGTCACGCCAAAAATGTATGAAAATTTAAGCTGCGCCTCTAGGCGCACCGTTCAATTAACGCGCGAATTGTAGTTAGCGAATGGTGCGCCTAGAGACACAGCCTAAATTTTCATACATTTTTGGCGTGACGCAACTACAATAGTTAACGAAAAAAACTCACACTTGGGGTACTGGTTGTAAGGCGCTGATTAAACTTTCATACATTTTGTTAAGGAAAACGTAACTGCAGGAAATTGCTCGAACGCCGGCTTCAAGTAAATTCTCACCATTGAATGTTGAGAAACAGCGGTAATCATACCAAATGACGTCGCCTTCTTACAACGTGGAGACGTTCTGGAATTTTCGTATAAATAAATACAATCCATCACCTCGTATTCTTCATCTTTCGTGTTGGCACGAGCTGTACGAGAATAGCTCATAATCAGCTCACTACTGTCTCTGGGCACGGGCCTCTTCTTAGAATGAGAAGCTAACGCCTTAGGGCTCTTACACACCACGTTTTTTTCCGGCGCTGTCGACGCGTCGCACGCTACTATAACGCGCTGCAAACGCGATGTTATCGCAACCAATTTACCTATTCACACGTTCATAAAATTGTAGTATGCAGACGACGACTTTTTCGCGAGCTGTCGACGCGCTCGTAGCGCGGAGTTACATCGATACAGACGCGCTTGCACAGCTCTCTTTAATTGCAAACACATACGTACAGCGCGTTTTAATCGGTTACTTGCCGACACGCGTGTTTGTAGCGCGAGACACGCTCCTTCGCGCGCGTGCTACACGCGTTTTACTTTGCAAGGTGAGTTGTTCACGCGCGCGCGCGTCTGTAGCACGTTTTTGGTGAGTTTGCAGCTATGCAATCGCAAGTAATCTGCCTATTTCAAGTTTAGCAGCGCCGACAACGAGCGATAGCGAAACGCGCGTCGACGACGCCTGGAAAAAACGTGGTGTGTAAGAGCTCTTAACGACTTTAGTCCACCAGGCTTGTCTTGTGCAGGTTGGCGAACTACATACACCATCGAGATTTTTTCAGAGCCCTCTCCGGTGTTCAAGTTTCCTCACGATGTTTTCGATCACCGATATAGTTCATGTTGTGATAAAAGGTAAACCAGCGCGCAACGTTGGTAGCAAAACTGACTGCTTAGGGTGCAACGGAGGCACTTATGTATCGTCACTTGTAGAGGCTCCTTCCATGTGTTGAAGACACTTGTATTGACCAAAGAGTTGGGTACAGTTGTTTTACATCTAACTGCATTAAGTCCTGTGTAATGAGTGGTGAACTTAATAATATTTACCGGCCACAGTTGCAAATTCCAATATGGTACCATAAGTATTATTTTTATATCACAAAAAAAAAGTATGAAGAAAAAAAAAATATCCTTACCTAACGCTAGACCAATTATGCTGTATATAATTTTTTTTGTATATTTTGTTTATAAAAGTTTATTTTCCGTTAAATCAAAAACAAGCCATTAAACTTGAACTTCTTCTTCTTCTCGTGTCAGCGCGAGCATACGAAACTAGCTCATGCTGTGGTGAAAAGATTAGCCAGTCAGCAAGGTTGGTAGCGAGGCTGACTGCCCAGGGTGCGTCGGACGTACTTAAGTATCGAAACTTGAACTGTCTTTTTAAGGTGTTTAATGTCGCTAAAGAAATAACTTTGATAAAAGCTCAATACCGGAAGTTAAAAAGAAGTATCGAAATATTGAAAAAACAAAAAAATATTGAATACACAAGTAGATATACAACCGTATATTAATCTGATTATGGAAATCATTTTCATCTGCGTCATCGCTACGGTGCTACGGTACTACGCAGCTACGGTGCTACGTCGCTACGAGCTCGTCGTTATGTGAAAAGTTACCAATTGGAGCGCGCATTTTTAATTAATAGAGAATGTTTTTATGTCTTTATTTTTTTCCTGTTTGCGATGTCACATACTCGTGTCATATTTTTTTAAATTATGTCAAACATAATGATAGTGTGAATATAAATGGTTTGCGGTGTTGATCCAGTAAGAAGAAACCACCATTACTCGACTGGTTAATCATATAATAACAATAAATGATGTATGCACGTTTGGTGCAGTGTGGCTGAACGATAGGTTTCTGTGCTATCTTGGGTTCGATTCCCGCACGGAACAAAAATTTGTATGGCCTACAGATAGTTGTTTCGGGTCTGGGCGTTTGCGTATGTGAGATTTGTGTCTATAAACGCATCCACGATACAAGAAAAATAAAAGTGAGGGGCAACTTAAAAAAAAAACGCGTATGTTTCATCTTTTTTTTTTAACAAAAAACCGGCCAAGTGCGAGTCGAACTCGCGCACGAAGGGTTCCGTACCAATATCTATTCTATTTTTTTGTATTTGTTGTTATAGCGGTAACAGAAATACATCATCTGTAAAAATTTCAACTGTCTAACTATCACGGTTCATGAGATACAGCCTGGTGACAGACGGACAGACGGACGGACAGCGGAGTCTTAGTAATAGGGTCCCGTTTTACCCTTTGGGTACGGAATCCTAAAAAAACGTTTGCTTACACTAAAACTTTTCCTGTATCATTGGTGCGTTTACAGACACAAATCCAATCCAAAACAACTATCTGAAGGATATACAAATATATGTTCTATGCGGAAATCGAACCCACAACCCGTAGCGCAGAAAGCGAATCGCTCAACTACTGCGCTAAGTGTCGTCGTCAATTTATATTGTCCTACACAAGTAATTTTCCGAGTCTTCTTAATTTATAATCATCTGATGTTCGCCTATTACGCGAACTCACGGTTGGAATATAAAACTGTAAAGCATCGCGGTATTCACGGCATATAATTAATAGTGGGTGAGCAGACAGGATTTAATTCAGGAAATCCATTTGTATGATAAACGCTCGCTGTTTAGTGCCAGTACTTCGGTGCCGGTGGAGATTAAACTGCCGTTAGTTGACGGAGGGTTAAATTGGAGCTGATTTAAATTTTTTATGAGTTTTGTAGTGTAATACGGTTAAGATCGAATAAAATAAATAATTCCGGATCGTTTTAAATCTAAAATGTTTTATTTTGTTATATATTTGGAAACTATTTAAATGAAAAAAGATACCTCTATTTTAATTAATTCATAACCTTAAGTACAGGTCTTAATTATCTACCACAGGCACCATTGCAGTGCTTCACAAACATTTTTTTGTACAGACGCCAGCAGCCAGCACATTAAGCTACTACAATCTGTCTTTCTTTAATAGATTTTCATCTTTATCGCAAAAGCATTAGGTTCAAGGTTGATTGGGAATATTTGACAGTAAATGTTTTTTAAATGTTTTTAAACTTTCGCGATTTGTACACATTATAAAAATATTGCATCGGGTCTTCTCGCGTAATAAACTTTAAGAGGCACAAAATACCTTTTATCCCGACGTTTCGGCCGAATTTCACCGGCCGTGGTCACGGGTAGACGGGTAGGTTTTTATAATATTTGACAGTTTTGGGTAGCTTGATATGCTGGCGTCTGTACCTACACATGTTTATGCCAAGAAAAACAAAAAACAAAAAAATACCTAGTTCAATGAAAAAAAAGAGTTATTAAATATTACAGAATTAACCGTTAACTTAACATCTAGGATCTATTTTAAAAGAACAAACAAAAAAAACCTCATATATATTAATAAAAGCAAGCTTTTATAAAAAACATTTGTTATTAAACTACAGTTACATGCCGGTGTCACCCGCCCCCACTCTCGTGCAATAGAGACGTAGAGATGAATTTTAATGCTGTAGTTACGCATTCAGTGCTAATGGCTCCTTGAGTGGGACACACAGACAGACACACAGACTTGACGAGACTCACAGTAAACACTGTCTCTGGGAATACTTGAGACGCAAATGTACAACGTTTTAATATGCACGTCTGTTTGAGAGTCCGGCTGTTCTGACATTTGGATTGCGTGTAACTATGGTAAAGGTAAGTTTTGAAAACTTAAAAGACAGTGTTGCAAATGTAATGTAACAATTTATTTGAGTGTAGCTGAGGGCTAGCAGTGAAGTTGAATGTGAGTTTACTGTACCCTTTTCACCGCTAACGTTTCTCTTAAAACGTTCCCATACAAAAATTACCAAATATTTAAAAAAAGCAAAACATGAATAATATAGCAATTTTTCGGGTTTAGATGATTTTGTTTACGTTTATTCGATAGCAGTCTCCTTATGGCTACAATTTATGAAAAGACCGCTGAGTCAGGACTCATCTTTAG
The DNA here is from genome assembly GCA_905220435.1 of Amphipyra tragopoginis. NCBI lineage: Eukaryota > Metazoa > Arthropoda > Insecta > Lepidoptera > Noctuidae > Amphipyra > Amphipyra tragopoginis. The sequence continues at coordinate 26,165,327 of HG992009.1, read as the reverse complement.
TTGAACAGAGTATAGTAGAGGATAGACAGACTTTATGTCCATTCAATTGTAAAAGTGTAGCATTGTAGTATAATTTGAATTTGCTGATATAAACTATTAAGGTTCAAAAAGTGAATAATTCTAGGTACCTACATACACACATCAAAAAAAGTTTGCGATCACTTTGAAAAATTATGTAGCCTTTTTGAAGCCGAATTTTCTAATCGGGATTCAAAACGATAATTAAGTATTATGATAAATATAGATTGATAGTTATCTAGATAAATATAAATCAGATTTCAGTTGGACTTTGAATTCGGAATCTTTTTTTTTTTTTTTTTTTTTATTCTAATTCACAAAACTGATGTACAATCTCACATACAACAAAAATAATCGGTAAAACATAGTACGTCTGATTGACATCTACTAGATGTGAATCCAGCATGCATATTTTAAGCAGACACTTATTTACTTATACTAATAAAAAAAAACTAAAATTAAATTAAGTTTGCCATAAATAAACAACAAATAATATGGTAAAAAAACATTTTCGAAATGAAAAAATTAAAAAAAAAAGTTAAAACAATCCTAGTCAAATGTATCTCTGAGTTTAGATTTGACTGAAGCCACGGAACCAACGAAGACATCTATTTCACTACGAATGGAGTTGGCAAGAGAAAGCATGCGGGATATCGGTGAAAACTGACCCATGTTAGTTCGATTATAAGGCAGTACGAAAGTTTTTCGATTTATTAAGCGGCTGCTAATACGCGGAACACAAATATGCACTTTTTCTAATAGCTCAGGAGAATCTATTAAACCATGAATTAATTTAAACAGAAACATAATATCTAGAGTTTTCCTACGTGCACTCAATGATTTCATTTTATAGTGACTCAACCTAGATTTATAAGAGTTCAAAATACGGCATTTGTTATCTGAGTAACATAAATGATACAAAAACCTCTTTTGAACGCGCTCTATCCTATCGGAGTGCACTTGATAAAACGGGCTCCAAACTACACTACAATATTCCAGTATACTCCGAATAACGCAGTTATACACAGAAATAGTGAGATTTGGTTCTTTAAAAATTTTCATTTCTCTTACGATGAAACCTGCCAATTTTGATGCCCTATTAATTATGAGGTCGAAGTGGCCTCTAAAATTCAAACTGCTGTCCATCACAACACCCAGGTCCCTAATACTATCAACCTCTTGGAGCTTGCTGTTATCGATTGAGTAACAAGCATCACATGAATTCTTTTTCCGGCTGAATTTAATGAATTAACATTTGTTTTGATTCAATGCCATGCTATTTTGTACACACCAACTATGCACTTTATTTACATCAGACTGAAGCTGAGTAATATCAGATTCACTGTATATGGTTCGGTATATTTTTAAATCATCAGCATAAAGTTTAAATTTCGAAACAATTTTACTACCTAAATCATTAATAAACACCAAAAAAAATAATGGTCCCAGGTGCGACCCCTGAGGCACTCCTGATGGTATGAAACACTGTTTAGATTTAAACCCCTTAAGATATACTAGTTGTGATCGGTTTCTTAAGTACGATTCACACCAACGCAACAACGACCCGTGAACTCCCATGCTTTCCAGTTTAGCAAGTAGTACATCATGATTTACTAAATCGAAGGCTTTTTTAAAATCGGTATATATAGCATGAACTTCTCTGCCGGCATCTAACGCAGTCGAAATATAAGAAACATACTCAACTAGATTAGACATGGTCGATTTTTTGGGGCGAAAAACGTGCTGGTTATCATCCAGCACATTCTTAAAGTGAGAGAACATTTTCTTCTGGACAAGAGATTCAATAACTTTACCACATGCTGAAAGAATTGATACTGGTCTGTAATTTGTAACATTATCGCTACAACCAGATTTAAAAATGGGTGTGATGTGCGCAATTTTCCACTGGTCTGGAAATAAACCCTGTGATAGAGAATGATTGAACAGCATAGTCAGTGGACCAGCTAGGCTTACTGCACATTTTCTTAGGAAAAGTGGAGAAACCGAGTCAGGCCCAGGTCCTTTATCGCAATTTAAGGAAGACAAGCAATCAGAAACTTCCTTTAAGTTAAGTGTACATCTGCTGAATGTGTTATTGCTACACGGAACGGATAAAACTGAACTTGAAACATTACTGTTACAATTGGTTCTATAGATAGATTGAAAATGTTCGGAAAACAAGTTACAAATTTCTTGACCGCCCTTTGCACAACGACTGTCGTTTAAAGTCATTTTATTTGGAATACTGCTGTCGCTTGCCCGTTTGTTTTTAAAGTACCTCCACACATGCTTAGGATTGTGACGCAGATGTATCGCTATTTCCTTTTTAAAATTTGCGAAACAGTCTTTTATCAACACACCGCAACGCGTCCTTAGACAATCAAACGTAAGTTTATCTCTGGGATTCCTATATCTTTTGTATAGAGTGTGATATTTAGCTTTCTCTTTTATTACTCTTAATAACGCTCGACTGTACCAAACTGGATAACGTTCATCGCGTGGTTTGGTAATCGGCGTATACTCTGTAATGATTGGCATAAGAATATCATAAAATCTCTGCAACATCTCATTGACATTATCAATATTTCTCCATTCATCAGACCAATCAATTTTCGACAGCTCTTCGTTAACAGATTCGTAATTGCATAGATAAAAGTTTAAGTAGGGGACTTTATTTTGCACTAGCGGATTATTATGGTTAGTTGTCAACGAGATTTGCAGAGCTGGATGATGTGGATCAATAGGTAAAAAAGGACTCGTGGCTTCAGATACCAGCGATTTACCACTGCTAAGAACAAGATCTAAAGTACGATTAGAAGCATTGAATATCGTGTTCCACTGATGTAGATCATTAAAGGCAAGCATGTCTAAGAAGTCATTTTCTTGATTACTACTAGATCCTTTTGGGACTAAAACACCAGAATCCACGTTATATTCCCAATAAATACTACCCATATTGAAATCACCTAATAATAAATTAATAGAGTTACTTTTGCATTTCTTGTTGATTACTTCAGTAAAGTTATTAAAAAGAGTATCTATATAATCTTGCTTGATTGGAGGTGGAATATACACCGCACAAATATTAATATTCAAGCCATTTTCGCACTTGATTGTGATCCACAATTCCTCGCAATGTTACTCCCAATTCAATCTCCGTAAGACCTCATATTTTTCTAGTGTTGCAACAAGCACCCCCCCACCATCTCTTTTAGTTCTCGAAGATACCGTAGACGATCTATCACGCCTAAACACTCTGTAGCGGTTGTCTATAATTTCATGGTCGAACACCGTAACATTTAGCCAACTTTCAGTGGTGATAATTATATCATACTCAAAATTTAAAGCAGCATTATAAAAATCTTCAGTTTTGGTTCTTAAGCCTCTTACATTTTGATAATAAATTTTAAACGTGAATTTTGTTACTAATTATATCTTAATCTTGCATAAATTTATTAATTACAAAGAGTCCAAACATTCCAAGTTTTTAACTAGCAGAGATTTGGTAGTAACATCTTTTCTTACAAATACGCGACCATTTCGAACCCATACGAAGTTACATTTCTTCTCTTTTGCAGCGATTCTTGTCGCTGCGTGAAGTTTTTTATTCGGCAGTGACAAATTTTCTATAACGAAAATAGGCTGCTTCACTCCACCAATGCCAATATGGCTGCTGTTCAATTTGTCAGACGCGTTTTTTTTATTAAAATTTCTGACTGCAGCGAGTAGATTATCGCGAGTTCGAGGACTGACCAATTTCACGACTATGTTTCGTGGACGATTTGTATCTGTATTTAATTTGGCAACTCTATGAAATGACTGTACTTCATTGTCCTGTAGTTCATTTCCCACAACTCTACCCAGCTGTTGTATAACCGTAAGCAAGTTTTCAGTCTTGTGTTCCGGAACGCACTGTATCTCGATATTGCTCTCACGTGCTATTTGATCAAATTGTTGCACTTTTGCGTCTAATTCTCTTACCTGAGCGCTTAGTATGGAGTTATTTTTCAAAATCTCGGCAATAAAGTTATTATTTTTCACGTTCAGTGCTTCTTGTGTATCATGAGCGTCAGAAAGAAAAATAACTGTCTTCTTAAATTCCTCTAAGTCATCACGCATTGAGGAAAATCTTGAAGTTAAGTCATTAATATCCTTTTGGACCGTAGCTAGAGATGTTTCAAATTTCGCCAAAGCAGCCTCCTGACAGCCAAACTTATCATTCATTTCCTTACGCATTTTACGAATTTCGTTAAGGATTGTATCCTGTAAGTTAACATCCTGGTTTACGCTTACTATCGGAGACATTTCTAGAGGAGACTGCTCATCCGGCATACGTCTCTGACTGAGTATAGGTTTAGGTTGACTATATGGTCCCGATTTTGGGGAAACTATTTGGGACGGTTCAGGGGCTGGCTGATCAGTTTGCGTAGCCAGACCTTTAGCATGAACTGGTGTATTAGTGTTGTCCATTTTGGGACGGCTAGAGATGCAGTTAGGACAAGACCATTTAGTCCTAGGTGTTGATGATTCGTCGTATTTTACGCATTCCAAATGATACTGAAGCGCACATTTGCTAATGCAGCATTTAATTCTCTTATGTGTCACTAGAATTGTAGCATTACAACCAGCACAAATCATTATTGCGATAAAAAAAAAAAAAAAAAAAACAAATGTAAAAAGTAATTCCAATGCTGAGAATCGAACTCGGATATATACGAGCTTAGGTTGGTTCCTTACGAACGCCGCTACGAAAGCTCTGACGTACTATTTCAAAATACAAGTATGTGTTGTTCGTCGCGGTAACAGAAATAATGAGTGGGGTACTCAGTTGACATAAAGTTTTTCCAAAACACCCACAAATTATGTAAACAGTTCTTGCAGTCACTATTTTAGAATGTTTATTTAAAGTTATTGTTTAAACACAGTCACCGATCACACTGCAAACGCTATTGCGTATGCCCCGCACACTTAGCTTTAGCTTCCACGCAATGTTTATATCGTAAGTAAAGGTTTATCAATATTAATATTTATTTTTTTACGGAACGGCAAAAGTACGTCTTATCTTATTGACATTTCAGGACGAAAAAAAAAAAAAAATCTTCACATACATAATTATGCTAGTGATCGCAAACCTTTTTTGATGTGTGTAGGTAGGCTCTATTCAGAACTGTACCTTGGAACTTATTAATATCATCATCAATGTACCAAGTGGACTTGGTATCATCATGGATAACCTGGTGTCCCGTATTAACTAGAATTCTGGGTGATTAGAAAGAATATTTATTTATTTATTTTATTTTATAATTTCGGAAAACTAGCTAAACTAGCTAACGGCTAGCAAACACAGTAGGTAATTTGTTAATAATATGAATATGGCCAATTACAAGTTTTCACAAATAGTTACGTTTAGCAAACAAACGGTTTAAGTAGGTACTAAGTAGTAGACAGTGGTTAATTCGCGGATTTAATTTAAGTATACAAATCAAAGGCTACTTTAGGTTGTCAAAGAAGTGGTTACAAAGAGTACTCTTTAATTTAGACACACTAGTATTAAATAGATCGATATCAACTTCTCGGCAAGCCGTATTGTATAGACGGCTCGCTCTAATCATGTACGAGTTTTGTCTATATGTAGTTCTTGTCGCTGGTATGTACAACAAACGAGATTTACGGAGAAACGAAGATAATGCGCGCAGCCCAATTTTGCTCACCAACTCAGGGACGTCGTTGGATCCGTTTGCTATTTTAAATAAAAATGCTAAATCGGCAATTTTTCTTCGCTCAGAAAGTGGAAGAATATGAATTTTTTTACACCTTTTATGATAATTAGATATATATGTATTGGAACGAAATTGAATGGATATATAATATAATAATAATAATAACCGCTCACACGTTTGTTGCCCCCTGCGCCTATGTACTGGCGGCTTTTCAGGGGGCCCAGCTAGTGAGCTGGCGAGTCACCGTCGGCCAACACTTCAATTTTAAATGTTGAAAGGCAGACGCCGTTTTCTTCCGGCAATAGAAGTTATCTAGTCCACCTAACACCCCTTCCCATAGACCAGATATTTTTCACCATATTTTACAATAGTCTTGCACCCACCTGGGACGGTACATGACTGTACTGCAATAGTGCAGCCGTGGATAGTCCCCGGTTGGTGCCCCACCCCATTTTAGAATAAAGTTCTCAAAGGGGCCTCTGCGCGTTGGACCTGTGTCCCCGTGTATGCCTTCCAAAGGACCGGACATCTTCCACACGGAAGATGAGCCGTGACTGAAGCGAGATACAAGATAATAATATATTTAATATCCTAGATTTAAGTCAAATAACTTGCTATACATAGAAGACGACATGCGATATAGCGTATAGTGTAAACGTCGTGTTATAATAACGTCGTGCTTATGACGCAATATGCTTTACTAATAGCGAAATTGTATAGCGTAGTCTGAACTGCGCTTTATTGCTGCGGAATTCCGTGTTCGATTTCCGAAAATAAAACTTGATTGTAATCGAGATAGTATTAGTTATTGGAACTGGAAGCTCCATACATTTCCGTCGTATCCATAATATTCCTAGGCTAAATTGAACCAAAATATGTAGGCTTTTCTAAGTAACTTTAGCTTCTATCAGTCTTTGCCTAATCCTTTAGGCATCAAGTCTGCTGTTATGTTTAGTGTTCATGAAGTGAATATCTAAGTAATTAATAATTTACAGTAACCTAAAATTCAGCACAAAATCTACGTTAGCCTATATCACTACATAATTCAACATTATGCCTATAAACTTAGGTAAACAATAACATGTAATCATAAACCTAAAATTTACGAGCGGAACTAACATAAAACGGTTTCCAAACACGTTAAATTTAGTAAAGCACTAAGTTTAACTCACGGCTCCGGTTTAGTGAAATTAGTCAATATTTCGTTTACCTTAGCTTTACAGAGGGAGATGCACAATATGGAACTTCCTAATCCTTAACGTTAACTACATGTGGACTCTGCCTTTGATCTAGAATGTTTTAGAAGTCAGCAAAACAACTCGTTTGGTCAATGCGGTGACCACGAAAATTACATATCTTTTGGAGACTATTGTCCTACAGTGGCATGTTATATATGCTGTATGGACGACTAAAGCGCAGACTACACTATACTAATTTGTTGTAATTAATTCATAAGCTATAACTATATAGCATGACGTTCACACTATACGCCATATCACAATCAGTCTAATATGTATAGCAAGTTATTTGACGGCGATCCATGCAGCGACGGCCGGGGTAGAAGTGAAGTGGGGCGGGGACCAGAGAATCTTACGATATAGCTCTGAGAATCGCGCAAGTTTATGGCGTACGGCAAGCCAATACTTTATAGCATAGCGAGGTGTGAACGTATCCATATAACATTAAGCTGAGCGATACCGTTGTGCTATACAATATTTGCTATATATTATAGTGTAGTCTGAACTGCTCTTCGCACCGTGGGTTCCTTTTTTTATTCATAGTCCATCTCTTTTTCATCGGTTAAACAATCACGCCATAAAAGACGAACAGACAAACTCACGTTCATATTTATGACAAAACTTAGCTAGATATTAGTTAGGATTAACGATATTCACCAGCTTAAATGGTGCGTCCGGCGTTAAATAAAACAGGAGGACTAGAGCACGCGTTAACATGGTTACATCGCGGATTACCGCGGTAATGCTGGTTTAGTGTTTGTATTATGTGCGCATAGAACAGGTAAACCGGTAATGGATGTGTGAGCATTTCTATAATGTCGACTAATGTTATGTTGATGTGTGGTTTCATGCTAGAAACACTCTGATAGACAGCCTTGCTATAAATATTTCTGATTGGATTTTTTTTTTACGATGGCCTAGCTATTCTCCGTGCCGATACGAGAGAAGAAGACGAACCTAGAAAAAAATCTGCTTGAAGATAACTAAGAAATTATATTAGAAGAAAAGACAGTAGTTCGAACCTTCAAGCCTCTTCATACCTTGAAGAGCATTTAAGCCGTCGTTTTCGATCGTTGGATGAAAAATATGATTCTTAAATGGTGCACTAACCCTAACTCGGGCATGCGGTTTTTAGAAAAGTAAATAACAAAGAATTTAGCATTTTTTAACGTGTAAAAACTTTTTTTTTGTATCATTTTTATTTTTTTTCAAGAAGATAAAATTTCATTAATTTTATTCAAGAAGTAACAAAAATATTTTGCCAGGATTAAAAATAAAAATATAAGAAAGAAGACATCGCGACGTAGTCCAAAAAAGTTGGTGGGAAAATAGTTCCTTGTGCCCGATTAAGGGCTAAGAAAGATTTTTTTGAAAATCAACCTCGGATATGGTGGCATCGGGTTTAAACTTTTGCATGGAAAATCGTATTTCATGCGTGTATCAACTTGAAACTTGCTATAAATACTCTTCCATATGAAACTCTTATTTATGATATTTAAAGAAAAACGGCATTTTGATTTTTGTATTGACAATCAGATTCCACGTGTTTATCGACTTCTACCCCCTTATTACAAAAGCTGGTTTAAACCAAGACTAAGATAAACCCAGGTTTAAAATATACCCATCACTCTCTTATGTCATATAACAAAGAGAGAAGGGGCTATTTTAAAACCTAGGTTTTTCTTAGACCATCTTTTGTAAAAAGGGGGCTATTGTTTAAATCAAATGACAATTTATGCACTTTCTCCATTTAACGTCAACCAAAGTTTACCTATATCAGAATTTCATGCAAATGAAATCGTGGGCAAAAAAGCTAGTAAATAAAGAAACATTTAGCTTCATGTGGACTGCAACCTACCTACAAACCCATTTACATTCTAAGCAGAAATTTTATTAAGACCATACGTTAGATAGACAGGTTCACGCACCTCTATGTATTAATCTTTCAATCCCCGATTATCATGTAACCTAACATCAGATCTAAAATTCAATTAATGTAAATCCATTCAATAATAATTGAATTTGTTGATCAACACGCGAATCAATTATTATCATGATTATGATGTTATCAATAAATCTGTGACATCGGATAAACTGATCACTCGTTTGATTTGTGGCATTGGTTCAATGTGTTTATAATTAGAACTATTGGTTCTATTATTAATTTGTGGATGAATACGTACCTACATCGTTTTTGTACTTATGAAATTAATGAACTTTCAGACATACAAACTGACAGCAGACTGCCTCATTGGTCTAGTGGTCATAAGCGTGAGTGCTGAGCTTGAGGTCCTGGGTTCGATTCCCAGGTCGTGAAGAGTGTTATTGGGTTTTTCCATGTAGAATTTCTCAGTAGCATATTTATGATTAGTTACGGTTTACTCACGTGCATTTTTAGGGATTGCTCGACTAGTTTCGGACCCAAACGGAGTCCATAATCATAAGCTGATCACGCGGCAAGGTCGGGAGTCGAACTCTCTTTCATTCTCAGTAGTAGTCCGGAGTCTGGATTTATGTCCAGTTGATGGCAATAGGCTCGTCCCCTATTACATGGTACGAAAACATAACGGCAAAATGAGGGTGCATATACACCTCTGTCCAACTCTTCGGGGAAAACAGGCGTGATGTTATGTTAATAAAATTAACAAGCAAAGCAACTTTTTTTAATTCTAGAACTGCTCCTGTATTGTGAGTACATTAAAAGACACAAATCTTCACATAAACAAACATCCGAACAATTATTGTCTGTAAGACAAACAAATATTTGTACCGTGCGGGAAGCAGCAAAGGATTGCAGCCTAGGAGCCAAGGATTCCGCCACTGTGCCTCGTGATCATATCAGCCCTTAAAGTCCACTGCTGGACATAAGTGTTCTAATAAACCGCTGCTTGACGGCTCGCGGAGAATAACGCCATAATCACCACTCTTAGCAAAAGTATTGGTGATCGCAATACTCTTATGTTAGCACAAAAGTACTCGTCATTAAATATATCAAAATACCTTAAGGCTTATTGAAGATAACTGAGAACAAGTATCTAACTAATCCTTAAGCCGCGAACTTTGTTCATAACATTAGCTAATACATTCTCTGAGCGGTTCTAACGCCTGATCAGTATTAATATAAAACTTTCATGCTCAAGTTGTTGCTAAATATTTCAACAACGCGATTAATTAGATGCACAAAGATAACCACCCGTTATTAATATTTGAGCTAGGTGCGGCTGCGGTGCGTCTGCGACGCGGGAGCGGGGCGGCTGCGTCGCGCGGTTATCGCCTCTATCTTTAAGAAGCGCGGATTTAATACCTCTCCAGATCGTTAATTAAAATTTTAATTAAGTAGAGTTAAGTGGGAAGTAGATTGAAGACGCAAGTTTGTCATTTCCGAATGTCGTCGGTAAAAAATGTTGTTTTATTTGAAGGATTGTGAAAGGCGATGCTTGGAATGTTTTAATCAATTTGTAGTACAAATGAAGTTCGTCGTTCGCTACACAAGTTATTGGAGGTTCTACGTTATTTTTAATTAGTGCCAACTACAAATAGGTCCTTTTACTGTTGATTTATTTTCGTATTTCTTTGATGTTGTTTAGTAATTAATTAAACCCGTATCTCCAAAATATTTACTTATATTTTTTTTAAATATCGTCTACTTCTTTGGATTTTTGCTCTCATGTAAAAAAATGTGTGATGCCAATTCATGGATGTTAATTTATTCATTAGGGAAAGAAAAATGAAAAAAAAATTTTTTTTACTTTTTAATTTTTTTTTTATACATCATTTGTCTCTTAATAGCATCAGAAAGGCGTGGTTAAAATCTTTCGGGTACCTCGGACCCGCGGTGTATATGCCAATCAACAAGATAAGAGGTTAAGTTAAAATGAACAAGCAATGGGAAAGTTGATTCTTTACAAAAACATCCCACGTGTTTTACCGTATATCCTGATTCACATCTCAATATCTCCTATAATACTATAAATGCTACATACATACATAACCCCTCAAAAGTGCACTAGGTCAAGTCACTCAATAAACACACACCCAAACATACCATGATTAATGTGTCGAGTTGACGCGTGACGTCACTGAGTGCTTCAAACGCGACAAAACGCGCGACACGCGACATAAATCACGCGCAACGCTTTGTCGCAGCCATTACCGTCTTTTTGTCGTTCACATTATACGCAGTAAGATATTGTTACAGATTGCTGGATATTTTTCTCTTGCATGCTGCTCTTATTTTCTTATTGTTACACGTGAATTATGGAATTTGGGTGGAATTGTTGTCACAAATGTGTGAGTGTCTTGTGTTCTTTGATTTACTGTGACGAGTCATGCGATATAGCATGACGGTGGCGTTGTTGATATCAGAATATAATCATCGATGCTTTTTCATCTATCAAAAACTGTCGTTGAAATTTCTGCACTAAAAGCCATAGTTTTGCTTTGGCACGGTTTTTTTCGTAAGGCCTTCAGATATTCTAAGGTCCCCGTCACGAGAAGCTATAAATTTTGTAAATAAAGAACTTCTACAAAGTTACGTAGCGACAATTCAATCAACATCAAATAATCCCAAATTCAATCAACTCAAAGTTACATACGTGTAATACGAAACTAACGAGCAATTTCACTTAGTCGGGTTATATTTTAGCGATATAAAGCGCTATCGTCTAATGTTTTGTGGTACCGGAACGTGTCTGACTCATGGAACGTCAACATTTGGCCCGCCATTTTGAAGTAAGTTCACACTGACGCTGTCAATGCTGTCATTTGAGTTTTGAATGTGTTTCAGTTTGTTTGTGTTGTTTTCGTAGATTATTATTTATTATTATATAAATAAAATAAAAACCATTATATAAAAATAAAAATCATTCCAAAACTGTTTTTTTTATTTGTTCCAAAGGTTGCGAACCCCTAAATGTGTGTTTACAAAATTTATAGCTTCTCGCGACGGGAACTTTAAGTCTAGATTTTTTTGTGTGTGAGATTTATGTATTTTTCTTTATCTGAGATAAAAAGGCATCCAAGAGTGCGAATACGCTTAAAAAAAAAGCAATTTAAAATTCAATTGCTTGGAAGCTCTGGTCTTGAACTAACTGCACGCTAAATTAATGCTTATGACAAAAAAGCAACACAAAACACAAAGAAAATTTCCATTCTAAATGCAACGACGCTAAAGTATGAATAAATTAACGTATAAAGATGAGGCTAAAATAAAAAGAACACATGCAAACATTCAATTCCTTTCTTATGTGGTAGGGGAGAAAGAAATTATAGTTCGCAATATTTATACACATGGTGTCCATAAAACATTGTGAATAATCCATGGCGTAGTGAAGATAATGAAACGATGCAATCTGGATGAAAATAAAATGGGGTTGTCACAAAACATATGAGATTTTTTTGAGGCTGTCTTCATTGGAAATTAGTTTCCTGAGGGCGTGTACACAACTACGATCGTGCGTCGAACACGCACGTGTTTTGTATAGAAATCGTATGACGCGCAAGCCGTTTACGCGCCAATGTCCATACGCGCTCGTTTGAGAATATGTACACACCCTTAGGGTTAGTTAAATGATGACTAGTTGCCCAGCAAAACTATGAGAATATGGATATCGTGTATGAAGGAACTGATAATAAAGAAACTAGCTAATAAGTGACTATTTCCTGAACTTAGTTAAAGGCCGGAAGGAAAATTAAAATCGGAAATGATCCGATGAATCGACTATCGTAGAATAATAGATGCATCGATGACCTGACGAAGGTAGCTTGGGTAAATAGGTAGTCTAGCTGAAGATTTAATAGGCTGAGTCGATTGATCGGAAATGAAGTGCATGAAAGGTTTTTTTAATCCATTGTTTTATTTCTGGTCAACTCATTGCAATTATTACAGAAGTTAATAATAGTTAGTGTAATTGACGAAGTTTTGAAATCCGTTTTAACCCAGTTGGTAGTTTCAGATATTAACATGGTCATACTAATTTCTTGTAGTGGTCTGGATGACTATAACCACAACCACATCTAACTTTATCTAGCTAGGTTGAAATAACGTTTGGCCTTGTTATAGTACTTGACTTTCTGTGATCGTAACATAACATAAACTCACGCCAGTACTCCCCGAAGGGTTGGCAGAGGTGTATTGTACATCCACATTTCGCCGTTTATGTTTACGTCCCACGTAATAGGGAGCGAGCCTATTGCCATCGACCGGGCACAAATCCAGACTCCGGGCTGCTACTGAGAAATTCCACACGGAAAAACCCAATAACACTTTGCCTGACCTAGGAATCGAACCCAAGACCTCACGCTCAGCAGTCGCGTTTGCGACTGCTAGACCAACGAGGCAGTCAATTCTTCGAGTCAATAATTCGAGGAAGTCAAGTTTCTGTGATCATTGTCGATTAAATGTCAGTTAATTCTAGATTGGTGTTACGAAAAGCGTTGTGTTGATCGAAACTTAACTTTTTGACGACACGTTTGGTGCGCGATTGGCTTCTGCGCTACGGGTTGTGGGTTCGATTCCCACACGGAACAAAAGTTTGTATGGTCTACAGATATTTGTTTCGGGTCTAAGCGTTTGTGTATGTGAGATTTGTGTTTGTAAAAGCACCCACGATACAAGAGAAATCTTAGTGTGGGGCAACGTTTAAAAAAAAAAGAAAAAATATCATCGAAGAACACAATTGATGTTGCGTACCTACGTTTCGAGAAATCCTAGAGTGGCGGAAAGATATAAAAAAAAAACTGCAACTACACGGCAACTGGACCTCTTTAAGTAGGCATAACAGGCCCCTGAGTTTTCTGATGTGTATATCAATTGCACCTAAGTAATTCATCAGCTTTTTGTAAACGTTAACCATACCAAGAAGTATTTTTACTTAGAGCTTATGTACGACTAATATGAGTAAGATAATGAGCAAACTGTTAGTACCCTCGTATAGGTAAATATAGTGAATAATCCATGCGGCGGCAGGACCGGGCGCGGTGCAAATTGGACGCAAAAATGTTCGCTGTCGAGCCCCTTGTAATCCGCGCCGTGAAGCTTGCCGCATTGACAGCGTAGGAGATTGGAAGGACTCATTTGAACGCATGAATATGTAAAAATGAGTAAATAGAACAACGTCATTTTTAGAAACAATGGCTGAAGTAAATAAAATATTGATAATATTTGATTAGTAGTTACTAATCAATTATGCAAAGACACTAAATTGTATGATAAATTATTTTTTATTCTATAAAAGATCTAAAAGTAATGTATATTGAGTATCTATTCTTTAAAGGTAATGTCTTAAAATTTTGCAAGTTAAAGCTTATTAATTACTTATTTTACAACTTCAGCCAATGTCTCCTTTATAGAGGATTATGTTTAGGACCACTTCCAACTCATGGGCTGCAAATAGGTTAAGTTAACCGGTTGAACTAGGTATTTGGATAAAAATAAGTGTACCTACCTTCCTAGCTACTAATCATGACTATATTGGTATAGTTCGTCTCGCGACCTCGCCGCGTGTTCAACTCATGATTAAGGGCTCCGTTTGGGTCCGAAACTAGTTGGGCAATCCCGAAAAATGCACGTGAGTAAACCGTAAATAATCATAAATATGAATGTGTCTCACGAAAGTTATAATACAAAAATATATTGGTCTCATTTGTTATACAAATAGATAGGGATCTATTTGTATCTTTAAATTAATTTAACCTTAATTCACTATAACAAGTCCCTCCACAGTTTGGCAAGAGAATCCCCCATATAACTCCTTTTTATTAAAATGGAGCTTCCAAATAAATTCCTCCCACTTGTTTCCACGAGGGTTACTAAAGACGCCGTCAAATACCAGACAGGTATTTAAATATCCCAACAAAATAGACGGAACCCATTAATCAGGGGCCCAGGTGCGTCGTAGGGCACCTAAAATTAGATGTACAAGGGCCCGAAGACGGGACCCTTGGGTACTCCTTATTTATAGGGACCGAAACACGTGGCAGCACCGGCAGCCCCTCGTTTACATTTATACCGTGTATTCTGCTCTTGTGGAGTGTAATTTTGAAGGCTCACAGT
This sequence comes from Amphipyra tragopoginis, assembly GCA_905220435.1. Taxonomy (NCBI): domain Eukaryota; kingdom Metazoa; phylum Arthropoda; class Insecta; order Lepidoptera; family Noctuidae; genus Amphipyra; species Amphipyra tragopoginis. Next base: position 26,150,298 of record HG992009.1, on the reverse strand, counting down.
TTATTAAAACCTTAATACGAGCCAAATTGATATTCACCCTTTTGGGGACGACGGGTGGTAATTGCAGACACTCAAAGGTGTTTCTACAAAGGATGTCGAGTGGAATAGAGGAAGATAAACTAACAGAATGACTTTTATGTTTCATTTTGTAGTGTATGTGGGTATACATAATATTAAAACTTGTCTCGAGCGCAAACGTCACGTGGTGCAGGCAGAGAGAGGGCATTTGATGTCCGATCGTCATCCTGGTTGCACGTGGTGGTTAAACGCGAGCCACATCAGTTTATTAATATATTCTTAATTGCGGGGATACTTCACATGTAATATTCAACAAGCTCTACAAATGGAAATATTGCGTGTTAGCGGTTTAAAATTAAAAAAATGTATTTCTTTCTCAAAATCAATCATTATGAAAAAAAAGAATCGATTTATCAGAGGATCGTTACCATTTTAGCAAGAAAAAATACCTATCAGCATTCGTTTGATTATAATTTTATGCATAAATAAATTTGTTGAACCATAATCACTCTAAATCCCAGCCATTCCAAGCACTAATAAACGCTAGACTGCTCAAACTACGTCTAAATTTAAACGTAATCAAGTGGCATGTAGGTTCGCCGTAGCGATTTTTACTTAAAATCCAGTCGCAGAGAGCACGTTGCCAAATGCGGGCTTACTGGCAAGCCAAGACATTGCCAGACGGCCAAGTATTGGGCGTGCCACCAATCTTTGCCGAACGAGCCCGACACTGCTTCAATTACTCACAATGAGAATCATGAGTTGGAATATAAAAAGTAGAATGTTACATTCGGTAACGTAAAAGAAGTAACGTAGAAGTGGAACCAATTCTTTTACGTTACGAAGTGGAAATAAAACAAGTTCTGATTGTTGTGCAAAAGTTATAAGTGTATCTGTCTGGGACATCAGTTTCAACTTCAAAACTCATTTATTCAAAATATACTAGAATTACTTAGTTCTTTTTAAATGTCAACGTTACATAAGACAGCCTCCAAAAATGGCCGCCCTTCTTCCGACTAATATAATCTATATATATAAAAGGAGAAGCTGACTGACTGACTGACTGATCTATCAACGCACAGCCTAAACCACTGGGGTTAGAAACTTGAAATTTTGACAGTAGGTTCCTTTTGTAACGTAGGCATCCACTAAGCAGGGATTTTTCGAAATTCAACCCCTGAGGGAGTTAAATAGGGGATGAAAGTTTGTATGGAAAATCGTCATTTAACGGGTTCAAAATTTCACGCAAGCGAAGCTGCGGGCGAAAGCTAGTAGGTAAATAATGTAAGAGGCTTATTTTCCAACATAAAATGTATCGCTCTGGTCTCTAAAAATTTCACACCTAAATATTTTCAAAACTGCTTGGTTAAAATCAAGGCCAATACAAAAATAGGATTATTTAGACACCTTCTTTTCCAAATAAAAATACGGAACACAATTAATATCATGATATAAAATCTGCCAGATAGGTCAACCAAATATTCTGATTTTGGAGATCAATCCAAGAGCAATCTTAGGGCGGCTGTGCACTGCATCCGATCCGAATTCGAGAAAATATGATCCGAACTAATGCACTATTTGTATGAACAGTTGTGCACCTCTTCCAATCGGAATTCCATAGTTTGTAGCTCAGTTTCCTCGGGTCGTATTTTCCCGGGAAAATCCGGATCCTGATTCGGAAATAAGTCTAAGAAAAAATATTGAAAAATCTACAGCAATACGTTAAGCTATTTAAATTCTTTCATGATCAATTATTTATTAATTCATCTTTCTTCCATCTATTCTATTAAAATATGTTTAATAAAACACAGTTTCTCGTTAAACTACCCCAGATTCCCCTTTGCTATTAAATTCAAGTAACATTTTATTTTAGGTTCAAAATTGCAGTCATATAATAAAAACATTAAAAACAAAAATAACGACGTCACTTACAACTCATTCCGAGTCGAAATATTCTTGCAATGACATTAATTAGAACAAGGGGAGTATAAAAAGAAGCCGCCACACGAAAATCATCCTTATTGTCATAAAATTTGACTATGTATATTTCAATATCGTTTGCAGTAGAGATATCAATTAAAACATGAGAACAGTCTCCATCCATCTGTAAATAGCAACAAATGACTGTATAATTGCAGTAATCCGTCTGTCTCGTGGGACGGCGAGGCAATCAGTCGCTGGCGCCGCGGGCGAACATTTGCATCCAGGGAGGATGCACGGACGAGGTCGGTTGAAACACCCCTGAATATTAACACGTACTTGCATCACTTTGATATTTGGCGGATGGACTTTGAAGTTTCTTGCATGCTTGTGTAATGAGGACAGTGTTCCGGTTTGATTGTGCTGGGTGGAGTAACTTTGAGGTTACCTACTGCGTTGTAGCTATGTCATAGTTTCTCGCCAATATTGCGTTTATTTGCTTCACTGATCTCATAAGAAAGGACAACCACAGATCACGATTTCACCTGAGAATTCGATTCTCAGGCCTCGTTATCGTAATACGTCTGCTTTATACCACAACTGAACTTTTTCCTCCTTAGGACCAAAAAGATAAAAAAAACATTTATTTGGACACAGCACAAAGAGACACAACAGGTAAAAAATGTGATACAAATAAAAAAGTCTTGGGTGTGTGTCTCACGGCTGGACCAAAAAGGTGTCCAGATCAGCTTAATGTCAAGCACTTTATGTACTTGACGCTGGTTTTCGTCTGGAACCTTTGTGCTCCACGGATGTCAGTCAGCGGTCATGCCCGTTCAAGAGTATCCCTCTATTCAAACATTCTTTATTTCTTTTATACACCCAAAAATGATTTCACTGTGCAAATTATTGAATGTATGGCTTTGAAAATTAATGATAACTATTTCCCACTGAACAAATATTTGAATTTTTCAGACAAACTGAATCTATATCCACGATTAAAATATTTTTGATTTCATGAGCTCGATAAATCAGCGGACTGTATACGTCTGCTAGTCCGTTCGGAGTCACAGGCGTAATGGTAGAAGCGCGCGTTAGTTGCAAGCGGCACTAATTCGAGCTGTGTTAATGAGACCACAGGAAAGATAGGTACAGAAGGTTTAGACTGCATATGTCATCCAAACGTCAATCCAATCCACACTCAGTAAACTTTCGATAGAGGTTCTGATGATCGATAGATAGCAAATCAACGAGCACTAAACAATAAATAGTAAAACGTACAGATACCTGACTCGTCAAATAACTAAAAAAAATGCACGTGCACAATTCGGTATGTAAGGTTTGTTTTTTGGTATTTTTTAAATATTTTTTTCTTAAATATAAGGCTATTTTAAGAAACTGATTTGAATATTTTTGTTTTCTACGCGGTAGTTATTTTTTAATATATTTTTAAAGTTTTTCTAGTGATTACCTCACGCGATAGGAGTTAGAGTTCAATTACTTTGCAGGGTACGATAAAAAAAGAAACCAATTCTTTGTCTACACCAAGTCCAGAAAAAGTAAAAGTATATATGTAACATAAATGACGTTTATAAAAAAACAACAACGACCATTCGTAACTATTTCGTGATACGTCACGAAATAGGAAGAGAGGTCAAATAGATGTCAAGTGATTCATGCATTTTTGCAAAAATAAATACCATCTTATAATTTTAAAAGCTAAAAATGGCAAAATATGGTTTACCAAACTAAAACCTCGAAATGGTTTTGGAATCAACATAGGTTAATTTTTACTTTATACAACCTTATTTTTACTTTATGCAAAAACCGAGACACCCGAACAAGATTTTCATCAGAACTGCCTGAATATGTGTTTTTTTTTAGTAAATCTCCAAGTTACACCTTAGTTTATGTCGCGTTAAGTTCCCTAAAAAAGTGTGAAATGCCTGAGATGTGCTATGCAGGGATTGTCTAATACACGGAAACTGACCGAGAGAACCATCTCAAGCCTCAAGGTGTCTATTCCCGTCAACTGCTATGGGTAAAAAACTACTGAAACAAAATTGAAATTTACGAAAAAAAAATAAGTCGTGTAAAAAATATGTCAATCGATTCTCCTAGTGATTCTGAACAAACTAGTTTCTGGTTTAGTATATACTAAAACTAACCTTGTATACCGAATTTAGCTGTACGGTATGCGAGAGCGCTCTTGTATTCTTCTGCATTTGCGCTGTTATTAAGGCGGGTTTAGACCAAACGAACATAGAACGAGAGCAAGAGTAAGAACATTCCATAGGAAGAACGCACGCACGAAGAGGCAAATGTTCGCACGAGAATGCTCTAGACAACTGTTCGCTCGCTCGTACGTCGTTTACATCAAGTGAGCATTTTTAGAACATTCCTAGAAAATTCCATAATATCCCCGCGAACAAAGATACGAAGTAGAACAACGAAATAAAGCTCTGTCTGTTTGATAGAGTGCGCGTAGAGTGAACTTTCACTCGTTTGGTCTAAACCTACCTGTTCGTTTTTTTGTTGTTTCACTCCGGGGCTGCAGCGGCGCGTAGGCATGTTTCATATTTAAACCATGAAGTGACACAGACGTGCCACAGGCCACGTGAGGGGCAGTAGTGTCAGTTAGCTGTTTGCCCAGTGCACTGATTGCTGGCGTTATCCGCAGTTGGAAAGTCCTTACTTTTTCCAATAGTAGCCTCTATTATAACTGTCAGTCGAAAGACATCTACTGCTGGACATAGGCCTCCCCCAATGTCCTATGCTTCTCGCATTGAGCGGATTCCCACGATCTTCACCAGGTCATCGGTTCACCGTGTGCCGTACCCACGCTGTGCTTTCTGATACGCGGTCGCCATTCCAGAACCGTTCGGCCCCATCGGCCATCCGTTTTGCTAGCAAAGTTGCCCCCTTTACTACCACTTAAGTTTGGCAATTCTTCGGACTATATCGGATACCTAGGTTCTCCTGCGCTTCTCATTATTTCTGATAATTATGATCACGTAAGGAAAACTGAGCATAGCCCTCTCCATTGCCTTTTGGGTGACTTTGAGCCTTCTTATGAGGCCCATTATGGGCGACCAGACTATGCGCGACTACAATGGGCTGGGTTAACGCGTTTTACCTATACAGCAACAGTAGCAATAATTTTATATACAGGGCGTCCCACGACTTTGCCACATGGAGGGGAAGTACCTTAAATACTGTAGATAGAAAAATATACTGAATGAAGACTTCATTTTTATTTTAAAAACAATACGAACTGCATTCAACAAATTTTAAATAATCACCTGTCTGAACCGGGAATCGAACCCGCTATAAGTGAAAATAAAAAAAACTGTAATTTTATTGCACTAATCGAAAGGCTCGATCAGATACATTTATTTCTTCTAAATAACATAGCATCTAAAATAAAAGGAACACCATGAAATTTAACATTTATATGAAATAATAAGACACGTTTAACTGTGCAACTTACAAACAATTTAATTTATTAAATGCTCAAAATGTGTCTCTTCCTATTGTATACAAATTGTTACTCTTTTAATAATCTCGCTTACCGTTGATTTATTTATTTTTTCATGGTGAATATTTGAAATAATACTTCGAAATAGTAATAAAGCAGAAAGTAGTACATAAAGTAAGTTGTTATAAGCACGACATAGAGAAAATGCTATTCATTATTCTGAAGAAAATTTTAAATTAAATGTCAAATTTCATGGTCTTCCTTTTATTTTAGATGCTATGTTATTTAGAAGAAATAAATGTATCTGATCGAGCCTTTCAATCAGTACAACAAAATTACAGTTTTTTTTTATTTTCACATTTAGCGAATTCGATTCCCGGTTCAGACAGGTGATTATTTAAAATTCTTTGAATGCAGTTCGTATTGTTTTTAAAATAAAAATGAAGTCTTCATTCAGATTTTTTTTCTATCTAGAGTATTTAAGGTACTTTCCCTCCATGCGGCAAAGTCGTGGGACGCCCTGTAGATATGTGCACCGTCCGTATCGTGCTTTATAAATTTTCAGTAGCGTGCCTTCTGGACATTTTTATTTTGTAATCAGACTCCCGGTATCCTTTGACGCGCGTTTAACCTAGAAAGGAGAAAAAGCGTGAGCTATAGCGTACACACATACATACCTACACAAAAACACATACATTTGTATGTATGTAGACACACTTTTGTGATGTGGTTTCTGTGGCAGCGATGCTTGCGCTACATCTGTTTTGTAATCGTCATCTTGTTATTGTAATGTTAATTTGAAGAGTGAGGTGTTTGTTTTAGTCTTACTTAAAGCATTCCATTCATATTTACATTCATAGCATCTATCATAGTCTGAATGCCAAAAAACTTGAAAGCTTGTTTATATCGAGCATAATTTACATTTTAAACAATGCATGAAATCTCTGTATTGTTCTGATTGTTTATCAATCACCTTAATATTAATAATGATTGATATTATAGTAAACAGCTAACCAAGCTATCACTTTAATACAATACCTATAATAATAATCCCTAGAACTACACTGATTCCTAGGAAAGACTTAGATAAACCAAAGCACCACTAATTCTTAAACTACTATCTCCCACACTTTCCTCTTAAAATACTCTCCCGCAAATTAGTCTACCCGAAACTAGCGCCTTCTAAAGACGGTCAGATAAAAGCTATAGCGTGTTCCGTCGCCGCAACCGATCTAGCTAGCGATAAGCAACCGCGGCTGGCGAGCTACTGGCGCTAGTAACTAGTCTGGGGTACAATACATAAATATATAAAGTCATGCATTGGTATATTATCCATAAAGGATATGCGGTCTTATTTCGTCTAAAGTTTAATATGTTTCGTTGTGTTTGTGTGGGAGCCAAATAAGTATAGGGAAATCCTTCTATATTCCTGTTGCATGGATTCATGTGCCCCATCTTAGACCCTATCTGCACTCACCATCAGGTGCAACCAGGGTCAAACGCGACTAAGAAAAGAATAGGAAAAATAACAACATAATATCACGCTTGTATTCCCCGAAGGAAGGGCAGAGGTGTATAATACACCCCCATTTCACTTTGTTATTTTTAAGTCTCATGTAATAGGGGACAAGCCTCTTGCCAACAACCGGGCACAGATCCAGATTCCGGGCTGCTAATGAGAAATTCTTTGCCCGACCTGGGGATCAAAACCAGGACCTCACGCTCAGCAGTCGCGCTTGCATCCACTTGATCTATGAAGTCTCTTTAAATAAAAATAAAACTTTTTAAACTATGTTTGGAATAATAAATGGGTATATCAAATAGTTCAATAAGTAGTACAGTTACAACGATGAGACACATTTCTACGGAACTATCCGTTTTATACAACCTTATTTTTACTTTATACGACACTCCAACAAGATTTTCATCAGAATTGCCTGAATATGGCGTTTTTTTTTTTTAGTAAATCTCCATGTTACACCTTAGTTTATGTCGCGTTAAGTTCCCTAAAAAAGTATGAAATGCCTGAGATGTGCTATGCAGGAGTTGTCTAATACACGGAAACTGAAAGAGAGGACCGTCTCAAGCCTCAAGGTGTCTATTCCCGTCAACTGTTATGGGCAGAAAACTACTGAAACAAAATTGAAATTAATGAATAAAAAAACGTGTAAAAATATGTCAATCGAATTCTCCTAGTGATTCTGAACAAACTAGTTTCAGGTTTAGTATATACTAAAACTAAGCTTGTATAGCCGGTCGAAATGTTAGCACACGTTGATGGATTCTTTGCTTCAGTCGGAGGCATACTATCGAATCGATTAGATTCTGACTGCGTCAAACGTGAAAGTGCATCGTGAAGCAGTGCCTAGCGTCATAGCGTGCCAATCCTATTATTTTTTGCTCGTTGTTCAACAACAAATCGACTGCCATATAGTTTTAGCCATGTTGTCCGATGCGATAGAACCCCTTCCGTACAAATGTGTTTACTCCTTAACTGATATCCGCACCATTAAGTAATTATTGTGATGAGCACAGTTCAAAGTGTGATTTATGGTACTTGGAGTGATATTAACGCACCGTTTAAAGTGATATGTTAGTTGTTATGTGTAGGGGAAGCCTGTAATGGAGTATTGTATATGTGGTTGAGCACCGTCTGTAGAAATCAAAGATATCTACATTTAATAAAATAATACATAATGAAGGAGAAAAAAGAAACCAAAATCCTAATTTTGTATTATAACTTTCGTGAGACACATTCATATTTATGATTATGACTAGTTTTTGACCCAAACGGGCGAGTGAGCTGAATGTGCGGCGAGTTCAGCTCATGATTAAGAGCTCCGTTTGGGTTCGAAACTAGTCGGGCAATCACGAAAAATGCACGTGACTAAACCGTAACAAACCATAAATATAAAATCCTAATGTTATCAACACCTGAAAGGTAAGGTGTGTAAAGACAATGACATTAATTGTGACACAAATGTCTGATACTATTTCTGCTCCGGTCATGCAGCGTACCCCTGACTTTTCGAATTCATGTGCGGATCAGAATTTGATTATCACTTGCGTTAACGGTGAATGAAAACCTCGTGAGGAAACCTGCACACCCGAGAGGGCTACATAAACTTTTCGATGGTATGCCTAAACCTTTCTCATTTTGAGAAGATGCCCATGCCCACTATGGGATAGTAATCGGCTAATTATGTTTGTATGCAGCGTAAAATACTAGCCAACGAACACCAAGCTCTATACTGCATAGAACGAATGAAACCGGAATCGTTCTTAAGTTCGGTCAAATTAAAAAAATGACAAACATTCGTTGGCCTTCGTTGTCTAAGTGCGATGTTCGCACTTGGACACTGCGGCCCATAGAGCTCGGAGCGACACTCAACATGATGTCGCAATAAATGTCACGCATTCCGACTTACATTGTCAAATGCACGAATAATAATTTTAGCAAGGACACTGTTGGTTAAAAATTAAAATTAAAATTCTGATATAGTCAATTAAATCCAGAATATTCTCGCAAAAATAGAAATTAGTTTCAATAGAATCTTTAATATTAATGCAATGATCATAATAATATCTTAGCTTCGGATATTGAAAGCATTTAAATTTATTGTTCACGTAAGCATTTAAACATAACTATAAAACCCAAAAACCCAACGGAATATCAACCTTAAGAATTAGTAAAGAGGCTTCACATTTAAAAGGTCATGAAAACCTTTAAAAGCCGCCTCACTCTGCAGTCGTGTTAATAAAATTAAACAAACGATTTAATACTTAAAATGCTTGTTATTACGTTATAATCCGCGTTACGGTTGTAATAATTAATTAATAACTGTTGTAATATGTTATTATTTCTGTAATAGCAAATTAAAACTGTAATAATGATGTGTGAAAATGATATGGGTTCGTTTTTCAGTTGTTTCTGTTTAAATTTAATTTAATAGGGTTGAGTTATTTGAATTACTGCTAAAGTTTTGTGTGAATAATAATGAAGTTATTTAATTATTAAACTTTTGAATGGTGGAACCAGCTGTTGCCCGCAATTTCGATCGCTTTTTTTTGTCATTTTTTACACAGCACCATCTAGTCCCAAACGAAGCAGAGCTTGTATGTACTATGGGTACTAGACAATGGATATAATAGATACTTAAATACTTTTTTTTTGCTTTGTTGGAGATCTAATTCATGTACCCGCATAAAAAGTATCCTATGTATTAATCCAGGACATGGTCTATCTTCTTCTTCTATTTGCCCTTTTCCAAAGTTATTTGGGGTCGGCGCAAAATATTTTCTTCTTCCATTCTTCTCTAATATCCGTCCCGCTATCATTTACTCCCTTTTCATTCATATCATCTCTCACACAATCTATCCATCTTTTTCTTTGGTCTCCTTCTTCCCCTTCATCTATCAACATTTATATTCATCACTCTCTTAGTCACATGCTTTTCGTCCCTCCTTATCACATGCCCATACCAAGATAAGTAATCGGTTCCCTTTCAAGTTTTCTGTCACAGACGCCACTTCCAAACTTCCTCTATTACACTCATTTCTAACTTTATCCATTCGCGTCACTCCACACATCCATCTAAATATTCTCATCTCTATTACATGCAATCTTTTTTCATCCGTCTCCTTCACCGCCCAGCATTCCTATTCATGCAGGACGACAGATCTTATAACGGATTTATAAATTTTGCCCTTGATATAGGACATGGACTATCCGTGTGCCAAATTTCATTCAAATCTGTTCAGCAGTTTATGCGTGTCTCAGTGACAAACATCCATCCATCTATCCATCTTTATAAACTTTCACATCTTTATAGTAGAATGAAATTTATAGATTTGTGTGTCACCTCATATTGTGTCGCCATCAACATCTTTGTGGCATACTAACGTATCTTTTGAATGGGTTCCCTACGTGACATCGAAACTCAATACATCGAATGTCGCAGCATCGAAAACGGTGCATCGAATGGTCACATAATCGATGGTACGCTACATCGAATGTCGTGAAATCGAATGTTTACAGTATTGTATGGTTACAACATGGACTGGTTGCAACATTGAGTGGTTGCAAAATCGATGGGTTATTGCATCTAAAGATTGTTGTATCCATTAGTTACTGCACCGAGTAAAAATAAATTAAACACACAAGAAAACAATATTAATTTTAAAAAAACATTTTTAACTGTTAAGCAATTCGCTGTGATGAGAAATCGATACTGTAGCCATTCGATTTAACGACATTCGATGTAGCGTACCATCGATATCGTAAACTTTCGATGTCGAGACTTTCGATGTGGCGTACCATCGATGAAGAGTACCATCGATTATGTGACCCTTCGATGCACCGTTTTCGATGCTGTGACATTCGATGTATTGAGTTTCGATGTCACGTAGGGAACCCCTTTTGAATTGAATCGATAACGTCAAAGCGGCACTGTATGAGAACAATTAATTATTCTTCATGAAGCAAAAAAATATTTTCAGCTTTTTAATTGAAACCTTTTCAGAAATTACTTTTAAGAAAGAAGTCAATATTATCTACTTCCCTAGCCAGTTTTTCCATCATAAACCGCGCTTAAACAGTAGCTTTTAAGCCATAAACAAGACAGGGTCTCTCACATACCCACACATAACACTAACAAACTACAAAGGACAAACCACCAGCAACTTGCATACGCAATAAACATCCGATCTAACCCTGTGCCGCCGCCACCGCGGGCTCTAAAAATGAATTTTAATGGTCACTTAGACCGGTATAATGAAGACAGCACGCCCGTCCGCCCGCGGCTATCACTCCCCCGCTATTCTATGTTTGAAGTTATTTTCACGAAGGGACGTTTTTGAGGTAGTTTGGACCCCGCTTGAGTAAACGTCGTTCGTCTGTCAGTGATATGTGACGCTATTATGGCTGACGTGGTCTTTTGTTGTTACAAATGTTTTGTAGCGGAACTCTATGCAGGTATTTATATTTCATGCATAATTTAAGTGTTAAGCAACAGTAGGGCTGTGGAAGAGGCTCGGCTATTCAGCTGCCAACCCTTGCCTAGCGGTACTACAATATAAGCTCCCATATTTGAAGAGGCGTATAGCTGGTAATAGAGGTCAATGGTTTGGATAAATATCGTTCTTACAGTCAAGGTTACTAATGAATGATTTAATATGACTTCAATAATATATTACTAAATTACAGTTTGGTCATGGTTCTATTTTCAAAATTATTCAACTTACACCAATAGTTCATTGGTTCTTTGTTTTTCTTTTATAATATTTACTTTTATTTCTTTCTACCTTGTTTTTATGCTACATAATGAAAATAAAGACAAAGTCCACAAACAGTACACAATACAAGCTCCATCGAAGTGATTCTGTGAATCAATCCGTAAGAGGATTTGAACAAACATAATGTCATAAATATTTTATAAGTTACCAACGATCATATATTGTGGTAAAAGGAATGATTTATAAATGTGTGTACCTTAATTTGTTTAATGTATTTAATATTTAATGTTGTACTCCTTTGATTTACAAAAATGGATCCACTGTAAGTAAACAACGTGTAATAACTTGGTTATACATACTTTACGAATAAATATTACACACCGACTAAATAAAACATAAATCGTAGAACTACACGATCGATTTTATAGTTATCGTTAGGTTGTCATTTCTGTCAAAATAAAATATAATATATTTTTCTTTTATAGCATGCGAAACTATTGTTTCTCGAAATCTTTTCTCGGGTCTTACTATACCCATAATCTAACAACATACAAAACACAAGATAACCAACAAAAACTACTCATAACGACGCGTCAAGTCAAGCACTCAGCTCTGTCGATGACAAGAGTTGGATGATAAATTCGCGTCAACTGTCGCGGCGTGACATGCGACCCGCGTCACGCCATTGTGTCATATTGACGCGCATTGACAGCGGCACTGAAGGGTTACCGTATTTTTGGATGTTCGATTTTTGGGGAGCGTGTGCTATGATTTTTAAGCGGCCATGTTGAAAGACGTCGGAGATATGTAACGCTTAATAAATTTGGTGATCCATACATTTTATATGAAAATTATACGTGGTTCGTGAGATGGTAAGTTACAAGAATTTTGTGTGCCATACCGATAAAGCTGTCGATATCATCATCATTAATCACTTAGATCAGCAAATGGCCTATTCCTATCACTTTTTACAGTTTTGTGCTTTTCGTTCCCTCCGAATTGTTACAGACTTTCAGTAAAGTTTTAGAAATATCTTGTATGAGGCGATAATGTAGGTGTTCATCATGTTTTTCTTCGTTTTCTTTTCCTCCAAGATCAACGTGGTGAAATCAAATAGATAATGATGAAAGGCAATGTATGGTTTATTCAGTGAAGCATTTTATTCGAGTCAACTGAGAGGAATAGAAAAAGTTAATGTTTTGTAAACAGTAGCAAATGACTTCTACTTGCCTACTTACTGTATAAATTACCTAATGTTTTTCTTTCATTTCAGCAATACGGCCAAGTAAAATGAAATATCCTAAATAAGTCTAAGTATCTCGCAGTAAAATGTACATCTAAATAAACGTTTTACACGACAAGCTTCCTTACATTAAAATTAAACAAGAAGTACTAGGAGCGCAGCAGAACTCAGGAACGTCGAGAGAAATAAAAGTGATTCGAGCTTCGGGCGCACAGGTGGCCGCGATTTGAATTTTTAACGGCGACCGCCAGCCGCCATTACCGCGCCCCACCACCCGACCGCTAAATACTTCAAACTCTAATTGAATAAACGTGTCGTGAATTCAGTATAATCGACGAATGGCACCGATGAGACGGAGGACGCTTCGTAATCCGATTGTCCGAGTTTTAAATTTATTTAGATTGGCGAAAGGATTTCCGAATATCCATCCCCCACCCCTCGTCTAACAAGGCCCTTGTTTCACCAACTTTGCTTGAATATCAAAATATCAAATAACTCTTCCCCGTTACGTTTGTGTAATTACTTCGGTGTATTTTATATTAGCTACAGCGCGACAGAGAAATTAATATTTTAATAATTCACTTGTTATGGTTTGTTAATAATTTAGATTGAGATTTGCTCTGGATTTCTGCATTATGAGAAACTAGATTAGAAGTGATTGGTAGATTACATAGATAGGTAGATTGCCTGAATAATTAATCTTTGCTTAGTTTCTAGGTTAGTTTGACGCAGGTACTCATTAAGCAGATTCTACGAGAAAAAAAAGGTCGTTAAAATAAAACCTGGAGTTCGTATCTTAAATTACCTGTTCGAAAAATTTAGTAAGAAACGAAACACTTTCAAAGTAGCTCTGTTTAAAATGTATAGATAAAAGAACGCTAAGAAAAGTTACTTAATTATTTCCATCGTGAGCGAGACGGTTTCCTCAAACACCACCATTTTTCAAAACTTATCTCTCTCATTCCTCGCCGCGTCTCGTCATCCGCAAAACGACTAGATCTACATAATTGCAAAGATACGGCTCCACATCGTTCGTCCGATGTCGGTATTTGTATTCAAATCTGTGACCAAACCGCTGTTAACCGTGCGAATGGCAGCGGGGTCTCACGTACCCCCGCCATTACCGTAATCTCGAAGACTAAGTTAATGGTAGACTCTCTCTCTCCCCGCCCCGACACCGTCCCGCATTCGTCCTCGCTGATGTAAGACGACAATTTTAATGAGACACCTACAGTGCCTTTCGTACGCATTAGGAATGCCTGAGTTTAGTGAGGCGGTCAAACCGCACTTGTTATCTCTGAAGATGTGTGTGTACCGTTAGATTAAATTGCCCGTACATTCTACTACCCTAATTTTATTTGCTTATATATCGTCGGAAGGTTTCGTCTTGTTATTTACAGCAAAAAGTATATTTTTATTTGGATGTGACTTTTTGTAATACCATAAAACACATAATTTATCAAAGAAACATTTTATGTTAAACTGCCAAACATAATTCGATCCGATTTATTCTTTAAAAACAATATTATACAGAGGATTGTGGGAGCCTTGAAATATTAAACACACGCGTAGGCGGTTTCAGAAATAAAAGGAAAAATCTACATACATTTTGCTTGTATTTCCAAAATATTTAGTCAAATAAAGCCATGTATTTGAATATCTTGTGAACAGAATTCGAGACATCGAGGGGTCTTTGAGAGTGGTCGATCGTTAAGCTGGTGTCGTAATGCTTGTTCGATAAAACGACCACTGCAAAGCGATGAAATGCTGGCGACGTCAAAAGGAACCGGCGTTGCACTGATAGCTAAGCTTTTACGCTGAATTACTAAATTTTCTCTACAGATGCAAGAACGTTCGGTTTATTTACCTAATTTGTGTACTAAATAACTTACTTGTGCAATTTCAAAGGTATGCTAGATGTTTCCATTACTTTTTTGGAAGCTGTTCAAATTCAAAATGTGATTACAATTTTACAGTTTTACATTAAATTGGGGAAAAATAATCACTGTCAAGCGGTAACCGTAAAATTCCGCTCATAAAATTAAAAAAAACTCAAATAAAAAGTAAAAGGGAGAAATATAATAAAAATTCAACTGGCTCAATGTGATTTAGGGTGAATCCGCTCGGCATCTGGCAATAAAATTAACTCCCGATATAATATCATTTGCTTAGAGGAAACAAAATAAAAGAAAGGAACTCATCGACGCGCGAAGAGGGCGCGCTAGGTCTCACGGACCTGACGCACGGGGCAAGCGGTTGCGAAAAGCGTCATGCGATTTAAGGGTTATTTTTTTATAATAAAAGGTCTTTATGATCATTGTTATGTATGAAACTAAATTAAAGATAAGGATTACTTGCATACGTAGGAATGTCATTTTTGACCAATAAATAGTACTTATATGGTTAACTATTTAAAAATTTATAAGTTCAGTATTTAATTTCAAAATTGCCTTTGGTGACCATTTTCATACACATATTATACCGCAATGTAGCAATGGCTACCTATCTGGTCTTGTTTCAAAATACGTTTAACTTCAATCTATTTAAAAAGCACATTTTTTTTAATCTAATTTTTTTAAGTCTTGAATGGCATGGCACGTCCGTTATTTTTCGCATTCGTTCAACCCTTCACACGCTCATCGTTCTTATTTCGCACCACGCTATAAAGCCGAAACACAAGGCAAGGGTGAAATAACGAGCTTACAGCTAAACAAAGGGAGGAGCGGGTTTTTTTGCGGACAACCCCCCTCGGCCCCCACCCTCGTCCCTCTGGCTTGCAGACGCTGGGCAGATGCTTGGCGTTCCTCACTTGTCTTAGAGATTTTATTGACGATCAATTATCAGGAACGGCGTCTATGTATTGTTAGTCTAGCCTATGCTTTATATATACTTTATTTGACCAATGACGAAAATACACGGGGGCCATGTTGTTATCATTATAATAAGACAGAACTTACAGAAAGAATAAGAATTAACATACAATTTGTATGTGGGGCGACACAGGTTAATCTTTTAAATGCTGATTAGGTGCATAGTACTCGCAACAGACACGTATGTATGAAAGGGTGTATGAATGGGGAAAAAGCAAAATAATTAATCTCTGTTCTGCCTACTTCCAGGGGAAAAACATGTTGTTATGCATATTTTGTATGGGTAACGAAAGTTAGTACTTGCAGAATTAGGAAGGAAGCTATGAATGTGTATTTCATCGCTTAGGAAGATTCCTCTGAAATAATAAAACATTATTTAGCGCTTTAAAGTGATGCACCGTCCGCGAAGCTTAAGCTGAGTTTTGCATTTGTGTGAGTGATCACACAAAAATGTGCCAAAAAGCAGTATGAACCAAGCAACGGACGCGTCGTGCTCTGAGCCGAGCCGACGTCACACCTACACTATCTATGTGCACTCACACAAGTGCAAAGCTCAGCTTAGGCTTCGCGGACTTTACCTACTAGTGCAAATAAAACGTTCTATTAAATATTCTGTAAAACTATTTTATTTCTCAACGTACCTCCAGCGAACCACGTCGTCGTATGATTGGTAGCCTCCTAAGAAAAAAAGCTCAATACAAAACGTTAGAGTAGTTTATTAGAAACATAGTGAACAGAAACAAGGTTAGTACACAATGGGAACAAAGAGTTAGTAATAAAACAGTAGTTCCAGACAACAACAGAACAGATATAGAAGACCAACTCGTAAGAGGGCGTGAAGAACATACAAGTTACGGGATTGATAATACGGAACCATTTTAGAACCTTTGCAGTCACAAATGTGTGGCGCATTGTCCAGAGCTGGGGGTCAATTCCACTAACAAAATTGTTGACAAACGCAAATGAACCACAACCGTCAGTCAGTTTTTAGGGTTCCATAGTCAACAAGACCCTAATAGTTTCGCCATGTCCGTCCGTCCGTCCGCAGCTTAGCTCAGAGACTTTTAGTACTAGAAAGCTATAATTTGGCACGGATATACATTATCAATCACGCCGACAAAGTGGTAAAATAAAATCATGAAAATATTTTTTTTGAGGGTGCCTCCTGTACATCTAAAGTGGGGATGTTTTTTTTCTCGTCTCCTTCATCGTGTGAGGTGTTGTTGGATAGGTCTTTTAAAAATATTGTGGGTTTGTGACAACAATTTTTCGATTAAGAGATCCGTTTCTGAAATATTAAACTTTAAAGTGCTAATTTTTGTTACGCGGCGTCTTACGTAGGCGGTTCAAAGCGACGCGAATTGCGAAGCGATGCGATGCGGTGACACGCGAATTCAATGCAATGCGGTGCGAAGCGGCGGCTTTGTCCTACGAGCTCGCGAACCGCCCGCCGCGCGCCGCCGTCATTCAGTAGCACTGTACGGCACCGCATCCAGTTCGCGGGAAAATATCAAGCCAACTGATTGCGTTCGCTTCGCTTCGCACCGCGCCGTACCGCACTCCACGTGCGTTTGGTCACGTAGGCCAGTTCAATAGGTATCGACTGTTTGTTATTTTCACGTCGCGCCGCGCTGCTTCGCGTCGCTTCTAGATCTCTCAAGTAGTATAGTGCGTAAGGGTCAAGTGTCCCACCCCCTGCCACCTAAACGGCTAGTTTTGGTTATGTGAAAAAATTCACGGTAGTAGTATACACAACGAAGTTAAAAGGAAAACTATCACAGCTAAGTAGGTTTTACAAGTTTACGAGTAATAGTCGACCAACCGGAAAAGTACAAATTTCGTAAAAATCCAATTGAAAAATTACTAAGCCCTCTTCTTGTAGCATTATTGTGCAATTACTACGGAACCCTATTACTGCGCGTGGCCCGACACGCACTTGTTTTAGTTTTTTATTTTCGAAAACTATCAAAATGATTGGTTTTGTTTTTTTGTGTCAAACAATTTGACAGCTTTTGAAATTGAAAACTGTGTAACTGGACGGTTCGGCCTTGGTTCGGTTGTGATTTATCAAGATTTGTTTTAAAAAAATTGGGCTCCTGTACAACGGCAGCCTTGACCAAATAGTACCATAG
This sequence comes from Amphipyra tragopoginis, assembly GCA_905220435.1. Lineage (NCBI taxonomy): Eukaryota > Metazoa > Arthropoda > Insecta > Lepidoptera > Noctuidae > Amphipyra > Amphipyra tragopoginis. Next base: position 26,132,403 of record HG992009.1, on the reverse strand, counting down.
TGGTAATCTTGTGCTGATCATGAGGTCCTAAGTTCAATCCCCAGGTCAGGCAAAGTGATATTGGGTTTTTCAGTGTGGAGTTTCGCAGATGCAGCCTTGATTCTGAATTTGTGCCCGATTAATGGCAATAGGCTCCCCCCTATTACATGGAACTTAAACATAACGGCGAAATGAGGGTGTACTATACACCTCTGCCGTACCTTTCGGAAAATACAGGCGTGATGTTATATTATGTTTAGTGACCTAGTTTGGAAAACGTATAGGTTTTTTTTTTTTTTTTTAAATCGTTGCCCCACACTAAGATTTCTCTTGTATCGTGGGTGCGTTTGCAGACACAAATCTCACAAACAAACGCCCAGACCCGAAACAACCATCTGTAGGCCATACAAATTTTTGTTCCGTGTGGGAATCGAACCCACGACCCGTAGCGCAGAAGCCAATCGCTTTGCCACTGCACCAAACGTGTCGTCAAATAGGTGAGACTGATGCCCAAAATTTTCTTGACATAATTTATAAGTCTTACAACACACGTATAGAGAGACGAGATCGAATACACGATCCTTCTGTACATTTCCATTTAATGTTTTGACTTATTCACTTATTTTACACACAAGCCATACGATGCAATAGTTAATTAACCCTCTAGTAACTAAAGGAAGTGGCGCGGTGCGGTTATAGTGCGAGAGAGAGCGAGTTTATTATGAGAAGTGTTAGTGTCTTGCGTTTGAAAGTGTCATTTAAATGTAATTTGTAGTTACGTTAACAGTTATGTAAATGTTTCTACAGAACTAACGATCTGCTTACTCAGCATTTACCAAATATCCAGGATTGGCAAGAGGCGCCCCTCTAATACAAATAATTAAAAGTTGAAACCGAGTTATAAAAACTGAAAACCATAAAATAATGACTACGTAATAAAATTAACATTTTCTGAAGTCGACGCTAAGCTACGCTGTAACGAAGAATTGAAAACTAAGTGAAATTGAAGTCACCGCTTGGCCATTATGAAGCTTTTCACTTTTTTAGAAATCGGTTTCTACTTTATGCAACGTTTACTACTTTTTCCTCCTCATTTTTTGAAGGCGGTTAAAATTGTAAAGTGTCTATCATTGGCAGAAGGATGGGTTATTTTAGTAAGAATCAATTTGTATTTAGACAGCTTCTAGAACTATAATTTACCAACTTGTTTATTATTTTTATTAATAGTCCTACATTCATAAAATTGTTTGATTATCTAGATAATTAAATAAGTCGAAAAAAAAATTTGTTTGCTTCACCTCGGTGCTGTTCTCTTTGACCCAAAGGTTGACTGAAAGAGAATGCCTTATGGCATTAAGTCCGCCTTATGTACCACCATTGTACATTGAAGTATTAAATAAATAATAACTAAGCCGTCTTTTGGGAAATCCAAGCCAAAAGAAAAAAGCACTACACGTTCGCTACTAAGCATATTAGCTATAACCCCGCGTCGCCTATCAATATGCTCTCAATACTCGCTAAGCACGCGATCGGTCTGCGCACAGAAGTCACCAGTGTCTGTTTGTGTTGAGCGAGTTCAAATGTATATATGCGGACCTAGTTCTACTCATCCACGAGGATTAGTAGGTTGTAGGTAGTTACTATAAATTGTATACTTTGAGGTATTGAATATAAAATGTTTTTGGTAAACATACAAATGTATGATTATTTAAGGCTACTAACGTATGGAATTCCTGCAATGTTTCCCAGTTGATTAATTTAGTATGTTCCTCAGTTTACGGTAAGACTAATAGCACTTTTCTTATGAGTTAGGATGGCTAAAAGGTGAAACATGGATGATGTTAGACAGATTGACAATTGCTTTGAATAGAACCAAAAAAAGTGGTAGGCATTTACAACCCTTTCTTATAAACGATGGTGAAAGGTTAATTAACTGAAATAGATTTTAAGCCAATTGCCATCTCTATTCATTGGCATAGAAATGACAAGGACAAGTATAATTTAATCAGTGTTTAAAAATGGGAAAATGTCATTAGTAAGGGAGTAAATCTTAAAAAAAAAAGAACTGTTCGTGTCAATTACCGCGTGTCTAATAATTTAACTTGAACAGTGGATCTTGGTAGCAGTACCCCAAGTGTGAGTTTTTTACGTTAGTACTACTGTAGTTGCGTCAAGTCAAAAATGTCAAACAAATTTTTAGTTACGCTATTCGCCGCTAGAGGCTCTGCCTAAATTTCCATACATTTTACAGTGGTAACGTAAAAAACTTGGGGTACAGGTCACGATATGATACGAAAAACAAGTTGCGAATTGCTTGACAATTTCCAAAAGACAACTATTCAACGCTTGTAGAAATGTTTACGGAAACGAAATACCTAATATAGCTCTAATAAATAATGATGTGCCACCGTACACCGTATTAAGCAGCTAATTATCGCTGGATTAGCGCAGCCTGCGAGTTAATTGTCTCGTTTACTTACATAATTACGTTAAACTTGCTAAGCATGCCTTTGAAGTGGGGTTGAAAAGTGTTCAGCTCAGTCTTAGCGATGAAGATGTTTGCGTAGATAATTAATTTAAACTGTAGATCTCATTATATCATTTTAGCCTGAAACTGACTCAAATTGTGAAGGATTACTCTTCCTTATACAAGGTTAGTCGGAAAGGGGGTACTAATCCGAAGCCCACTTATAGTATCGCTGATGACTGTTTGAAAGCAAGTGTTAAAATTTCAAAATTCGATATATTTTTTTCCAAATTAAATTATTTTTATTTTAGTTTTTTCAAAAATTCTTCATCCCTGCTTTAGTTACAAATTCAGAAAATGGTGCTTCTAGTTTATGACCCCTAATATGACCTAAAATGTAAACACAGCTGATCATAACTGGGGATAGATAGATTTTAGAGATTTTTTTTGAGATTTTTGAACAAGTGTTTCTCTGAAACTATCGAGTTTTGGGAAAAGTTGTAGAACAAAAGTTATTCATTATTATGTGTACTTTAGCACATTTTCGGATTAGTACCCCCTTTCTGACTAACCTTGTATAATAGTTCTCTGCAAATAAAAGGCAACCCCTTATCCACCCGTGGATTACATAAAAGGCGACATATGGATAACATCAAGTGGATGGTCAGTTGCGTCCTAATGTCTGCTAATAATATTGATATAATGTTTTTATTTTTTTTCTGAAGTTGTGCCGCTTTCGCTGTGTGAAGCGCCTTAACTTTAAGTTTAGCTCTTGTTTTTTTTTTTTCTATAGGTTTTAGCTCAGTTTAGAGTACGGTAATACTTAGTGCATGTAGTGTTTGCTTATAAGTGGTTATGCATTTGCCGTATTACATCTTTATTATTTAAGATAATACTTAAGAATTAATGTTGTAACTGTTAGCAAACCTAAAGTAAATAAATAATAACGTCGTGCTGTGGTCACCAATACGTCTGCCAAGCGTGGGGATTATATATTAGATATTTCACCTTTGACCTTGCATTGGGTGAGGGGAGGAGTGATGATGAAGGAATATTGCCATTGTCAGTCCATTTAAAAAGTTATTGGTGATAGCGTACGATGTTTTAGTGCACGAAACGGATGCTGTGACCCATTTATTTATATTACGAGTATATACTCTTTACTGTACATTTATACCAGGTTAACAAAACAAGGAAAAACAATTTAAATACAAAAATGCACAATGGACGGTCTTATCGCGCAAGGCGATCTCTTCCAGACAACCTTTGGATGGACTGGAAGAATGAAAAGAGAAAAACGGGCAGTCTAGGTGTACTTGTACATTACGTATATAAATTTACTTAGGATTTAATAATATCAAATACGTAGCAATATAATTACGTATATATGAAAAATCCAATCATCTTGGAATCATCCAGTAATCATCTTTGACAACACCAAGAAGAAGAGGACGTGGAGGATTATTTCATAAGCATTAATTGTATCGTTAAACATGATTATGTTACTACTTTTAAACCTCCTTGTATATAAACCTTTGGTTTTTTAACTTAATTGGGGCAAACAAATATTTTTGATTCATTGATATTGGAAACTCGTTGCTTCCTTGTCTAGACTGATTAATTAACATCCTGGTACGATAAATAATCACTTATCATTTATCCTGGATGTCACATCAAATTGTCCAAAACAGTGGCCGAGACAGGAACCTAAATCAGTTTACCAGAGAACATAATACCACGTAAAAATATCTTGTCACCACAAACTTCTTAACTTACACTGTCAACAAAACGCTCAATGAATAAAACATACAAACATGAAACACGACCCGAAAAGATACCCCAAAGGTAACTTAGTGACGGGCCGTCGTTCTCAATAGCCCGCGAACCTATAAAGAAGGTCTTATTTTCTCGTTAAGATACATAGGCTAGACCCGAAGTACGTGACAGGGACACTGGAATCTACTAAAGGGATTTAGGGTAATGCTGTACGACCATTGACTGGAGTTAAGGTTAGAATTTTTGAGTACCTACTTGATTTTGTTTGTGTCGATTTCTGTGAATAAAGGAAAATATTACTTAACGCTGTTTCATTGTTTTAAGTGGAAAATGGATTACTCCCTGCAGAATTTTGGTATTCATATTTATTCACATAAACTTTCAATACATTATCTAGTTGACTAAAAGCTAAGAAGAGAGCCGATATACAGATTGTACAAAACGGTAAAAAGTGTAAGCCTCTCAATCTAAGTACATATAGGTCTGGTAAGCTGGGATAATTCTGGAAAAAATTAAGTAACAATGATGAAGAATCTTAATTTTCGAGAACATTGATGTAACTTAACACTTTCTTAGAACGTCTTTTTTATTGTTTTACCAATTCTTTTACCAATTCTCAAAATAAATCAAAAATTCTTACTGCATTAGCAATTTTCAGATTCTCGGAACAATCTCCTCACTTTGGTAACTGTACTCAATCTTCAAAAGGGTCCTGATTCTCAAAACTCGTTTCCCCTCCAATTCTGCGTGAATTGCAGTTGATCACCGTCCTCTGTCACGTCCTTAGCCATAAAGTCAGTAGGCTCGGCAGTAACGACACTATAACCAAGATCGTTGATGCTGTGAGCGAGTGAAGTGGTAATAGCTCACATCTGCCGCCTATCGCCGTCCTAAGTGTAACAAACTGAAGCGTTGAACTATTTTGAAGGTGCCCAAAACTTACGAGGTGTGAAGGTGAATGCTTCAGTGACTATGAAAATATATTTATTTGGAATGTATAAGATTTTCACCATTTTACTCATCTCAGACGTAAAGAGAAGAAAAATAATATGAAAGCTAGTGTTGTAGCGGAGTGTCAAGGTCAACACTATAAGAGAGACTTACTTTTTAATGCATAAGTAATGATCCAACAATAATTTGTTTTTGCTAAGAGTAATTTATTTATGAAAGTCATAATTATAATAGGTTAGCATACTACTTAACACCTTAGTAAATCTAGGTGCCTTTGACCAATGTCAATACCGAAGAATTTTATTTTCACTTGGGTTTTTTTGTTTATCTAGGTTTATTGGGACGCCTAAAGCTGTAAGTAAAAGAAAATACAAAAAAAATAACCTCTAACAACCAAACATAACCAAAAGGTCATTAATATTGGCATTACAAACAATCTCCCATCTCACTAACAGATCAAAGATATTGCCTTTCAACTTATCATCATAATATCTTTCTATCAGACTCCAATAACATAAAGCTCAGTAACTACTCGTCCCCACTCGAGCTCCCTGCTACGAAAACAATCAGCGCTAGCTCTCTAAATCACGTGATACATTAAGTTTACACGCAGCGGGAGATCGTAGCAATCCCATTGAAACGGAACCCCATATCCAATAGTTTTTAGTTTAATGCCATTTGGGGATGCAAAAAAAAGGAAAGCGTGTACCTACGTTCTTCATTATTCGTGTAAGTGTTTGGAATCCAGCCAAATCCTTGAGATAAATAGCATGAAGATCGTAAGGAAATGTTTTGACTTCAGTAAGACCATTCGTCTCCCAAAACGACCCCGTCTTAATTCGATTATAAATAGTTTTTGACCTTGTTGCAAAAGTTTGTCCCAATATATTTGTCGTAACTAAGTTACGCCCAACTGTTTTCACAAAGTTTTATTCAAATTTATTTACTGTCAAACGGAGTTATTGTTAAATTGCTCACCCATCGCATGCGAGAACTTCATCTTAGAAAGAATTCGTACGTTTGTGAAATTCATTTTGTGTACAGAAATTGAATCGAATTCGTGAAATTTTCAGACAAGAAAATTTTATCACACAAAGTATTTGGAGCGTCTATTTTGTATTCTATCATTTTGTTCTCTTCAAAGAGTTTTCAAGAATTTATTTTGAAGCGTGTGAGCTTCAAAGCTTACGATGAAGATGAATTATCTTTTTAACTTAATAGACTTCAGAGGGCATTTAGGTTTTTTGGTGCCTCCAAGAGTTAATAAAAATAACGCGTCTATACTAAATACACAATTTCTATGTCTTTTATCTTTATGCATAACCATTTTAGAAGAAAATAACATGCTTAGTAAAATAATACCTGTAAATAAAGTAAAAATTCAAAAGAAAAAAAGAAATATAAAGAGTAAATTCAAAATTTTACGTTTTTAGCTGGAGAGTTTATAAATTTAATTTTCATCTCCCACCCCTCATCAAAATAAATATCGGTTACAAAGGTCCTAAACAGTCAAAGATAAACCCTAACACTTTTAAGAGTTGACACTGATACCCTCAGATTTATGAGTGGAGATACCCGCCTTTAGTACATTTGCCCTCTCGAGAGCTCCCCCTAACGATGTTAAGGAAATCGTCAGTTACCGCCGACTTCGCGATTGATACGAATAACGTTTGCTAGACCATAACAAAGTTAGCAGTTTTATTTGAATTATGAATTTTCGTGATTGCCGTTACTAAGTTTATCTAAAAGATTATTTACGTAAGTTCTCGTTTATGTTGACGACATGATAGTTTTGTGAAGTAGTTTGGTGGACTTGATAGTGTTCAAATTGATATATGCTTGATAGTTATGAACTACGATGGTATAATAGTTCCTTGATATTAGATACCGTGGGTTTCCAATGTATATTTTATGATTAATAGCTTTTTAGTAACTACATCGACACAGACATAGGTTTTAATCAAATACCTTTAAAGCTTGATTAATTTAGAGATAACTGAAAACCTACACACATGTTCAATTTAAGGCCAAATTAAGTTGCCAAAATGTTGTTATTAAAAGCCGTAGCTGAGTCGGGCGTCGCCGGAGGGCCCGAAGTGTAGGCCTTTGCGGGCCGTGCTACATGTCGCCCAATTAACTGGGGTCGGGCTTTTTGTTAATTACCGCTGTTTGTTGTGTGAAAGGCGATGGGATTTGGTTTAAGATATAATAATTTAGGATAAGAAGGCCAGATTGCGGGGATTGTGTAAGGTGAAGATTTAGGAAATTAGGACATTTTCGAAATTAGGTGAATTTTCGTGAATATGGTAAACAGTCTTATACACTAAATTCTACTACTACATTAATTTTAATACTACATATTCTCTATTCATGAGCAAATGCATTAATTGATACGTACAAATAATATTATGTTATTCTAACATCTCATTCACAGGTAACTGTTAGTTGTCTAGTATTAAAACAACAACAGTCAAGTATTATTTTATTTTCCACAAAAAATATCTCAAATGTTTTTATAACTCGGCACGTTTAATCTCAAACTAAGCTTGGTACAACAAAATATACACCGTTATTTTATTTTTTTATTTGCCGTTTACCTGGATCTAAGCTCAGGAAACTCGGGTAATACCCGACCTCTGTGGTAATCACTTGATCTTTACCATGGTTGGGCAAAAAGAGTATTATACTGTTTAAGTACTTGAGATCAACATTTTTGTAGCTAATATTTTATGTGTTTAAGCTAAAAAATGGAAATCTTTTTAATATTCTTTTTGTTTTTTATTAGTCAAAAAAAGGTGAGCATTATTATTTAGTAAGAGCATTAGTAATAGTAAGACTAACTCTAAGTAAGCTATTCGACTACCATTGAGAAATATAAACATTATGCTAACCTTACTTACGGATTTTTTTAAACCCAAATCTTGTAGTCTTTGTTGTCTTAGGGTACTGTTGTTCGTTTCCGCTAACAGAATTTGCTTAGGCCTCGTTCAGAGAGACGCGAGGCGTTGCGCGTTTTCTCCGTTCACGGAGAAGCACGTGGCAAGTGAAGAGGCAGGCGGGGCCCGCGGCACTAGCCGCAGCGTTGCACGCAAATACAAACATGTGGTACTGGACTTACAATGGAGTATGATTTCATCGACATATTACTAGAAAATAATTGTAACATACAACAAGCTCGCTCGCCTTCGATGCTACAAACAAACTGACACATGCGTACGCGGGGTACACGCGATGGCAGCCGCAGCACACGCGGTGGCGCCCGCCGCGTTCCCCGCTGCGTGTAGCGCAACGATATTGAATCAAACAAAACGCGCGTGATGACGCTTCTATATGAACGCTCTCATTAATTACCGTGTGTTTGATTAGACCGCGAGACGCGACGCCAGAGGTACCGTGCAACGCCCCGCGTCTCCCTGAACGAGGCCTTTGCCATCAAACGCTAAATCAAAAAGAAGCCAATTAACAATTGAAAGTCAGTATTTGTATATTACGATTGAATGTAAGGTGATCAGTATTTGTATATTACGATTGAATGTAAGGTGAATGGCTTACTTCTGCATGGAGCAATGTGACGTAACTCCGGTTAAGAATGGTTCAGAAAGTACTCTTTCACCATCCCTTAGGCTTTCTACCAGCCTTGTACAATACTAACAGGAAACTAGAAACTGCTAAAAATAGACTGATGTTGGAACTGCTTTACTTGAGAAAAATGTTTTTAGCATGGGCCCTATATAACAAAATTCCTGACATCATAAAAAACAACACTATCCAATTATTTAAAAAAAAACTTACGGCACTATTACTTGAAAAGTGTTATTATTCAATTAATGTTTTAAATGATAAATTGTAGACTTTGACATTACTCTGTATATGAACATTTACCTATTTTCACAATACGAATAATTATCATTAATTTAAATTTGATTTAATTTATATTCTCGTTAATTTTTGCATGCCTGGTAGATTGTACATTTTGTACAAGTACCTATATTTTTTGTTAACACCTATATTTTATGTACCTACATTCTATGCAAATAAACCAATATTCTATTCTATTATATTCTATTGGGTCCTATGAAATGACGTATTCCACATTGGGCACCCGCTTTTACGGCACCCAAGTTAATGGCACCTGACACATGACAGCCTAAACGATGTCACTAAGATGTGCACCAATCATTAAACACAAAAAGGAATATAAAGTATTCCTTATTATTCACTATATCGATAGAAGTCTTAAAACTGTCCTATATCTTACCTATAACTGTCACTTAGTGATATCGTTTAAGCGCCTATTTTCTGTTCATTTCTGTCGCCCTGGTACTTTTCAAAACAACAAATGATTCAATTTCAAAACCTGTATTTTTACCATTATTGAGCTATGTATGTTAAGTCGCATAAGCACCTAGTTCCAGTTCATTTCTGCTTTCCTGGTAGTTTTAATAAATAAAGACAGTTGAATTTTAATTACGAAGTTAATCAAGAAGAGAAATAATTGTATGTAAACCTAAAAAGTATTTGTTTTTAAATTCTATTGTGTACGATGAGGCTGGCATGATCATGTTTGATAAAAAGACTCAAAACATAAAAAAAAAACTATTGTAACTCAAGGCTGATTTTGCAATATATGTGATTAAGTGAACCGATTGTGATATTAAAATACATAAAGAAGTTATATTTTTATCATGTTACTCTACTGATTTTAATCGAATTTTTAATTTTAACGTCCTATAAAATGTAAACGTCCCATCACTAGTACCTACTGGTTCGTAGGTGCCGAAAGTGGAATAAAATTTTAAATAATAAACTGTTCCACTAATGGCACCTGCGAAAAATACCTATAGGTGCCGAATATGGAATACCTCAGGTGCCATTAACTTGGGTGCCGTAAAAGCGGGTGCCCAATGTGGAATACGTCTATGAAATAAGACCCTACTTATCGTCATTAATCGGGCACTTTCCAATCTCGATACTACTCTACACGGTACACACAAAAATACACTTTTCCTAAACTGAGAATCTAATACAGAACAGCTGTTTTCTTCACTACCAATTATATAATCAAGAGATAATCATGAGATTTCAACTTCAGTTTTATTTTTCTTTAATAGAAAAACTATCTTCATTAAAATTATTTCAAAAGCAACGAGCTCTCCAGTTGCTTTATATGAGTCGAGTTCTCAGTAATCAACGACGACGTCATATTAATTAAGAGCATTCCACTACCTCTGAGAATTGCTGTCGACCTAGTACAGCTCGAGTGGAATTTCTTATTGCTCTTTATTAGATCGATTAATAAATACTAACTAAATAATACTTACGAATGTGGAAATTGGTTTGTTTCCCTTTCAAGTTTTAAGTACCTATCTAATTGATCATCGTGAAAATGTGCATAGTCTGGAGAAATTAGTTAGTAAGTGAGGCTTGTTGAGCTGTAGGTACACCATACAGGCATAACCTGTGACGTAAATTATGTTCGATGTCGTAACTTGATGGTAGATGTGTATTAAATTTATTTTGATCTGGGCAGGTTGAGTATATATACCCCAGAGTTACATACATTTTATTCCACGCCAGTAAAACCATAGGCTTGGCAAATATATAAAATATTTCAATTTTAAATTCAACCTCCGTTGCAATTGTATCAGAGGTAACTCTTGATTCCACAGTACCAGTAGGATTCAACTCAGCGTACTAATCAGGACGCCGCGCTGCAGAGTGCTTCACTACTACCCCTAAGGATTTCTGCTGCCCTGGTACAATACACCTGGTATTGCTATTCATTAGGAATAAAATAATGTAACCTTTACATTACAATCATTATTACTATTGTGAGAAGAAATTTGAAATTTATAAAGAGATACGAGATGATATTCAGATGTAACAAAATTTTCACTGTTTGTAAAATAAAAGGTGAATTTAAGGACAAGTACATAGTCAATGGAATTTTATTTATGTGTGTCAAAGGTGTATTAGATTCCAAAATTATCTATATACTAGTATAAACGCTGCAGCAACTGTAGTTACTATTCTATCTGATGATTGTGATTGATCTTGAAAACTGTCAGAAGCATCTGAGGTATCTTGTCGTATCGACTCGACGAGCAATGCCACCGTAATCACGACATAGTGACAGATTGCACTACCCCTGAGAATTGTTTACACGTTACAATTGAGGTGGAATTTATTATTGGTTAAGTAGTTATAGTAAGAGAAACGACTGTTCTTTCTCAGGTACTACTTAAATACTTTGTAAAATAGCCTATATTGGTGAAACACAGCATTCAAACTCTTCCAAATGGGATACCCGTTCTTATGTAACGATCTAATAGTCCGGTCAAGTTAGCTCAAAATATAGGGGTAGGTTAACAGAAATTCGCATAGAGCTGAAAATTGGTACGAATGTTTGGAACACCATTATAAATCAAATGTAAAAAGTCCCCATCGATCCCACACTTGCAAAAAAAAAAATTCAAGGTCAAAGTTTGCAAATATGGGTTTTTGGCGTTTTTTAGTCAAACGGTAAGTTTTATGATAAAAATAGATCTGACAAAAATTAAAGATCATGCAATTATCTATAAGAATTATCTACAATTGTTCTCCTAAACGTCACCGTTTCTGAGATATAATGGTTGAAAAAGTTGTATTCTTCGTAATATGCGTTTCCACGATACCTGGAAGGTAGTGTACTTGGCGCGTTTTTTTAACGTGGTTTCCCCAATAGGCCTATCCCACAATCTATTGTGATCCTGTTTAATTCAATACTATTTCAAAATATATAAAAACTGGTACTATTGGAAATGATGAAAGCCGTGTGAATTCTAAAAAAATTGGTCAAATTATCCGTCTTATTCATAATCATCTGATAATTCTGCTTCCTCTTCTTCTTGTTCGTCTTCTTGTACTTCTTCTTCTGCTTGTTCTTCTTCTTCCTGCTGGGTGTAAGTAATTTGTTCTAACAGCGATACATCAGATTTCTCCTCACTGATATTGTACGAATCCTCTTCTGATGGTGATTCAACATTGGAGCACGACTGACCTTGACAACTGGTACATGTTAATCGCCATCAGAAGTGATTTCGTACGATATCAGTGAAGAGATATCTGATGCATCGCTTTTAGAACAATTTACTTACACCCAGCAAGAAGAAGAAGAACAAGCAGAGGAAGAACTACAAGAAGACGAACAAGGAGAAGAGGAAGCAGAAGTATCAGATGATTATGAATGAGACGGATAATTTGACCAATTTTTTAGAATTCACACGGCTTTTATCATTTCCAATAGTACCAGTTTTTACATATTTTGAAATAGTATTAAATTAAACAGGATCACAATAGATTGTGGGATAGGCCTATTGGGGAAACCACGTTAAAAAAACGCGCCAAGTACACTACCTTCCAGGTATCGTGGAAACGCATATTACGAAGAATACAACTTTTTCAACCATTATATCTCAGAAACGGTGACGTTTAGGAGAAAAATTGTAGATAATTCTTATAGATAATTGCATGATCTTTAATTTTTGTCTGATCTATTTTTATCATAAAACTTACCGTTTGGCTAAAAAACGCAAAAAACCCATATTTGCGAACTTTGACCTTGAATTTTTTTTTTTGCAAGTTTTGATCGATGGGGACTTTTTACATTTGATTTATAATGGTGTTCCGAACATTCGTACCAATTTTCAGCTCTATGCGAATTTTTGCACTTTGAAATGTCTAATTTGACCGGACTATAATACCATCGAGAAAAATGCTCGACCGACTTCTCACGCCTCTTTACTCCCTGACCCTTATAACTAACCCCATTTGAACAATAGTAATAAACTACAATAAAAAGAAACAAGAAAAAGAAAAAAATCTCACAAATTAAAACATTTCAAGTAACAAAGTGCTGGGAGCGAACAATAAAAAGCGCACAGCATTAACAGTAGAGAAAACAATTGAAAGCTAAAAAACGCTCGAGTGCGTGGTTGGAGCGGAGCCAGGAGCCGCTCAGCGGTTTCTAGAAACATACCCTAGTATTGAGAATAAATGCCCCTTTGTATGTATTGCTGTTGAGCGTTTTAGATCTAGTACGCGTGTTGTGCTTTAAAACGTGGCGCTGTTTTGTTTATTGTGTTAGGTGGTTGTGTCAATGGATTTTATTTGCAGGAAACTTTGGAAATCTAAAATATTGCACGGTTTTTCGGATCTGATATCGAGAGTTGTAATATAACTTTCGTGATACACATTCATATTTATGATTATGTACGGTTTACTCTCGTGCATTACGGAACGTCGCGAGTCGAACTCGCCGCGTGTTCAGCTCATGATTAAGGGCTCCGTTTGGGTCCGAAACTAGTCGGGCAATCCCGAAAAATGCACGTGAGTAAACCGTAAATAATAATAAATAAGAGAGTTGTAATATCAACTAGAAAATATACATTCATACGCAAATCGAATGGTAATTTGATTTATAATAAACAAATTACATACTTTAATCAAATAACATAAATTCCTCATTTTAATTGATTAATGATTAAAATTGCGGTTTTACACAACAGCTGCAATACGCGCTTATTTAAATGAGTACATTTATTAAATTAAAATTAAAACGAATATTATCAGAACAAAATTGTTCTCATCAAATTGGGATCACTACAGCAAAATGCAGTATTTAGTGAATCATCCAGCATTCCAACTTGAATGTCCTGATCTAATTACACCGGCTCGCAGCCCTAATGAAACGGTGTAATATTAAAATCGAGTCAGCTCCACCACTCAGCTGAATGTAGGCAAAAATTACGGCGTCTCTAGGGCTACCATTTACTGCGGCCGTGGTAATCTGAATGTAGCCTTAGTGTACAATTTCCGCCAGCTACAGGCAGAGAACCGGGCGTTGTGGCGGCAGCTGACTGGAACACGCTGTGTCGAATTCCAAGACAAAATTTGTACTATAACGCTCTTGTTTACCATAAATCTATTATCAATAATTAGTATGGTCAGCAAAATGACTGAATGTATGAAATGTTTTTTTACATACATACATACATAAACTCACGCCTTTTTACCGTGGGGGGTAGACAGAAATTTCAGAACTCCACATGCTACGGTCTTAACATACTCCTTTCGCTTCGTCCATGTTCATACATCTTGTCATACACGCAAGCCGGTTGAGAGTAGGTACTGCCCACCTGTCCTTTTTGAAGAACGTCACCAATAACATCTATATACTATGTCCTTCTAGAGCGTCCTCTACTGGCGTTTCCACTGCCACTCGCCTTATAAATTCCTTTTGTTAATCGCCGTTTACTCATTCACATAACAATTCAACATGACCAAACCACCTAAGCAAACTTCTTTAATTTTTGTCACCACATCATCTTTTTAAACAGCAACTTTGTCTTACGAGTATCACATCATTCCTCAATCTATCATTCAAAGTTACACCGCATATACTTGTTCGCACAAATGTTTGTTTAGTTACACTTAAATTATCAATTCTATCAGTTGAAGACCAGTCTATATGACAACTTTATTCAGTTTCTTTAAACACCGTTCATCGTTATTAGAATTCAATAATTCATAATATTATGCTGACTATAAATCGTGACCCTAGCTTCCAGACTTGTGTTCTACATTCCAGTGACGTCATTTTGACTGTCGCTGAATATTTTATACGAATACCTTACATGAGCATTTTACTGAGCGTTGAAACTTTTCCATTTTAAATCGTTGTTGACTGATATTTGAAAAGCCAAGATATAATATATCTTACATATAATGTTCGAGTATTGAAATAGAACAGTTTAACACAGAACAAATTATTTTGTAAAATAAAAAGATACACCATCATCTGCCTGCCCGGTATCCGAATTGCGAAACACATTCTTAATTTCATTAGCTTTCATTTTGACAATACCTACAACAATATTCATTGCGTGGCACATAGTTGTGGAGAAGTCGGATTGTTAATACAAAAGTTGTTACGGAAATTGTTGACTTGTTAAAATCGAAGACATTGCAATTACGAGTTTTATGCGCAATAAGGATGTTGTTCCCAAGTTACTTGGACTCGGTGCATTATAAAATTCATCAATTAACTAAATAAAATAGTAGGTCATTTAAATAAACAAAAAGCGCAGTGGCCTACCTCAATAGAACACGTGTTCGATTGCGCCTCGAGACAAAATATTTATGTATTTGTATACAATAATAGCCAATATCCACTGAGGTCAACCGAGTCTAACAAAATTTGGGTATAGCAACGAACGACGGCACAGGCAATGTAAAAAAACACACCAACAACCATTATTACAAGCTCCAATTACAGCCCAGACCAGATTTCCCGGTAACAATAAGACCAAGAACAAAACACTACCTATATACCAAATCACCTATTGAAACAGTCTCTTTGTAACTCACCAAGACTAGGGCAGCCGCACAATACACGCCGAGAATCGATAAAAAACTTGGATTTCTCGATACCGATTGTTAGACGTGACGGGCAGAAAACACTTTTTTATTTTCTTATTCCGATATGTATGCAAACTACGCGTATTTTGTGCGGTTTATATACAAACCCGTGTCAGTCAGAACGGTTTTTTGTAACACTAGTGGAGAGAAAAGGTAAATTCGCAAAGATTATGCGCTTATTCTGCTTCTAGGGTAAAATAATGTGCGATAGGTTTTGTATGTTTGAAAATCGCATTCAAATTCTCATCTGATAGTTGATATATTTGGATATTGTATTATGTAATGTTTCCCGTGATCGTGGTAAAGTATAGGCATTTCACGTTGTATTCTGGAGTAACTTATTAGGCAGGCGCTAAACGTCTGTCCCTACGCGAGCATTCGCGAAATCTGTCACCTGAATACTTTATGTCAACGAATATGGCTCCCGCCGACACATCATGCTGATGTCGCCAAAGCTCTTACACACACATGAAACAACTCGAACAATTTTGTAAATCCGCACCAACGAGGGATATTACTAACAGGTAAGAAGGTTTTCACAGATAACAACCTATGGGATCCAAACCGCAATCATTTGCCATCGTTTGAAAAGTCGAAAATTTTCGCCCTTTGCAACCTTTGGATTCACGGTCCGCCGGTGTAACCAAGATTATGTAAATTTTTGGTTCACTTCGCTATTGTAGACCCTAATCTTGGTCCCCGGGGAGGGCGGGGGCTTAGAGGGCAACCCTCCCTGCCGGAGGGAGCGCGTTCAATAGTAATTCTATAAATCAATCGGTTCGAACAATTTTTGTTTTGTTTGCGACAATGCCACTGTTGTTCTGTCGAGTTTCGCGTTATGAGTTATTGTTCGCAATTCAGGTGTAGTTTTGACAGTTCTGAAATATTTCAGAACCTAAAGCCTGGAGAATATTCGCAAAGTTCTCGCTAGTATAAAATATTATAATAAGGCGGTGTAACAATGCTTCTTTGTTCTATTTTGTAATTTTCAATTAAGGCTGTATGCACAATGCTTTTGTTTTATAAAAATAATACTTGAAGAATACTTTGACAATATCCAAATATTACATTTCCTATTCCTATTAAAATGTACGTCATCAATCAAGCTTGTAAATGATGGATGACATAAAAACTAACACCTACAATATCCATTAGTTTATATTATATCAAAAACATTCAGTCGTATGTGAGCATGGTGTGTATTACACTTTTACACTGAAATTCACATTCGTTTGCCAAAACTTGAGTGGTTGCAAAAGTTATAGCTTTGTGAATTCTAACGCTTGCAATAAAATGTTGAACTGTTCTGTACTTATTTCAAATGTAAAGTTCCGTTCCAAGAATTTATATCCCACAAAAGAACATTCTCACAACAGAAAACACAACTTAACATGAAAATGTATGTTATTCGACATAAGTTGCAAAACTAACTAAGAATAATATTAAAAGAGTAATTATAAAAGTAATCGAATGATTTGGCACACGAGGTTGTCGACATGTGGGATGTTGACTCAGAAGTTATTGTGCCGATAGTCGTTACAGCCAATGGCTTAATAGCCAAGAGCCTCGACCAACATCTGATGAGGCTCTCGTTAGGCAGCTGGATCAAGGGTTTGATTCACAAAGCGGTACTTCTGGAAACGGCGCGTATTGTTAGGAAGTTACTCTCTCTGGAGCCCTGACCGCCGACAGCTTGGACCCTATTCCTGAGCCCGGTAGGCAACTATTTTTTATATCTTTAAATGTTTTTTTTTTATTTTTATTGAAATAGGTATTTAAAAATGTAAATGATGTGCGTAGAAAATGAATAAAAGAGGAATTAATAAAAGTATAACTATCAAGACGTAGCAGTTGGAAAACATGACTGGAGACCTTAAAGGTCAAAAATCTCGATAAGGTAACAGCGTTTATTGCGAGGATTAGCACACTTCGAAAAAAAAAAGTGCCTAGCTTTGTCACTGTCATGGTCATAAAGGTATCAAGTAATCATGATAATGTTATGCTTCTGATAAGAATAATGTTACACTAACCAAAGCCATTCTCTTCCTGTACTATTTTTCAGAAATTTTGAAATTTTTATTTATCAGAAATTTTGCCAACAACACCTTTGTTGTTACATCCTTCAGCTAAACAACATAACAAAAAGCAGCAGATTTTATGATTTCCCACATATAAGTTAATTCCATCATTTTTATGTTCGGGCTCCGGCATACGATCCTAGTTACGGGAATTTCATCAAGATTTTGCCAAGTTAACTCAATAGGTACCCTTGTGGGGGTCAATTCTGTAATGGGATTAAACGTTGACCCACATTCGCTCTTAATAGGGGACCTAGAGTTGAGTAACACGATTTTTAGGGACGTGCCTGCCCTGAATTTGGGGCCGAATTTTGGCAAAATCAATGACAATTGTAGCATTTGGCATAATTTTTATTGTGTATTGTACCTGTTGATTAAATATCTTTTCATATTTTTAACCGACTTAAAAAGGAGGAGGTTCTCAATTCGGATGTTTATACTTTTTTTTATGTACCTTTTTTCGGGCATAACTCCGTCATTTATAGACGGACAAGCAAAATTATTTTTTTGTTTAAAAGTGTATTCTCCCAAGGTGGTCCCATTTAAATTTGGTGAAGATCTGATGTACACCCTCGGAGATTGACAATGGAACTCTCCAATGGATAACAGTAAATTACCCGGGATTGCAGTAATTGCATGATTGTGTGTTGTTAACAACAGACAACAATTTACAGAAGTAAGGAGGTTACATCCCATTTCAAAAACAGAAGAAATTTATGCTTCTGAATCTGGAACTGCTAAATTTGGCGTTCCTCAAGGGAGTATCGTGGGTCCTTTATTCTTCCTTGTTTATATAAATGACATGCCTTCGGTAACAAATCATGACATTACACTATTTGCTGATGATAGCACTGTTTTATTCGTCAATGATAATACAATTAATCTAGAATCTGACATTAACCAAACAATATTATTAATTATAGACTGGCTTAAAATGAATAACTTAATGATAAACATTGAAAAAACTAAAATAATGAATTTTAAAATACGAACTCGACGTACGGGAGCATTGAAAATATATTACCTAGATAACGAAATTGAAGAAACTGAAGTAACAAAATTTCTAGGGTTACATATTGACAACAAACTCAATTGGAAATTTCATATTGACCATGTATGCAAAAAGCTGGGACAGTTTTCATATGCACTTCAAAGATTGGGGAAAATTGCGAATCGTACTACTTTACTAACAGCTTACCACGGTTACGTTAGCTCTGTCCTCAGATACGGTGTAATATTCTGGGGCAACAGTGCAGACAAGGAGCGCGCTTTCATTGCCCAAAAACGTTGCATCAGGGCTATATTTAATTTGTATGAAACTGACTCCTGTAAGCCATTTTTTAAAAATATGAACGTTTTAACACTGCCATTTGTCTACATATTTGAGGCCGCAGTATTTGTCAAAAATAATATGGAGATGCATAATTACTACACGCGTATACGGCGTAAGGATAAATTGCGCATGGTAGCTAGCAAGACTCATCTAATGCATGAAAGTATCTTTTGTACAGCTTCACGCATCTTTAATAATATTCCGGGTCCTATTAGAATAATTACAGAAATGAAAAAATTTAAAAAGAATCTCCATGATCTGTTAGTAAACAAGTGCTACTACTCTATAAAAGACTTCCTATCAGACAAATCACTGCTCCAATATAATCCCCCTGTCATGATGCGTTCGGTGGCTCACTGATGTGTACCTACCCTTCGTTCCGTTTTATTTTTGTCTTTTTTATATTTTATGTGAAATTCAATTAATGTAATGCAATTTGTAACAATAATGTAAATTTATAATTAATTTCTATGTGACTATTGTATGCCCTAAGGGCGGGACATAGCTGATCACCATATCACTATTTAAGACCTGTATTATGTACCTACCTATGATCCACAATAAAGATATTGAAATTGAAATTGAAATTGTTTATGCCACGTCAAAAGCAACTTAAAAAAAAAACTAAAAAGAGTAAAATAATTACCATATTATAAAACTAACGTTTCAGAAGTCGGTGCCTTCAATTTAGTTCAGTGTGAAATTGCACCGACTTCTGGAACTATTAGTTTTATAATATGGTAAGTAAATGGTAATTATATTTATTTTTGTCCGATTTTTAAAGGTGATGCAAATTACAGTTGAATAATATTCAGTCGTTTGAATACTATGTCTTAATCGTCAGTCGCTAGTTTCTTCAAGACAGTTTAAATCTTTCAATATTAAAGAATTAATACATGAATATAATGAAAATATTCATGTTACGCTTTAGTTAAATCGAAAGGTTTGAAAGGAAGCTGAGACTATGGTACTAACCCAATTGAATGCTTCGTAACACCTAGTAGGTATCTATAAAGTTATTTTATGTAATATTCTCACAAGCCACAACACTAGATATTAATATATTCAGTCCAACAGACACGCTAATGAAAGCGACCGCACTATGTATTAAGTACAAACTCCTAGCTCATGCTTAAATCTTCGGTCATTATTCATTTATTCATACTATATAATATGCAAACAGCTAATTTACTACAAAAATTCCCTAATTCACTTGAACTATAAAATCATCTTCAAAGGACACAACCCCACACGTCCCTAACTTCAATTCTTCCAAAGACTACCAATTGTCTCATTTCCATTTGTGAATAATTTTCGACCGGTTGGTCCCCTTTAATAAAACCCTCGGCACTCACATGACCACCCTAATGAGAGAGCGAGACAGGACTACCTCTGTCCTTGTCGATGTGCACAAATCTTTCGCTAGTTAGTGCCGAGTAGTGCCGACTCGACCCACTTAGACAAAGTTATTGTCACACAACTTTTATGCGGGATTTGAATTTGTGGACTTTATCGCTGCCTTGGCTGAAGTAAGATGGGAGATATATCGGTAGATATGTTGTGATCGTATATCATTTAACTGTGGGAGTTTTTGGCTCAATGTAATAAATCGTAAATTGTGATCAAACAAAATTATCAACACAAAAATATGTTAAACATAATTCATCATGAAAATGTTTGTCATTATGAATAAGTTTCGCTATCCAACGTTGTAAACAAGCCTCCTTTTAATTGCATGCAGTCCGTTTTTACACGTGTCACGTAACATCAATTCAATAGTGCTGGTAAAGGCAGCCGTACGACATAAAATGCAATAGATACCACAAAAGATACGTAAATCACTTACCAACGTCGTGTGCAGGGCTGCAGGTGCAATAACTCTTCAGTCACATAACACAAAACACTTCACGAATCTATTGTTCTTTCACTATCACGGAATTTTCACATACAACATCACACACAACGCGAGTAATGCGCAAACGAAACTTCGCGTAAAACGATTTAATCTAGTCTACAATCATCATCACATAAACCCGTAAATTTCCATTGCTCAGCACTTCACGTATCTACTGTTATTTCACTATGACGGAACAATAATTGTCTTCACACACAACGCGGGTCATGTGCAACGGAAACTTCGCGTAAATCGTTTTAAACTAGTCTACAATCATCACATCGGCAATTAAATGTCCACGGCTGAACATGGCAACAACAATTAGCGCGGGCGCAATAACCAAATCCATTACCGAAAAACACTCGGTATCCCATCGAGCGAACGATGAACAACTACATTTGTAATACAACTCTTTAACAGGCCTATTAAGGAGTTGTATTACAGATGTAGTTTTTCATCGTTCAGGCAATAGGCAGACTATAAACAGATCGGCAATTGAAAAATAATCAAATCAATAATGTGGGTAGATTTCAAAAAAGTTAAATCATGGGTGGGTGAAATATTTTGACTCGCGCAGCGAGACGACTGTAGTTCGAGTGTGGAAATGGTCACTTTTACGCGAGATTAACTTACTGATTTTCATTTCGAATGTGAGAAAGTAAAAATACAGAATAATTTTGCAATGAAACCAAAAAATACTCCGACTGATGGTTGTTGTAATATTATAAACCAATGTTGGCAGGCAAAGGTCCTAAACCCATACAGCCTTATACCCCGACTGAACAAAACTCAGTTTCCATTTCATTCTTTTTATTTGCGGTTTTCCTTTACGGATAATTATTATTCGAAACGGAAAAATGGGTTTTATTTTGTTATTCACCTAAATAAATACTGAAGTTTAGTTATAATAGGAATTTTACAAAAATAATAAGGCTGTATACAGTAGTTCCATTGCCATCTAGTACGAAAACTGAGCATTAAAAAAAAACACGAATTTGTGGACAGAGTAATACAGATAATCTTAGTTCGATTTTCAAATTACTTTTCTGTCCTAGTGAAGAAAAGATTCACATTTTGCCCGGTTTTGAGGTAAACAATGACACACTTTCAGAGCACTAGAGATGTTTTTTTTTATGACCTCACTGAACATAAAAGCGATATTTCAAAATGACTCCCGAGCCAGTCTTCGTTTACCGGTCCTCAGAGAGAGTTGATCAGTTCGTTGCTAATTCTGTAATTGGCAGGTCGAAGTCTCAACGGAATTAGTCAGCAGTTTTAATATTCCACTTAATTTGTTCAGCGGATCTAAAATCTAATTAGACTACGTTAATTGACGATTTTTTGTGTTTAATTTAATTAACGATAGTTTTTTTACATTTGAGCTTTTATTTTAGCAGAATTCTTCATTACAGCGTTTTTGTAATGAAGGCCCAGTTTTTTAGATTCTAATCTGCTTTTCTTTAGTTTGGATAATTTCTTCATAAAAATTACATTTTTCATTGAATCTTAATTAAAATAGACCTAGTATAAGTAGTAAAGTAATTCAATGTCATCTTAATAACTACTCAACAGAGTTGGTAAATGAGGAATTAGCGCAAGTATTTCATTCAACAATGAAAATCAAATGCAAGAACCAATTACGGTCTCATGAACCTATCTGTGTTTTCCGATAGTCTTTTCTTGTATTAGCACGAGGTATTAGAGTATAGCTCATGCCGTTGTCAAAACATTAGCGAGTCAGGTTGGTAGCGGGGCTGACTGTCCCGCGTGCGCCAGACGTACTTAAGTATCATCACTCGTGGAGGCTCTTTTTTTTCAAGTCGCAAGTGAATAGGTATCTTCAACCTCGTGCTTTATCATTATGGCAGGATGTGCTACCTCAGATACTTCTCTAATCTCACAGACACCTTTCTATTACTGAGCCCCACTTATAGTCCTTACCTCAAATCGCGTTCATCATGAGTATGTCTGGCATTAATAGTCAAAGAACCAGATTTCATATCCAGTATTTATGTAGGGGGGCGGCGCCGCGACTGCCATGGCTTCGATTTATGTCCAACTGTACCCTACTTCTTACGGATTTTTTTTATACTGCCCTACTCCAGGGTCGAAAATTATGTTGTCTGCTGGAAGAGCTCCAGATTTTAGGAAATAAATAGTTTTTAAGTAAATCAATTTGGCTTTTAAGGTTTTGCCTGCTGATGTGAAAAATATTACAAGTGGTTTAATAGTTATTTTACTCTATTTTCTTACAAACTGCTATGTTGTTAGTTTAGTGTATTATCACGGAAAAACTATACAAGCCAAGCAAAAACTACCCAGTTTCGAATATTAGAAAGAAAAAAGAAAAAAGATTTATTCGCGCCAAAATGACGCACAAAAATAAAATAAAACTATACGCAAAAAGAAACTATTGGAAAAATATGCGTCACATCCGCGGATGTGACGCATATTTTTTCCAATAGTTTCAAAACGGCCATCGCTCAGCATAATGCTGTGACACGTGCGACTTGCGAGACAGAGCCACAGCGCTGGTTTTCAGCGACAGCCGGCGTTAACATGATGACGTCCACCGGCGCAGCAAGTAAAAAGATATAAATAAATTCAATTTAAAAAAAAATAGATACGCATTAAATAAGGAACAATCTAAAACTGTGTGGAATATAATATTTAAATATGGCAACATTTTTTCCGTTGACATCGTCGCTCACGCAGGCATACATTATCTGTGCGCGCAACTGTCAAATATATACACCGCTCATTTTAGGTATTAATTCGGAATTCTTATAGATATACTGTACTCTTTGTTCGGAATTTTAAAATGGTGTCTATGTAATGTGTGCATGTGTTGTGTAATGGATGATTGTTTAGATATTATTGTGTGTTGTAATCAGTGTTTGTGAACTTTATGTTAGAAGGTGTATATGACAAACTCTGTGACTTCCAGGAGATCAATCCCAGACCAAGACTAAAGTAACATCAAGGTAAGGGCTAGAAGAAAAAATATTTAATGCAATTTCATTGATAATTACATTAATTAAATTCAGTATTATTACTATTTAAACATTCAAATAAGATGGGGGTAGGTTATTAAAGATATATATTAGGGTTAAATCGTATTAAATTGTATTAAATAATCAACTATCAGATTAGAATTATCAGATAATCAAATTAAGGGTTCGAGTGTACGTAACGGGGCACTGAGGAAAAAACAAAATTTTAGCAAAAAAAATAAACTCAAATCGTTGGTTTCGTGATAACCATAAAACACCTATAATAAGGCGAAAAGCATCTTGGTGATTTTTGTCTCCGACTAACCGTTATTCGTAAAAACGATGTCGAAGCCGAAAGGATCGGTACAAAATGCAATATTCCTGTACTAGGAGAATTTAGGATGCAAGAGCGAGCGAAGCGAGCTCGGGACTTGGGGCACCCCGACTCGGACAGGTCCATGGGACATGACCTCTTTTCGAAGTCTTTTTTCATAGTGCCCCGTTTCGGATCCACTGACCAGGTCATGGCCCCAGAGGTACAGTGAACCAACTTTAGAGGCTAAATATAAAATCACTGTTGTAGCAATAATTGTATTACTATAAAGAAGTTGGCTAGTCCTCATCTGAACTGTTTGTTGTGGTAATATCTATTTCTAACCCCGTCTCATTGCAGCGGTCTATAAGATAGGCAGTTCAGCAGTGACTTTTATTTAATATTCAATTACCCACATACAATTTTTTATTTACACTAAGTTTACCTACCAAATGACCTCATATACCTCGGCGTCTCTTCCATCCGCACGACATCATTCGGCCGCCCCCTCCTAGGTAAGTATTCATCCTGAATTATGACCGTATTCTTCTGCCATTAGCTTCATAAACGGAACATTCGCCTCGCTGTGTGATTCAATCCTGTTTATCTCGTGTAAGCGATGTTTTACTTCGCCCCCTTGTTTTCGTGCTTAGCGTGAGTTATGGAGGACTAACTGAATTATCTGCTTATTACATAATGTTAGTTGTAGTTATAATTCTTCGCTTGGGTAATGAAAGGAAATATGGAATCTATAGGCAAATTTTTCAAGATCCGATGAGCATTCATAATTGTATCATAATTATAATAATAATAACCCCCCGTCGTATCTCTACGTTGCCGTCGTGGTGGAGCTTGTGCGCCTTAATGAGCGCTAGGGCTATACCGGTAGATACACTCATGCCGGTCAGGTCTAGGGTGAGAGGTCAGACCAAGAGGGGTACAAATTTGCTTCTGGTCCACTCCCAGGCCAGGAGCATTTTCCTTTTCCAAATTTCCGTTCCCTTATTCCTATTCCCTAATTCCCGTCTTTGCCTAGCCTAACTCCAGACCACGATCCTTTCTCCCTAGGTTTCTTGTCTACTCCCCGGCTAGAAACTTCCCCGTATCCCAATCTCGTTAAACTATTATGCGATGCGTCTACGAAATAGAATATTACCCCAGGCGGGTACCGGAAACAAACGCGATGGAGAATCCCGCCCCGGGCCTTCCAGCCCGGGTTGCCCTACGTATTCTGGGGAGGGCACCGTACCGCATCAGCCTGCCCAGTCTCATACTGCTGCAGTGCAACATTCACCAACATCATCACTATTCTCATCTATCCCTTCATCACCCTCATCATCCATGAGGAGGGCTCGCAACATGAGAGCTACAGCCGATTCCTCGGGCGATGATACCAAGTCATTATTCTCATCCATCCCTTCGACTCGCCCCTCATACATGACAAGAAGAACAGCTAGTTGTTCAACCACCAGCACGCTCGATAGTGTTGTGCAAGATGTCAACCTTGACTCTCAGCTTGCACCCATTACGAGCGCTTCTAAATCGCGTAAACGATGGACACCTGAAATGAATAAGTCCATATTGCGCACTTATCTTCACTTAACTACATTAGATACAGATACTAGTACTTATCTTGAACCTCTTCACCTAAAATTCATAGAAAAATACCCACACATGCAGGTTAGCCGGCAAAGAATAGGAGACCAACGCAGAGCTATAGTCCGTAATAAACTACTACCACAAGAAACAATAAATGAGATACACAACCAAGTCAAAGAAGAACTAAATCAACTACAATCAAACATCCATAACCAACACACACAAACTCCCATCAACCATATTCAACAAAATCTAACAACCACACAATCAACACAAATACAACCCATATGCTCAGAAGCACGTAATACGCAAAAAACAACACAAACTCGAATGAGATGGACCAATGAACACAACGAAGCGATAATGCGGTCGTATTATCGGGTAACAGCTCTGGGCACAAATGAAACTGCATACCGAAAACCCATGCATGAAGACTTTATCAATAAGTTTCCTTCACTTGCCCATTTAAGTGAACAACGAATAGCTGATCAGAGGAGAGCAATAATCAACAATAAATATATTGATACTAACAGATTAAATTCACTAAAATTAGAAATATCGGAAGAATTAGGACTACTCGTAAATAACGAAAACTTGAACAGCGCTAATAGTGAAACTACAAATATAGTAAACTTTAACAACGGCCATAACGAAAACATTGATATCCAACCTACAAACAACATTAATATAAACTGCACAGAAGAATCCCCACCTAATACATCATCACATAGCTTTGAAATTAATATAGCAGGAGAAATCTTACCTAACCAACAAACAGACCTAGAAAGAAACCCACAAATAGATGAAACTTTCCAATTTTACAGAAACACCAGCCCTACAAATAGAGTTTATATTCCCAAACAAAAGCCGTCCAAAAATTTTGCGAGAATAGTCAGTTATCTGAATAAAATAACTCTCCGTGAAAATGTTAATATAGATACCGACTTTAGCACATTGCAGACCATTATATACTGTGCGGCGTGGACCGCTGCTAAGGTGAATGGAGCAAAGATAACACTTCAACAAGCGGAAAGTCTCCGAAGTGCAAAAAAAGAATTTAAGCCAAACTGGCAAAGACGTCTTGAGCGAAAGCTAGGCGATCTGCGAACAAAAATAGGTAGACTGACACAATTTAGCAATGGCAATAGAAGCAGAAAAGTAATTAAACACGCAAACAATATTATAGAACAATATAAAATACACACTATACACGAAGAACCAAATACACAAGCAGCACACACATTAGACACACTTAAACAAAAACTCTCAGTCGTATCAGGCCGGCTACATCATAGATTCCGTTATCCTTAAAAAAGTTCATAAAACCAAAAACGACCTATTTAGCATGTATATTGATTACAAGAAAGCGTACGACTCTGTCCCCCATTCATGGCTTGTGGAAGTTTTAGAAATTTACAAAATACACCCTACAATAGTAACATTCCTCAAAACCACGATGACAACCTGGAAAACCGTACTTAGATTAACTACCCCAACCGAAACAATAGAGACCAGCCCAATCAAAATACTGAGAGGCATCTTTCAGGGAGATGCGCTCAGCCCACTGTGGTTCTGCCTTGCTCTAAATCCTCTCTCTAATATATTAAATTCAACTTCAGTAGGAATTCCTTTAAAAGCTACAGATACTGACGAACAGACTATGTTAAATCATCTGCTATATATGGATGACATCAAACTTTATGCAAAAAGTGAGATTCAACTTAATGAATTAGCTAATCTGACAGAACAATTCACAAACGACATAAAAATGGAATTTGGAATAGATAAATGCAAAATAAATTCAGTTAGAGCAGGACAGAACTACCAACACCAATACACTTTAGAAACAGGAGAACTGATAGAACCATTAGATGAACAAGATACTTATAAATATTTAGGGTACAATCAATCACTTCAGATACACTACAAAGACACTAAACAAAAACTAAAACAGCAATTTCAACACCGACTTAACACAATTCTAAAAACACAACTCTATTCACGAAACACTATAAAGGCAATCAACACCTTTGCGATACCTGTACTCACCTATTCTTTCGGTATAATAAACTGGACCAAAACAGACCTGAAAACCCTACAGCGAAAAATTAACACAACGATGACCAAATTCCGCAAAAACCATCCAAGATCGTGCTTACAAATACTAACACTACCGAGAAAAGAAGGAGGGAGGGGACTAATCGACATTTTGAACCTACACAACAAACAGATCACAACTCTTAGACAGTACTTCTTTGCGAAAACTCAATCTTCTACACTCCATAAATTAGTAGCACAAAACGATCAGCAGTTAACACCTCTTAATTTAAAAGACACATCAGAACAGAAGAATGAAAAACTTATCGACGACAAAACAAAACTCCTAGAATGGACCCAGAAGTCTCTACATGGAAGACATCGCCAAGATTTATGCCAAATAAATGTCGACAAAGAGGCGTCGAACACATGGCTTAATCGAGGTGAACTCTTCCCGGAGACTGAAGG
This sequence comes from Amphipyra tragopoginis, assembly GCA_905220435.1. Lineage (NCBI taxonomy): Eukaryota > Metazoa > Arthropoda > Insecta > Lepidoptera > Noctuidae > Amphipyra > Amphipyra tragopoginis. The sequence continues at coordinate 26,104,057 of HG992009.1, read as the reverse complement.
CTTCATGATCGCGATACAGGATCAAGTAATTGAGACAAAAAACTATAGGAAGTATATTATAAATTAAAAAACTATAACCCGACTTCGTAAATAAAAAGGGGTCTAAAAAGGACGAAACAAGAAGAATAATTCAAATGGAAATCCAGAAATTCATAGGCACAAATATGGTCAAGGCAGAGCCGTGGTCGCACTTACTGTATGTATACCTACTAGGTGCCACGAACACCTCCATTAAACACACAGTAAGTGCGACCACGGCTCTACCTTGACCATATTTGTACCTATGAATTTCTGGATTTCCATTTGAATTATTCTTCTTGTTTCGTCCTTTTTAGACCCCTTTTAATTTACGAAGTCGGGTTATAGTTTTTTAACTTAATTTTTTATTTAATTTTTTTTCCGTTTCCCGATCGGGAAACGGTTAATGTAGGTATATACCTACACTAACCGTATAATATCTACAACGTCGCATTCTAAGAAAGGGTATAGACCGCGGCACCAATAGGCACAAATAGAAACTAGCTTATTATCGAGCAGAATCGAGGCTTCTAACTGAAACGACTGGACCGCGCGAAATGTACGACCGCATTTTAAACATATTTTTTGACTTAAACAATATGATATATATACATATTTGTAATTTGCTCGCCAAGATCTTTCTTTTAATATCAAACACGTGATGATTATCTCAACAAAATTTTTTCGAGGTTAGAATCTTAGGTTTAAATTCCGTTAAATAACATTTTGATAAAATTTATATAGCCTGTGTTACCCGGGCTATTATTACGAATCTATTGATACCTCATTCATTAAAATCGGTTCAGTAGTTTAGGCACTACGGTGGAACATACAAACATACATACAAACATACTTACATACATACATACATAGACTGCCAAAATCATTACCCTTCCTTTTGGCTTCGCCGTAGTCGGGTAAAAATTTAGCCACTGATAACTGCAGAAAATGCAATAGTTCCCCGGAAACGATCCAACATATAACAAGTGCGTGCAAATCAATAGCCCAGACCGACTACAAACATAGACACGATCAAGTAGCCAACGTCATCCACCAGAAATTAGCTTACAAATACAAACTCATAGACTCCATAGTACCATATTACAAATACAACCCCGAAACTGTGTTAGAAGACCTCTCAACAAAACTGTATTTTGATCGAGCCATTCTTACCGACCGAATAATTCATTTCAATAGACCAGACATAACATTAATTAACAAAATAAGCAAAACTGGGTACCTTATAGACATTGCCGTACCAAATACACACAACTTACAGACCACAATAGCAGAGAAACTATCTAAATATACCGAACTAAAAGATGAAATAACCCGACTTTGGCATTTACAAAAAGTGATAATAGTCCAGTGCTGTCTGCAACAGGAGTAATACCCAAACAACTTCATCAGTCCCTCATCTCCCTAAGCCTACCTTCAAACACCTATCACCTAATGCAAAAGGCAGTGATACTGAACACGTGCAGACTGGTAAGAAAGTTCCTGCAATGTGATCCAGACAACACACACTAGTACACCCACGAAATACATTTTCATCTTTCACACAGCAATCTACGCATCATATTTAATATCACTCATTAATTTCTTTAAAAACTCTACTGATGTATACTTGGCTTAGGCCCGTACCATCATTGTTCCCGGCTAGCCGAGGAAAAAAGAAATATACACAAAAATAATAATAATAATAACCCCCCTCTGGGAAAGGCGTTACCTTATCATGAGATTAACGTAAAACCGGAGGGAACATTAGACTAGCTTTCAACAACCCCATCATATAATAAAAAATGTATGATGAGCTCTACTGAAAAGCTTACAAACTGCAGGGCAGCTTGTGGCGAGCTGTTGATGAGTGGCGACACTGCGTACCTTATTGCCTCAGAGAGTCGGTCAGGGCCTCGTCTCCAGTTTGCCTTTATTGGCTGGCTGGAGTGGAACCCCAAGAGTGCCCGCAGGATTCTCAACTCTGTCTTGCCTTTATCGGCCGGCCAGAGGGGGGCCGCCAGAGCTATAAGCTCAGGGGTGGAAGTGTCTAAAGGCGTAATAGCGGGGAAACCCACTCCGAGTCTTTTAGACCCGCGACGGCGAAACCGGGGCCACACCTCTCTACACCCTTAGCCGCTCACACGTTTGTTGCCCCCTTCGCCTATGTACTGGCGGCTTTTCAGGGGGCCCAGCTAGTGAGCTGGCGAGTCACCGTCTGCCAACACAATTCAATTTCAAACTTGAAAGGCAGACGCCGTTTTCTTCCGGCAATAGAAGTTATCTAGTCCACCTAACACCCCTTCCCATAGACCAGATATTTTTCACCATATTTTACAATAGTCTTGCACCCACCTGGGACGGTCCATAACTGTACTCCAATAGTGCAGCCGTGGATAGTCCCCGGTTGGTGCCCCACCCCATTTTAGATTAAAGTTCTCAAAGGGGCCTCTGCGCGTTTGACCTGTGTCCCCGTGTATGCCTTCCAAAGGACCGGACATCTTCCGCACGGAAGATGAGCCGTGATTTCCAAAGAGATACAAATATAATAATAATATTTATTCAAAAAATAAATAATAATATAATAATAAATTTGTTTATTTCCATATAAAAAATGAGACGGTAGAACATTATACATTGTAGTTATTATTCTATGTACATAATAAAAGATGTGCAACTGCGCCTGAGCTAGGCTGAGCCTGTATTTCAGGTCACAGTGCTCTCCCAAAAGTTGTGAGCCATTAATAACAATTGATTGGGCAATTAGTATTATGTTTTTAACACTATAAAATGTGTTTAGGAGTGAACTGTAAGTGCGTGTGTGAGTGTGTGTGTGCTAGTATGTGTAAGTGTGAGTGTTGTGTGCATGGGTGTGCTACGTGTGCGTGCGTGGATGCGAGCGTATAATTAAAAGCCTTTATTTTAGCTTAAGGTTTTAAGAAGATCCTCGGTAGTTTGATAATCGCAGGTAAATAGGAAGTGAGACAGTTTAATTTTGCATTCCCGTTTGTTTAATGTGTAGATATTAAGAGTAGCGTTTAATCTATTGTAAAGAAAAGGACCATTGAAACAGAAAAATCTATGAGTGTATGAGTGTTTAAACTGTAGGGGCCGAGGGACGACAGCATTGCGACGTCGTTTAAGCACATTACTTCGTATAGGGGGGGGTAAGGGAATGTTGTTTGAGGATTGTAGTAATGATGAAAAGATGGCGAACAGTGGGTAATTTCCAGGATTGATACAGAAGATGTGTAGGGTAATAAATGGGACGGAAGGAGCTAACTTTAAGTAGAAATGGTAGAATACAATAAAAATCTTAAAAATTATAAAGGTATTTACAATGTTAGGTGCCTGTACTAGGATAAACCTGTGTCACAGGCGGCAGGTGTGCTTAAAATGTGGTACTTATAGGAAACATAATTTTTTTTAATAATATTATTAACATTAGCAATCTTAAAAAATACTTTATTAGTTACATTTATGATAGGGAAGTAATTGTATCAGCAGTATTGTAAACTGGATTAAAGTCAACGTTGCACAAATCACGTTCAAGGCTACTCATGTTTATTTTAGATAGTTGCTGCGGGCGATAATGTGCTTAGACAGCGAAAAATCGAGGGTAAGTAGGACGAAGTATTGAATAAGTACAAAAGTAATGTCTAGGCCATAAAATAATATTAGTGTAATACGCTACTAACTGCTAAATTAAAATTAGAACAAAACAGCGCTCTAGGCGCCCTCATAATCTATAGAGCTCATATACCGGTATTCGGCTATTTTTCTAGCAGGGCACTCAGAGTCTCCAGTCTTGTGGTTGTTAGGCTTTTTAAAGCGTGTACATGATGCACATTTCGGTGGGTCAGCTTTCTTCGTGCACTCGGACATCGAGTGACCTGCTTCACAACAGTGTCCACAAGTAGAATTGCCTTCTCTGCATGTTTTTGCTGCATGACCATATTGCTGGCATTTGTAACATCTAGTTACAAGAGTAAAGTCCCTGATAGGACAGGACGTCCAATTTATAAATAGTCTTGATTGTGAGATTAGGGCTTTACGAATGTTAGCTGGAACTTTAATAATGTAGTTACAGGTAGCAGCATCTTTCTTTCCAGATTTGTGGCTTAATTTTACCAAGGTCAAGAAGGATTCCATGGACATCGCTGGAAACTTGTCAGCTACGTTCTGTTCAAAAATGCACTTAAAAACCTCAACTTCCGCCATAGAAGTCGGCACTCCTACAACCACGATCCGGGGGTTGCGTTTGTGGGGTTCGTCGGCCGTAAGTCCAGATGTAGAGAGCTGAACTGCGTTTTTAAGTTTCTCGGCATCATTTTTCGTCTCTGTACTGACAATAACGCCTCCATTTTTTGTTTTGCGGACTCCACGTACTTGCAGCTTCATTTGTTCCGGGCGTATGATTTTTTGCACAAGGTTTTTTGTATCATCACTCGATTTTAATTTATCGTTGGGATAAATGGCCACAGAGCTCAAGTTGTTTGGTCGAACGAAATTATTGGATCCCTTCTTCACCATATCGGCAAAAGAAACATTTCCCGCAGGTCCAGAGTCCTGTATCGTCTGCTTGAGCTCTGAAATTTGTTCCGTGAGGTCGCGCTTTTCTTGAAGGTTTTCAATTATGTTATACGCTTGGAGAGCATTCTGCTTCAGAGACTGATATAGAACAGCCAATTGTGAGGTGTAAGATCCTACTTTACGGCACAGGTTCGATATTTTCTGCTCCGAATTAAGTTTGCCATCCGCGGCAATAGAGCAAACTTCATTTAGCTGCAGCTCAATGTTTGACATCCATTTTTGGATGTCGTGCGTGGATACAACCTGAACCGAGTCATCGGACTTGAGTGCTTGAGAGGGGCTGTTTTCCAGTTTATGTAATATAAATTCACTATTGCAACTAATAATCCATTATGTACACACAATACATACTACACAATAAGCAAAATTAAAGATGCATAACAACAGTTATGCACTAAAGTAGGTCACGATTTATTATATCTGTTTATTAAATATTGCTAATGAGCACGTCTGTATGCGACAAGATTGCAACAAATAATATATAATAATAATAACCCATTACTGCCCCACCACTGGGCACGTGCCTCTTCTCAGAATGAGTAAGGTTTTAGATCTTAGTCAACCACGCTAGCCTGGTGCAGGTTGGCGAACTACATACACTATCGAGAACATGAAGCCCTCTCAGATGTGCAGGTTTCCTCACGATGTTTTAACGCAAGTGAGAATCAAATTCTGATCCGCATATGAATTTGAAAAGCTAGAGATGCGGGCTGGGTTCGACCAAGAACCCTCCTGTATGGAAGGCAACCGATGAAACGATAGGCTATTACTACCTATAATTATTGTATGGCTTTTAAATATTTGTTCAGAATCTGGTTGTTTTTACGTGTAAGGTCTGTATTTGACCAATTAAATAGCAGAAATCCTAATCTAGATCATCTTGTTTTAGTTATTTCCGCAAAATTATCTTCTTCTTTCGTATCAGCACGAGCTATACGAGAATAGCTCATGCCGTGATGAAAAGATTTGCCTGTCAGCAATGTTGGTGAGGAAACCTTCTCACCTGAGAGGACTCCAAACAGTTCTCGATCGTGTTTGTAGTCTGCCGACCCGCACCAGAGGACTAAGGCCGAAATCCTTCTCATTGTGAGAAGAGACCCGTGCTCAGCAGTGGGGCAGTAATGTGCTGATGATAATGATAATGATGATGAAGCTTGATAGCGCGGCTTACAGTCCCAGGTACGCCGGACGTACTGAAGTAGAATTCCTCGTGGCAGCTCTTTTAATGTACCCCATGCAACTAAAGTTATTAATTAAATGCAAAACGACTGCCTCATCGGTTTTGATTGAGAGAATACCTCTACTCCATGAAATAATTGTGGTAAACTCCAACCACAAGTATCCTTAGGTTAGTTTGAAAGGGTAAAGGAATGTATAAAGATAATACAAAGGCTACTGATGTGGTCAAAGCAATGCGCCACCTATTTGTCACAGCTTGATCACAATCGGGCTTGTGTTTAGAGTAACCTCACCAAAACAATTTGACGGGTCAGATTTCTCATATCTGCTAGTACTGAAGCCCAATGAAAACTCAGGATATATCTAGTATACTGAGGGTTACGGGTATTAATCTTGGATTGGGACATTCCATTCAACAGTAACAGAACTATTTGATTGAAGTCTGTTAGTGAGTATTTATGTGTTTAAAGCGCCCATGCATAGAACAAAACTGACGGCTCATGCCATTTTTTTTTCTTATCACATAACGTAACATCACGCCTGTTCTCCCCGAAGGGTTGGGCAGAGGTGTATGGTACACGTTCATTTCGCCGTTATGTTTAAGTCCCATATAATAGGGGGCCCGCCTATTGCCATCAACAGAACACAAATCCAGTCTCCAGGGTGCTACTGAGAAATTTTACAACTTGACCGACCTGGGGATCGAACCCAGGATCTCACGCTTAGCAGTCGCGCTTGCGAGCACTAGACCAACGAGACAGTCAGCAGCCAGACAGGCAGATTTTTTTCTAATTCATTATAAAAATAATTGACCCTTTTTTCAGAAATAATCCACAGTCATCAAAAACAGAAATTAAAACAAACTAACAAAATCGCCATTTCCACAAAATTGTGAGCGCTCAAACATAATCCAGTTTCTTAATCATTAACCCAAGACGTTCATTTAAACCGTAAATTTTACCGCACGGTATTTACACAAGGCTTTTGCAGTAAAAAAATAACCCTTTATAGCCCATTTAAGTGGAAGGCAATTAAAAGTTTTTCACTTCGCTCCTTCAAAACCCTTTGACGCTATCGAATTTTATTCCATGTATTCGCTGAATTTTTACGAGCTCACTTCGGTTTTGTAAAACTGACCTAATTAATGATAGCTTGGTAACCTGGAGTTGTTTTCCGTGTTTACTTTGAGGAGGGAAATTACTTCTCTTCCTTGGACTTAATGGTTGAAAACGTTAATTTGGCTGCGAAGGTAACGCAAGTAATAAAATTTCGCATCATCTTCTTGGAATTTGGTGTAAGTCATACCTTGTAAGAACTAAGGAATAAATGTGTAGTAACTAGTTAAAAAGTACCTAATTAATAACTACATCATCATTGATGTCCTGGATAAAGTCAGTGAGTGTATGCGTCATGCTCGTGAACGAGTGCTGTCTGTTAGGACCGCTCGACCGGTCAGCTCGTAACCGCTATGGCAATAGTTTAAAAAGGCTAATTTTCTCATTACTTTTTATGTTTATGATTAGTTACGGTTTACTCACGTGCATTTTTCGGGATTGGCCGACTAGTTTTGGGCCCAAACGGAGCCCTTAATAATGAGCTGATCACGCGGCGAGGTTGCGAGTCGAACTCTTATGTTGTTAACCGCATGTACATTAATCTGCATTGTTCTTACATAACTCTCACGAAAACTGTCAAACCAGAGTGTCCATGGTGTTTCTTGCCGGCTCTTCTCCATAGGACCTACCTTCTTTGAACCGAGCAGTGTTGACCTTTGAAAGCACCAGTAATCTGGTCTACTTGAAATAAAAAAATATTTTACTTTGACTTCAGAGCTGAGCTGTCTTGGTCGTAGTAACCTAAAATATTCAGGGTGAATTATTCGACTGGGCGTGGATGGCCAAATCAGAAAATATAGGGAATAGCGAAAAATGCTTAAAAGAAGACCTTTGAGCATTTTTCGCGGACCGATTTTGATAAAAACTAAAACTTTTTTACCACGGCATGAGCTATTCTCCTATAGCTCTTACCGACACGAGTGAAGAGGATCCTTAACGTTACCAACTCTGGTGAGTTAAATCCTGAATCACCTAACTTTCCATTTCCTCCTCTTTAAAACACTAACTCCTAATCCACAGCTAATTAAATGAATCGGCGATTACAAGCACCTGGCCCACTAATCTTGAACTTAGCTGTGATTTAGTTAACAAATCGTCGAACTATTCAGCGGCAGAGTGAATAGTAGCCATTTTAAATGGTTTAGTTAGTGGCTCTGGTCTCAATGGTCGGTGATCGCGGCCATTAGGCACCCCTATTGATTATGCGATAATTCCAGCTGTGAATGGACTGGTATATAAATAACTTGTCTTTGTTCAAGTTAGGAGTTGTGTTCCAGTTTTGTTCGAGTTGTGGAATGTTTTGTTTTACATTTAAGTTCTGATAGTTTGTGTTTTGTTTTTGTTGGGTGTTAATTGCTGTGTTTAGGGGTCGAATAGAATATAAATGTGTTTTAAGGAAACTATACATTCTTCACTTTCATTCACTGATTTTGACTTGCCAAAGGTTAGTCCAACTGTATACTAATATTCTTGTATCATTTGCTATAGGTCTTTTTAAGGCGGATGCAGACATTGCGATTGCGCAGCGCACGGCGCTCATCGCATGCTTCGCAATATGTGGACGTTCACGTTTCATTCGTGGCGAGGCATACAAGACCGAAGAATTATCTTGTGAACTTCTTGTTATTGCGTGCGTTGTGAGGCGTGCGCAGCGCATGCCTTGCAATGTCTGTATCCACCTTTAGAATTTTACTGTATTTTTTTACAGATCAAAGCCGATTTTGGTACTGCACAATTACAGGCTGGTTATTCATTATTATGATGTTGAAACTCTGACGACTAATAATTTTTACATAACCATTTCACGTGTCTGTCTAAATGGGCAGCACCCATTCGAGAGGATTTCCTCTGCGATCATCAACCAACAATGAATACCCATTACCTTTGGAAGATACCTAAACTTCAGTTGAGTATACAAGGTTAGTCAGAAAGGGGGTACTAATCTGTAAGAATGTTAAAGTACACATAATGATGACTAACTTTTGTTCTACAACTTTTCCCAAAGCTCAATACTTTAAGAGTTGTTCAAAAATCTCTAAAAAAAATCTCTAAAATATATCCCCAGTTATGATCAGCTGTGTTTACATTTTAGGTCATATTTGGGGTCATGAATTAGAAGCACCATTTTCTGAATTTGTAACTAAAGCAGGGATGAAGAATTTTTGAGAAAACTAAAATAAAAATCATTTAATTTAGAAAAAAAGATATGGAATTTTGAAATTTTAACACTTGCTTTCAAACAGTCATCAGCGATACTAAAAGTGGGCTTCGGATTAGTACCCCCTTTCCGACTAACCTTGTATAGCCAACAAAATCAAAACAACACACAAACATAATCAAGCTCCCATTGAACTATTAATCAAACCTTCTAAAAACTAATCAAATGACGTCATACTATCCAATATAGCCGCTAGAATTAGGTCAGTGACGTATACTCTACGTCATGGAGTGTGCTACAGTCGTACAGCGTGTAACCTGCGCTGCGCCGCTGCACAAATTTGTTCGGCCCGCCTTTCCCGTGCTCGGGCCGGGATCTCGTTGATAAACTGTGTTCACTCCCACCACTACTTGGGCTAATCACTTAGGTAGTAAACGTTAACCTGGGAGCGAATGGAGACTGTTACCGTTTTCTGCTACTTAAAGTCCGGTGAGAAGTTAAATTGCTTCAGAATTCCTTCAAAGAATATACTTAGTTTGTTATTAGTATTAAAATAAGATCAACTACGCTATAATACAAGGTTAGTCGAAAAGGGGGTACTAATCCGCAGGCCACTTTTAGTATCACTGATGGCGGTTTTAAAGCAAGTGTTAAAATGTCAAAATTCGATAATTTTTATTTCCATGAAAAATATTTTTTATTGTAGTTTTTTATAAAATTCTTCGTCCCTACTTTAGTTACGAATTCAGAAAATGTGGCTTCTATTTCGTGACCCCAAATATGACCTAAAATGTAAACACAGCTGATCATAGCTGAGGATAGATAGATTTTAGCATATTATTTATGTAATTTTTGAACAGCTATTTTTCTTAAGCTATTGACTTTTGGGGAAAGTGGTAGAACAAAAGTTACTCATTGTAATGGGTATTTTAACAACCTTTCGGATTAGTACCCCCTTTTTGACTAACCTTGTATATAGCTTATAGCAAATGTTGTATGGCACAACGATATCGCTCAGCATACTTTTTATACAGTGTGTCCGGCCATGAACTAGCGATATTCTAGGTACTTATATAGCAACTATTCTAGTACACAAATATATTGAGATATTGTCTACTGTACGTCTTTATGTGAACCCATTGTATCGTAATGTAAACGATAGACTATATTGTTGCCCTCTGAATAAGCCTACTTTTATCTCAGTAGAACCAAAACTGAGACTTTTTTTGTACACACGTACCGAATATCTCAACAAAAAAATTGAAGTGGATTGGACTCTAAAGTCCCCGTCGCGAGAAGCTATAAATTTTGTAAACACACATTCAGGGGTTCGCAACCTTTGGAACAAATAAAAAAAAACAGTTTTGTAATGATTTTTATTTTTATATAATGCTTTTTATTTTATTTATATAATAATAAATAGTAATCTACGAAAACAACGCAAACAAACTGAAACGCATTCAAAACTCAAATGACAGCATTGACAGTGTCAGTGTGAACTTACTTCAAAATGGCGGGCCAAATGTTGACGTTCCATGAGTCAGACACGTTCCGGTACCACAAAACATTAGACGATAGCGCTTTATATCGCTAAAATATAACCCGACTAAGTGAAATTGCTCGTTAGTTTCGTATTACACGTATGTAACTTTGAGTTGATTGAATTTGGGATTATTTGTTGTTGATTGAATTGTCGCTACGTAACTTTGTAGAAGTTCTTTATTTACAAAATGTATAGCTTCTCGTGACGGGGACTTTAGTTTATATTGTATTTTGTGTACTAGAATAGTTGTTTGTACCTAGAATATCGCTAGTCCATGACCGGACACATTGTATAGACACGTTCACTCAATGCTATGCTATAAAGTATTGGCTGGATGTACGCGATAAACTTGAGCGATTCTCAGAATTATATCGTACGATTCTCCGGTCCCCGCCCCGCCTCACTTCTAGCCCGTCCATCGCCCGACGGATTGCCGTCAAATAACTTATTACACATAATATACCGGCTTGCGATATAGCGTAAAGTGTGAACGTCATGCTTTAAAGTTATAGCTTATGAGGCAATATGCTTTACTATATAGCGAAATAGTATAGTAATAATAGTCTGAACTGCGCCTAATTAATTCGCATTATATTAGTGTAAATGGGTCTCATAGCTGTACATCACCTCGTTATCCAACAAGGTCACTACCTATTAACATAACTACCTATTTACATAATTATATCAACTTTATGAAAAATCTTTTTTATTTAATATTTTATCACAATGTTTTAGAAACTCACTCTCACTCAGGTTCGTATAAAACGTACCATAATTATGTGTTTATTCTGTGTTGCAACAGTGTAAACTAGGTCGTGCCTGTTCCCCAATCTCTGAGCCGCTTCCTGTACTAGTGCCGGGAATGTGTGTCGCTTCACTAGCTCTGTTGGTCCAAGGGGTTTCACGTGGCAAACTAGTAAACATTGCCTAAGAAATACCAATATATCACAGGTTAGTACAGGTAGGTTGTGTAAAGTATTTCAAACGAACTTGGAATACTATCTTAATGCAATTTGTAGGCACGATATTTTACGAACTGCATCTGATCCGAATCCGTGAAAATACGTTCCGAAGTAGCCATAGAACTATTTGTATGGTAGTTTACGCACTACATCCGGCATCCGTCATCCGATTTCTATCCGTCATCCGTGAGTTTCTAATTCGGAAGAACAATTGACGGACCGAAGTAGCCGTAGTACTGTTTGTATGAACGCTTTCGCATTACCTCGGATTCAAATCAGACGCCAAACGGATATGCCAAAGATGGCCCCTGAATTGTTTGAATTTGAATCAGAGATCGGAATAGTGAGCAACATCCGAATTCGGTCCGAGATTTTTACTCTAGATCGGTATTTTCACGGATTCGGATCAGATGCAGTGCGTAAAGCAATATCCGAATTCGGTCCGAGTTTTTTATATCCGTATTTTCACGGATTCGGATCGGATGCAGTGCGTATTCGCTCTTAGTCGAGCAACTGCAACAGCCTTAACATCTTTGCCATAGTCTTGTGCAATGCAACCGTGCAAGCAAATCCGTGAGAGATGACACTTTTTCCATGCTATGATAAATTCGCGTTTCATTCAACGCCTATCACTTCTAAACGCTGCAACAGTAAACCTCGCCGCGTCAATACACCAATCTGTCAGTTCCGCCTTTCCTGTGCTCGTCCCGGGATCGCCCGCATGTTTGCCCATCCCTAATTCATTTACGCTGTTGTTTTATTTGCTTCCCAGTTGATGTTATGAGTAAATACTCGTTTGTTTTTAAACGCCATTATGAAATAATTGTTTTTGAGATAATTTGTGGAAATTCTTTTTGATTTTGAGTAAATATTGGAGGGGTTGTTTTGTGAAGCGGCAAAGGAAGTCTGTATTTATTACATGTTTAATTGTATTATTTTATAATTAAAAGGTGGTGTAATAAGAAGCGTCAACGTTAAATCTGTTATGTCCGTCTGTCTGTACGTTGGGCGAACTGTTAATTGTCAAAAGGACAACAAACTGAGATAATGCGATCACCGATCCGTTTGCCAAGACTGATGATATACAGGATGGGTCAAAAATCGTGGATCAAACGAAACAGGGCGATAGTTGGGGTTATTTGCAGTAAAAAATATTTGTGCAGCAGAGCCCTCACTTGATCTCCTTAAAAGTTATGACAATTTGAGTGTTTTTAAGAGAATACCAAAATTTGTAATAAATAGGCAATTAGAGTAAAATGGGTACGTACTTTAAAAAAATAAATGGTGTTTAGTTGCTTGAAAATGCTTTTATGACAGTGAGTACCATGATTTATGAGTATTGGCACTTTTTTCAATATCTCCTAATTCTCACGAAAAATTATTTGTAACTTTAGAAACTTACTGTAAAAAAATTGTACTGCCAAAAATGGTGCAAATAACCCCAACTATCGCCCTGTTTCGTTTGATCCACGATTTTTTACCCACCCTATATTCATTCTTAATCGGTTAATGAGAAGGTCCACTTTCAGCACTAAAAGTTGACTCACTGGTATATTAGTATATTTTTGGCCTATTGACTTATTGTGCAGCATAATTGAATATTATTTCAGCGTTTGCGGAAGCAATGCTTTGCATTTGAGTTCCTAATTGAGTCATTTGGGTTCCTAATTGACAACCAGCGCTGTAAGACTGCTTGAGCTGTCTTGCAACATATACCTACACTAGAGGTCGCCAGCGGCTTCGCCCGCATGGATGTCGTTTATCGCGTATTCCGCGTTTTTCCCTACTGTATTATGCATGTATTTATTATACATATAAACCTTCCTCTTGAATCACTCTATCTATTAAAAAAAAACGCATCAAAATCCGTTGCGTAGTTTTATAGATCTAAGCATACATAGGGACAGACAGCGGGAAGCGACCTTGTTTTATACTATGTAGTGATAAGGGACCCTTATTGGTATCTAGTCATAATATTTAAATAGACAGTAGTTAATAATATAGGTTTAAGAAAAAAAAAACATTGTCGTTTTTTATTTGTTTCTACCAATAGAACATTTTCTTTCTTTCTTTTCTACATATTTAAAATTATAAGCAACTATGGTCCATTGTGGAGGCCGTTTTACCATGAACAATACGAACATGTTCCAACTTATCCATGATTATTGTGTAATGCAAATAACACTGCTTAACAAACTAAAAGTTTTAACTAGTATTCACAAAACACAAACACTTGAGAATGCAAAAATAACATATTTATCATCGCGTTTTGTTTCAGGAACCTGCGCATTGTTTAACAGCGGAGCGGCCAAGCACAATAAAGCGCTGTATTGTAATGTTAATGCTATGCAAATACGAAACGCCGAGGAAATTATTAAAAAAAAATACATCCGAAAATTTCCAGGCAAAAGTTCGCGCGCAAAATGTACGAGCGCTTTTTTGACGAAAAATTTTCAACTACCCGCAGAGAGAGTTCATTTCGTCCCGAAACGATGTTACCCGACCTCTTATTGATGGAATTTGATATTGTTTTTTCTGGAATTTTGTCTCTGGTAACTTTTTTCGGATGTGTGGGTAGTCTGAATTTTCCGCATATTTTTTTATGGAACTTGATATGAAATTATTTTGGTATTTCTTGACATTTTGAACGTATAGATGTTGTTAGCCATAGAATTAATGTCTGGTCATCGTTCTATATTAATTGGTTAACCCAACTGTGAACAACTGCAGGCCAATGCTACTTTGAAAATTAATAACAAATCATAATCATCATCATCTGCCTAGCCTTTTCCCAACTATGTTGGGGTCGGCTTCCAGTCGAACCGGATGCAGCTGAATATCAGTATTTTACATGGAGCGACTGCCTATCAGACCTCCACAACCCAGTAACTGGGTAATACGATACTCTTGGTAAGACTGGTTGTCAGACTTTCTGGCTTCTGACCAACAGTAACGACAGTCAAAGATCTACAAATGACAGCCGGGACCAACGGCTTTACGTGCTTTCCGAGGCACGGAGGAAACTCGCTATGGTAAATGGTCACCCATCCACAGACCAACCTCGGCAAGCGTGGCTTAACCCGGAAGATCGGTCTATGCGGCTATAATTATTTAGCCACGAGCTCCTCAATAACAAATCATAATCATACCACATCAAAACCATACATTTTGACAGTTTATTTTCGTATACCATACAATACTAAAAATTGTATAGTTTCATACCCAATACTAAATAATGCTTTTCTGATTCAAAAATTGAACACAAGGCTTAGGCCCGCCGCTGATTGTGATTTTTTGTCACGGTGACTTTTTGCTACCCAAGTCGAACGCTATGAAGATATATGGGAGTGCGCTCACTATGGTGACGTGACATTACGTTGACAAATATACAACGTGTTACATAATTCCCCTTAAAAAAGAAAATGTTAATCAAGTAGGTAGTATTTTATGGTTGTTGTCATTTACCTCTCAGAGGAAATTAGGTAAGAATATAAATAACTATCTGGGTAGTCTACTCTTTATTTTTATGTTTTCAGGTTTGCGTTTCAGTGATGATTTCATTTTATGATTTATCCAAAAAAAATTTTTGTGTCCTACTTTTATTTAAAATATTGCCAATAGACTCTTTACAAGGGACCTTTTAATCCCCTTTCGGCTTTAGGCTTTACATTTTCATAGAATTCGACTTGGTAACAAAAAGTCACCGTAACAAAAAATCACAATGAGCGCCCGGCCTTAAGACAAAAAGTTGTTAACGCAAGCACCGTTCTCACTGACATTTATGTGTTTGTTCATTTTATTTATTTAATTCTACCCAGTTTATGGCTTATGTATACGTGTATTGCATTTATTTTATTTCCTTGATGGACTCGTTGTTTGAGCGCAAGAGTTATTTCTAATTGTGTTCCACTTTTAAATTTCATGTTTTATGTTATTCATGCTTGTGGATCACGATGTTTACGATTATTAAAGATACTTATATAATATCACACCTGTATTCTCCGAAGGGTTGGGCAGAGCTGTATAGATGTTTCAAGTCCCATTACATTCGAGTCCACCACACCTTTCATAGAGCTCAGACGCCATGCCGCCATACATATTGCTAGTGGACCTTCCAGAAGGATTCTTGACATTAGGTTAAAGTCCCTGAACAATACGCCACTGCCCTCCGGTTTCTGAATTGAGAATTCTAGGATATGCAGTACTTAAGTAACATTTGAGTACGGAGTTGTCAAAAAAATGACGGATTTCACCATTTTTGACAATTCCGTACTTAAATACTAGTTAAATAAATAATAAATAAATAAATATTTTGGGACATTTTCTACACAGCACCATCTAGTCCCAAACTAAGCAGAGCTTGTACTATGGGTACTAGACAATGGATATAATAATTATATACTTTTTTTTTTGTAAATACATATTTATAATACATAAGAAACACCCAGACCAACACAAACACTTATGTTCATCACATAAATATTTGTGTCCTGTGGGAATCGAACCCACGACCTCGTGATCAGCAGTCCGACAGTCGAACCACTAGACCACAGACGTCGTCAAAGTTAAGTATTGCTTATCCCAAATTCACAATTCAGAAACAGAAGATAAGTCGTAAAATAGGTATTTGCTTGTTTCATGACGGTGTATTTTCCAAGAAAAACCTACATTTAAAATTTGCCTTCCACGAGGGCACCCGGCATCGCGAATGCGACTACAGGGTGCCCTCCTGGAGGTCACCCGGAACTGAACGTGTAAAAAGGGGGCGAGCCTATAGCCATCAACCGGGCACAAATCGTGACTCCGATCGAGATAAAAAAAAAACGATAAATTCCACACGAAAAAACCCAGTAACACTTTACCCGACCTAGAGATCGAACCCAGGACCTCACGCTCAGCAGTCGCACTTGTCACCACCGACTAGACAGTCAATAAATAAATATAACAATGTATTATTGTATTCTTTACTAGCGACCCGCCCCGGCTTCGCGCGGGTGCGATGTATTATACATATAAACCTTCCTCTTAAATCACTCTATCTATTAAAAAAAACCGTATAAAAATCCGTTGCGTAGTTTTAAAGATCTAAGCATACATAGGGACAGACAGACAGCGGGAAGCGAATCAGATCTTTATTTGCTTTGAATGTAGGTACAGGTATATGATGTTGTACATAAATTAATGAGATCGGCTACAGTCTACCTTACGGCGTGCAAATTATGACATAGATTAAAATCTTAATAAAATAAAAACAATGTCAACAAAACAAAACAGAAATTAAAGTGAAGTCAATTAATAATATTATAGTCAGGTACATAAGTCTTACATGGTCAAATTTGCAATTAAAAACAATCATAATCAGGATAAATTCATGTCATTTAAAAAGTCTTTCACTGAGTAGTAACATTTGCCCAAAAATAGTGCAGTTACCTTAGATTTAAAAACGTTTACAGAACTTTGTTTTATACTATGTAGTGATGAGCTCGTTTTAAATTCAGTTGTTCTTGTTGTCCTACGCTAAGCTTAAAGAAAATAATAGATTACTTGATGGCACAGAAAATAGAATATATTGTGAAAGCATCAAACATATTACAAACAAACAAGAAGAAAAACTAAAAAAAACTAAACATCTCTGTCAGCTTGCTAACAGGCCATCTCCACACTCTCGACTCCACGTTACGTAATTCAGTCGGCATCAGATCGCAACGTCATGTGCATTCCGCTAATGTATGCGCCTCGGGCGCGCGCTGCATACACAAACGATTGTCGGCCGACTGCGGACCGCCTTATACTCCAGGTAAAAAATAAAAAGTCGTATTGTGCAATCAGTGTGTATGTTAATTCCTTTGGCAGAAACTCAAAGTCGCAATTTGCGAATGAATTGAATTTGAGTCAATTTGAGAGTACTGGACAATAAATAGGATTTGTATTGAGGTGCTCCATTTTTGGCGAATTACGTTTGTTGTCTGTTTATAGGGATGTGATTGTTGATGTGGAATAATGTGGGTAGCCTACTCACTTATTTTCACTTGATTTCATTACTATTTTTTTCTTTCGTCGTGTGGACATGTAAAATTGGGATAGGTACCTACGTCAAAATAAAAAAAGAATAAAGAGAATTCCTAGTTATTATATTAGCAGCGGCATCAAACGTCTGGAAGGCTTATACTGCAATCATCAAGCCCACTTCACGGAAATATTGGCAATACACCTCTACGACAAACATCAAAATGTATCATGCAAATAACGCGGCCGTTTTGCAATCAGATTACAAACTGACATGTAATCGGATCAAAACGGTGTAAATGTACTGAAACATTTAAAATTAATTCGATATTTTTCTAAAGCCATCTCATCATCATCATTCAGCCGAAAGACGTCCACTGCTGGACATAGGCCTCCCCCAAGCTATGTTGGGGGGTTTGCCATAATCGCCACGCTTGTCAGGCGGGTTGGCGATCGCAGTATGGTTGTTAAAATACTCAGAGAACGCTGCTGCCCATCCTCTAGTGAATCACTTAGTCGCCTTTTACGATACCCATGGGAAGAGATGGGGTAATGCTATTCTTTACGTCCAGCACCACACGGTAATCCATCCAAGCCATCTGGCATATTATTATTACTGTCAAATTAAATAGTCTCTGCTAGCAGCGCTACCATGAACTGCAAAAACTTAATTGTAACGCGGTCGCGTTTCTTGTGTATTTCTCGTAAATATCATAGCGAATAAGGGCCCAGAACTCTACAATTTCATTTCGTTGACTAGGATTTTTACAAACTTTTATTTAATTTTAGTTTTATTTATGATACCTGATGTCGGTAGTTAGCATAATGGGGTTGACGTATCCACATGGATAAATACCCCAATTTAAATAAAAAGATTAAAAAAAAAAAAACTCTACAAAACTCTTTGTAACTAGCTGTGAGAGCAGGCTTTATTAAGAAGTGTGTACCTAACAACTCGATAAATGCCAAGCCGAGCCACGTGAACGTCAAAGCCAAAGCCTTGCCACGCCAGTTAAATGATATAACCGCCAGCCAAGCCAGCCAGTGACCGATGGTGACGACACAATACATCCTACTGTCACAGTTTAACAATACATACAGTTGGGAAACGAATGTACTTGCGCAGAGCAAGAGCGGGGACCTCGAGGGGAGGTGGGCGGCGCGGATCGCGGGCCCGATCACGCTTAGTTTGCGCACTCGAACGTTGAGGGCAGATACGTCCGGATCTGGTACATTTGCGCGTAAGAATTTAAACCCATTAATTACTACATTCGTATAGGCTAGTTTTTAAATAACTTTAAACAATTTAAACTGATTAAATGGTTTTTGGAAGTGCTGATTCATGGAAACGACACCAATGAATAAAGAAGAAATTAATATAATGACGGTCGCATCTCAATTTATATTTATGAAAATTTGATGTATATTAAGAAAAATATTAGTTTGTTCTCTAAGAACAGCGACATTCATAGCGTCAATACTAGAAATAAAAATAAACGTATACTACCAATGACTAAGCTCCAAAATGTTAGTACTTAATTCAATTAGGTGCCAAAGTATACGTTTCTATAACAAGATTCCAAGCAATATTCAAGACTTAAGTCTCAATAAATTTTAAGTCCTTCGTAAATTCGTAAAGCAGAAACTTTGCAATAAGGGTTTCTTTAAAGTTAAAGATTATAAGGACGATAAAAATGCTTGAAATTGAGCCGCTCGCTCTTCTCACAGATACATCATTGAAATTACTTCATATGTAATTGTTATTTGTTTATTGACATTCTGCATGATGATTTATTGATAATTATTATTTTTTTTCCTTGACATTTTATCTACTATTATTATTAATCTGTCGTTTGTTTTTATGATATTTTTTATTTTATTAAATTGTGCATGCGAGTACTATGTAGGCTAGCTTTAAACACAATTTTCGTAAAACTGTTTGGCGGTTTGAGTATTTTTTTGTAACCTACGCAAATGTCCGGCTGATTGGTGGCGTCGTGCGTCGGGTCGTCGAGCTCCCTAAAATAAGTTTGAGCTACACGATGGCTGATGCATGCGTGTCGTCAGTTGGGACAGGTCAACTCAAACCTGCTATGGCTCTTTTACACTCGCATAGTTATATACCACAATGTCTGGACTTTAAAAGAGACGTTAACCTCTTGAGTTTTTTTCGGCTTTTCTTCTCAGAGCTAGTCAGATAGGAAACGCCGGCGCCATCTAATCTTAAAAAAACATCACATTGACTTGTAAAAGTGTCTGTAACAGATTTATTTACAGAAATAAATATCATTCTTCCTTCCCATTCGCCTTCTAGGACTTTGACCTCATTTTCGGCATCAGCACCCCCGAAAACCATGGACACGTTGCTTGAGGACTGCCTCATTGGTCTAGCGGTCACAAGCGCGACTGCTCAGCGTGAGATCTTGGGTTCGATTCCCAGGTCGGGCAAAGTGTTATTGGGTTTTTCTGTGTGGAATTTCTCAGTAGTAGCCCGGAGTCTGGATTTGTGACCGGTCAATGGCAATAGGCTCGTCCCCTATTACATGGGACGTAAAACATAACGACGAAATGTAGGTGTACTGTACACCTCTGCCAACCCTTTGGGGAATACAGACGTGAGATTTTATGTATTATATAGTATTTATAATTACATAATAATTTAATTATTGTTTATTAATTAAATAAATGATTATAATAATCCCATTTATTTTGTTTTTCTTTTTTGACAACCCTTGCATTTTTGCGACTAATAGCGTAGGTACCTACACGGGCGGCGGTGTCGTCCGACATCAAAGGCGTTTCCCAACTGTATGATTCTTAAACTGTGCTACTGTCCAGCCGCAAGATTATAAATACCCGATGCTCGTGCCGATGCGCTTATTTTTAAGGTTGTTCGGTTATGTACAGTCGAGTAAGACGAATCTCTGCCCGTTTATTGTTGTAACAATGTTTAAATAGTAATAAATCTGATTTATTTAGTGTGTTTATGTGTTTATATTACCCTTCTGTTTCAAGTGCATGTTTAAGTACAGAATATTTTACTGACACCATAAAATCGTCTTATCTCGTCTCGTGCATTTTAGAACTCGCTGATATTATCTTCATTAATCTATAGGCGTTCGATGGAATACGAATGTTCGAATGCGAACAATTCTAATATTGACCTGTTTCGCTCGTAGCTTTGCTGTTAATCACCATCATCATAATCTATCGAAAGAAGTCCATTTCCTACAGATTTCACAATACTATATAAAAAACTTTAAAAAAGTAAAAACCGACTTCAAAAAAAACTAAACGCAGTAAAATAATTATCTTTTAATAAAACTATCAGTTTCAGAAGTCGGTGCATTCAATTTGTATCAGCGTGGAACACCGACTTCTGAAACTGATAGTTTTATTAAAAGATAATTATTTTACTGCGTTTAGTTTTTTTTGAAGTCGGTTTTCACTTTTTTAAAGTTTTTTATTTTATAATTTTTAGTGCCACAAATTACAATTACAATAGTGTACAAATTCTCGGACCAGCACTACAACTAGAACGTCGTCTATATACGATTTGTGTATTTTTTTTTTGTTTTTGTTGATTTTTTCAAAAAGTGCTGAATCAATTTCAATAAAATTTATATGGGACCATCTCTGAAGTATGGCCTACCAAATAAAAAAGAATCATCAAAATCCATTTATAATTGGCGGAGATATCACGTAACAAACAAACAAAAACAAAATAAAAATTCAGACGAATTGAGAACCTCCTCCTTTTTGAAGTCGGTTAAAAATAAATAAAAGGGTATACAAAAACTCCAAGTTACAAATTACTATAATGTTTATTCATATGTATAAGGTATACATTTAGATCGAGGATGATATACAGCCTGTGGGTAAGTGGGTAGTATATGAGCTAGCGAAAATACTACAGATATATAGGTATATCGTAAATACGCCATCCCGTGGTATTGCACACACAGTCCCATGCCTACAGCTTGTTATGTGATCGGAAAATAATATTTAAACTCATAAAAAGGTTCGTCAATAATATTAAAAATTTGTAGTAGAAAACTACATTTTTAACAGAAACGTGAAATGTAAATTAGTTTCAAAATAATACTTTAGCAAGCCACATTCGCTTAATTTGAATTTTATATATCACTACTTTTAATTCGTAGAGCCATGGCAATGCCTCAATATAATGTTATTTATTTTCCAGCAGTCCGATCACATAGCAAACATACATAAAAGATCGTTTCATGGCCAGATAACCTTAACACGACCCTTAAAATAGAACAAGTCACATCTTAACCGACGATAACACTACTCTCTGGGAACTTTATACTTATTGCTGCAACGAATCGTATTAGTAGGATTATATCAAATTTACAAGGTCAATTTTGTTTATACTGTGACACGTCAAACTCTGCAAAGTTGTAGTAGCTTGGTAGTAAACGTGCTACGAGTGTTCTACGAAATTCGTAGCGGACTACAAAAGCGTAGCATGTTACCTGAGATCGTTGTGGAACGATTAACTACTAAATGGCTTTATAGTGGTGATAGTGCAACTACTATTGTTGGACAAAATGGTGTTTTAGTGGTTTGCATGCTTGTATACTATTTCACATCAACCTAACATGAATCAGTTGTATACTTGACTTTTATGGAACCATATATTTTCTTTTAAACATTTCTTGTTGAAACGCTTGATGTATCACAATACAAATGGATCTATTCTCAGTAAAACTTCGTATAAAATGCGCATTATGAACTAGTGACTATAAATTGTTTAAAAATTAATCGTTGTTTAATAAAAATTATCCAAAATTTTTACAGCTTTACATTTACGCTAAACGTAAACATTTATTTTTACATTTAATATTACATTTTTCGGATGATGACTAGATTAGATTTCGTTTTTAAATAAATTAAATGATAATTTAAACATTCAGTCTTATATGCGTAGATAAACAATAAGTTAGGGATAACAAAAAGTTAATAATAACTTGAGCACTGTTAAGTAAAAGTATTACTAGTAACAAATGGCTAAATAACATTATCAAAACAGTACATAATAATATGCTAGATTGTGGTGACTACAAATAATATAATTAAAGCTAACTACACTAGCTGTTTCAGATTTGTTATTTTAGCATCATTTATAGTAAATACAATGAATTTAGCGAGCTAAGTACATCTAAAATGTTTGAATAATTCATTTTGTGATCGTTAGATACTAGTTTTTCTCTCTTTTCCCTGGTTCAATTAGTTTCATTTCGACTTTTAATATTATGAACCAGAAATTCTACATAAGAATCTGAAAGATGGAACTGCTAGTGAGCTTTAGACTTTAAAAAGGAATTTAAACTCTGTTTTCAAACATGCTTTTGCTCATAGGCATGTTTTAAGGTATGTTTGTATAGTTGGCCAGGTCCTTGCCGTTCTTGTACATGGAGGTGATGATGGGGTCAATATTGTGGTACTCTTTGCCGGAGCGCGGTCGCAGTGTGTTGGTTGGTTGTCGGCTTAGTCTGTGAACAAGAAAACTGAATAAGTACCGTACCATAGCCGAATTAAACGAAGGTTTCCCTTCCTACGATGGCACTTTGGCAAAACGCCATGAATATGATTTGTAATAAATCTTTAGAAGACATTTTTAGAGGTCAAAATTGAATGTCCCTCTTCACGAGTTGCTAGAGATCTTCAGTAGCTCTTCCAGGGAAGTACTACCGTCCCTATTTCTGCCGCCAAGCAGCATTGCTCTGTTCTGGTTCGAATGGCTGCTGATATAATTACAGACACATGAGATTTTCCACCTTTGTCTCTAAGGTCGACAACGCATTAGCAATCCTCTTGATGTTGTAAGTGTGCATAGACGGCGGTAACTACTTTCCAACAAGTGAAACGCCGGCTTGTATGCCAAATTATTAAATAAAAAAAACAAAAATAAAATATCATCGCCAGACATCTGTTTTCGCGATATTTTCGTATTATGTGATGTCAGACAGTGTCAGACACGGGAAGCGCGTCATTTTTTATCCTAATGTAGGTATGTACTTGACTTTATTGGTGCATTGTTGGCAACCGCATTGAGGCCTATTGCTTTATCTGTGCCTTTAATGGTGTGTACACACCACGCCAAAGAACGCCAACGAACGTTTGTCATTATTGTATTTGAATAAACTTTGTATAGAACAAAATTTGATGCAATTTTTAGCGGTATCGAGCCCCGTTCGTTGGCTAGGGGTTTATAACGCAGTCTCAGGCCAGTTACATGATTTAGTTGTCATATGGTCATATCAAGTATACCTGGCTCAGCATATTATTGTGCTATGATCTGTTCATACATACTTGTACATACGTGATCGGTTTCATATTGCTATTGAGCGGCGCGGCGTTGGAAAACTGGTACAAAATAGATTGATTGGCAGATTAATTTTCACTCTGTAATAATTTAGCATTATATTGTTGGCTTCATTGTCTGTAATATTAAACACGTTATCGAAGAGTAATGATTTTCGAATAGTATTTTGAATACTAAAACAGTTTGCCTTATTTGGCTTTCCAACAATATCAATATTTTAGTATTCTCCATTTAGTAAACCAACCAATGAAAGCGATCATATAATAAATCTCAGTAAAGATTTTGAAATCATAATCAAACCAAAAGATACGCTTATATACTTACCTCATTCCCGTGGGAGTATCAGAGGACGAATGTGATGACGTCATAGAGAGGGTTTCGATGTAGTCAGACATATCCGATGTACCACTCGACGTACTGTGCGTATCCATTACACCTGCAAATAATCCTGAGATCAGGATATCGAATAAAAGTCTATCAAGTCTATTAAAACATTGTATACAAAAGTTTTTTAAGTAGGCGAAGTAGTAGTAGGATTTCAATTATAATATTATTTGGATCATGAAACATACCTTTGAATTGTTTGGGAGGTAGAACCGGGACTTCTGCCTCAGCAGATGAAGACTTTGCTGGTACAGCAGCTTTGTGCAACTGCATCGACATATCTCTTAGTGGGTCGGACGATTTCGACTTCCGCGGCAGTGAGGAGTGCACACAGGCAGACAAATTCCCTCTCATCCTCTTATGAACCATGTAATGGTATCGTGAGTGACCAGAAGTCAATGGCATTTCAAATTCATTGTAGTCCTGTCCGCCATGTTTTAAAGAACAACTTGATACGCCTGAATCGTTTGAACTCGATGAATCTCTGTTCCCACCAGATTTGCATGGAACACTTGAAGATCTTTTGATTTGGGCATTATCCATGAGTTTGTTCCGCAAATGAGGTATTTCTTTAGAACAACTCTCCTCCGAAGTTTTGTTCTCAGATCCTGATGACTTGCAGCAGTCATAGCATTCTGTTTCGTTCTCGCAAGGTGACGAGGTTCTTCTATTTTCTATAGCCAGGTTTCTTAATGTTTCAAGCGAAGAAGATGTTGCGTGACTTCCTATGCTGCTGTCAAATTCTTTTAAGTCTTCAAGGAGTCTTGCAGAATCTACTGAGCTCGATCGTTTTTGCATAGCTTCTTTATTATTGTTAGGTGCAAAGATTGATATCCGATTTTCATTACCAGTTAACGTGGGTATGCTTAGGGATTTTTCTATATCTACTCTATGCTTATGCATGGGATGCTTCAAGCTCTGTGACCAGTTTGGATTTGGGGACATCGGTGTGTATCCGGGATTAGGCCCTAATGTTTTACTGCAGAATTCATGTTTTGGTTCATTAGTAGGCTCCATTAGCAAGTATTCGTCATTTCTGTTCTTCTTTGTATCTTGCTTGTTTAGAGCATTTTGTGAGTGTCCACATTTTGTGCAAAGTTTTGGTTTCTTTGGAATTGAATTAACAGCAAGGTCTATGTTTGCACTAAGTGCGTCTAATTCGTTCTGCGTGACTCCCGCCTTTTTCAGCAAATCTTTAGCATTTTCATAGTATTCTAAAGATAGAGCAAATTCCAGATTTTCGTAGTTTGCGAAAGGTCCTTCAAATTCTTCTTTATCTTTCGGTTCAATGTTTTGATAGTTAGTAAATTGTGCTTCATTGGGATATTCATTGGTGTTGTCTTTGTCATTGCTCGTTGCACTTTGCCTGTTAGTTTTTCTCGAAACATCAATTGTAGCGTACAGCGCCATTTCTTCTGATTTCTGATGCGTAAGAACTTCGGTGTTTACTTGTTC
Organism: Amphipyra tragopoginis; assembly: GCA_905220435.1. Classification (NCBI taxonomy): domain Eukaryota; kingdom Metazoa; phylum Arthropoda; class Insecta; order Lepidoptera; family Noctuidae; genus Amphipyra; species Amphipyra tragopoginis. Next base: position 26,078,298 of record HG992009.1, on the reverse strand, counting down.
ACCAGTTGTTCTTTTACAATACGGGAGACTTATTAGATTATTTGCCCAGTTAGTTACTTTTTGGCAGGGACATTCTACAGGTTGAATAGTTTCCTCACATTCTACTACAGTCGGCTTCTTTTTTGAAGCGAATTTTAGAATGCATCCACAATTTTTCTTTAGTACTAAGGATCCGGGGGCTGAACTGTTTGTTACTTGGAATAGGTCATCTGCTAGCGCCTGTTTTATCCTTTTTGGAGTGTCATAATGTTCTGAAGGGTCCACCTGTAACAGAAACTTATTTAGGAACACATACACTAATTTGAATCAATTGTATTTCGTAATGTTTGGGGTGCAATTTTAATTTTATTTTTTTCGTAAATATGTTAATAACCTAAGTAATCTAATAGATACTTACTTCAGTGTGTTTAGTTTTAGGAACGTCATAATTTTCATAGGGTCCTACTTTAGGGTTATTTATTGGATATTTGTTTTCGTTCATAGTGCAAGAGCAAGCTTGAACTGGTAGCGGTGCTGGAGGCTTCTTTTGATCCAGACGAGCGGGTTTTGGGGGTCTTTCTGGAGGTCTATCTTTACACTGGCAAGCTTCTAAACTCTTCTTGATTGCTCTTGGCGTCAAATATTCTGTGCTATTTGAAGAATTGTCAGAACTGCTCTCGGGAACAGGTTCCATCGTCCAAGCTGGATTAAACGTAGTGCCTGGAGTGAGTGCCACTGTTGATGAACGGGATATCGCACCAAGTTTTGTGAGGCAGTTGTTGCATCGCTCCAAAGTCACATGATCGGCTCCGGTCCAAGGTGGTCTGGCGACTTCGATATCGTCTTCGTAAACTCGTCTCTCGTCTGATGGCCAGTAGGGTGAGACTCCTCCGCAGTCTTCTCCGAAGAAGTTTTCTTCGTACAAAGCACTGGCTGTATCTGGGATTGATTGTTCTGTAGAGTTGAAGTCTGACATCCGTGTGCTTGAACGTGTTTTGTTTCCTGCAAATAAATTGTATATATAATGGTTATAATTCCCAATAACATGTTTTAATTTCTATTCTTTATCAATCTTTACGACAAGATGTCATTATTATAGTATTTGTAACTTAGTAATGGGTTGATCTATCTTAAATATTTACAAATATTATAATACAAATATTAAATTACCTGTATTCTTCCTAGAAGCAGCGGGTGTTCTTTGAAGCGTTCCCTGAGCAGCCATGTCGAAAGCATCAGTGACATCCTGTGCCTGGTCCGTGATGAGCATGTGCAGGCCTTCGCCCTTGCCGCAGTGAGAACCTCCTTCGAAGCAAAACCTGCCCTCCACCACTCCATAGCGCCTGTATGTAACAAAGGTATGTGATAAGTAAGGCGGTAATACGAACCCGTAAAACTATAAAGTACTTGTAAAGAAACAGTTACAAACTATTTATTTTAGTTTTTAATTAGTAATTAACTAATTTCACTATGGCGGACCCTGGCAATGACTCATAAAACCCTGACTAGATACTTTAATGTAATTTATCTCAAAGACTTTGCGACAGCGAATGGCTCGGAAATAATATTTCATCTACTTAAGTACGTTTCGACACCAAATGATAGGTTACTGAAACTTTAGATCATTACATACATTAAGTTAAGTTACATTAAGTTTATGACAGTTGTCGATTGTGTTTTTCTCCTAAAATAGAAGTCAAGCGAGGGAATAACATATCACTCGAAACTTTCGACATTCAGCACATGAAAATGAAATTAGCCATCCGTGATTTACAAGCTTATAAAGAGCCACCACACATTTCACAAAATTCAGAAAATATTATCTACTTCCAGCAACTTCGGCATGAATTGTTGAGAGCTTTATAACATAACTGTTTAGCGCGCTCTCTCTAGCTTATGGGATGGGATGTAGTTGTCTCTCTCTCGCTAGGACAAAGTGCAGATTTAGTCGCGGAAGCAGTGTGTCGCAAAGTGCAGTTAAGCAACTCATGTGCATTTGTGGACTAACATACTGTCTTTGCTGGGAAACCAATTGACATTTAGATTATGAATCGGTTTTCATACATGGAGTTTTATTATTTTGCTTTGTGAATATTATTTTTCATAAAACTTTGTTTTTGAGCTTCTAACTTCCGTATCATTAATATGTAATGTATTTCCCTTGTGAGTTGGTAGAAATGTCTGTCTGGTCAGCAATTGTATTTGATGTGGGTTGTTTCCTGGTATCTGATCTCGATTATTATCAATATTATTTATAAATAGGCATGAAGAGTAACACGTGTACAGCCGCGGACTCGAAATGTTTATCAGATTTCAAATTCTATTCCTTCTCACACTGAACGCAATAAGGTTTAAGATGTCTTATCAACTGTCATAAGTATTAGTTTTTAAAATTGTGAAGCGTCGATTCTAGCAAAAAGGCTATTGACCACTTTTTGATGTTATGAACTCCTTTTTAGGTATGTGTGTCTAGTCAAAAGTTGTATAGAGCGAACTTGATTGAATTTACTAAATAAGTAGTTTTTTTTTCTATGCTACCATGTCTATAGCCTCTTTAAATTAACCTTTTTGTGTCAATTAAGAAAAAAATATCTGTGCCCTGTCAATACTTTGTGAGCGACCGAGCGACCTTATGAAAAAGTAATGTGCAAGCAATTATAGACCTTAGGGTGGTAAACATTTCAAGTTCGCGACTGTACGTGTAAAAACCGACATATTAAAATACTTAAGTAACAAATATCTAGCAACTCTGCACAGGATAATTTTAAAGTAAAAAAAAAAAATTCACAATATCTTTCGAGATAAAACTCAAAAATAACCACCCGCTAAGCTTTCGACTTGATACATCATTTCCTTCCAAAAATGTTTCCCAAAGAGCGAATTTCCGCATCATGGTGGTTCTAGTTCGCGCATCACTCCACAAGATGGCGACCGGAAGCGGCGGCCATTAGCATTTCTTGGCGTCCGCGCGCCGCCCGAGCGTATAAAGTCGTCACGTGGCTTTATGCATTATCTATCGTCCTAGGCAAGTGCGAAAGCGATGCATTGCGATGCTATGCAAAATACAAAACAGTTACTGTGCTAGAAGAAGAACGTAGGCAACTTGGTAAAGTTACATCATCATCATCTGCCTAGCCTTTTCCCAACTATGTTAGGGTCGGCTTCCAGTCGAACCGGATGCAGCTGAATATCAGTATTTTACATGGAGCGACTGCCTATCAGACCTCCACAACCCAGTAACTGGGTAATACGATACTCTTGGTAAGACTGGTTGTCACACTTTCTGGCTTCTGACCAACAGTAACGACTGTCAAAGATCTACAAATGACAGCCGGGACCAACGGCTTTACGTGCTTTCTGAGGCACGGAGGAAACTCGCTATGGTAAATGGTCACCCATCCACAGACCAACCTCGGCAAGCGTGGATTTACCCGGAAGATCGGTCTATGCGGCTGTAATTATGTAGCCTAGCTCCTCTTGAACTTGGTAAAGTTACATACTTCGTCGCAAATATGAGAGCGATTAAATGCGACGCGGTGGAATTTGTTTATTTAGGCATTCGATTTTTTATTGAGTCACATCTTGCATCACATCGCGTCGTCTTGCATCTATTGCTCTCCTAGGACGTTGGACGAGCCGCAAAATAAACCTGCTTTACTGTTACGATTATATCTTCCGATGTTGTTTTACTGTTCACTTTATTACTTTATTTTATTTGGGTTAACTGTCAATTTATGGGATTTCATATGGCTCCATTGTTTTCGCATTCCGCTCATATGGAGTTTAACCCTTAATTTGGTCTCGTTGAGTATACTCAACGTTACAAATAAAAAAATCTAGACGTCAAATTTTCTTCTGCAGTTTGAATTTTGTAGGCTAAGAACACTTCAATATTAGTTTAATTTAATAGGAAAAAGTATTTTGCCCGCCTCGCAACATTTTACTTGACATTAGCTAGCAAAAATGGCAACGAGTCAACATGCTCTGCGAGCTTTACAGGTAAATATTAATTTTTGTTGGTTTTCGGGCGAATTTTGATACATACGTTACTTATTTCTATTTATATAATGTGTAATCAATACGATAAAATTATTTGCAATCCGTTTCTCACCCGGATAAGAACACGACAAGGCAGTAACCATGATTGTTAAGTATACTCAACAAAATCCGGTGGTGAGTAATCTTGTGTGAATACAGTATGTAGAGTATACTCAACAAATCTACATGGTGAGATTTATTGAAACAATGGTTCAAGGGCTTCATATCGGCTTGATCAGCTTTTTTGTGGGAATGGTTTTTCGGAATGAAAATCAAGTTTCGGTTTAGCTTAAACGCATGACATGTATCTTATTTTGAAATCAAATTATATCATGTCGATTTTTTACATGGTTTTGAAAAATCGACTTTATCACCTTACGATTAAGTTCAGTTTCCATTAATATGTAAATATTTTTATGACCTTTCCAATAGGTTTTTTTCATTTCGAACGGAACTTAGCTGTTTTTTTTGTGTGGTATCAATACAAAAATATATCAAATGCATAATTTTCACACCTTTCACGCATTAGCGTATTAATCTAACCTTTTTTTTGCACGTCATTTATTCGTATGCGTCGTGTTATTTTATTTTTATTTATTATTTTTATTTATTTATTAGTTATTTTTGTTTGTTCCGTGCTTGGGTGCCTGCAAATATCTATATTATTTTCAGAATTCAAGATCAAGGCATATCAGGAAATTTATAGAGCATTGCATTCAAGGAAGGAATGTAGATAAAACTACAATCCAAGATTTGAACCCTGAAAAAACCTAAACGTCCGAGGCCTGTAGATGACATAAAATGTGTTATCGTTAGCGGGTATTAGCACTGGGCAATGTTGACAAAGGAAGGTAGTCGTCGATATGGATCAACCTACCCGATGTTATAAAGACGGTGGTCATTCGACGAAGCGGAGCATTCTGTGTTGATCAGCTGAAGCAGTCTGACCTTTTATATCTGACTAGCTTGCCCTTATTTTCTGATCTTGTATAATTGTGTAAATTATTATATTGTGATCTAGTTCATGTTACTAATACTAACCCAAATACAAGTGCTCTCAGTAGTGGAGAGTCTTATGTTGGTTTTATTTACTACAGTTACCTTGCTCGCAATCCTGACATACCGATATTAGCTATAACTGTAATGATAGAATCACTCCTAAACGATTATGTTGTTGTGTCGTTTTACAAATATATATATATATATCGACCATTTCCCTGAGCATGGTTAGGAATATGGTCGATGCGCTTACTGTAAAAAAGGGTTTACTACATTTTTTGTCTAAAATGTAACGTTAGGCTATGTTTTGTTAATGAAAGAAATTGTCACTTCAATTATCACCATATTTAACCACACTTACTGCATGTAAACGTGTTTTTCAATAAATATTTCTTTTTAATATCCCTATATTTTGTTCAATTTAAAAGTGTTGGTAAGCTGGATTTGTTAAGTATACACAACAGTTATATTATACCTTATTTCTTTAATCATCGCATTTTGTTGAGTATACTTAACGTTGTGTTTTCAGGAAATCCTGCAGGCATAATTTTTTATTTTATTTTTCCCGTTTGTTTTGAATGCATATGAACACAATATATTAACGGCATCTTCCTACTACAACTTTTTTAGTCTTGCCAAATTAAGGGTTAAGGATCGCATTACAACTAGGATCCGTGATTCATGGAAGTTGGAGAAATTCATTTTATGTGCTCATAAGTTTTGGTATCTAGGTGGAAACACTTCAGAAGACAGTTAAACATGATTATTCACATTTTGATGAGTGCTATTAGTTTAATTTGTTTTGCTCATTTACTTTTAATCGACTTCTATTTATACAAGAAGGCCTTGAAGATTTTTTTTTATTTCTTATCTTTTCTTACATTAACCGTATCTAGTATAGCTTGGGTTAATAATTTCACTAAAGAAAAATGAAACTCACCTCAAATGTGCCAACTCCCACAACCCTAGAAGACGCGGTGGAACACCACTCGTGAGCGCAAATCTCCTCCCCTGAAGATGCAATCTCGCTGGTCCAGCCGGCAGCTTCCTCGACCCTCCTCCTCCGATCATCACCAGGAACTCCTTCGAAGAACCTAACTGTCCCCCCACTTTGACCTGCCAGGCTATTAGTCTCTCCCTGGTCTCGAAGGCCAGGACCACTGTGACGTCCTGGCATATGATCGCAATGGTGTTGGACTCCTTGTCCAAGGTGAAGCCGGACTCGAAGCCCAGGAAGTGCTGGAGGGACAGTGAGGCTTTGGTCTGGCCTTTCTTGTAGCGGTCTTTTGGGTCTCTGTAGAGTTGCAGGTGGAGACAATCTGAAACAAAGGAGATTAGGTTAGTGGGCTGATTTTAACTGTATACCTAAAAGTCTACCTAAACTAGATTGTAGATAAAGTCAGACTACCAGAAAGTTAGACTACCAGACATACGGCAATGCGCCATCGGTATATGGTGGACATCCCACCCATACGTACGAAGCGTTTTGCGAACACATTCATTGTTCGCACAGCTGAGTGGAATTCCCTGCCGTAATCTGTGTTTCCTGACAGTTACAACCTTGGGGTCTTTAAGTCAAGAGTGAATAGGTTATTTCTAGGCAAGCGTGCTTCACCGTCGACCACATCATCGCTTACCATCAGGCGAGATAGTGGCCAAATGCGAGCTTAACGCTAAATAAAACAAAAAATAAAAAAAAAGTTTTTGATTTTATTTGAGCTCTAAAACCAATAATAATAAACCGCTGTCAACACGGTGATCTAAGAGCAACATTTTAAGGAGAGGTTTCAATATGTAAACGTTATATAACATAGGTACATTTGATAACATCTCAAAGAGAGCTATCAAAATGTAAACTTCATCTGACATACATTTGACAACATTTCTTCTTTTTATCAAATCAGCATCTCAGTCTGTATCAAACTGACAAAGCTCTCAAATGAGACTAATATTGAATACGAGCCTAAGTTAATGGTACGTACATGTATGTGATGCTGTCACCATTGAGACGACAAATACGTCAAAAAACCTGCGCAAAACTAGGTTTATAAAACCTTGTCCACTCAAAGTACTTGCTCATATCAACAAGCGGACATCTCATGCAGTTTCGTTTCCTTGTACATTTGATTTTATATGCCTCAGGCAGGCTACTAGCAGTGAGGCGTGTGAGTCAATCCGACGTCTGCATCCTGATTGTGTTAGCCAATCAGACGCAACTACCGTACCTACATCGTATTGACTGCATTACCTAACAATCTCGCGTTGTAAGTAATAGTGCACGAAGATGTTGAAAATGTTTGGAATGAAATATAAAATTATTTTGATTTCGTATTTTCGAAATAAAATTGCATACTTTGGAAAAATCTATGCCTATTAACTTTCAAGTTTCAGCTCTAAAACTTATAGCAGCTTGATTCTGGAATAGCTAACTAGGACAAACAAACACTTTTATTGGTTGTTATAAACTTTATGCAGAGTGTACTATGTTTATACCACCCACAGTTTCAGACTCAATTATAAGAGGCCATTTTGGTTTTCATACTAGTAACTTCATATTTTAGAGCTCCTTGTGAATGAGTTTGTCCGAGGAAGTACTATCGCCATACCTATTTCTGCTGCCGAGCAGCATTGTTATATTTGATCGGTTTTTGGGTTTGAACGGTGGGTGCCGGTGAAATTACTGGCACATGAGACTTACATTTTTTTTCTCTAAGGTAGCACCGCATCGGAATTCCTTCCAGGAGTACGGCGGTAACAATTTACCACCAGGTAGGCCGTAGGCCTAATCGATGAAAAAAATTAATAGTAACAAATATTTTATATACTGACTATAAGACATTTACTTATTTATTTTCATGGTTGTAACACACTAAGTCGTCGAGCTGTCAAATTATTTGTAACTTTTAAGTAAGTTTGCAGTAAAGCTGAAAACTCGCACTTTGTACGTTATACGGAGCCATACTCGTAGCATATACGAATGAGGTTAAATTAATATATATTTTTCCAACGAGAAAAAACCGTTCCAATATGCCAAACTTTTTATTTAACATTATGATCACCAAAAGACTCGACGCTCGTAAAGTACCAACTATAAGGTACCCTTTTTATCAGTCCTTGGTGACATTAAATCTGACTATCGATATTATCAGCGGAGAGTCCTCTAGGAATATATTTTATCGTCAGTTTTTGCAGAGAACATAGATTTACTTTTACTAAAGATTTGTGATCACATAAAGTAATTTGTAGTTTACATATAAGTAAGAGTAGTGGGTACATTATTGCGACGGGATATTCTTGTTTCCAAGGTATCCCAAAGGGTACCCACGTTGTCCTTCCGACTATAGAAAGATAGCTCGTACATAATTCAAAAAAATAGTTTGAAGTGTATAATAACAACAAATACGAGTAGGTATTAAATTGAATATAAAATTTGGTCGAAAATCTCTACTATCATAACTAATATTATAAATGCGAAAGTAAGCTTGTTTTTTTGTTACCTTTTCACACCTAAACCACTGAATCGATCATCCAGAAATGTTGCATATAAGTTGTCAAGTGTACAGAAACGGACATAAGGTGCCTTTCATCCCGCAAAAGAGTACTGTTCCCGAGGAAAACAACAATAACGTTCATAGATGGCGCCACGTGTCTTTCGAATCACGGCTGAATTATATTATTATATAAACTTTAGTAGTATGTTAAGAGTTGATTGACAAATTCTAAATTAACGCGAACGAAGCCGTGAGCAAAAGCTAGTAATATTATAAATGCGAAATTATCTCTGTCTGTCTGTCTGTGACGCTTTCACGCCTAAACCGCTGATCCGATTTTGATGAAACTTGGTACAGAGATAGTCTGGAACCCGAAGAAGTACATAAGTTACTTTTATCCCGAAAACCGCGAAATATCTACGCGATAAACGACATCCACGCGCGCGAAGCTGCGGGCGATCTCTAGTTCGAATATATCGAATCTGTGCCGTCAGAAAGGTGTTCATATTCTTTGAAAGCTCCCATTGCACGTGGTCATTGCAACTCATCATTTTCTTTGCAAAATAAAAATGTGGCATAATGTCTAGGCTGTAAAAAATATCTAAAACTAAATAGGTCGTAAAACGTTATGGGTAGATAATAAAAGTAGAGTTACGGTCAGCAATAAAAACTCTCAGTTGAAGTCCTGGAAGATGCGTTCGAGGCTTGCAAAATGTCGTGTGCTCTGCTGCGCTTACGGTGAAATGCAACCAAGTTAAATAATAAAAAAGTATAAACATAACATAACATCACGCCTGTATTCCCCGAAGGGATGGGCAGAGGTTTATTATAAGTACACCCTCATTTCGTCGCTACGTTTAAGTCTAATAGAAAATAGGGGACGAGCCTGTTGCCATCGACCGGGTACAAATACAGACTCTTGGCTGTTACTGTTAAATTCTACACAGAAAAACCCAATGACAGTTGGCTCGATATTGGGAATCGAATACAGGGCGTCACGCTGGCGCCGGATACTAAATGTTACAAAGACAAAAAGTCAATGGGCAACATAGTCCTAGTGTCAAAATGTACAAAAGTCTTAATGTATATGAATGTGCAAACGACAAAAAATAATTGTGATATAATGCGTAAGGGTCTAATTGTTAGATTGTCAAAATGTACAAAAGATAAAACATAATTGTGCCAAAATGCATCGATGTCCAATTGTCACACAGACAGGATTCGAACCCGCAAACCTGGGCATTATTTAAACAATAGCTCAGAGCAGATAGCTCAGTCTGACAATCCGTGCATTAATAAATATACTATGGAACCCTGTCATATTAAACAAATTTACCTCCAGCCAGTATAATTTTGAATGAAATCTTACTAACTTATTAACAAGGTCCCAAAGTGCAGGCGGGATGTGCATATAGATATATTTTTATGCACGTGACTGTACATATGACATTTTTACGTTATACCAATTATATACATTACGGCTTTAATGTATTCTATCGTAGCGGCATTTGGGCAAAATGACATTTTGGCACTAGGCAATTTGTACAATTGAACATTACAGCTTTAATGCATTCTATCATAGCGGCATTTGGGCAAAATTACATTTTGGCACTAGGCAATTTGTACATTTTGACACTAGGACTATGTTGCCCATTGACTTTTTGTCTTTGTAACATTTAGTATCCGGCGTCGTCACGCTCAGCAGTTGCACTTGCGACATTAGACTAGTCTTTAAAAAATATCTTTATTTCAAAATGCTGCTGGTTTGTTGTGACTTTTGATCCAAAGCCACAGTTGGGTTCCAAAATGAATGGAATATAGTACCTACATCCCGCACGATGCGTCTGGTTGGCGCTGATTATAGATGGATCAAAGTCTTGTAAACGTTTTTTTTTACGTAACATTTTGGCACTCATGACGGGATATGGGCAGAAGGATGATTATGATGGCACTCATGACGGCAAGTACCTATAACTCTGTAAGAATTGCTGATACGTTGTCAACCTTAGATACAAAGTTAAAAGTTTAATGTGCCTGTAATTTCACCTTGCCCTCAACCTTTAGCCCGGCCGCACATTATCACTCCGTCAGAAAATTTCTGACGCGCTTCTCTGACATGCATTTTGTACTAGACCCCGCACACTGTCAGAATTTACCGGAAATGGCAGCCTGCTGGCTTTAGTACAAAATAAATGTGCAGAGGGTCTTCGCGCAAGCGTCAGAAATTTCTTATAATGTACGGCCATAGCGTATCACTGGTGGAAACTGATTCAACTAAGCTACGTTTTTTATATGGAAGGATGTATGATGTGGATGCGTGCTATGGATGGTCGCGAGTGGTGTAGCTATGCCCGCCGCTCCCCGTACCTTCCCTATTGTCGATACGTCGCATAGCTCGAGATGCGCATCTTCCTCGCACAGCTACATAGCTTAGCGTCAGTGGAAACGGTCACATAGTTTCGTAGCTTAGCTTTTACATTCTCGCAGCATAGCTGCATAGCACATCTCTGGTGGAAAGGCACCCTTAAGTTGCTCCAGACACAGTTGATCGCTATTGTTCTTAGTTGCATCGACCGTTTGATGTATGCAGCTACCGTCTTGATCACATGAACAACCGTTCTGTGGCTTGACACACAGTGTCCCGGCCATTTAATGGCCTGTGTGTAGGCAGGCTTAGAAAATGTTCTGTAGCAGCCCCCGGATTTTGGATTAGTGTCGTGCGAATACCAATATGTGGGCTTCTATAACGTGTGACTTACCACCATCGGCAAAAATCGATGTTCAACTATACATAGATGTCAAAAATAAGAAAAGCTCAAAAAAAACGAAACTTTTAGTTCATATTTATGATTATTTACGGTTTACTCACTTGCATTTTTCGGGATTGCCCGACTAGTTTCAGACCCAAAAGAAGCTCTTAATCATGAGCTGAACACGCGGCGAGGTCGCGAGTAAAACTCTTTTTTTTTTAATTATTCGGGCAATCCCGAAAAATGCACGTCAGTAAACCGTAACTAATCATAAATATGAATGTGTCTCACGAAAGTTATAATACAAAAACTTTTAGTTATTTGGCACAGAAAGACATATTTTTCCTCGACATTTTGTAGATATCATGTAGTCTACATAATAATACATTGTATATTTCAAATGAATATTAAAACGATGAATATAAGAAGATTTTATTAAATTGGGTTTGTTCTGATGAATATGAACGGATATTACGTTTCGTTAACATACATTTTCTTGGATCAACAAGATTCTGTACACTGTGCTATAATAACTTGCACAAACATACAAATTCATTAATCATTACAAATTACCGAATATACCTTAAAATCATACACTATTTCTTTTTTAATACTATAAAACACTGTGTCTTTGTTTTTATTTTCACTATATTCTGTCGCAGGTCTGCTGGCAAAAATTTATTCAGAAATAAGCAGTACCTTTGTACTTATGTATCTCTATACCTATTATTACTAATTTTTTGTTATGTGTAGGTACATAAACAGTAAATAAATAAAAGTTCAAATTCAAACTTATTAAAAGTAAAGTAACAAGTCGCTCGTTCAATGTGTATCAACTCGTCGGAGCCAATACATTTCTTTTGTAAACACAAACATGGTATACTGTAACTTTACCGCGGTAAACACGTAATGTATGAAGTAAGGGAGCAGGTACAATAAAACTGTGTTCACTTAATAACCGTTACGACGAATCTCGATTGCCGCCATTCCGTAAAAATACCTATGACAGTCCTTATTCTTATTCTTTATTGTATAAATAAATAAATAAATATTAGCCTGTAACTGTCCCACTGCTGGGCAAAGGCCTCTTCTCGTACAGAGAAGGAACGAGCATTGATCGCCACGCTGGCTCATTGCGGGTTGGCGATTTCAGACCATTAAAGTCCAGGTTTCCTCACGATGTTTTCCTTCACCGTATGTCAGTGGCGTCTTAGATTAACTAAGAAAGTACATATGAAATTGAAAAAGTCACATTGGTACATGCCTGGGTTTGAACCCGCAACCCGGTGCTTTACAAGAGGGTCTGTAACCTCCGGGCCACCACGACATTTTTCATTGTACATAAGAAAATTACAATAAAACATTGCAATTTAGTGAAGTCATGTACAAAGGCGAGCTTAACTCAAAAATGAGTTTTCTACCAGCAAACCTTTGAGTGATAGAGAGAGATTGATAGTGTGGTTGACAGTCATTACTGAAGTCTGAGTCAGAAGCCCGAAAGTCTTATAACCGTCCTAACTTAAGGATATCGGCATTGCCCAGTAGCTGGATTGCCGAGGTCTGATAGCAGTTGCTTCGTGTCAAATAATGGTACCCAGTCGCATCCGCATTCTAACTGCACAAAACACTCGTAATCGCTATGGCTTTGATTTTGACATCACAACAATGTTTATCGCGTGGTACATAGTTGTGGAGAAGTAGGATTGTTAATACATACGTTGATACAGAAATTGGTGACCTGTCAAAATCAAAGCCATAGCGATTACGAGTGTGTTGCACAATTACAATGCTGGTTAGACTGGAAGCCGATCTTTGTGTCGGTAAGTTGAGAAATTACTGAGCAGAACAACACACTGAAGATTAATTAAAAAGAAAAAATATATAATACCACTTGACAACCATAATTCCTCATGCACAAGTACTTACAAAACTACAGAGCGAGTGTTTTCAGCGTTCCGCGGCGAAGGCGTCGATTTTCAGCGGCCCACAGACGCTAATTAATCGAAGTTGTTCTAAGTACCTCACTACTGCAACTGAAGTTCAGTCTGTACAAATAGTTTGACTTTGCTTTTTAGAACTTTTTAGTAGAAGATTTTAATTACATGCTTGGAGAATTACGTGAGAGGACCCGTGAAGCTTGTTTTAAAATTATGATTAGATACTGGGCTCTAATTAATATTTGAAGTCCATGAATAGGTATTTTAAAAAAGCACATGCATAGTTTTTGCATTGGGTGCATGAAAAGAGCCTTCACGAGTGATGATACTAAGGCTGCGTTCAAATTTGCGCGATTTTTTTCGGCGCAAAAGCGCGTGTGCCTCGCTTACGAGTCGCTTTTTCATCAGAAACTTTGCAATTTAATAGTTAGTTCCTTGTTTTAATGTACATTTTTTATCGATGTAAAGTACACGCGCACGCTCAGCGCCCGAACAGCTATCGCGTAGTACACGCGTCGCAATCGCGCAGCGCCCGCGCCGTCTCCACCCTCCCGGCTAGGATGGCAAACGCAATTTGAGATCTATCGATGTGTCATAAGACTCAAATTATAAAACGTTATTTTTAGTATATACAAAAACCAAGACACTCCAACAAGATTTTCATCAGAACTGCCTGAATATGTGCTTTTTTTGTTACATCGTAGTTTATTTCGCGGTAAGTTCCCTAAAAAAGTGTGAAATGCCTGAGATGTGCTATGCAGGGGTTGTCTAATACACGGAAACTGACCGAGAGGACCATCTCAAGCCGCAAGGTATCTATTCCCGTCAACTGTTATGGATAGAAACCTACGGAAACAAAATTTAAATTTAAGAAAAAAAAATGTGATTTAAAAATATATGTCAATCGATTCTCCTAGTGATTCTGAACAAACTAGTTTCAGGTTTAGTATATACTAAAACTAGGCTTGTTTACAACAAATTTCAAAGCGAGTTAGATGCGGGTGCTGACGCGCGTGGCATGCGCTTAGCGGGCGCATGTCGTCTGAACGCGCCCTTAAGTACGTCCGGCGCAACTAACCTTACTGATTAGCTAATCTTATCACCACGGCATGAGCTATTAGGTATAGCTCGAGAGAAGAAGAAGAAGTTTCGCCATTTATGCCCAGACTGCTTTTTTAGGCAACCATTGCATTTATAATGCTTTGCTTTAATTAATTTAACTCTAAAGTAGAATGGCTGTGTATTACAAACCAAATATAACTTAATTTATAATCCAAACACTTAAATCATTGCTCGCACAATACCATACAAATGTGTACAAAACAACTAAACATTAATGTTAAACACGGTGTAATTAAAAGCAAATTGATGTGTGTGTGCGTATGTGCGCGTGTGTTTGTATTCATGTCACGCTCGCGCTAATCTATTTACTGATTCAGCCAAATAATTAGGAAATCCTTCATGTAATCCCGTGCATAAAGACCCAAGCACCTTGGGGGTAGACAATAGATAGAAGTTGCAGTGTAGCTTTACAAAAGAGTTACAAAAATACACATACACGCTTTATACTCATGGATTTTTCATAGAAATTATTTTCTAAATTAAGTCAAGAATATGTCTTAATTTTGTGATAGTTCCACTTTTTTGTCTTATAACTTACGCGAGACACAATCATATTTATGATTAATTATAGTTTACTCAGGTGCATTTTTAAGATTCATGATTAAGGGTTCCCGTTTGGGTTCGAAACTAGTAGTACAATCGCGAAAAATGCACGTGAGTAAACCGTAACTAATCATAAATACTTCCACTGCTACTACTCCTTAAACTGCTACAACTAACGAGGCGTAAGTTGAGCGTTGCATTTGTGTGAGTGCACATAGAATCGATTGCCAAAAAGCAGTATAAACCGGTTTAAATCAAGCAAAAGGGGCAAAAATTAAGCAAAAGCAAAGGGGGTGCATGAAAAGAGCCTCCACGAGTAACGATACTTCGGTACGTCCGGCGTACCCTGGGCAGTCAGCCTCGCTACCATCCTTGCTGACTGGCTAATCTTTTCACCATAGCATGAGCTATTCTTGTATAGCTCGTGCCGACACGATAGAAGAAGAAGAATCAAGCAAAGGATGCGTCTGCATTCATTGTCACACAAATGCAAAGCTCAGCTTAGGCCTCGCGGACGGTAACTACTACCTACTATTGTTGTGGGTTTTATTCGAAAACCGAATTCTTACATTATCTAGAATATGTAAGAATGCAATAGAAATGCCTCTTCAGATCGTACGCACTTTGTAAAATGGCCTAACTTGACCTAAATAACTCCATCCTATCAAGACATTGCAAGGTACAGCTTTAATAATTTGAATGTAACATTCTAAAATCTACCCCGATTTTCACATGCGACCAAAAACGTTTATCAAAAGATAAGCGGCAAACAAGTGACGTCATCATATCGAGTGGAGAACAAAGCGGGCGGCCAATGACGCGGCAAATGGAACAATGACGTCAGAATACCCGCGTTAATTGTACGATGTATTGCCAGTATTGGATTTATTTGTACCTGTAGTAATTTGTGTTTAAATTGTGATTTTGGATTAGAAATACTAATTACTAGCAGCCTGTGTTTGAAAACCATCCGGTAAATAGCTAAAAACCCGCTCTAAATGAGAATTTAATTCAGATGTACTTACTGTGGTTTTATTGTATAACATTTAACTAATCTACGATCTGCCAGAAAATACATGAGTGACGTTATAAACGATCTATGATGACGTCTGAAAATTGTTCACGGGCGTACGGCAAAAATGTTTTCATTACGAGATACGGGTAACTTTCCTATTCAATTTTATTCTCCACATCCTATTATTAAAACCGGAAGCACTTCCATAATTGAATCTTTGAGCAAACAGCGCAAGGTTATTCCAAAATCAAACCCCATTTGCAGTTAATTAGGACAAACAGTTAACAAACAAAATCGCGAAACAGTATCAATGTAAAGTCTATCTCGCGAAACACCGAAGTAATCCATTGACGAATTCCAAACTTGTTTCCATTAGGAAACACCCTCGCTTTTTCCTCGGAGACTACCCGGTGAGTCGGCTTTGTCAAACTTTGGGAATACATTAGCTTTGCCGAGCGACAGCCCTGATAAATTCGACTCGACGTCCTTCCACACTTAACCTCTAAAAGCTCCGCAAATATCCCAAAACAAACCATCCATTGCTGCTTTTACAAACAGCTTTTCCGAAACTCTCTATACAAAACCAGCGATGCATCTTAAAAGTTGGTTACTATCGTAACCCTTTCAGACGGAAATTGGTGAGTGTAATTCGAGTTTTCGTTGCTTTGACACCGAACTCCGAAAGGGACTGTGTCTCTGTAATTGTGGATCGAGAGTTAAATTAAATCGCTCAAAGAAACGGTCTTGTTGCCAGGTAGGACGTTCGAGGGTATTCCATGAAAAATTCAGTAGTTTGCAAGTTCATTTTTTCCATGTTGTTTTTCAACGGACATTCGACGGCTGCTTGTTAAAGGGTTGAACCTTTTATTCTGTTTCGTATTAGAAAATAACAACATTATTTATTTATATTTTTTGTGTGCTGTATAAAATGTTTTTTTTTATTTTGCAAGTGGTCGTTTAAAAGGAGGACAGGAATACATCAAAATCCATTAAACACGTACAAATGACTGTGACCACGAATTGGACAAAATATAATAGTATTGTTTCCGCGTTTTCATCAGTGTTTACGGGCTGATACAGATTTTATAATATTTTTGTTATCTTAGAACAAGTATCTCTAAAAGATAGAGTAGATAATAAAGGCCATGAGCTGTCTTTGACTTTATTTGTCTTTTGAATTTGCTCTCAACAATTTCTGAGTTCAAATACCCAAGCAAAATCAATAGAACTCCATCTTAGACAGTCATGGGATCATTAGTCGCGCGTCAAGCGGTGGTGTCGCATTGTCGCGTCTATCGCACGACTATACGACATAATGAATTGTCGGTTGTTCCGATTGTTTCCATAAATTACCGCTGTGGACACGGACAGTGGTTTTATTTACAATATATCTGAATTTATAATTTCTGTTTGTGGTAGTATGATATACCTGCTGGATGTACCAAGTACTTTGTTTGGTTAATGTTTAAATATTTTCAGCGGTTACGTAATTGAATGAGACTTGATCATACCAGCATTCCTGCTGCTTAAGGGCACATAATGAGTGCCCATATGCAGCAGGATTTCAATGCCAATATGAATAAATAATATTTAACATGCCTTTGTCCGTATCTACAGAAAAAACAATGTAGTTCTATTTCCGCGTGGTTTATAAAAAAACAATTATGGCGCGGTACTAATGAATTAAAACAATGTTTTCAATCCCTAATTCTACCCAAAAAAGCGCTCATTATTTACAAACATCGCCTTTAATTAACATTTATTTTCATCAAACAAATCATTTCCATTTAAAACAAAACAGTACATCAGTCGTCATTTTCAGCCAGCAATTATCATAAAAGCAAACGCTTATAAACAAACAGGCAAATACATCACAGTCCGCTTGCGCGTATCATTAATACGCGCTGTACTGTTTGGCGTATTATTAAAACGCGGCCCGTATTTGCCGATCGCCGATACATCAAATAGATCGCGCTGCGATTAGTAATACGCGTATTGTTTAGTGCTTCTCACATTTGGATAATTAATTGGGTTATTTTAATTAAATGTGTCTGGGTGTTATTGGCTAATATTATTAAGCTAACGCTGTGTTGCGTTGGTTGAAAATAATGAGTTTTTAGAATGTATGGGGGTTCAAACTAAGAGGTAGAGCACCATTATTCACCTTCTTTGTGAACTTGTTATCACTTCAGTTTTTCTGCATAGAATATGTTGGACAAGGGGTACTAATCCGAAAGGGTGTTAAAGTACCCATAATCATGAATAACTTTTGTTCTACAACTTTTCCCAAAAGTCAATGGTTCAAGAGAAATAGACGATCAAAGATCTCAAAAAAAAAAAACGCTAAAATCTATCTACCCTCAGCTATAATTAGATATGTTTACAGTTTAGGTAATATTTGGGGTCACGGATTAGAAGCTCCATTTTCGGAATTCGTATTTAAAGAAAGGATGAATAATTTTTGAAATAATTAAAATGATTTTGTATGGAATTAAAAATTAACGAATTTTTAATTTTAGCCTTTGCGTTAAGACAGTCATCAGTAATACCTACTTTAAGTGACCCGCGAATTAGTACCTACCCCCTTTCCGACTAACATTGTATAATGAACTTTAAAGACAAAGAACGTTAAGTTACGTAAGAGTTGCCACTTTAAAAAAAGGTTATCTTTAACATCAATAGTTTGTAATTTAATTTAAATACTCCTGATGCGTTCGGAAACAAATGGTTTATGATTGTTTATAGTGCGAAACATAAATTTTGTAGTGGAAAACCTTATTTTTGAAGTGTGCTTTAATAGTACTTCATGAAACTGTTACATTATAGGGGTTACATTATAACACGAGTGTGAATTTAAAAACCACATGAGTGTTTTAATACCTAGTTATGTGCCATTTCATACATTACTTTATCTTAGCTCATGCAATTTAAATAAAAACCAAAGTTTAAACAAAAACAATATTATGGCGCCCAAAACCCAGCAGCCCACCGCACATGCGTGTGCTTGCGCATGCATGCGCCTTAGCGCAAGCAGTGAGGGTTATTGAGAAGCTGCCAAAAAAAAATAACTGAAAATTGATTGGTCGGTCCGAAGTGTACTTTAATAGAAAACCGTTATTTTGTTAAGAGAACTGTACTTTAATAAAACTTCTTAAAATTAGATACGCACGTGCATAAAGCATGTCGTTATGGTACTATTTTTGAGTTCATAATTGGAACTTAACGACATGAGTATAGATAAACATTTTTGTTATTAGTTTCACTTATTTTAAAGTGCTTTTAAATACAGTACATATGCTATACGCCAAGAAAACACTAAAAGAAGAATCCTTTATTAAGAGTAACCCTGGTTTCCGAAATGTTGATTAACACAACAATTTATCTATCATCTGCTGCTGCTGCTGCTGTTAAATCTCATGTCAAATGCTGTGATGTGTTGATAGTATTTTGTTCGACCAATCACATTCGTTGGCATTCGATTTTACAACAGATTAATCACCGTTTGAGATACAGGTAGTAAGTGTATCCAATCAACCTATCAATCCAATCAACCTATCAATCGAATCCACCTATCAATCCACTGCTAGCCTATGTTCAGGAATCTCGTAACTTGCGTCACACGAGTAGCATGTTGCAGTTTAATTATCTTTATCTAGCAGTAGGTTTTCTACTTAATAGTATTCAAACTGTAGTTAATTGTGATTTAGTTGCGTTTTATGCGTTTTTGAGCGATGTAAATCGAAATTTCTGCTAAAGCAGAACTAATTTTAAATATTGGTTGCTTAAAATGTCGCAATTATATTTGTTTAAGGTTATAGTACGAAACAACTAAAAAGTTACATCAATGTACGGTCGGTGCCATAAGTGCAGTCCCACCTTACGGGCGACATTAGTTTGCGCGTTTGAGACGTCAGCAACGTATAAAACCGGGCAAGTCGCCGCATACAATTATTTCGTTGAACTGACACTGCACTAATGAACCCAACTTTACCTAATCGAACAACCAATGGCAGTAGCTCATTTTCGCACCACTCACATTTGTTATGTCAGCGTAAAGGTAATTTTTTACTGCAGTTGTAATAAACATTAGTAGTCTTGAAGTTGCACTCAGTTTGAAACTGATCGGTTTTACAAAGTTTGCCGATACGACTACTTAGTTCTGTCGTACTGTACCTGTATTAAAGGTCCAGTTTTCTGCAAAAAAAGGGGTTAAATCTGTGATTTATCACACACGTAAAAACCACAAAATCACCTCACAATAGACCCATTTTGTCGCCAACATTATCCGGCGCAAGCATTGTCCCTATTTGTCACAAAGTGAAATGACACATTAAAGGTGCCTTCACACCCTTTTCGCGGGTAATATCTTGTGGCAAAAATGATGTATATTCTTTAAAGCGAGCCATCGATCAATCGGGACCAGTAATGAACAAATACGGCGCGGTGATCAATCAATCAGCGCCAACAATGCGAGCAATCGCGTGTCTAGTCTGTATAATGTGGTGGAATTAGAGGGTTATACCTACATACCTACGTGGAAGGAGTCTATCTACACTTGGGAGCAAAGAAATCGAGCCACTCTTTTTTCACGTGTCTTGATTATTAGTTTGGTTTCATGATTTATATAATTCAAAATACAAAAATCTACCCTCACTGTAAAGGTTATTAAATAACCTTTAAGGCGATATATTATGTTTAGACTTGATCTGTTTCATAATACCAAAAATAATAACAATTATACCTACGTGAAAAATTGAAGTGGCTCGATATATATGCTCCCAAGTATAGTATTTTATACGGATTTTTACAAGGATAAGGTAACATTTCGTGGCTTATGAGGCCATTGACATTTTGTGGAAAGCAGAAGTCTTAGAGTTATGGCAATTTAAGTTAGAAATAAGTTCAGCAGTTAACTGCGATAATCTAAGATCATTGACAAAAGTTTTCGGGATAATTTGTTCGCCAACTTTCATCATTACCTGTCAGTAGGTAAATTCAAGTAATTTCATGACGCGCCGATCAAGTTGCAGTGACGCTGCAGTGAAATTCACGCGAGCGTATAAGGGTTGTTTTGATCAAAACTATTAGTGTCCGACCGAAGGTTCGGTTTCGGTTTCGGTTTCGGCCAGTTTCGGCCAAAAAATCTTGTTTCGGCTAGAGTTTCGGTTTCGGCCAAAAATCAGCCGAAAGTTCGGCCACGCCGAAACTCAGTGTTCGTGAATTGTCGCGCGTTTTCTGGCTAACTTCGGCTGAGTTCGGGACTCATGTGTGGTTGCCAGCTGAGTTCGCCGGTCGGCGTGCGGCGTGGCAGTGTTTTGTTTGTGATTTTGTTGATTTTTGACAAAATTTACCGAATTTAGTTCAGTTTATTGTAATTTTTGTTTGATACTGATAATTAGGTAAATAATTCTTTAAATACCAAGTATCAAATACAGGATCTCAATGTCAATAAATAATAAATTAATCTTTACGACATTGAACACAAATGCTCAATTAAGAAGTCTGTACTTTACGTTTATGTGTTGATTTTTGACAAAAAGTCTAACATATTTTTTTATGTTATATTGTTAATATAGTATACCATAAATGAATAACTATTTTCGTTACATATTTCCATTATTGTCTTTCATTTCATTTAGGCCCTGCGCAGACGACAGACTATCCGTGACGCACTTTTTAGTCTGTGAAAATAGAACCTATGCAATTATATGCAGTAACGCACACGACGCGCAAAAAGTCCGGCGCACAAAAAAGCCGTGTAATTCGGGCAGACCGCACCGCGCCGCGGCGCGCCGCTCCGCACAAAAAGTGTGTGAAAAAAATTGAACGTTTGCTTCAACGCGCGCTAACGCAGACGGCGCACACTTTAGTCGGCAATCTGCATTTGCTAGGGGTGGACGTAACGCACGCGATCTATTATCATGGCGCCAGCGGTCGATGTAACTATGTTAATTCAAGAAATACAAAACAGACCAGCAATTTATGATACTTCTAAGGCAGAATATCATGATAGATCAAATGTAGTAACAGACATTTTATAAAATTTGAAAAAAAATGCCTGATGTTGTTTCAGAATTGAATGTTTAGTATGGAACTGTCCCTTCAGTAATCTTTCCGAAAGTATAGGATGTACCCAAAATTCTCTATTTCTTCTTCTTTTTCTGTACTTCATGTACAAAATAATACTTCGCGATCTCTGCACGATTTCCATAGCGTCTACGTCCCTACAGCTCTGCCGACAAAATGATCGAAGATGTGCGTCGTGTGCGTTGAGTCTGTGAAAAATCCGCGACCGACTTTTTGCGCGCCATGCAGACTTTTTGTGCGCCGCAGACTCGATCGTACAAAAAGTGTGCCGTCTGCGCAGGGCCTTAACACGAGAAAACTGTCTGTATACAGGTTGAAATTGTAAACACTCGACAAACCGAAATTGGAGATTGTTCTCATCACTATAAACAACTTTTACTATGAGAACAAACATGAAACCGCGAAAAAAAAATCTGCTGTTCCCTACATTTTGACAAGTTATGCGAACATAAATGTAGGGAACAGCTATTTTTTTTTCGCGATTTCAGGTTTGGTCTCAGGATATAAAAGTTGTTCATAGTGATGAGTACAATCTCCCATTTCGATTTGTCGAGTGTTTACAATTTCACCCTGTATGTGTAAAAAAGACACTAGATTTCACTATACAAGGTGAGGCAAAAGTAATCACCCGATGTTATTTTGCTGTAATTTTTTTTTGGGAGTGAAAATGTTTGGTTCATCTTGTGGATTATGTTTATTTAATTAATTATATTTTTTTTCCATCAAATCGAGAAAGTGATATCGGTCAAGTGGCCGCCGTCAGAATTGATGACCGGCTCGACCGTATACGGGCTCCTTTTATGGCATTTTCCATTTTTTTTTTCGAGAACTTCGCTGGCCCTGCCCTACCGTTACTGTGGACGGCGAGCGCTACAGAGCCATGGTCAAGGACTTTTTCCTTCCTCAGTTGGATGAATTGAACTGGAGGACATGGGGGTCAGTCACCTCGAGGGAAGCCAGTCCCCGCCAAGCTGGTCTAAATTGGTGGTCTTAGATGTACTCCCGTTAGGGTAGTAAAGTCAACTGGAGGACATGTTGTTCCAACAGGACGGAGCAACGGCGCACACTGCACGAGCCACAACCGATATTCCGAAGAAAGCATTTCCACGGCGTCTAATCTCTCGCTTTGGCGATTTGTACTGGCCGGTCAGATCACCCGATTTGACCGCTCCAGACTTTTTTTTGTGAGGTTACTTGAATTCCCGGGTCTATGTAAACAATACTCTTAAAGTCCTTAAAGAGAATATCCGAGGGGAATGCGAGAACCTATCACCGGAAGTTCTGACACAAGTGATGGAAACTGCCATAAAACGAACCCGTATGGTATCAATTCAGATGGCGGCCACTTGACCGATATCATTTTCTCGACTTGATGGAAAAAAATCTAATACATTAAATAAACAAAATCCACAAGTAGAATAAACATTTTCATTCCTAAATAAAATTACAGCAAACCAACATTGGGTGATTACTTTTGCCCCACCTTGTATAGTGAAATCTAGTATCTTTTTACACATACAGGGTGAAATAGACAATAGAATATAATTTTTTACATGTCTAAATAAGGTTCGGTTTCGGTTTCGGTTTCGGCCGAAACTGAGACTGGCGCCGAAGATTCGGTTTCGGTTTCTGTTTCGGCTAAAAATCCTGTTTCGGTCGGACACTAAAAACTATACTGCAACTGAACATCTATAGTTAAGTGATATAGCATAGGCTAGTGATGGTTAAAAGAAATGCACGAACGAACCCCGCGTTCTCGAGTCATTAGAGGAACACTGCGGTTTTAATCGTAGTAATATGATCCAATAAACGCTAATGATATTGTAAACAACCTCAATTACTATCAATAACTGAATCTACAACGTAATAACATTATCTATCGGCAAATATCATTCCCGCAGCTAATAAAGTCATAAGCGCACTTCACATAACATTAACATCACGCCTGTATTCCCCGAAGGGTTGGCAGAGGTGTATAGTACACCCACATTCCGCCGTTATGTTTAAGTCCCAAGTAATTGGAGGCGAGCCTATTGCCATCAACCGGGCACAAATCCAGAATCCGGGCGGCTACTGAGAAATTTCACACGGAAAAACCTAATAACACTTTGCCCGACCTAGTGACCGAACCTCATGCTCAGCAGTCGCGCCAGTCGAAGCCCACTTTCTTCTTTAAAATATATTTTTGGATTTAAAAAGTAAGCTAAGTAAGTAACTATTTATTGCTATTTTGTTAATGCACGTATAGAATTTAAAAATGAATTAAACTAAGACCTACCGTTCCTATACTCGTTCCATTAGAATAATTACTTAAGAACCTAGTGTTTCTCATTTTAAGTGAATTGTATTCTATATTGAGAAATAAATGTCTTAAACCATAGATGTAAACTCACAATGTCCAGCTTCTCAAAAACATCAACTTTACCTTTACACCCTTCAGCGTATACCAGTCCAAGGAGGCTGTGGAGCCTATATCAACAAGACAACACTACATCAACATTGATAACGTGCAAGATATCCATCTATCCAAGTTGCCAGTTCTAATTTCTTACGCCAGCTAGTAAGAGCCTTTGCACAAACGGTGACGCTGTGACAATAACCATCGCTGCTATAGGAGGATTAGTGAGATCATCGAATAGATCCGAAAAACTTACATTATTTAACATGATCCTCTCAATAAAGGCTTCAAAAAGTCATAGGGGAGATCGCCATAAACATCATAATTATAGCCGACAATACTAGATTGGTGATGTCATGTAGGTATTTGTTAGTAGAAAGAAAGACACTGCTGCCCCACTTCTTGATATAAGGTGTTAAAAAATCAACTCTAAGAATTTTGTGGGCTTACTCAGTATCGGAAATTGAATAACTTTTGTTCTACAACTTTTCGAAATTCGCCATTTTTTTATGCCTGTCCATACAAATCAATTAAAATATTTTTTTGTTAAGTATGGAAATTAAAAAAAAATCGCGTATTTCGAAAAGTTGTAGAACAAAACTTGTTCAATTTCCGATACCGAGTAACCCCATAAAATTCTTAGAGTTGATTTTTTAACACCTTGTTTAATCCTTTAGTTGCCTTACACAAAACGTTTTGCATAGCCTTTTCCCAACTATGTTTGGGTCAACTTCCAGTTTAACCAGATGCGACTGAATACTAGTATTTTACGCGGAGCGACTGCCATCAGATCTCCTCAACCCAATTACCGGGCAGGTCCGATATCCAAAGGTTAGATCGGTTGTCAGACTTTCGGGCTTCTGGCTATCCGTAACGACTGTCATAGGTATTCGTATGACCGGGACCGATGGCTTAACGTGCTCTCCGAGTCACGGAGGGGTTTCGATATGTAACAGACGGTCACCCATCCACGTACTGACCGCGGCAAGCGCAGCTTAACGATGCAAATCATAATATGATCTGCGTGGTTGTTAGCCACAACCTTACGAAACCTTATACAAAACCTGACGGTGAAAATGGGTTGGTCCTATTCTTTACCGGACACCAGACGGCAAACTATACAAGTTTCGTTTTAGTATACACTAAACCTAAAACTAGTTTGTTCAGAATCACTAGGAGAATCGACTGACACATTTTTTACACAACTTTTTTTTTTCATATATTTCAATTTTGTTACAGTAGTTTTCTACCCGTAACATTTGACGGGAATAGACACCTTGAGGCTTGAGATGGTCCGCTCGGTCAGTTCCGTGTATTAGACAATTCCTGTATAGCACATCTCAGGCATTTCACACTTTACTAGGGAACTTAACACGACAAATTAAGGTGTAACTTGTAGATTTATAAAAAAAACACACACATTCAGGCAGTTCTGATGAAAATCTTGTTGTGGTGTCTCGGTTTTTGTATATACTAAAAATAAAGTTGTATACATAATGGCAAATATATTTTATAGCTCACTTATTCAAATTCAATTCGGAAGCACTAGCACAAGCTACTTACGTCGTTGTTAAACTGAGCGATGTACTAGTAACATCGAGGCGCGGCGCGGGCTGGGCGTGCGCCAAACTGAGATAAACGACATCCTACGTACATGGAGCTTTGAAATAAATACATCATGATGGTCTAGACATGTTTTGTTTATTTGGATGTTTGGATGACGTGTTTTGGAAGCAACTTTTTTTTGTTTTTCAACTTGTGTTGTGGACCCTCTCTTACGACTCAAATCGCGTCGAGTGTTCCAATTAAATCATTAAATTAGAAAGGTCGTGGGGTGCATGAAAAAAGCCTTCACGAGTGACGATACTTAGTACGTCAATCTTTTCACCACAACGTGAGCCATTCTCATATAGCTTGTGCTGACACACGAGAGAAGAAGAAGAAAGTCGTTCTTTATTTTCACCTGACATGAGTGAAATTGGTTTAAGACTACTTTTAGATACGTACTTACTTGACAGAAACGCTTTGGTCGACCAGAAGTTCGGTTTTTATTACTTCCTTCTAGTACTTTCATCATTCATGAAGTCTACTGTCATCTGCGGAATTAAGCGGTCCAGTGCCTGTAGACAAATGGCAATCGATGATCGCTAGAGAATAGAAAGATGTACTGGACTGACATAAGCTTTCGACCGGTCAAGCGATCTGTTATGTCATTTCCATACATTTAATTGGCGTTTCTATTTTCTAGCGATCATCGTTTGCCATTTGTCTACAGGCACTGGTCCTCTTCTTGAAACTTATAACAGAATAAATGTATTAATTTCAAAACCTGTACCTTAATAGAATTTAACTGTAACACTCACACAACTTGATTGATAACAGATCCTCCTCTAGACAGAAAACTCGAGAAAATTCAGTTGAAAAGCAAATCCCAGTAACAACAAGCCCAATTACTTTCGTGAGACACATTCGTATTTATGATTAGTTACGGTTTACTCACGTGCATTTTCCGGGATTGCCTGACTAGTTTCGGACCCAAACGGAGCCCTTAATCATGAGCTGAACACGCGGCGAGGTCGGAGGGCGAGTTGAGTTCGACTCGCGACCTCGCCGCGTGTAATCATAAATAAGCCCAATTACCTACATGTAGCTATACGTTACTGTTCTACATAGCTTCTTCCCACCTATGTTGGGGTTGGCTTCCAGTAACTATTGTACACGGAGCGACCGCCATCAGACCTCGTGAACCCAATTACCAGGCAATACCGATACCAGTTGAGAACTTGAGACTATCTGACTTCTAACTATACAACGTGTTACAAAAATACCCCTAAAGCCGAAAGAGGATGAAAAGGTCCCTTGTAAAGAATCTATTGGCAATATTTTAAAATAAAAGACCCAAAAAAAAAATAGGGACAAATCATAAAATAAAATCGTCACTGAAACGCAACTCTAAAAACATAAAAGTAAAGAGTAGACTACCCAGAAAGTTATTTACATTCTCCTCTATCTCTATCTCTCTCTAATTTCCTCTCAGAGGAAAATGACAACAACCATAAAAGACTACTTGATTAACTTTTTTTTTGTTAAGGGGAATTATGTAACACGTTGTATGTGACAACAGTCTTTTGACTGTCGTTACGGATAATAAGATTAATTGTTTAACTTGCAGTGATAAGCAGTCATCCACCCACGATCACGATCGCGACAAGCGCAGGTTCACATCGCAGATAAATCTATCGACGCGTTTATTTTTTATCCACGAGTCCAACATGATTGCTTTATTAAACCTCTTATATCCGTGCCCCCCACTGCCGCATCGCCCCCTCCCCACATCTGAACCCATAAGCGATCCGAGCGATCCCGTAATCGGATCCGTGCAGCTTCGATATTATTTGGCTAAGATAAACTAGAGAGATATGCCTTTAATCCTATTATAATAATGACTCTCGCCCCGTTTGTTGTCTCCTCTTTGATTAGCGACGGATTTGAGATCATATAAGAGTATAATTGTTCTGTTTTAGATGTTGTTCGTGGGAAAGTTTGATAAAGTAATTTGGAAACGTTAATGAGTTCTAGTTTCAACTATTCTCGAGGGTATTACGTGTCTGGCTATATGATTAGAGAGATAATGGTTTTTAAAACCTCGAAAAAGAACTCAAGCCGTCGGGCCGAGTTCCTATGGCAATTGTTAAGGTCATTCATACACCAGATAGTCTGTAATTGGTTCTTAGAATATCGGGTCTTTCTTTCTTCTTAAAGAAAGAAGGAAATAAGATACCGATGTACATATCTCCCAGGATCCCAGGAGTTATAGAAATCAGTCGTACAATGCACAGTATCGATAAGATCTTCGGATATCTAACCACATAACTTATTTTTTTTATTCAAATTGAAACCTCGAAATAATTGGGAAAATAAATAAATAATAATAATAAATAGTATTTATCGGTGAAAACTTGTAAATGGCCTTCAATTTTGTATTTCTTAAGTATATTGCATGTATGCTAGCTGTAAGTTTTCCGAATAAAATAAAATAAAATAAAAAGCTAAGCTGATGATGTCCAAATGCAAGTTATTATCAAATTCTAAATACGCTCAGGGGCTTACCATGACCTCTTATGAATACGTTCAAATGCCAACCAGTCAACTTCTGTTCAAAAGCAGGCCTGCTTCTGAATCGCTAAAAATCGTACCATGACAGTACGGTGAACGACTATTGAACCAAGTTGAACGGTAATGCTTGTTCATGGTACGAAAAGTCTATACAAAAAAAAAGGTGAACGGATTTCGTAAACGTCAACGTAGCAGGCCTGCCGCAGGCTTGCTCTAACGATGTCATAGTACAAAAAAGCAGGGCAGTTCAACTTCCAGGTAACTTCTGTCCTGCTTTAAGAGGTCATAGTGAGCCCCCTGGAATTCGTAAATTCTGAGGATCCGGGATCGAACTCAGACCGTCCTACATGGAAGGCAAACGATCCACTGCGAGGCTATCACGCTATCTAGACTTATTTACTAGTTACTATAGTTTTTGCACTGAACGTGGCAGAATAGCAATCTGTCACTATTCCTACTCACCCCATTAATTTAAGCAGCGTATCGATACACATTACGATGTACATAAATTCGTATCCGATAACCATTCTCTCTCTTTTGTTGGATAATAGAGTTAGTTCCGTGACGAGATCAGTTGGATTAGTTATAGTTAGGGTGTTTTAATGTCACCCTTTGTGCGTTTGATGTCTGGGTGAATTTTCTGTAATGGCATTAATATATTTCTTGTTTTAATTTGTTATAATGTGTAATGTGTTGTAAACGCATCTATACATACAGGGTGTAAACAAAATCCTTCAAATGTGTAATTCCTTCAAAACCGCGTGATCTACTGGTGACATAGATTAACTCTAAATGGTTATTTCTGAAACCCAACAGAAAAAAAAAAACAAAGTCAAACTTGGTTTTCTATTTCTGAGTCATTTTAAAGCCCCGAGTTATCTGACTGCAAAGAGCGATATCGCGTTAGTCGTACCCGCCAGCCGTGTCGCCGTGTTTTCATTAACTTATGCGAGGCATCGAAACGTTAATTCATGTAAAAAAAAATTGAAAAAAAAACATTTTTTTTTTACTGATTCCTTATTATGTGGTTTAGATATTTATGATCAATTAGCGCTATACAGCATGAAAAATATGTTTTTTATTTTACCAGTAGTAGATCATGTATTGTGGTTTTAAGGAATTACACGAATTCGTTTACAACCTGTATAATAAAATCGTAACGAAGCAAAAACTGTAGGTATATTAAATATTTTTGAAATAAAATAATTGATACGAGTGTTAGGAATGATACTGATGCCGAAACTGAAGTTTTTAGAATTTGTGTCAGTTGGTATGTTTGAGCTTAACGCCAATGTAGTATTGAAAGTGAAAAGATTTAGTTGAATTTGGCAAAAATGTCCGTCATAGAGCGGGTCAGGTTTATAGGGTACAAATTATCACGCTATTGAGTGTGAGTGATGAGCAGTAACATTATTCGAAATAAATGTGATTAGATTTTTAAAAATGGAGTACAAATACGTTGTTTATTTGTTTCGATACAATGTTGTTTTCCGACTTCCACGTGGACGAAGTCACGGACACAGCTAGTCTAAAATCAAAATGTTTTTAGTTATTGTTTGGCTCGTAAAAATGCCCAATTCTGCATTTTGCTTGATATAAACTTAACCAAAGTTGTACCTAAACTGTGAATCATCTGTTTTAAACGAATTATTCTTAAAAGCCCATTTCGTTGTCTCCACAAAGAGGTAAATGAAACCCTCTTTCTATATTTACCCATTTTTCAAAACCATTTTTTTTAATGTCTCTGCCCCTCACTAGGATTTCTACTGTATCGTGGGTGCATTTACAGACACAAATCTTACATAAACACACGCCCAGACCCCAAACAACTATCTGCAGGCTATACAAATTTTTGTTTCGTGTGGGAATCGAACCCACGACCCGCAGTGCAGAAGCCAATCGCTCAGCCACTGCACCAAACGTGTCAAAATATGTATTCTATTACGCATCTTCCTAACTGGGAGGCATTCGCACTTTGCAATGCGATCATCGAATACTATGATCGTACGAACGTGCGAACAAACATACAAATCATTGATCAGCTTACAAAGAAGAAACTAGTGATGTCAATAGAACTTACTAACACACTACAACCAATTTGCTGGCCACGTGATCCATACACTGAACTTCAAAGCGCCAAATGCTAGTTAATCCCAATCCAGGCGCAAGTAATTGTATGGTAATACAAGTAATGCGTACCGATCTATTACACTGGCGGACATAATCCTGTGTACACCGGTAAACGACCGATTGTCGGCTGACAGACCGGTGACAGCTCGTTAACACGTAATTGTGAGACAATAATCGACAGAACTAATATGTGGAATTAGCTCGAGTGTCCACCTGATTGGTGCACTGCAGTACAGAGATTACATATGCTGCTGCTGATTGAGCAATTATAACATTAAGTGATGTGTTCAGGTTAATAACTGAGAAATATTTTGATTGTTTGTGGTTAGCGAGTTGTTTATGTCAGTTAACTAAATTAAGTATTTCTCTGCATACTCAATTATTATTCAAATTTTAGGTCGCAATTTATGAGTAAATAAAATGCTACAAAATACCTTTCCACTTTATAGATACTACTACAAAAATAAAACAGAAATTTCCTACATAAATAAAATGTTCTATAAATGGAAACGATATTAAAAATACAAACCTTACTTTTACTTGCATGATAAAACAAATCCTTCAATCCGATTACTTAAAAAAAAAAAAAAACATAAAAGAATAATTCATTTCTAATGAAATATCGCGCGTAATTCACCTGGAACGCGACGAGCCGTAAAAAAGTAGCACAACACGAAAATTAATGAAATAAAAGCTACAGAGAAAAATGTAAATTTGCTTTAACGAAGCGACATTTATTTTTATTTGGTGGGTACCCGTTTTGTTTGACCGCAAGTGTACGTTTGACAACATTATTGCTGTAACCAGACAAAGTAAAATGAGCTTTAAGTTTGATGTTACAAAGATGATAATAATGTACATGTAAATAACTTAGAATCTTCCATTTAAATGCGACAGGGTCGTCTTCAGGTTGTTTTTAAGTTTATTTGTGCAGTCTCTGTCTGGGTACTTGTAAATTGATAGCATTGGTCCTGCAAGGAGTCCGCGAGCCAAATACTTGGAAACAAAGTTAAGTTCTTTAAGGTTTGTTACGTTTGTTGTTTAGTCAATGTAGCGGTAAATTTGAGATAGCTGATGGTTGTGGCTGTGAAGTTGAAAATGTTTGGGTACATTCCATTGGAATACTAAGGCTGGTTTTCACCAACATTAATAATCGTTTACTTAAAGTTCTATTGCATTTTTGGAGTAAACGATTGTTTAACCAGAACATTATTTTAAGTGAACACCAGCTTTAGAAAGTATACAGTTTAATGGATGTTAAAAGATAATCGTCGCATAGTAAGTTTAATGCATTGAGGGGGTATTTCACCAACATTCTAAACAATGTAGTTCGTAACTATTCACCAGATAAGCTAAACGCGACAGAAAAAAAGAAAAAAAACTAGATTAAATGTTTTCAATAATCTTGTCATTATCACTATTGAAATGTAGTGAAATGCAAATGTTATCTATTGAAAAGTTTAGAGACCGAATTAGCTTAATGAACAGTTAATGATAGGTTAATGAAATACCCCTTTAATCGCTAGCGGCCCGACCGACGATCCGGTTCGTCAGTGCCATTGTTTATCTATTGTGTCTATAATTACAGTACTCGATAAGTTAAGATTGAGAATCATTTATTAATAATATTACTAAAGCAGCAATAGACTAACAGTTGAACGCTTGCCTACCATGAAGAAGGGTCTGATCGTGGTCCGCAGCTCAGACTTTTCAAATTCATGTGTGGATTAAAAGGAGATGTTTGATTTTGGGCCACCACTATGTACAGTATATAGAAAAATAGGAAAAAAATAGGGGATTACCATAAAAATACAAATAAATTAATTTGAAGAAGAGTACAATTGTACGGGAATTATTATTTGGGGACGTTTTTTAATATGTTAACCCTTTTTTCTGGTAGCCATGACAGTTGTGTTTGACATTAACATGAGTTTGACAACTTTGACAGTCCTAGGTTTCGTGATGTGTGTGTGACACAATCGAGTACAACACTTATATTTCTATTTCATTATAATTATAACGAAATCCAAGTATTTTCGTCTATAAACAACGTACTTATGTTATATTATGTACACAAGAAATAAACACTATGGAGTCATTGACATGTCAACAGTTGTCAAAATGACATTTCACATAATTTCGATCCGCCATATTTTCATGTGTTGTGTTGCTCTCCTTGACCAAGATAACTTGAATGTACAATTAAACGAAGTAAAATTATAGAAAATTAACATTAAAAAACGGTTACTTTATTGTAAAGCTATATTTACTTATAGTGTACATGGTGCTGGCCCAGGCTCCATACATTACTGAAACATCTCCTTTGATTATCTCTTGTATTAACGGTGAAGGAAAACATCGTCAAGAAACCTGCACACCTGAGAGAGCTCCAAAAAGTTCACGATGGTGTGTAGTTTGAAAAACTGCACCAGGCCAGCGTGGTGGAGGCGCCATAATATGTAGTGGTATATGAATATGGCCTTATATAGGCATATGTGTTATACGGCCCTTTAAAGGACAAATATTACTTGGCGTCACTGGCGATCGTGTTGGCTAAATTAATGTTGGTGGTCGCGTTTGTGTGCTGTACGTTTAAGGTCGATGCGTTTTTAGCATATGGGTGGTCATTCTTACAATAGTTACGATAAAATGGACGTTAAAGTCAGACCAGTGAGGTTACAAGCGCTGTACAAATTTCGTTTCTGTCCTACAAAGTATTAAACCTTCTCATTTTGAGAAGAGGCTCATACCCATAGTGGGACAGGAATGTGCTGATTACGGATTATTATTTAATAATAATAATCTTTATTCATGAAAATGAGACAACCATACAGAGTAACTTAATAATAAACTCAGGATAGACAAAATCGTAAAAAAATATTTTGACACTAAAATTTAGGCAGGTCAACAGTTGGAGAGTGTGAAATGATAGATTGTACAAATGGTTTGGTTGTCTTTGGACTGATTCACCCTATCCCCTCGTACTAGTATAAAACTGTATCAAGAACGGATAGTCTAAATTTATTTATTAATAAAGGTTTTCATGACGGCGATTCCTTCAATTTAGGTTAGCTTTTTAGTTGACAATTTCAGAGTTGGCTTCAGAATAACACTGTAGTAAGTACAAACTAAGTTAAAACTTTATAATCCATCGCCTCCGGGTTATACTGACCTAATTTCAAAATTTTCTACAGTTATAATATCAGTAACTTTACAATATTTTTTGTAGAATTAACTTAAAAACTTTTGTAACAAGAGCCTCTGTTTATTTACAAAAATTGTCAACTTGACACTGAGAAGTTACAGTAATGGCTCGTAAATATTCATGAGGAGAGTTCAACGGGAGAGTCAAGTTACTGGCGCAAGTGCTACTTATTTGCTGCGTAACCTAACTGGGAGTAGAGTCGATTTTTAAATGCGACCTTGATACCTACTTGAAGTTTACTTAAGGGTAAGCAGATGCATTAGTGCCGGTTTAACCCTAGATCACTAAACATTAGTCTCACAGGCGACATGGCCCCGACGCATTCGCTGTTTAGGTAAGTTCCCGACATTTCCCCGTCCCACCGCGCTCAGTACCTTCCTAATTCAGTGTTTTAGTGCCCCGTGCACATGCATTGCGTCTGCGCGTATTTTACTTTCGGAGTTTTGGCGAATTGTTAGTCTCACGGACTAATGTTTAGTGATTACGCTTATAAAATGAGTCAAGGTAAGCTTTGAACAATTTTGGTTTATTTATTGACTTCCTGCAAATTGAAGATATCGTGGCTAGTACTTCTCAAACACAGCCGAACAAAAGAAAAATTTGCGCATTTTGTCCATAACAGAAGCACAGGATGACCAAAGTATCATGCCACTGCTGCAGGCAGGCCATTTGTGGCGAACATACAATTCCTATCTGCTCAGACTGCCAAGATTAACATTTTTAAAGTGTCTAATAGTTTTTAAGAAGTCTTAATACATGTCCTCTTATGTTGACTCCTTTTTTTAAATTAATAAATGTAATTTTAAGAAAAATATTGACGTTTCATTTTGTTAGTCAAAATGACTACTGTTTAGTGACTGTGTAACTCGAAAGTATGTTAAGTGAGCTAGGGTTAAGTAATAATACAACTTGTCATTCTCATAATTCTTTTAAATGCTGCATTTTAATTTCAAATGTAAGCATTTTTCTAGTTACCGATAACCTATGCAACCTATTCCGTGTAACTGGGAAAGACATATTATACAAGCTTAGTTTTAGTATACACTAAACCTAAGACTAGTTTCTTCAGAATCACTAGGAGAATCGATTGACATATTTTTTACACCACATTTTTTTTGTCATTATTTTTCATAAATTTCGATTTTGTTTCAGTAGGTTTCTACCCATAACAGTTGACGGGAATAGACACCTTGAGGCTTGAGACGGTCCGCTCGGTCAGTTTCAGCTCGGTGATCAAAGCTCGGTCTTTCAATCATCAATGAAAAGTCTGCTGGAGGACGGAGTGACTAAACTGATGCTAGTGAAATAATTGGAGAACCCCTGCATAGCACATCTCAGGCATTTCACACTTTACTAGGGAACTTAACGCGACACAAAATAAGGTGTAACTTGGAGATTTATTAAAAAAAAAAACATATTCAGGCAGTTTTGATGAAAATCTTGTTGGGGTGTTTCGGTTTTTGTATATACTAAAAATAACGTTGTATACCTAAGATGCCCTAATTCAGGGGTCAGGTCTACACTGATGTAGTTTATTTTGAAATTGCAACAATCGTTTATTATTTATTAACCTGATAGCTTGATATAAATAGCTGAGATAGACTGCATTCGGAGTACAAAAATAAATAAATAAAATATAAAAGCCTTTACTTCATGCTTAATTTCTAATAGTAGGTACAGTCAACAAAAGAATTAGTATACAAACATCGGATATCAATGCACTACACAGGTAACTGTCATTGTAATTGGGTGTGTCATAACTTTTTATATTTACGTAAGGCACGGTCAGACAAGCGATGGCAAAGACTTGGCCACTTAACACACGCATAACTCTGTCAAAATAAAAATGTTATTAGTTGCTTGTATACTGTTAGGTTGACTGTACAAACACTTTTAGATTACATAGTAAAAGTAGATTGAAGTTGACAAATTATTATCCTTTTTTAATTCAATATATTTAGTTACTTTCGGATTTAGAATATACGGACCAGGCATTGTAAGCTTTTTCTACTTTGTCAATAATTTACCGGCATTACGAACAATTAATCCTTTGGTACCACTTAATTTACTACACCTGCATGTTACAATAAATAAGAACATAATTAGGAACTAATTTAAATTTATAATAAATTTTCTTTTACATAAATATAAAAGCGATTTAAAACTGTATACATAATTATTTCTCCCCTTATAAAAAGAAACTCCCCATCCGAAAACAGAGAAGCCCAAATTAAAAAAGAAATATTGTATGGAAAAAGTTTGTTCTTCCCATAAAGTGGGGGAAACAATTCTCTAAGCCCGCGCCATCTGTCGATGGTATGTGAAAGTAAAATTACATTTGCAACATACTTCTTCCACATTTAAATTTAATTTGGAAGTATTTTTATTAACTTATCTTAATACTTCTTTAGGGATTTTTTCTCTTGGGGTGCATTTTATAACATACTACTTGTGCCCTCGCGGCTACCCTCGCGTAAGAAGTTTTTTTTATTATGTCTTGCCTTCACGGACTTGCGTACAACATCTCATCGAAGTTTCATCATCATCATGATCGCAATCGAATGAATGTTACCTATAGGAACGGATAAGGGACAAACAAAGAAACACATATTTTTAAATATTAGGCTTAAATCACATAAGTTATTGACCCAGCTTAATTTGATGTGTTAATGGTACAATAAGCTGTTGTTTTGAAGGCAAAAACACAATTAAACTAAATCTATCGCGCCGCGTTTGCTGTGAGAGGGTACAGTCTGAATATAAAATATAAGTTTTATGAATAAAAACTTGAAATTATTTTTATGAATACGTTACGCAATGTTATTTTAGTAAATTCTAGTCAACTATGATCTACTATAACATACCTATAGTTCTTTTGATATAATTTATTTCGAAATTCCGAAAAAAACGTTGTAAAAGATGTTGACTGCATACTCAAGACTTCAATTTGAATAGTTATAAAGTTACTCCATACATACATAACATCACGGCTGTATTCCCGAAGGGTTGGGCAAGCCTATTGCCATCAACCGGGCACAAATCCATACTTCGGGCTGCTACTAAGAAATCCCACACAGAAATACCCAATAACACTTTGCCCGACCTGGAAATCGAACTCAGGACCTCACGCTCAGCAATCGCACTTGCGACCACTAGAAAAATAACTATTATTCACAAAATCGAACACATGCCTGCACCCTTAAAGATTGCAATTCTATTACTTTTACCCTATTATTAATATTCCTTCTATGAATAACAGTAATGTGTAAAACGTATTACTAATAATCCTGTCAGCCCCTCCGACTAAGTTAGATGTGACGTATGTATTAGGGGAGGGGGAACACAATAGTTTGACTCAAACACGCGACCTTTAGATCGGCTGTTAACGATCTAGCTGATGGGCTATTATCGTTAATGTTATACTGATATGTATTAATAAGTGATAAAATTAGTTTGTAACTATTATTTTCATAGCATTTTATTTTTAGCGGTAGCCTAGCGGTTGAACGCTAGTATTCCATGCAGGAGGGTCTGGGATCGAACCAAGCCCGCATCTCTGTCTTTTCAAATTCATGTGCGGAACTTGCAATCATCGAATTTGTTTGCCGGTTGCGTACCGCCCGTCGTCCCAAGACGACACTTAATTGTCTCATCTATGATGTCTATAATTACCGTGCTTGAGGTTTTACTTGCGTTAACGGTGAAGGAATACACCATGAGGAAACCTAAACACCTAAGAGGGCTCCAAAAAGTTCTCCGTGGTGTGTATAGTCCGCCAATCCTCACCAAGCCAGCGTGGTGGACTAAGGCTTGAACCCTTTTCATTCTTGGAAGAAACTATTGCCCAGCAGTGGGACATTAATGGGCTGATTATGTTAATTAATATGCAATTTTCACAACTCTATTTCGGAATAAAAATTATTCGGTTTGTTTTTTTTTACAAAGAACCACGATTTTTACCATAGCGTAAGAAGCGTCTTGTGAGATGTAGGTGTATAGGACCTTCATTATTCAACAATTGAAGTACACGGATACGATATGTATATTTTGGATACGAGC
The DNA here is from genome assembly GCA_905220435.1 of Amphipyra tragopoginis. Taxonomy (NCBI): domain Eukaryota; kingdom Metazoa; phylum Arthropoda; class Insecta; order Lepidoptera; family Noctuidae; genus Amphipyra; species Amphipyra tragopoginis. The sequence continues at coordinate 26,040,429 of HG992009.1, read as the reverse complement.
CCTTCCTGAAAAGTAGGTATTGCCTGTAATTACGACGCCGAGCAAGCAACTATTGCCTGACAATCCGTCTAATACTGATGTTGCAAAAAAAGAAAGAAAATCAATTTATTCAGCACGCAAATCGACACACTACAATAATGTAACGCCAAAAGGTGTAACAGTTACCTAAATAAAAGTACTTAACAAGCGCCGTGTTTATTATACCTTAAAATATTAGTAGACAAGCATTTTATATTTATACTTGTAAATATGTATTGTGCGCGCAAAATCCTATCAAAACTCTAGTTCAATTATTATACCTAATAGTGATTTTACAAAAATCTTTCTTAACAAGGTTACTAGGTTCCATTAATAGGATACATTAAAATATTAATAAATTAGATAACAAGATAGTACGTCCACTCTCTCCGCTACTGTATTAGTAAGGTATCTTGTTATCTCATTAAAACAATATTAGGTATTATAAAAATAGTGAATCGGGTCTTCTCGCGTAACAAACTTTAAGAGGCACAAAATACCTTTTGTTTTGTGCCTCTTAAAGTTTGTTACGCGAGAAGACCCGATTCACTATTTTTATAATGTGTACAAATCGCGAAAGTTTAAAAACAAATATTAGGTATTTTTTAATTTAAATAATGGTCTATATTAATCATACTTAGTAACCTTATTACATCCAGTAATGGATTTGTGAAAAAGGACATTGATAATGGCCGGTCTTATGATCTATGATTATGGTTGTGTATGGCTTTATAAATCGCTATTTTCACTTCTATTAAGCTACGTAACGGGTCATTGAATTTATGAACATTATAATAAATAATAAACGTTAGTCAGTTATAGATCAATTTCAGTATATTATTTGCGTCCACAAGGTTGTATTTCAGAGCAAGTTGCTGGTGGATAATCCTAGCCACGAGGTTGTGTCTGTGCAAATACTCACCGTTAGCAAGACAAGAACAACCAGAGATAATATCTCGGATAGATTCACCGGGACAGCGGCATGCTTGATAGATATCAACCATACCCTCCTTCACAGTTTATTTGTTTACAATGAATAAAATAAATAATGAACATTAATCAGTTATAGATCAATTTGAGTATATTATTTGTGTGTGTACAATAAAGAGCATTATTCATAACTATTATCCAAGTAAGAGCTACGTACATACACATTACATTATGTTTACGCACGTGGGTAGTTAAATACGTTTTCAAATGTATGTTAAATATGTTGATACATCTTTTTGGCCGAGTTGTCTCAAGAACAACTGCGTATTTTTAAGGTCCTTCGTGCCTCAAGGCGGACAGGGCTTTCTGAAATCAAATTTTAATGTGCCTAAAAATGCTGAAATCGAAAACGGTGTCGGCAAATAGCCTAACTCGCCAAGACACTGATAGTAAGTGCGCGTTGACACGACACGCGCCCGCTAAGCGCACGCCACACGCGTCAGCACCCGCATCTTACTCGCTTTGAAATTTGTTGTATACAGGGTGTAAAAAGACCCATCACATAGCCGAAATCTATGCGCTCTGTACATCAAACTAAATAACATTGACCAAAAATAATTGCTGGGAAACGACTTTTATTTTTTGGCATGAAAAAAAAACGCTTTTTTTGTAGCGCGCAAATTATGGTAGTGGCGATGCCGCGCGTTTGCATGCGTGCAGCGGCCACACAGCCGAGCCAAGGCGGTCGTGTGCTTTTGATATTCATTGCGTTTTTGTAACTTTAAATGCGTAATTTGTTAGGAAAAATTGAAATTTTTGATAATGTTTGTATGGAAAAAAGTTTAGTATTATGACTTGGAATTCGTTTTTGGAAAAAACTAAAAAAAAAATGTACCTACACTTTGACCTTCAATATCTCCAAAACCAATGATTTCCCAGGTATGGTCTAGACGAAAAAAATTATCCCAATGATGGGTAGAATACGTGGTTTTCGTTATCGTTAAGGGTCTTTTTACACCCGATATAATTTGAGTCTTATGACAAATCAATAGATCTCAAATTGCATTTGCCATACTAGCCGGCAGGGTGGAGGCGGCGCGGGCTCTGCGCGATTACGACGCGTGTACTACGCAATAGCTATTCGGGCGCTGAGCGTACGCGTGTACTTTACATCGATAAAAAATGTACGTTAAGACAAAAGACTAACTATTAAATTCCCAAGTTTCTGAGGAGGGAGCCACTCGTACGAGAGGAGCGCGCGATTTCGCGCCGAAAAAAATCGCTCATGTGTGAACGTAGCGTAAAGCTTCCAGAGATGCCCAAGCTACTCTTATTTTGATATATGATCAACAATGTCATGAAAGTCAGAGTTTTGTTACAACATGAAAAGAAACCATAACTCGAAAACCACAAAAAATCGTGGAGAACATACATGGAGGTGATTCGGGTACCTCTAAGGGTACTCTACATATAGGGTGTTAACGAAATCGTGTAATTCCTTCAAACCGCGTGATTTACTGGTGACACAAATTACCTAAAGGGGAATGTTCGAAAAAAAAGAAAAAAAAATTAAAAAATTTTTTCGTTTTCATTTTCTGAGTCTGTTTAGAGCCTTGAGTAATCTGACTGCAAAGAACGATATCGCGTTAGTCGTTCCTGCCAGCCGTGTCACCGTACTTGCATTAATTGATGCGTAGCATCGAAATGTTCACACAAATAAAATTATTTTTTTGCAAAAAAAAATCTTAATATTATTTTACTGAATCCATATTAGGTGGTTTAGATACGATCGGTAACAAAGCCGCATGAAAAAAAAAGTTTTTTTTTTTTACTTTTAATCAAGCTAAATCCCGTGCGGGGCCTGTCTACACCAGTAGTAGAACATATGGTTTTAAGGAATTACACGAATTCGTTAACACCCTGTATAGACTTCCGCTTGACACTACTTTTTGGGACACGGTGTATAATCCAAAAAATGTTATAACAAGTATCATTGTAAATAACTCGTACAAAACTATAACTGACATTCCCAGTTTCACCAAACCCCGGCAGTGTACTAAAACTGACTCATTCACCGTCTACATACCGCTGGCCTACTTTGGCGTTAGTTCATTAATTTGCACCTGTCTGTAATTACGGGCGCTCACTGCCGACTGCGTCTGCGTAACGTATGTACTGGGAGACGGTTCACTAGTGTTCCAAGTACTGGTCGTTAGTAAATCGACGTCGATTGAGTCAAGTGTTGCTGAATCAATTACAATTTGTATCGAATTATTATTTGTAGTGTCAGTACAAATAATAATTCGATTTCATAGGTTCCTGAAATAATTAATTAAAGCCAGTGTTTTTCTAAATCAAACTATGAGTTATTATTTTTTGCGGTGGAAAAGTACGGCGTGTTTTACGGTTTTTTTTTTAAAAACGTTGCTATCAAGAGAATATCAAATATTTTTAAAAACAAACAATGGATAATATAGTTATTTTACGGTTTCTAATGATATCGTTTACGTTTTTCGATAGCAGTCTCCTTACGGTTACAATTTTCGAAATGACGGCTATGCTATATAAGCTCATCTTTCGTTGAACAGAGTATAGTTATTCATCCGATATGCCAAATTATTAAATTGGTAATAGATCATATTCATAGTCCTCATAATTATGATTTAATTGTCTTAGAACAAATTATAAGAATTAATTAATTAAATCGTTAAGATTATAAATTGTTCCGATTTGCAGGCACTATCTGATCTATTTGAAAATGATTTTCTACCTACACTTACAAGTTACTGGTTTTGCAATAATTGTATATACTATACTAAAACCATTTCCATATTTCTTGAAAGCACCAATAATGAAAAATTGTATCGTACGTAAATCTATATTAGCTATTCTATAACTATAATAATAAAATACGACTTTATTTTATTATTTATTTATTTATGTTGGACATCCTAAATAAATAATAATACAAAATCGTAACGAAGCAAAAACTGTACAAGTACATTGAATATTTTTTTTATAATTGCTACGTGTACGGAACGATATGATGACGAAATTGAAGTTTTTAGAATTTCTGTCTGTTTATCTGTTTGTATGTATGATCTTCAAGGCAATTTTACCGAATATAATTATTTAGCCGGCAAAAAGGTCCGTTATAGGTTATAGTACAAATTATCACTCTATTGAGTGTCTGTGATGAGCAGTAACCTTACTGAACAATTTGTAATTAGATTCAAAAGATGGAGTAATATACATTGTTTAGCTGTTGCTTCGAGGCAATATTGTTTTCCAACTTCTACGCGGACGAAGTCGCGGGCACAGCTAGTTTGTAATAACAACAGATGTACGTCAACTTAAACGTTACAAACAACACTTCACCAAGCCTACCTTCCTTCACATACGTTCTATGCATACGAAGGCATGGTACCTTTACGTCTTGTTACAATATTGTATAAAGGTATGATACCTTTACCTTTACATACCGTCTGGTACCGTACTTTACGTGCTAGTTAGTCAGCGGCCCTCATTACCGGCGCACATTGACCGACGTGAGGCAAGGGTTATGTCCACGTGAAGTCAAGGTGCCTTGTTTAAAGGTTTTTTGTGGTCCTTGTGTACGGAAGGGTTAAAATAATTTCAGTTTGGAGGTTGGTACGTGGGGATAAATTTTATTGTTATTTTGACCTAAAGAAAGAGTATATTCGATGAATAGAGACTGATGTTTTTATGTGAAAGAGACAGGACTACGGCTCACCTGGTGGAAAGTGGTTACCGCCGATTATTTACGCCTATATATATAACATCATGAAGATTGCTTGGAAAGTCATACGTGTCTGTAATTTCACGGGCACCTACACGCTTCAAATCGAAACACAGCAATGTTGCTTGGGGACAGACATGGTTATGGTACAAGTACTTCCCTGGACTAAAGTTATATCTACACCAGTGCACTTTCATGTTCATCTTGCGTCTCCGTATGAAGCATGCGTGAAGCGCCATCGCGCATGCAATAGCGCATGCCTTAATACTAGTTCGACAAAAGCGCATGCCACTAGCGTACGCTAATCCGTCTATTGTGTGTCGACTGACGACTGACCGAGGCGCACCGGTGTAGACGATAAGCTGCATGCGTCTTATGGCAATCAATATTGCGTGCGCTTGACGCAAGAGGAATTGAAAGTTGAAAGCGCAAAATGAACATGAAAGCGCACTGGTGTAGACATACCATAACTCTTTCATTAGGAGCTCTACTACAATTAATAAATGCTTATGACTACTATGATTACTCAATAAAGATTCATCAAATGATGTTAAACTCATTATTGATGGAAGAAGGAACAGCACAGGAAGAAATGGAATCGCGAATTCTAAGCTGAGTAGGAGACTGTATGAAAAGTTCGTCGCAAAATTTATCACAAAGTTTGTCACAAAGTTGTCATTATCCTCATTCCCAGACATCTTCAACTGTTCTTGTACTTTATTGTACACAAGAAAATTACAATAAAAAAATACAATTAAGTGACGTCATGTACAAAGGCGAGCTTTACTCAAAAATGAGTTTTCTACCAGCAAACCTTTGAGTGACAGATAGAGATGGATGGGGCTCAGGGCAAACTCCAGTAGGTACTGTTATTACAGGTCAATCTTTATTTGTCCTACTTCACCATGTCCTGAAGTAAAAGTGTACCCTCGGACATGTACACTAAATCCAATATCATGGACTTATGACAGTGATGGTGTTATAAACCGAAATTTGGAATATTTCTATAGCAGAACAGTTTTTGATATTTTACTGAAATGCAGCGTATCAAGTTAAATAAAAAGCATTTGTGGAATTTCTACGTGTTTCCCTTGGTGTTATTAACAGCTGTGGCATGTTATCCAATTGGAAAGCCAGATAAAGAAGCTGCGCCCCGGTGGTAACCCCTTCTCCCTTCTTTTCACTTCGTCTCCTGCCCTACCTACACTTGTGAGATTGGCGATCGGACCTGCTGTCGTCTACGTCAACTACTATGACTACGACTAAATGCTATAGCCGGTATGTTTGCTGTCGCTGGTTTCTATCAAATGGCTGTGTGGGCCATGGACGAACGCCGTGAATACAAGAAGGAACTCACTGACTACTCCAAGGGACGTAAAGCTATGCTGACTCTTACTCGTATAAGCACTTTATTATTGTTATGTTATGTATTAGGTATTGAATGCCCTACACATTCTTTACAACTGGTGTAGCAGACGTGCTCAGGAGATCCTGGGGCCGTCTGCTACATTACAATGGATGCCCAACATTTCCTTACGAAAACTTCTGCACTTAAAAAATAATTTTCGTAATTTGTACCAAAACTGTAAGTTCCCAAGTGCAGCCAAGTCTGAATGTTACTCGTAGTTAATAATAATGTCTGTTACGTACCTCCATTAGGGTGCCCTCGTTCCGTCGGTCCGTCTGTCCGTTAGCGCATGCAATCTAATTGGCGCGCACTAGCAAGAGGCAACCCTAGTGTAGTTTATCTGATTACATCTTGTTTGATTGTTGTTGCAGTTGGCAAGAATGGGAAAGCAAGAAAAGCTTGTGTTTCTGGATAAAGATCGTGATTTTAATGATATATGTTGAAGAACAGAGTCAGGGACTTATAAAAGTATCTTTAAAAGATGTATTTTGTAGTAATATTTACCGTTTAGGAAATGGCGAGACCAAGAATGAATTGTAGTGTCATTTTTAAAGAATAAACATACATAAATTTCGCCTGTATTCCCTGAAGGGTTGAGCAGAGGTGTATAGATAGGTAATAGGCTCATGTTATATGGGGCGAGCCTATTGACATCAACCGGCCACAATTCTAGACATCAGGCTCCTACTGAGAAATTCCACACGGAAAAACCCAATAACACTTTGCCAGACCTGGGAATCGAACCCATGACCTCACGCTTAGCAGTCACGCTTCCAAACACTAGACCAACAAGGCAGGAAGTTTTACAGCTTTTGTAGAATATATATTTATAAGCGATCAGTGAATATAAAGTGTTTTATAACAGTTTTTTATATATTTTATTACAAGATTTAATTATTGAGACGTGTCTGGCTTGATTGGGTAGGTACTTAATTCCAAACATTTGTACGCCTTCTGGCATAACATAGCGAACTCTTTATTATCTTATACCATTCATATTGTACCTATGTTAAACAAGTGAATAAATGACTTATAAAGTACCGGATTAAACAATTTCTTAAATCAGTTAAGATTTAATCGTAAAAAATCAAGCAACAGACAATCTTACCAAAGATCGCATGTTACCGACAAGGAGAAGAAAATTAAAATACAATATAAAATCTTTTTGAGACATGATTATACTCCACGTTTGTGCTGTCTTTAAACTCAACTAACTCCACAAAACAAACTGTGAAGAGGACGCTAACAACCAACTACAAAATACCTGCTTTACTATTTATATCCTATTAAATATTAACGAACACTAATTACCCAACATAATTTACGAGGCAAAACTCGTCCTGTCATGTTGTAACTGGACGTTTAAGGGCCGGCTATTACGGCTATTACAGAGTCTCTCCCAAAGGAGTAAAGCTCCAGATCGCCGCCGGCTCGGATCCGGCAGGATTAAGCCGGATTGAGGCGGATCGCGCCGGTCTCCGGGCCGGACCGGCTCGCCGTAAATCTGTCGCTCTACGTTTATTACACGGATTTTATTAAGATCTTCTTTACGTTGCTTCAACGTTTATTATTAGATAAAATATTATTTATAATAATAATATTGGGGATGTTTCGTTTTTTCGGCGATAAAAAGGGTTCGGTTAAATATAGCGGTCTTATTATTGGGTTATTGATAGTGGAGCCCATGTCTTGTATTATCTTAATAAAATTGGAACAAGGGGAAGTTTATACACTTTTACGATAATAAACGATAATAAAATAAGAATAATGATAAATTAATTACACACAGATTCATCTTTTCACATTATAGGCTTCGTACAGTTGACAAACGCTTAAAGTATGCATATGAAAAGAAACATACGTGAACAGACCTACTTGTAGTTCTAAAAGATGGTCACTATCTTTTATGTAGCAAAAATATATACCTACTCTCAGTATACGCTATAATAAAGAACTTACAAAAGTATGGCATACTTTTTCTCGATCCTAAGTGAAAAACAAAGTAAGAGTATAAAAGAGTTCATTATAATTTCAACGTTCCAGCCCTCAAGACTACTAATCGCCCCCAGGATATATTCTTACACTAATTAATTTATTCTCTAATAACAAAAAATGTTCATGAAAACTTTGGAAAATTAAACTGAAAAAACGCTACAAAATAATTTTCACGAGCGCTTGTGTTAGGTGAAAGGAGATAGCTTCACTACGATGGATCATCTCAAATTTAGAGATCCTTAATATTAAAGACCTTATTTAGCTTTATAAAGTGGTGATAGATCGATCAGAGCGCCGCGCAATGATTGTTGAAGTCACTGTGTCACTGTCCCGCATGATGAGAATCTCGTGAAAGCCGAAAATGATAAAAAAATCAAATATCTTGATTTGGCACACGAGGTTGTTGACATGTGGGATATTGACTCAGCAGTCATTGTGCCGATAGTCGTTACAGCCAATGGCTTAATAGCCAAGAGCCTCGACCAACATCTGATGAGACTCTCGTTAGGCAGCTGGATGAAGGGTTTGATTCAGAAATGACCGCCGGTAGCTTGGACCCTGTGCCCGATGCCGGTGGGCTACTACATTTTATATTGTTTTTTTATATAATAGTATTTGAAAATGTAATTTATACGTTTCTTAAATGAATAAACGAGGACCTTATTTTGTAATCACGCTATTAGAATCTTATTAGTCATGGTGGTCCGGAGGTTACAGACTCGCTTGTCAAGCCCCAGGTTGCAGGTTCAAACCCAGGTATGTACCAATGTGACCTTTTAATGTCATATGTACTTTCTTAGTTACGAGTAATCCTTAGATTACGCCACTGACATACGGTGATGGAAAACATCGTGAGGAAACCTGGACTAAATGGTCTGAAATCGCCAACACGCAGTGAGTGACTGTATAAAACGAGGCTTTTGCCCTGCATTAAGACAGTTACAGGCTAATATTATTATATATATTTGAATCTAAACAGTAGTCAGTGATGAAGATCCATATTCATACAATTTGAAAATATCAGTATTGACATTGGGCTCGTGACGGTCAGCTGCGCAAATCTGCTTGCCCAGTGGGGGGCATTATTTTCCTTTATTGTGTTGAAAGACTTATTAGAGGCCTCTCTTATTAGAAGGCTCACTTGACCCATAGCCCGACCAGTAACAGTCCCGAGAAGGCGGCGCGCCGTGTTCTATCCGGCTTTCTCAGAAGGACGTGGAGCAAGGCTCCACAGAAGGACGGGTCCGCCAGGGCTGGTGGACCAAGTTCTGCCGGGGTTGCGGTGCATGCAGCTGCGAATCCCGCGACCCCAATCACAGGTCAGAAGAAGGAACACCGTGGGCTTTTAGTCGGTAAGAGTCCGGCATGATCCTTCGCCTTCCCTGGCGGAGGGTATACAGGAGGATTTTCCAAAGAGACAAAAAGAAAATTAAAAACTGAGGGCCCTTTTCACTTAATATTGTCATAACAGCCAAAACAATTACACTTACCTAATTATTATTAATGTAAACCTCATTATTTCTAACCTTGCTACTACTGGTTCAATAAACATCAAAGACGCTATTTAAAATAGGACCATCCATTCAAGTCCCATTAGTCGGTCCAGCTGTAGAGAATAGTTCCTAATCTAGGTTTACGAGTGAGCCTGTTTTCAGCACTAGATGGGTTCCATTGTGAGGCCTAAAACGATTCTGTTTAAGTAGTCCCTTTGCGAAAGTTTAATTTTCTAGACCTTTTGTTTCTTCGAAAGGAGTACTTAGATTAAACTTTATACTTAGAAATCTTTGTGTTCAGTTTATTCTTAGTTTGTATTTTCTTCTGTTCGTGCGAATAAGAAAAGAAAATGAAAACTAGTAATTCTGTCGTTCGCATTTCTACTTTATTTATATTAAAAAAAGAACTTACGTTTGCAGTAACTTTTAAACCATTATATACAAATGATTTTATCCAGGTTGAAATGTTCAATTTAGAGACTCCCAATTTAAACAAAAACCCAAAACCTCCCAAAATAAAATCTCTTTGATTTCTCTTATTTTTTCCATAAAGTATGATGTTAAAATAAATCAAATCTTAACTCCTTTCACTTTCATACAGAACCCCATCAAACCTCCGTGGCGCACTTCACAACATTTTTTTACCGAAGGGTGGAAGCGAGGGTGGTTCCACGATAAATCGCGGCGATCCTCAACAAACAATGTTTTTGAACGTTATTAATGGCCTCACCCGAGGGATGCTACTATCATCTGCTGTCATTCTTTCTTTTGACGCTACACAAATAATTTGCCAAGATTTTTTCAAGAGCTCTCCTTACGATATAATTACTGGAGTCTCCGTTGTCAGTTCATTCTGCGCAGGATTATTTGTTTTGTTGGAGATTTTTTGGGAAGTGAATAGGGTAACTGTATAAGGGTAATAATTGGCATAAAGGGTTTATAATTAGCTTTGTGGTTTCAACCTCAAAATTTATGTTATGATCAAGTAGTCAATTTGTATACTGGTGAAATTAAACTGCAAAGAATTAGATGTCAAAAGAAGTTCCATAAAATCTAGAAAGTTACAACAACATAAACGAAAGAACCGATCAAGCACTTGCTTATTTAATTTAATACAATTTGTTGACACTTAAATTAAATGGGACTAGAAAAAAAATGAGAAAACGGTTAAATACAGACGTAGGTTTAGTACTTGTACTTAGTACACCTTTCAGACGACGCAGAATTTAGTAAAGAACTTTATCATACGACGACACTCATAATTTATAAACGTGTGTAATATCCCAAGAAAGATGATAAGTAGTCCCATTACTGTCTAGTACTTGAACAATAAAGAAAGAACCTTTATCGCAAGACACCAGGGTACCTGTATTCTTTACCTACTTCACAAATATATTACCAGCTTCGAACAACAAAGGATTATACGTGACAAATTATGTGTAATGTCATAAAAATGGCGGTGAGAGGCGCCACCTGTCGGCTGTTCATGAAATACGGGCAAAACGTGTGGATCTTACGTTGAACGCTGTCGAGTGTCGAACATTTACCACTATAACTGACATTTGGCGCTATGAAGCTCTTGATCGGTCGGTTGATGGTTAAAATGTACTATTAGGTTTATATTGGAATCAGTTATCGGCATAATTGCTCTGAATAATAAAAAACTGGCCAGCCTCAATTATTTTTCTAAAAAATTACCAAAGGAAATTGAAATCAGCCAAAATTAATTCAGAATTTTACTTGACACCAATGTGATTAACTACAAACTTAATGACACAAAGAGCTTAGGCCGACAAGCATTATGCCTAATTTGGGGTCCTTTACGCTATAAAAAAAGAAATGGAGCTGGCAGTGATTCATTAAGCGCGTTTTAGAAATGGGCCTACGATAGCTCCCTGGGGGAGCATTTTGCTTCCATTTGGTCCTGATGATACGGCGCGACTTCTTAATATTAGGGAATGCTACTTTTAAAATGGCTAATTAGCTGTTAGTGTCCTATGCATTGTGAACAGCAAAAATAATAATATGCTTGCTATTGTTTAGATTGAGGTATAATAATTTAACTGTGAATGCTCCGGTAAAAAGCTATAGATAAATTATTCATTTACAACACCATGTAGACTTTCACAGCTGAACAGGGATACATAATTCATGTTAAGATTTATTTAATCACCTCTTACATGTTAAGTTATGATCAAAGTTACGAGATAAGAGGTATAAACCCCTATCTTCATCTTATAAGTATATTATATTTATGATAAAAATATGCAGTTGCAGTCCTAAGATTGTTGTAGATTTTGACATGGATTTTAATGTATGTAGAAGCATTTCACTGGAAATCACAAAATCTATAAACATTTCTTTCAATAAAGATCCCAAAATCTCTTCTAAAAATAATCTTTTGGCTTAGCAATAATAAAAGTAAACGTATTACAAAAGTAACGCCGCTGACAATGGCGAGTATTTACGGTTAGCTCGTCAAAGGGGCTCTGAGGGCGGACATAAATATCTTGTAAACAACGCTATCCAATATGGCTGTAGGATTGGTGTGATGAGAAAAGAATTTTGGGACAGTCCTTTGATTATATTTTGGTCTGTGTTTGAATTTAATGTTTCTATTTGACTGTTTAGGTAGCTGAAATTTTTCCGTCTTAATTTAAAGTTATTTTTTTGCCCGCTTAAGCAAAGCATTTTCTTTTCCTTTAAGGAGCGTGTGCTTCTTTGTTTGACTAAATGAACAATTGTTTCCATCATGATAGTATGATGACAAGTTTCTCAGACAGTGATGGACAACTATTATAGCTTAAAACTTTGATTAAACTAAAGAATAGAAGAGAATTGTGGATGAAACTATGCAGCTATCTGCTATCAATAGAAGCTGCCTTTACAATGAAATAACATTTCTCCATATTTGCTGTTTAGAAATAGATGAACTTTTTTAAGCCGGTTGTGTCAAAAGTGAAATATGTCAATATTTCACTGTAACCATTACAAATAGAAATGTTCAAATATCGATAGCATTGGAAAAAATTGAGTGCGATTCAACTTTAATCGTGTTGTGTATGAAAAGTTTTCATATTTTTTTTCAATATTCGTTATAGTCCTGTGCTAATAGAATTTAGATCGTTATTGAGCTATTGTGTGTTTTTATTGGATGTTAATTTTTTTATGCAAAACAATCTCGTGCTAAGAAATTATTTTTACTACATTAAACGAATTTATAAATTGTTAATTAATTTATGATTTAAATTGTGTAGAGTCAAACACTAATCATATTTTATTGCCTATAGATAAGTTCAAATTTTGAATCTTATACTACTTGGAAGCAAATAATCCTAGTGTAGGGCTATCAAAATTATTTTATTCATTTATCAAAAAATAACAACACGATATCCCACAAGTAATGGTCTAGCTTATGGCTACAGTAGGGGAAGGCACGGTTTTCTTAAGTGGCGCTCAGCTGTGCCGGGTGAGGTGCGGCCACTCGCAATAAAATGCTTCTCTTTAGAAACATCCGTAGATTTGTTGTTACGTGCATTTTCATCCACAATACTTTTTATGTTAGTCCATAATATGGTGCTATTGCAACCAGCAATTATGAAAATTAAACCTACTCAAAATATTTGTTTGCAATATTTTCCAACTATGAAAATTTAAGTAGGTATGTATTCAAAGTATTCGTCACAATATCAAACGTTAAACTACAACAAGTAGATCGTTCATTGTTACGTCCATAAACGTTGAACCTTAACTCAAAACAAATACTCCTCTAATTTGTATTAGCCCCGCGTCAGTTCAAATAGTTAGTGCTCAGTGACGCGTGCAGTGTATCTAACGGCCGTCTGTCTGCATATCAGTGTGTTAGTTTCTATATTATGTTTCAATATTTACATCACATTATTTGAATTTGAGTTTAAATTGTTAAAGTTCTGATGAGTAAATACATCGTTTATTTCTCCTCACAAAATTAACTTAGGTATTAATTTCCTTAAGTGATAAGTGATGTGAGTGATGGTTTCTCAGATTAACTGAAAATGAATGATCATTAAATATATTTTTTATATTTCCTCTATATCCTGTTAGATTAAAAATGAACATTGATTCTATTTAATTTCAGATGATGTAAGATCCAAGCTTCCGGCTTCTAGGTTGGTAAGATTATCTATCAGTTTTGTTTCTGTATTTCCAAAACCACATTAGATACCCTTTGAACACAAAACTCTACCTCTAATTTGTATTATCCTCGCTTGTGTTCAAATAGTTAATGCCCAGTGACGTGTAAGCCGTCCGTCTATCTGTCTGCATGCCTGTGTGTTTACTTGTTACTATGTGTGTGTGTCTATTTGTCAAGGTGTGCGATCAGGTGTACTAATCTCTCTTCATTGTCTGGATTTGCGTTTGATTTGCTAAAGAGCGGTCTGGTTAGTGTGGGAGATTCCATCGTTTTAGCTTGCGAGGTCTTTCTATTTTATTGGTTGTTTAGGATTGTGAAAAGTGTTTATGAATTGTTGTAATTTGTACCACGACTTAAAATAGATTTTTTGGCAAGTATTTTACGAATTACAAATGAAAACGTTACGACGACGACACGTTTGGTGCAGTGGGTGAGCAATTGACTTCTGCGCTACGGGTCGTGGGTTCGATTCCCACACGGAGCAAAAATTTGTATGGCCTACAGATGGTTGTTTCGGGTCTAGGCGCTTATGTATGTGAGATTTATATCTGTAAACGAACCCACGATACAGGAGAAATCCTAGCGTGGGGCAAGGTATATTTTAAGACAAAAAAAACTTTTGTAAAGTAAAAAATATTATTCCGTTATTTGATTTCTTTTATTAATGTAGTTAGAAGATGATATCTCAATCGCGCAGTTTAAAAAAACATTTTTAACATTTTAAAATGACCACTTAGTAAAACATTTAGATAACGCGTGATACGGAAAAAAGTAAATTAGAAGATACCTCGTCCCGCCGCCCAGCCGGCAATGAAAGGGCTCGCCGCCCGCCCTATTATTTTATCCACATTTTAACCTCATTTTTAGGTACAGATACTTAGAACAGTGTGGTGTAAGTCATAAAATAGGCATCAAATCTAAAATACGCGTGACGAGACGTGATACTTTGATTTTTTTAAATCTTTATTTTACAGTGCGTGGCTTCTATGGCCATATTATCCTACAACTATTAATTGGCACAAGGAATTATGAGCTCATGTAGCTCAGCTTCAGTAGCTGATGCATACGGGCTGCTGGTATGTACGTGTTAACGAACGTTCGCCATTGGTTATTTGACCAAACTTTATAGAGAACTAATAGTCCGGTTTCATTCGGATTTAAGCGTACGTTAGCGTTGATTGACGTTCGTGGGCTTGGTTACCATATATATATATTATTACCATATGTTTCCGTATTACCTAATGCTGATATTTCACCTTATCTAATAAAACGTTGCACACTAAGAATCCGTACTGTGGAAACTACTGAATTATCACACGCACCAACACCCAGACTCAAAATAATTATCTGTAGGCGAAATACTTGTTCCGTAAGTGAATCTAATCCGCAACCCGTTGCGCTGCAGGCACTGCAGCCAAGCACTCAGCCACTGCGCTAATTGTGTCGTCGATCCTAGATGTATTTAAACGATGAAACTTCAGTTCATCTGCACGTAGCTACTGTAAAAAAAACAGTAATCGCTCAACACCTGCAACTTACTACTGCTCGCTCTCACCGCTCCCACCGCTTTTCCCGCTCAGCGCGTAGATTACACAGTACCTCACAGTTTTGGACCTCATTTACTGGTAATTGATGGCCGCTAATCTGATCCTCCACAATTTATTTGGGACAGGTGCTTTCATAACTTCATGTGAGTCGTTTTCATTTAAATTTGCCAATTTTTTTAAAAAGGACTTATTTTAATATCATCCGTAAAGCTTCACTGCTACACATGAGCATTTCGATGAAGACCGAACGTTTATAGGATATTGCTATAATCACCACGATTGGCAGACGAATTAGTAATCGCAGCATGTTGTTTAGCAATCGAGAAGGATGCCGCCGCCATTGTCTTTAGAAAATCATTAATCTCTTATGCCTGATTCTGATTTACCGAGCGTTAAAACTTAAAATTAAGACTCTTGTATCTTTATTAATAATCAAGCAGACTCCATAGCTTTGTATAGTAGACCCTCGTATACGTAATTATTTAATACAGCTTACGAGACCATTTACACGCCTAGTGCAGCAGTGTGGAAGTAAAAAATGCTACCTTCATCTTCCTATTAGCTTTTTCTCAACTATGTTGGGGTTAGTTTCCAATCTAACCAGATGCGGCTGAATACCAGCATTTTACACGGAGCGACTGCCATTAAACCTCCTCAACACAGTCACCGGGCAATGCCGATATCCTAAGTTTAGCTCGACTAGTCGTCTTTTCGGGCTTCCGACTACCCGTAACGACTGTCATAGGTATGATATCCAGGAACGACAGTTTGACGTGCTCTCCGAGGTACGGAGGGGTCTCGATGTGTCACGAATGGTCACCCATCCACGGACTGACCGCGGCAAGCGCAGCTTAACCTCGCAAATCGTATGATCCGCGCGGTTGTTAATTAGCTACGAGCCTCCTAATAATGAATGCTAACTTGCTAAGCAAAACGATTTGTTTATGGCTAAAGTAAGTACATGACTCACTAACTTGTCTGCATTTCTTGAATTTGTTACTAATCCTAGTGTATAAGTTGTAGTATCTAAGGTGTGTACTAACAAAAATGGTTCCTTTGTTGTCCCAAATAAAAGAAAATTTAGGTATTATTATTAAAAGAAAACGGGCTTTAGTGACATTTCACGACTCTCGCAGGTATACAGGATGTAAACGATATCGTGTAATTTCTTCAAACTGCATGACCTACTAGTGACACAGATTGACCAAGCTCTGTTTTTTTTCAGATTCAGCAAAAATATTTGTCATGAATAAAACCTGGTTTTCTGTTTCTGAGCAATTTTAGCGCCCCAAGTTAACTGACTGTACGGAACAATATCGTGCTGGTCGTGTCTGCCAACTGTGTCGCCGTGCTTTCATTCATTTATGCGTCGCATCAAAATATTCTAACACTTTTTTTTTATACCCTTATTAGGTAGATACGACCACTTAACCATACCGCAAGAAAAAAAAAAGTTTTTAATTTTTTTAACCTAAATGCCATGCCTTTTTTAATCTAAACCACCAACCATTAGATCGTGTGATTTTAAGGAATTACACGAATTCGTTTACACCCTGTATAGTGGTAGCCAATTCTTCGCCGAGATCTTAAATAAGACATACCTACATACAAAATATTCTATAAACCAAGCAACAAGTCTGCCTATCTCCCAACACACACGTCGTCTTACACCGAGCCAGCACTTTTACGACTGATTAATATTCTTTGAGTGTCCCTGCAAGGATCTAACTTAACGAGGGGATGCTTGGATTAATTAATTTTAGAAGCGCAGCCTCTTTTTCATCTTTCTTATCTCTTAAAGGGTTCGTAAAACTGTAAGAGAAATGATGATACTAGTTTGTTATTATAATGTACAGTCAACATCAAAAATAAGTGACGATTGCTCAAAGTTTCAAAATTGTTTCATGAATAAAATCCAGCCAATTATTTATGATTGTTAGTAAACAATATAAAATAGAATAAATTTAATAAAAAAAAGTATTATGACATAAAGCAGTGATAGCCTAGAGGTTGAGCGAATGCTTTCCATGCAGGAGGGTCCAAATTCTTGTCCGGCCCGCACCTCTGACTTGTCGAATTCATGTGCGAATTAGAATTTGATTATGACTTGCGTTAACGGTGTAGGAAAACATCGTGAGGAAACCTGGTCTTTGATGGTCTGAAATCGCCAAGCCGCAATGAAGAATCGTGGTGATCAATGCTCGTTCCTTCTCTGTATGAGAAGAGGCCTTTGCCCAGCAGTGGGACAGTTACAGGCTAATATTTTTTATAATTATTGTATAAAATTTATTACTATGTATGTAGGCAAACAATTTATTAACTGCTGATATAAATAACTTTGTAATTTCAAAATATTCATCGACTTTTGCTGTTGACTGTACTTACGTTTCATATGATGGATCTGTTTATAAAAGACGTTTTTTCTCATACTTTTTTACACCATCGTTTTTTCATCGTCTTTCTTGCTTAAGTAGGTAATTAGTCTTTTGCTCATTAACAACCTTATTACCAGATTAATAATTCTTTCCAAATCACCCATTCACCTTCTTGCATTCAAATTGCAATGTAATTACTTACATTCTACTACTACTTGTAAAAGATATCCTTTTTTTAAAAAGAGTAACCATGGAGTTTCTTGCCAGCTCTTCTCCATAGGAAACGACTAATTGAAACCGTGCACCTACATTCCACTTTTCATAAGCGCCTGTATTGAATTATATGAAATATTTTTTTTTGATTTGATTTCACTATACCATCTAATTTTTGGATCTATACGCCTGGAGCCCAATTCTCCTAAAATAAATTGTTGCCAAACGCAATCGAACCACAACCGTCACTCAGTTTTTGTTTTCGAAAACTTTCAAAATGATTGATTTTGTTTTTTGTGTCAAACAATTTGATAGCTTTTGAAATTGAGAACTGTCTGAATGAACGATTCGGCCTTGGTTCGGTTGTGATTTATCAAGATTTATTTTATGACAATTGGGCCCCTGCTGTATTCACTTGTTTACCTGCTATTTGTAACAATGTTGTGATGACGATTTTGCTTTTCTTTGTTAGTACGTTTATTCACTTTTTTATTGTAATTTTTGAACCAAGTTGTCTATCGTATTAAAACAAAAATAATAATGGTTGTAAATAATAGCCAAGGCAGACAAATTAAATACAATTTACCCCAAAAAATACCGTCACCGATAACGAAGAATTTACAGAAAATGTAGTATTTTTCTCGATAGTTGTAAACAAAAAAAAACACTGTATTGTACAATGGTTTCCTGCAATAATGCTAAATGTCTTTTTTTACTTTGTTTTATGATATTTGCTTTTTAAGTTTACAAACAGTGAAAGAAAACTCAGATTTAAAGATGAACGCCTATGACGCTGAGCGCTAACCGAGTATCTGATTTTTAAAAACGTATTTATCTCGGTACTGTTACCGATATTGCTGAGTTTGTAAACGAGATTACGAACTGCATATATCAAGTGTCCGAATGACATACTTACTTAGAATTAAAGAAACTCTGGACGTTCATAATTATTGCAGTGGACCCTTGCTGATGGCTTCTGATGGACATAACATGACGTACTTCCCGTCACATAAGCACAATCTGTTTGCACCTTACACCACACAGATACACTGCATCTTTAACTTCACAAGATCAACATTCAGCTCAGATTCCAAGTGCTTAACTATCTTTGGATCCACAACTCATATTCCGGAAACTATTCGAGAGTATAACTATTTATTAAGAAAACGCTATTATAGAAGTTGTTCCGCGAAGAATGTCGGAGTTTGAGATGCTCCAAAGTTCGGCGGAATCTTTTATTTTTGCACTTTTGTTATAACTGTGACTTTATTATTGAAAGTGTTTCTTTCTAGAGCATTGCTAGTTAATTAAATTTATTTTTGTACAGGAAGAAGTATAGATGTAACTTGTGGGTAGGGGAGATTAGTCCAAAACCGGGTATGGGGGTAAAACCGGACAGTATAGCCTCTTATAGGTTTCAAAGGGAAATGCCCAGATGCCACACATAAAAATGCCTGAAATAAACAACAATGAAATATACGCCAAATTGCACTATAAGTCGTAGGGAACCCATATCATTTTCAATAATTACAAAAAAACTCGGCAAAACTTGTTCCAAACATCTTTTTCTAAAATATAGGTTAAGTCAAGGTTTAAGATTATTACGCAATAATTAATAAACAAAACTGCATTTAAATGTTTTAATCATCATTAAAAACCACTAACACATCATCAAGAAACTGTGCAGGAGGATTGATATTGGGTTGGTACCGGGCCCATGCTAAGTACCATATTATTGACATAGTATGGGCACAGGTACCAACTGTTCGCCGTCCCACGAGGCAGTTACAATAGCGATGCTGTAAAGCCCTTATCCCTGATAAGGAATTGTTAATTATTATATAAACAAAATATATTTTTTGAGAAATATGTCTGCTTTGTATTTTTCCTCGAAGTAAAAAGCAATTACCCGGAAGAGATAAATGCTCAACTAATTCGTTATCCAGTTCCCTACATATTTCAATCTTATAAATACCATTCGCTCGTGTGTGCTCGCCATAGTATGAGCGAGCCTGTTTTATTTGGTACGTACCACATGCCAACAAAACCATTTCGCTGTATGTCAGTTGTGGGAAATCAGCAACATTGTTAGGATTTATATTAATGCTTTGGAATTGCGCTCTGCGACGATTCAAATTATTTGTGATCACATAATCAGCTAGTATATTTTCTGTATACATATTCTGATGTATTATTTGCAAAATATCAACAGCATCTGGCCTGTCAACTATTCTAGTATAAAACCTATTAATTAATGCTGCTGCTATAGAGAAATCTACCATTAAATGTCTCGAAGCTCTATTAAAAAAATCTTGGCGAAATAATTTGAATTGCTGCTTGAATATTCCATTTACGGCTTCCACAACCCAGCGGCAAATAGTAACTCTTCGGCTTTTATTAGCTTCCAGAGTGGATAATTGAATTTCATTTACTTGCAGTGTTGATGGCATGTGAACACTATAATTGCAAGATTGCAAAAGTGGAATGGAATCCCTGAACCCTCTATCAAGAATGAATACGTCACCATCCTGAAAATATTGTCTCAATGGCTTACTGGGTTCATCAAATTCACTAATCATTATCTGAGCATCGGAAGTTGTTGCTGGATAAGGGCCTAACACATCGATTATATAGCCATCGGAGCAAACAAGCAAAAATGGCTTCACAAGGTTTCGATATTTGTGAAGAGAATATGTCTCTTTTTGGTACAAATAGTTGGAGCTTTTTTGTACATAGATATATGTTCCATCAATAATTACGACAGGCTTCCTTATTCCGTCGACTTCGCCAAACAGCCCATTTGGTAGAACAAGGTTTCTTGCTGCTATTTGTTCTCTTGTTATATGTCCAATTCCAAGGTTCATAGGAACAAAATCTTGATGCAGTTTTTCCCTTGCTTTAGCCATTAGACGTTCCAGAGTACTTCTCGGTATTTGTAGAAGAGATGATAATCTTTCATCAGAATCTCCAGTTCTCAATTTCATCAGGTAAGCTCCAAGGGCAGTAGAACCTCTATGCATTTGCGCCAATCGGGGCACCTCTCCCATTAGAGTACCAAAACTATTTCTACTCATTCCTAAAAAGTACCACACCATATGTTCTTCCATTAAGTGTATATTTTCGAAGTCCAAAGCACGACATTCATAATTCACAAATGATGCAAAGTCTTCAATGTGGTCCACAGTGAATTCATGATTCATATCTTCCAAAGCAGGGAGTTCATGCCAAAAGTCACTATTCAAATGATGACTACATATTTTTGAATTCTTTGGTATATAAAACTTGTAGTCCTTGAAGAGCCACACCCTTAATGAAAGTGGTACCACATGTCTATCAATCATATTACATCCTGGATAGAAACAATGACTTTGAGTATCAACTGCTCTTCCGTAATTAGGTAACAGTACGCTGGATCTTATTTGAGGAGGTTCTTCATGTAGAGGTATATTCAAACTACCTGCCTGACTGGGTACCGGACTCGGGCTTGGTGAAGGAGTAGTAGGGGGTGAGGTAGCCCGGCTGCATCGTTGCCAACATGGGTGGCAGATCAAATCCGAAGAACGTAGCTGCAAGCAAAATGAAAAGTAAAAGTTGGTTTTGTTTTACTTCAAGCTCGATGAACGAAAACCTATGCATAAAAAAGTACTCTGTGATAAGTTTTTAAAAGACATGATAGTGACGTTATTTGCACGGGATAAGAGGGAATTACACAGAATTAGGGCAGAGGAATGAACTTACCTGGCGTGGTTGGATTCTGTGTGCTACTACATTCATTATGTGCCTCTCACGATCACTGCTATTTCTTACAACATGTGATCGTTGTCGTAGAACAGACTGTCCACAGCAAACGCACACATGTTGGTGGCCTACTTGTCTACCTGGCCGGCTGGTTCCAGGTGTCTCGGTGATAGTGTGAACCGCTAATCTAAGACATGCATCACAAACAACACTACCTGGTTCAACCTGTGAGAAAGAACAAAAAACAATGTACTAATTGTTCAATGTCAGTGCGTTCAGTTCAATATAATTATTCACAAAAACTATGGAATGAATATACTTACAGCTAATGGTGTTATCCATGCCTGTATTAAACGACGTACTTCATCATTTTGCTCTGATACGACATTACGTCTCATCGCTGTAAGATCGAGATAGCAATTAACACAGTGTACGTTTCCATCCATTTTTAAATGTACACGGTGTAAGAGTCCAAAACAATAGCAGAGTCGTATAAAAAGCAGGTCCAGGTCCGTCGTCAAAAAGCCGAGTCGTCGTCAAGGCGGGTTCAATCTAAGTCGAGTTCGAAAAGGGGTAACGTGTGCAGAAGTAAAATCAAAATCCTTAAAAATGGCCAAAGTCGTCGTTATTATATCCTATTAAGTTATACTCAAGTCGCAAACGCAAAATGTGAATCGATCAATTCAAAACCACAATTCAACGGAAAAATGAAATGCAGTAATCAATATCAAACTGTCAGTAAGGCAAAGGACATGTTATCCATGCAGCCTACGATACTTTTTCTTATTTGAAAATAATTTTATTTTAATTAATATTGACATGCATATAATATTACTTTCATTAGATAAACGTTATAATTAGGTCGAATTATTCTAAATGAACGATAACTGTGCAATAATTCTATAAAATACTTCGATAAATTATTTGAAAATTCTTGTTTGGCTGAATGTCGATTACACATGTCAGATTAAACACAGTTGTCCATTAAAAAATAAGAATGAATTAGACGGATATCAAGCGAAATATTTTAAAGATCGTTATATTTTCCTCCTACGTTTACAAACTTGAGAATTATTCATTATGCATATTTAATTCTAATTAGAATTTAGGACTATTAGTAGTTTCCGTTCATTTCAAGCATTTTATGGGCGTTCCCCTTTCGGTGCGCCTTCGCTAGCTGCTTTTGGCCACCCTAATCAGTTTGTCAACAAACTTTCAATGGCGTCGGTGCGTGCTCGACAACAATAAACAAGAAAAACGCTTTTATGGTCAATTGATCTAATATTCTTTGGAATTAAAAAGTGTATCTTTACCTAGACTCGCGAAGGAGCGATGCATGGTGCAATGTCTGAAATGTAAGAACTGGGCCCATGAAGGCTGTACGGGTTTGGAACCAAAGATCTTAATGAATTTTATTTCTACCACTGTTAAGGGTCAAAATCGGGTATAAAATTTGGGTATACCCGGTTTTGGACAAGGGGTGGGGCAAAACCGTAAAAACGTATCTTTTATATATTGATTATTTTTTGTTATTTAGAATTAAGAATAAAGTGATCTCAAGTGCTAAATATGTGATTTATAAACTAAACTAAAGGTAGCCTATTAAAATTGATTTAATTTTCCTCAAACTTGTGTTTTATTGAATTTTTGTCTTAGAGTCCCGGTTCTACCCCACTTTCCCTTAGGTGAGTTCACTAATGAGTTCTACGATCTTAATATTGATTTATTATAATAATGATACCACTGTTTTGTCATCACTAACTTTACTTCTACTCTTTTGACAGTATAAGTATGGCCTATGGTTGTTCTGTCTAGCCCTAGCCTTTTTCCCATGTTGGGGTCAGTTCAGTCTAAGCAGATGCGACTGAATAAAAGTCTATATGAAATATTTTTGATGTAGCAGCTAAAAGCGAAAATAAATAAAATACAAACACATGAAGCTCAAAAAATTTATCAAAGTAACCCCGTTCTACGGTAC
The DNA here is from genome assembly GCA_905220435.1 of Amphipyra tragopoginis. Classification (NCBI taxonomy): domain Eukaryota; kingdom Metazoa; phylum Arthropoda; class Insecta; order Lepidoptera; family Noctuidae; genus Amphipyra; species Amphipyra tragopoginis. Next base: position 26,016,800 of record HG992009.1, on the reverse strand, counting down.
TGTAAGAATGCCTATGTGCACCCATAATTATTACATCGCCGGTTTTGTACGTAATCAGGCATTAATTGAAGCTAGCAATTAATCTATCAATGGACATTGATGTATACCAAACGTCAGAAATAATAATATGAGAGTAGATTAATTTGCTTACATCACTCGCTGTATGAATAATAATATTCAACACAATGTTTATGTAAATATTATTTGTTTAATGAACACTGTTTTCTGTAAATCAACGCTTAATTGATTAGCTATCCATTTTGGTAATTAATAAATTATTACCGAGGCTTCAGCATAAACATAAAACCTAGATTATAATATCCATATAACAAAAGCCATACCTATACGGCACGCTAAACCGTCGGTCCCAAGAGTAATATGAATACCTATGATAGTCGTTACGGGTAGTCAGAAGCCCGAAAGTCTGACAACCGGTCTAACCTTAGGACATTGGCATTGCTCAGTAACTGGGTTGCGGAGGTTTGATGGCAGTCGCTCCATGTAAAATACTGGAATTCAGCTGCATCTAGTTAGACCAGAAGTTGATACCAGTATAGTTGAGAAAGAATTATGCTGAACACACACCGAGAGGCTGGGAGGCACGGGATGGCCATAGTTATTTTTCTGTTGAGAGATCGTAAAGAAAGATAATTATACCTCTCCCCTAGTCACGACTCTTAACAAGCAGCTTGATGACTACAGAGTTTTCCAAAACATTACCAGCCTGGAATATTGGACGCACGTTGAATAACCAAACCCTCCACCTGCCGCAGGTCGGTCGCTAAAGCCACCGCTTCCGTGATAAAAAAATTCTTATTAACTCATCATCACTATCATTACAGGAATTTCCTAACTCAATAGTGTGGCAATAATTACAGTTTTATTATTTACCATAACATTTTATGTACATCGTGATTTTTGTGAACTCACTCAGAGAACAAGTAAAAAGATCTATCCTGTCTGCTACGTCATTAAATACACGCAAGGTACGCGTTATAGGGGCTTTACTCAGCAGATTGGTCCTACTACGAGGCACCGCCAATAGACGTGGCCGTCGCCTTCGCAATACATAATTGTCGGGCACACACAGGTTTATTTCTTTCAATATACCTGGGTTTGAAGTACCTACTCATCATCATCATTCAGCCGAAAGACGTCCACTGCTGGACATAGGCCTCCCCCAAGCACCGCCACTATCCATGTTGGGGGGGGGGGGGGGGGGGGGGTTGCCATAATCGCCATGCTTGGCAGGCGGGTTGGCGATCGCAGTATGGTTGTCAAAGTACTCAGAGAACGCTGCTGCCAATCCTCTATTGAATCCCTTAGTCGCCTTTTACGATACCTACGGGAATAGATGGGGTAGTGCTATTCTTTAAGTCCGGCACTACACGAGACAATTCTGAAACATCACCAGTCTGGAATATTGCGTTGAATAACCAAACCCTCCACCTGCCGTAGGTCGGTCGCTAAAGCCATCGATTCAAAAAATTACCCAAACAAACAAAAAATATTGCAATAATGATACTGCCAACACAGAAAACGAAACTCTATACAAAAGCGAAAGTTATTTCACTCTCACATTACATCCCCTTCCAAAATAAACAATCGTTCTTCTAACAGCTACCATGGCGTCTACTATTCCCTAACCGGTGATTCGCGTACGAAAGGTAAAAACCTAGAATAAATAACAACAAGTATCGATGTTGGATTTATTCGGTGTATCACGATTCGATGCTCAAGTCAATATCGAGAAATGATGGAAATATGTATTATCTTTGTGTGGTGTATGCTTGGTTTTGACATGGATTAAGTGAGTGATTCCACGTTTATTTTCTGTAGAAGTGAGTTGAAAAAGGTGTTTTTTTAGATTTAAATGCAAATGTAGCCTGAGATTTAGTGTTTTTTCTTAGATCAAAGTAGTGATTGCTACAAAAATCTGTTTCTGTTTTTTGCCTCAGCGTAGCAATTCCCTGTCGGTTAATTCATAAACAACTGTAGCTTGCTCTCGTTTGTAGACTTTGAGCGTTCAAATGTTGATCCGAAAACGTTTTTTTAATTACAGTAAACCCCACAAATCCATTATTCCAACAACACTAAACAAACAACAAAACAGCTTTCCAGCCACGCACACTCCACAGCGAAAACAAAATTGCTCCCGATACAATTGTTCCAACTTTTTTTACTGTTTCGAAAAAATAACAGTCACTGAAAAGTTCTGTGCAATAAAGCCCTAGTGAAATCAATTTTAATATCGGCCCCGCAATTTCTGTTCAGATGGAAATGGGCTATTCATTTCGTCTATGTCGTTAGCCGTACGAATTCAACTTGTTAGCGCTTGTTGTGGCCCAAGTTGGGAACGGTTTACGATTCGATCGTAAATCGCACGCGCGCTTTTACAGGTTATTATGTCGTTGAGAATAAGGTTTGTGAGTTTTATTGTTTTTATGCTGGGCTATTGGGTTATGATACCCTATGTACCAGTTAGCAGTGTTTTGAGTTGAATACAAGCGGAAGCGATTTTTGTAAACGTACTATAGGTTGCGGTAATTCAAGGTCATATACAAAGTCATGCCATGTTTACTCTTTCGAAGGGGACGATCAGGAATTCATCATTATCATCATTCAGCCGATAGATGTGCCATGCTGGACATAGGCATCCCCCAAGCATCGCCACATCGATTGACCCTGTGCTTCTCGCATCCAGATCCAAATTATTTATTTATTTAAACTTCATTGTACATTGGTGGTACACAAGGCGGACTTAATGCCATGGGCATTCTCTACCAGTCAACCTTTGGGTCAAAAATTAAACACTTCGAAAGTGGTACAAAAAAGGATTTAAAACAAATATTGGAAAGATAAATAAAAATACTTCATAATAATAATTACACAAGCTTAGTTTTAGTATACACTAAACCTGAAACTAGTTTGTTCAGAATCACTAAGAGAATCGATTGACATATTTTATACACCACATTTTTTCCATTTCTTTTATTTTCATAAATTTCAATTTTCTTCAGTAGGTTTCTACCCATAACAGTTGATGGGAATAGACACCTTGAGGCTTGAAACAGTCCGCTCGGTCAGTTTCCGTGTATTAGACAACTCCTGCATAGCACATCTCAGGCATTTCACACTTTACTAGGGAACTTAACACGCCATAAACGAAGGTGTAACTTGGAGATTTATTAAAAAAAAAACACATATTCAGGCAGTTCTGATGAAAATCTTGTTGGGGTGTCTCGGTTTTTGTATATCTTAAAAATAACGTTGTTTACTAACATAAAATATAAGCTTTATACAAGGTTAGTCGGAAAGGGGGTACTAATCCGAAGCCCACTTATAGTATCGCTGATGACTGTTTGAAAGCAAGTGTTAAAATTTCAAAATTCGATATATTTTTTTCCAAATAATATGATTTTTATTTTAGTTTTTTCAAAAATTCTTCATCCCTGCTTTAGTTAGAAATTCAGAAAATGGTGCTTCTAATTCATGACCCTAAATATGATCTAAATTGTAAACACAGCTGATCATAACTGGGTTATACACAATACATAACATAAATAGATTTTAGAGATTTTTTTTTTAGATTTTTGAACAACTGTTTCTCTTAAACTATTGAGTTTTGGGAAAAGTTGTTGAACAAAAGTTATTCATTATTATGTGTACTTTAACACCCTTTCGGATTAGTACCCCCTTTCTGACTAACCTTGTATACATACTTAAGGATTATAACTTATTAAGGGGATTATAAACTCGGCTTATGATTGGCGTCCAGTATGTGACATTATGTCTTTTCCTAAACTATGCTACAACTTAAAATTTTGCCTTCCACATCCGGCCTAGGTAGACAAAAATTAGTAGACTGTCTAGGTGTTTTGTAAAACAATTAATATCGTTATCTTGTACCGCCATTTCATCCTTCTCGTACCATACAGTAACGTATGAGGTCCATGCTTACGAATGGGCATAAATTATGTCCGTTCATTAGATACGTGGAAAAACGACTCTTTGACCCGCTGATGTAATTGTAGACGGGCTAAATGACGGAGCAACGTCTGTACACTTTTTACTGCAGTGTTAAGTGTTGCCATTTATTATTCCTTTAACGTTACCTTTTAGAAACCATAAATACTTGTGTAATTTCTGTACTAAACAGCGCAATTTCTTTTAGCAGTCGGGTCACCTCGTCTGGTCTGTCACAATATAATTGTTCTAAATAATTCGCAAAAAGTGCTGTCACAACTCTCTCACATAATTAAAACGTACGTAAAATATTTATAAACCTATTAAAAACAAAAGTAATGCCCACACATTGTCCGATTTATGTCAACCGTAATAAAAGGCCAAAACAAAAAATAATAGGAATTACCATTTTAAAAATGTATGCCCATAAATCTACCAGCACAGTAGAGAATGCTGAAAAATGGCAACCCCGGCGATCCCGCGTTTCGCCTATTATTGTTTGATATTCAAATACGCTGTTCATTCAAAGGGTTTTATTTATTAATTGCACTCCCTTTGAAAGCGTGTAACATTTTTCACATGTGTATCAAACAGCTTTTAGCAGTTCCTGGGTTTATGTTTTAATAATAATATCTTTTAGAATATTATATAAATCAATAACAGTTTACAATTTTGTCAGGTGTGACTTTCACCAGCTTTCACCAAATCTATACTATCTATACTAATATTATAAAGAGGTAGAATTTGTTTGTTTGTTTGTTTGTATGTAGGAGGTAATCTCCGGAATTACTCATCCGATTTCAAAAATTCTTTCACCAATAGGAAGCTACGTTATCCCTGAGTGCTATAGGCTATATTTTAGGATCAAAAAATTAGGGATCCGTAAATTAACGGGAGCGAAGCCGCGAGCAAAAGCTAGTAACATATATTTGAAAAGCAGTGTTTTAGTATTTTAGTTTTTTTTTTACCGTGTAATAACAAACTCAAACCTCATTTATTCAAAATAGACATTACTTAGTTCTTTTTGAACGTTAACGTTACAATAGACATCCCACAAAAAAGTCCTCCCTTCACCGCTTCCTAGTGTTTATGCTGTGAAGAAGAAACGGCGCGACAAACTCCCCAGCAACACGATTCTGTCTCTCAGGTGAATAAATTAATTGAGTCTATACAAAGAAAAACATAATATTATTTACAATAATAGAATTATGCAATTTAAGGAAAAGTAATGAAGTATACAGGGTGTAAACGAATTCGTGTAATTCCTTCAAACCGTGTGATCTACTGGTGACAATGATTGACCCTTTTTTTATCGATAGGAAATCATCATATGACTCCTTCCGCTCTTGGCGGAGCGGAAGAGAGTGTCAAACTCTTACTGACTATAACCCATCCGTGTTCCTTCTAATGCCCTTTGCGTTCCAGGGCCGCGGTAACTCTTTCGAATAAATTCCGCAACCCTGGCAGGCACTGGTCCTAGCGGGCCCCGTCTACAATGCTGACATCTCTTTGAGGCGCGCATGGAACACAACGCGCCGTCGACCCGGGCCTGGTCCTGATCGGACGGCGAACCACCCAACGCTCGCCGTCCGCAGGCCCGCGACACTGATTGACCCTGCATATATTTTTTCAGAATGATCAAAAAAAAGTTTTCAAAAAATGAACCATGGTATTCTATATGTGAGTAATTTTAGCGTCCCAAGTTAACTAACCGCGTGGAGCGATATTGAGTTATTCGTGCCCGTCAGCTGTGTCGCCGTGCCTTCATTAATTTGTGTATGGTATCGAAATTTTCTATCACATAAAAAAAATATTTGGGGAAAAAAATACATTTACAATTTTTATTTTGTATTAATCTAAATTTGGTGCAGGGTTAATCTATACCATTAATAGATCATGTGGTTTGAAGGAATTACACGAATTCGTTTACAGCCTGTATAAAACAATTCTATATGTAATAAGACAAAATCGTAATCACAATCATATCTAAATAATATGGATACGTACATAAACCTACGCATAAAAACGAATGGTTTCAAGGGAAAACTAATAGGTCTGTGGTCCACCCATCCCTTCTTCATCCTCCCATGGCATTGCTTGATCGTTTTCAGTACTTTAATAACAGTATATCTCGTGAATGTGAAACATTAAACCATTCTGTTCCGATATCGGTTGGATCCACTCACAGTATCGCGCCAACAATGACATATTAATTATACAGGCTTATTGTGAACAGAACTGACAGTTTACCACCCTGTAGGCTCTACGATCAATTTATAAAGCACTTAATTCGAGTCTATGGATGGAAAGATAAAATTATTCGTATCGCTCTTTCATTTTCAGGCGTAGAATATTCGTATACAGGGCGGGACGTTTGAAAGATGTGGGTGCTGGTGAAATTACAGGCATATGAGACTTTTTATCTTTGTCTCTAGGGTTGGCAACGCATCAGCAATCTCCTTGGGGTTGTAGGTATAAGGAGGCAATCATATACTATCAGATAGGCCACTAATCTGTTTGACAGACGATTACATTATAAAAAAGGTCATGTCGCTTCATTTTTCAAAACTTTAAAAGTTTTGCAAAATCGAGTTAAGTATACAGAAATGCTATAAATATCACCTATATTTTCTCCTGAATAGTGGCAAAAAAAAATCAGTTCCAAAATTCGCCGCTAGGAGACGTAATGGTTAGTTTTACATGGTCGGGATTTTATTCTGTTGTTTTAAAACGTTCTCCTGTAAAATTAGTGGAGAGTCTGAGATTATATCATTTTCATCCGAAGAAGCGATGTGTCAACAGGCGATTTTTAAAATGTTATTATTACAGATATTGGAAAACTTTTAACTTTTAACATATTATCCAAACTAGGTTGCCTAAGGAACAATATTACACTAATCGTTTGCACGCTGTATATCGTAAACCTGGGACATAATTTATATACCTACTAAGATTGAACACCTGTGGCTAAGGGTCAGGTAGACGTTGGCACATAAACCACAGCTTACCAATGACGGTTAAAATCCTAATGCCAGAGGTGGGATTGTAATAGGATTTTTCTATGTAAATACAGGGTGAAATTGTAAACAGTCGACAAACCGAAATGGGAGATTGTACTCATCACTATGAACAACTTTTACTATGGGACGAAAAATTAAATCTCGAAAAAAAAATGTAGAGAACAGCTGTTTTATTTCGCGATTTCAGTTTTGGTCCCATAGTAAAATTTGTTCATAGTGATGAGTACAATCTCCCATTGGGGTGCATGAAAAGATCCACCACGATTGACGATACTTCAGTACGTCTGGCGCACCCTGGGCAGTCAGCTTCGCTACTAATCTTGCTGACTGGCTAATCTTTTCACCACAGCATGAGCTATTTTTGCATAGCTCGTGCTGATACGAGAGAAGAATCTCCCATTTCAGTTTGTCGAGTGTTTACAATTTCACCCTGTATATTTTATAAAAGCCAATTTGTAACATAACGTAATCAATCCCTTGCTGTCCCACTGTTGGGCAAGAGCCGCTTCTCCGGTTTAGGCCATAGTCAACCACAGGTCTAGTCAGATTAAAATCACCATCGAGAAGTTTTTGGAGAAATGTGAGTAGGTTTTCTAGCGATTTTTTCTTTCAACGTTACTGCAACTGATAATAATCAAATTTTGATCCAAACACTTGAATTCAAAAAGTCTGAAATGCGGATCTAGATTGAATTCAGACCTGCAAGGAATGCAAGAGTTCATTCGCTTGGCGATCACTGCGCTTTTTCTATTTCAAAAAATATTTTTGCAGTTGTATGGACTAAACAAAAAAACTGAAAAAATCAGCGTTTCAAACTCAAGATTACTTTTTATTCCCTCGTATATTATTAAAACTTCCATCTCAAAATCACTTTTATCTTCATAACCTAAAATCTTAACTTCGGAAAGAACTCGGAGTAAAAAAGGTCGATTCTCTGAGCCACATTTGTCATAGCTGTCAGTGTTGAAGATTAATGTGCCCTCGCAGTGGCCATGTTAAGCTAGTTTTAATATTTATATTCCGGCATTCATGAATTCTGAGGAACATCATCAATTTTAGGTATTTGACCTGCTTCTGGGTTCAATGGACGGAACTTTATCTGGCTTTTAAGTGTTTTGCTAATTACTGCAAGTTTGGTCAGTTTTTAGTCAAAATAATTTTCGAGGACGGTGTACTTGTGTCTTTTGCTAAAATCTATTCTGTTGATCATGCCGTGGGTGTTTTAAGATGTGTCTCAGGACTCCATTTTTTGCAGATTTGACGTCATGCTCGTGAACGGGTGCTGTTTGTCGGGACTGATCAGCTCTTAACTGTTATGGCAATCTTAAAAGGCATATTTTTCTATTTGTTACTCTTGTGAGTTTATTTCTTACATTAACCTGCATTATTCCCATTCTATTTCTCACACTATTATAATGGAATTGTCATGATCCACTATTTTAAAAGAGTATTCATGGAGTTTCTTTCCGGTTCTTCTCCATAGAACCTACCTTTTGGAACCGTGCACCTACTTTTGACGTTTTAAAAGTGCCTGAAATATGGTCTATTTGAAATAAAAACTTTGACTTTGATGGCACAGGATCCGTTCGTTCAATCATATCATTTTTGCATGACCAGTCAAATTGTTTTGCCAAGCATTAGGTTGATGTATTAATTATTAAGCATCACTCTCGATCATTTTTGACATAACAAAGACATATCAGTCTACTAAAAACACTTAAAATCATGCCATCACTGACAAGCCTTAGTCAGACTGTGCACTGTGGCAAAATTTTGGTTTTGTTAAATAGTCTAAGATTACAAAATAATTGAAAAAAAAAATATGAGTCCTGACATAGCGGTAATTTCGTAAATTATAGCCGTAAGGAGACTGCTATCGAAAAAACGTAAACGACATCATCAAAAACCGTAAAATAACTATATTATCAATTTAGTTTTTTAAAAATATTTGATAACATTGATTATGGTAAGGTTTTGTAGAGGAACGTCAGAATTCACCTTACGTTGAAAAGGGTATAGTGGCGAGTGACTCGTGTGCACTCTAATGTAAATAAAGAGACATCATAACAATCTTAATCTATTCAACACAACCAGAATTTCGCCACAGTGCACAATGTGACTGTGCACAGTTACAAGTAACATGAAAACGGAGCGTGTAGACAGCTGCACACCTGCACAGAACGCGAACAAACCGTGCGCCGTGTACCGCTGTGATTAATAAGCGTGCGGCCTATGATGGGGTGTGGTGCAAGTGATACACTGTAGCGGGGAGACGGTTTGTTAATTGACATTGACGTAACTATTGACATTGAGTTTTGATGTACTTTTGAGTATCGAAAGAGCTTTAAACGATAGAATAAAAGGAAGGTACATTACTTCTTTAAAAAAAAACTATTGCCGACACGTTTGGTGCAGTGGCTAAGCGATTGGCTTCTGCACTACGGGTCGTGGGTTCGATTCCCACACGGAACAAAAATTTGTATGGCCTACAGATGGTTGTTTCGGGTCTGGGCGTTTGTGTATGTGAGATTTGTCTCTGTAAACGCACCCACAATACAGGAGAAATTTTAGTGTGGGAAGTTTGAATTCAATTTCTGTAACTCACAATAACAAATGAAGTACCAAACTTCATCTACTACTACCTAACGACTAATTTATTCATCCTTATTTAGTAAGCTAATTGCGTAGAGATACTTCCAAAATGATTTACCATAAAGCAAGCCTGGTTTATAATCTTACAAACTTGTGGCCTGTAAAATGTCTGACTTCAAAGCCTTAACTTATAAATCCATGAATAAACAATAAGCAAAAGTTTTTACATGATAAACTACGTGCGGATGAATTATAAATTACTTTAATAATTAATAAACGAACTCAGAATATCATATTTAGATAATTAGGCTTTTGGAAGCAAAATCTGGATAAATAACTACAATATTATCAATATGTCCATTGACTTAGAATAAGTATGGACCTCGGGTCATCGCTCAAAAATGTCCGAACCGAAAGTGAGTTAAAACACGATGAATTTGAAAAGAGCTACACTTGCGCGCGTCATTCTTCTTTTGGGCGAACAAGCAGCTACACCTCAATGTCACATGTCAACAATGCCGTTCTGTGTAGTGAGATCGTGTAAAAACTACTCAAAAAAGTGAAAAAAGTTGATGGTGTATCACATTTTCAGTAGGTATATTATTGTTTTACAATTTTAAAGTATTATTTTGTTAAGGAACATTGTATTTTGCTTAAAATTGAATTAATTGCAAGAGCAAAACACACAATAATCCAACTAAACAAAAAGTATCTTATTTTCCTTCCTTTGTTTGACCAATTATGTCAACTTCATTTGGTTGGATTACCATAAGAAACTTGACATATTTGTCAGACATTAGAACAAAGATTCCAAAGAGTCGTTATTTTTACGCGATGTTTTTTTGTATTGCGATTTTGAACCAATTGCAATTTGTTTTGTTCTATTCATTTAAACAAGTTAATTTTAAACTTGCATTGTATGCAAACATATTATGTACGAAAATATGTGTCGGCGCGTCGAGAGAATTGGCTTGACGACTCCAAACTTAATTGATTCCTGGACGAATGACATCTGCCAGATGACAGCGGTCAATGTCAATTTGACGTAACACCGAGGACTGGGGAGGCGGCCCGCGAAAAGCTAGACAGATAACGTCAGAGCTATCGAGCAAAACCCCGGTGTTGATTATTAATGGTGATCATGATTAAGATAACAAAAGTGATTGGGATTGGATGCATGTGCGCTCGCGCCCCACGTACTCGGTGGAACGTCGTCTATCTTTGTGCATCATTTTATTTGTGTTTGTCAAAGTACGACTTGTAATTGATATCAAAGACTTTAATTTGCTTCTCCTCGCCCGCAAACCCACGCATAGTACGGTGGCTGCTTTTGTTAAGGATAACCAAATGCCTTTATCAGAAGTGGGATAGGCTCCATCGCCTATCTTATTTTCTGTGTTAATTTGTAGACAGTATACAAGTTGTTTCTTGATAAATCGCTATTGCTATTTTTTAAAAAAAAAATACGAGTACCTACCTACGCAGTACAATAAAAAAAAAAAAAGAAAAAAAAATTGTGAATGTTCCTCCTGTTTACGAATCTGTCTAATCGTGATTGTTAGTTTAAATGGGTTGAAAGTTGATTCTGGGACTCTCAACACGGGACAGAGGATCTGCCGACCGGTTGCAACACGTCAAACCTCGCATGGACTCTTCGGTGGTGCTGCCCAGTGGGACGTGAGGTGCTACAAGTGTGATTGCGTCGTACCACCATGTGTATTGCCGTCAGGTACTGAAGTGCGAGCGAGGTAACGGACAAGCTTATGATTGCAACCAATGTCATAACCCTGGTAAGATTGAACCATTTGTACCTAATTCTTCTGATCCCTCATAAAATGATTTTAACTTGTAGTGAGATAGATCATGTGTGTAATTTTGAAGGATGCGGACGAGATATCCTCTAATCCGTAATATGTGTGTTCAATATGTGTTGGGCGCGTAAAGGCAATTATTTGAGAGGCTTGATTTCTTGCAAAAGAAATTGAATGTACTTGGAGCGCACGATCAGTCATGGTCAGGCGAAGCCGAGCGGGAATAAAATTGGAAGCATTTGTCTGTTCAACACTTTGGCCGCGTCGCCCACGGGTGACCGCAAATCAGAGCAGTTTATAGTTATCGATGAAATTTGGCAAAATCAATGTTTTTGTAGTGTCACCACCATTGTCCGTCAGTGTTGAACGTGTTAATGAGCTTACTGATGTTAATGAGCACTAACACATTGGTGCAGAATGACTGAAATAATTGTAAATAGTAGACCACAGGTGAGTTAAAAATTGATCTTATAGACCCATGTAAAACTGTTCAGAGGCGCCCTTATCGGTTATCGCCTGCTGAAAAAGAAATCGTCAGAGATAAAGTGCAGACTCTTTTAGATGCTGGCATCATTCGCGAAAGCTCTTCACCCATCGCCAGTCCCATTTTAGATAATTGCTCATGATAATAGGAATTGCTAAGCGTTGGTCGAAGGGGCCCAGAGCGCCCGGTCCACAGCGCATGGTGAGTTGGTGGTTGGTCGAAGGGGCCCAGTGCGCCCGGTCCACACCGCATGGTGAGTTGGTGGTTGGTCGAAGGGGCCCAGTGCGCCCGGTCCACACCGCATGGTGAGTTGGTGGTTGGTCGAAGGGGCCCAGTGCGCCCGGTCCACACCGCATGGTGAGTTGGTGGTTGGTCGAAGGGGGCCCAGTGCACCCGGTCCACACCGCATAGTAAGTTGGATGAAGGGGCCCAGTACGCCCGGTCCACATCGTATGGTGATACGGTGGCTGGTCGAAGAGGCCCAGTATGCCCGGTCCACGCCGCATGTTGAGATGGTGGCTGGTCGGAAGGGCCCAGTACGCCCGGTCTAAGCCGCATGGTGAGTTAGTAATTGGTCGAAGAGGCCTAGGACGCACGGCCCACATCACACAGTAAGTGGTTGTGGTAATGTTATGAGTCGGTGGCTAGTCGTAGAGGCCTCGAATGCCCGGTCTACGCCGCGCAGTGACTTAGTGGCTGGGCAATGAAACCTAGTACGCCCAGCCCAAACGGAGCTACAATGTAGTGCATCGCGAGGGATCTCTAAATTTTAAACGTTACTCCTGCATGTCAGGAATGGACGAGCTGACTGTAATGAAATGTTGTTTCCTGTGGAACTTCAGATGGGCAATATCAGGACGACCAAGCGCACGAGGACGTGCGATAGTCAGGGTGGCCGTGTCGGCGCGTCGAGAGAATTGGCTTGACGACTCCAAACTTAATTGATTCCTGGACGAATGACATCTGCCAGATGACAGCGGTCAATGTCAATTTGACGTAACACCGAGGACTGGGGAGGCGGCCCGCGAAAAGCTAGACAGATAACGTCAGAGCTATCGAGCAAAACCCCGGTGTTGATTATTAATGGTGATCATGATTAAGATAACAAAAGTGATTGGGATTGGATGCATGTGCGCTCGCGCCCCACGTACTCGGTGGAACGTCGTCTATCTTTGTGCATCATTTTATTTGTGTTTGTCAAAGTACGACTTGTAATTGATATCAAAGACTTTAATTTGCTTCTCCTCGCCCGCAAACCCACGCATAGTACGGTGGCTGCTTTTGTTAAGGATAACCAAATGCCTTTATATGTATGTTGTCCTTCCGTTTCAAAATTGTATTGGTTTTTCGGTCACTACCAAGTTTCCGATCGAGCTGAAATTTTGCAGGTAGGTATGTGCATCTTAGATCATTAAAATGTCATTGAACTAATTTGATGATGGAGCCGAAGATTAGGCAGGCACAGGAACAAATGGTAGGCTTGTCGAGTTTCAGCTCATGTATTTTGTCATTATAAACACTTTTCATTACATAAATAATGACGTAGGTCCGATAGTAGAGCCGGAAAACGGGCTCTGGAACTCCCTAATGGCAAATAGTGAACACGTGACGTTTGGGCTCGTTTGTTTAGTTATCATAAACTCTTTTAAATACACATGACAAAAGATAGTTTCATTCAAAAAAAAAAAATGTGCCTCTGATTTAATTTCAGTTTTCTTTGAGATCAATTAGATGAAGATGATGATGATGATGCTGATGCTGATGGTGATACTTCAGCAAAGGAAGCGAAATCGCGTTTTTGAAAATGACGATGTTGTAATTTTGCAAGAAATGTTCTATGCTCTTTCAGTTGGTTTAAATATTTAGCGATCGCAATAAAATAATATAACAAATAATAAAATCTTTTAAAAATTAAGTTGTTCTATTACTCCTATGTTCTCCAAACTTTCGTTTAATATTAAATGAAGTTTCGAAATTTGAAAAATTGAGCAGTGCTGTCATGTTTTCGTATGGTAAAAATTGTTGCAAGCAAAATTAGGCACTACGATAACGACATAGGAATTCGTACATCGTAAATGAGCTTGTTGGTATTTCTAAGTTTATAACATGTCAATTCAGGACACTTTTATCGTGAATTTTGTACTACACTCGTTGTCCATACTTATTCTAAGTCAATGAATATGTCTTTGAAATTTATTTATGACAGACTTAGGTAAATAAGAATTATCATAGCTTCTACTTTGAGTTTGATTATTACTTGTTTTGACGGTGAAGGAAAACATCGTCAGGAAACCTGCACACCTGAGAGGGCTCTAAAAAGTTTTCGATGGTGTGTGGTTCGACAACTCGCACTAAACCAGTGTTGGACTATGGCCTAAATCCTTCTTATTTTGAGAAGTGGCTCATGCCCAGCAGTAGGACAGTTCCTGGTAGGCTGCCATGCCCAGTAATGGGCTGATAATGCATAGTTGCTGCACGCATAGCAGGGTTAGTTACACGCATCTAATCGCCATGGACCCGGGTATGTCCTTAAATTACGTCCAGTACCACCGTAGGACGGGCAGCAGCGTCCTCTACATAACGGTGACCATTCTGCGATTCCCAAGCCGCCTGCCAAGCGTGGTAATTACGGCACCTCCCCTTTTTTAAGGGGGAGGCCTTTGTTCAGCAGTAGACATCTTCAGGCTGATGATGATGATGATGAAACGCCATGGAGTTCAAAGCTGTATACCTATTTAAATCAACTTGGAACTATGTAAGTAGTTATAATACATTGCACTCCTACAAAGGATGAACAGTCAGATAGTTATAGCAAAAATATTAGGATACTTTTCGATTGCCAGTCGGCTGCGGTACCCTGCAAAATGTAAGTTCTCCCTCCCTCCGCCTATCACTGGCGCCGCCTACCGTGGGAACTACGTCCGTCGACACGAGATTTATCCCATCAGCTGGAGCCGTCCACTAATTACACTCACGCAACGCAACCGTTCACATCTTCAAACAAATCATGAGCAATCGCACGGTTTTCGGTGGAATTGTGATAGTGAATTGTAGTTTTGGTTTTGTTCCGATTTACTGGAATTTTCACGTTACACCTGCAGTCCAATGGTTGAATGGTGAATCCTCTGTGGATAGCATCGGTGAAGTATTATTATTATGTAGGTAGTTCCTTATTTTTTTAAGACTGCGTGTATGAACTGTCGCTGATTGTGACACCTTTGGCGAAGTGGCTGAGCGATTGGCGTTCTGGCCACGGATTGCGGGTTTGTTTCCCGCAAGGAAATATTTGTAGGTATTTCGTACAGATAATTGTTCCGGGTTTAGGTGTTTGAGCATGTGAACATTTGTGTCTGCAAACGCTGGATACGTTACAGTAGAAATTATAAGGTAAACAAAGTTTAAAATGAGAGAGATTATGTTATGGTTGCTACTTAACTGCGGAAAATAATTAAAATAAAATAAAGTATTATTCAAACAATATTAAATAAAAGATGATTAAAAACCGCCATTATAAAGCTTTCTTCTGTACTCCAAGCTACTTACGTACATTTATTTATATGCATCTATTTTATTTTATTGGGCCACTTGTCATTTAAGTTAACCTAGTTACTTGGGTACAGACAGGCTACCTGGAAATTGTACAAGTTTGCGCAAGTAGCTGTCAGTTCGCGGGCCCTTCTAGTTATTGTATCTCTAGGGAGGATGTTACCTCGCAATCACTCGGTCGTTGCCACGGTGAATCTCTAGGGTTTTATGATTCGAGAATAGTCTTATTTTTATGTTTCAGGAAATTATGAAAGAACAAAAGTTACTAATCCAATACTTTTGGTTAAGCCACATTTTTGCTAAGCTATTTTTTACGCTATAAAATATGTACATACATATAGAAAAAAAGAAACAAAAGTTTGTTCGCGTCAACATGACGCACATAAATAAATTAAATATAAACAAAACCAAATTAAAACTGTCGGGAAAATACGCGTCACATCCGCGCAAAACGGCCATCGCTCAGCATAATGCTGTGACTCACGTGAGAGACAGAGCCACAGCGCAGGTTTGCAGCGACAGCCTATATCACCTTTAATTTAACTCCTTTTTGTATTTAATACCGAGTAGGTTCTCCACAAAGAATGAGCCAACCCCTTTTCACCCATAGGTGTCGTCTAAGGCGACTACGGGGTTTTGCCAGGAGAACGGGCAGCAGCGTCTGTTACTTTGCAAATAACAACATACTGCGGTCACCAATCCATCTGTCAAGAATTATGATTATGGCTATAACCTCTGTAATCATTCAAAATCAAAAGTTTTTATTTCACATAAACCATTACAGGCCCTTATGAAAAGTTGAATTTAGGTGCACGGTTCCAATTAGTCGTTTCCTATGGAGAAGAGCCAGCAAGAAACTCCATGGTTACTCTTTTAAAATCCATCCATATCTTTAACAATTTGAGTAGGTACAGTTATGACTGAGAATTTTTTGAATTATAAGAAAGCAGTGTAGACTTAAATGCAGGAATCACACAATTTTTTTTATGAAAAATATCGTCACAAATTAAATAGGTCCAGGTATCTAGCAAGTCTACAAAGCTCTCACATTTACAAAAAGTAAAAGGACGCTAAACTATATAAAACAATTGACATGGTTAATTAATGTCATCAAAATACATTAGACAAAGATAGCTTGAGAGTAACGATAGTAATAAAAAAGAATAGACATACACATACATTCATTCATTGTGAGGGCCATGTTTATGGGTTAATATAATGGTGCATTTCATCGTCCTGCATTAATTTTAAACGTGTAAATCTCTTCCACCTAGCATTTTCCCAAATATGTTGGAGTCAGCTCCCAGTTCAACCAGATGTGGCTGAGTACCAGTATTTTACACGGAGCGACTGTCACAAGACCTCCCAGTGACTGAGCGATGCTGATATCCTAAGTTTAGACTGGTAGTCAGACTTTCGATCTTCTGACTACCCGTAACGACTGTCTTAGATATTCGTATGACAACAGGGACCGAGGATTTAACGTGCACTCCGAGACACGGAGGGGTCTCGATTTATAACGAACGGTGACCCATCGAAAGACTGACTGTGGTAAGCGTTGTTTAACCTCGCAAATCGTATGATCGGAGTAGTTGTTAATTAGCCTCAAGCCATCGATTTTAAATGTACAAATATAACACTGCAATGAAAACAAAACGATTTTCATCGAATTCACGTACAATCCGTAAATCTAGTGTTATTTAAAGGCTGAATGCTCAATTGAGATTAAAAACGTCCATCAATTTTACAATGTAGAATAAAAATAAAACTGACACTATCATTACAACGGATATGTTTCATGATTCCGAGGATATTGAGTATTTATTTATTATGGTCATATCATACATGATTTGATATTGATTGCTACTGGAGTGCCTTCTTGATAGCATTTATTTTATTTATGTATTAGATTGAGGATCGACATCATCGCATAGCCCATTACTGTCCCACTTGCTGGGCATAGACCTTTTCTCAGATTGAGACTGATTTGCGTTTTGTCTACCACGAAGACGGTTTCGCGGACTGCACACGCCATCACTCTATCACAGCTTCTTGGAATATTTTGATGTTTTGCAATTAATCATCATGTAAAACGTCCATTCTTAGCACTAACCTTTTCAAAGATGCGATGATGAGTTCAAGTTGAATAGCGTCAGACATGTTACCAAGTACTTTCTGAATTGAATACTTATTTGGTGCATACTTGAGACACAAAATAACAATACTATGACTAGTGACGATACCCAGCGCACCATGGCACCATGGGCAGTCAGCCTTTGCTACTGGCCAATCTTTGCACGGATACGAAGAAGAAGATTTTCCTATGATGTTGCTTTATTTTCTTGTAAACTGTGTCTCATATTCTACAACAAATAAATCTTGATTTATTTCTTTAAATAAGCGCAGAACAAATGTCTTGCCTCGCTTTTGGTGATTTCTATGTTAAAGTCAAGCCAAATTCAAACATTATTTTTATTTATTTATTTATTTATTTATTAATCAACTACTCGCTACACTTACAGTTACCCAACACGTGCAGCGAGTCATTACAATTATGACAATTTGTTAACACAAAAGTTGTTTAGCTAAAAAAGATTTTACTGATATTTAAAAAGAAATTTAATTTATGGTAAAATATGTCGGCATCTGGATATTGAGCAACCAGGGCGTTAAGCAGTGCTACTGCCCGACTTGTAGGGGCGAATTGCGCAGTGCACGTGCGCACGAGCGGTGCTGCCAGGAGGCGGCGCGTGCGTAGCCTCGTGTACTGGTTTGGCGCCGATAGGGAACAGTGGGACAGAGTAGTTGGGTTGTCGATTCTATTGTTCAGCAGTAGATAATAATGCATCATAAGACAACACTTGCGCCTTAACTCAAGGGTATCGATTCCTACCATACCTGATACGAACAAAGACGGATACAAATAAGGGTAGTAGCCGTAAAGGAATTTATACAGGAATCTTCCGAATTTTCGCTGGACACGTTCTATCATTATGCTATACTTTGCCTCGTGCGGATCCCAAATTATGCTGTTATATTCTAAAATGCTGCGAACAAAAGAGAAGTATAACACAATGACAGCACTCCTGTCCCGAAATCTGGCAGACTGTCGCATAACGAAGCCTAGAGACTTGTAGCCTCGACTACAAATGGCAGAAATATGCGTGTTAAATGTAAGACCAGTATCAAGATGCAAACCTAAGTCACGTATTTGTGTGACACGCTCAAGCGGGTCATTGGATAGTTTGTACAGGTAGGAGTGAGGTGAGCGAGACCGAGTGAATGTCATTGTTTTACATTTTGATGCATTGAACTCTAAGTGATTGCGCGCACCCCATGCAACAACACTATCAATATCACGCTGGAGCGCTTCACAGTCTTCTACGCCTCTATTCTTTTATTGTATTGTTGTTTACTATTTGAATACCCATATGACGGTAAAACATGGAGACTTATTTTTAAGAAAAACATCTATGTATCTTTTACCCATGTTTGCAAAGAAATAAATGATTTGACTTTTATTTTAAGTAGACCAGATTACTGGTGCTTTCATAAGGTTAACCCTAGGTGCTCCCATAGTTCAGATATGTCGTATATTACACAGCCTAAAACACCTATATTTACTTAGCAAAATTTCGATGGCAGTTACTCCATATAAAATATAACATACAACCGCATCTAGCTACGAAAACAGCAAACAGCAAAGCAAATTCTCGCCTACTAATTTCATCCCCTTAAAATTAGCACTGTCATTAGAAATTACCTTCCCAACTTGAACTAAAACAAGACGCTAACATGCCAGCACCGACTAACTATAGTCGTGTAAATTAACGCTTGCCTGACTTCGAGTCAGTTGGCAACTAGTCTAAAGATATACACCCAGTAGTTTCCTCTATGAATATTTTACTACGGTTGGTAAATTCTCAGAGGAAGGTATTAAAATGGGCTGTTGCCGTTTAGGGTTAGATTTGGATCGTTAGGTTATGTTCGTCGTTTTTTATTTATTTATTAACGGGCTTCCAAAAATGGAGGAGATTCTTAATTTGACGCAGCATAAACACTAGGAAGCGGTGAATTATGGCCGTTTTTGGGAGCTGTCTTTTGTAATATTTGCGTTCAAAAAGAACGTAGTGTTTCTAGTCTATTTTGAATAAATGAGTTTTGAGGTTGAAGACGTGTGTGTTTTTTTCCAGAAACACATATTTGTAGTACATAGTTAATAATATGTTTCTAAATGAATGTTAAATTGTAATTTTATTTTGTTTAATTGAAGAATTTATGCACTTTCGTAATTCAATGAAACGATTTTCACAATGTCTGAGCGACTGGCTTTCTTTGCTTCAGGTCGTGAGTTCGATTCCTTTTTTTTTTTCTTCTATTGGACTGCTGTAGGTCGTCCTAGGGGACGGTTTCTACGTAACCGGGCAGTTGTTGGCGAGACCTGAAGGGTCTCCAGCCAATGGGGAGGAAGTAAAATACTTAACCTAAGCTAACTACTTGTACTACACTAACATCATGACTACCTGCAACAACAGCACTAAGGGCGACCCCTAGTGGGACTCGGACCTCGGCTTAGGGCGTTGCTGGCGTGGACATAGGGGGGGGGGGGAGACAGCTTGATGAGGGCTGAATTATCGGTGTGACTGCGGAGTCTGAAGAGACGACCGGCTCTACGACGGGAGTGCTCGGTGGATCGTGACCGGCGGCGGTGGGACGTCGCGACGGGCCTCGTCGGCGAGGACGGTATGCCGGACGGTAAGGGTTCGATTCCCACAGGGAAAAAATATTTGTAATGGCCTACAAATAGTTGCTACCCAGACTGGCTGGGTGTTTGTGCATGTGAAGATTTGTGTCCGTAAATGCACTCACGATACTGTGGAAATGCTAGGTGGGGCGAAGATAAAACAGAAGCTTAAATAAACTAGTTGAAGGAATTAATTTAAAACAAAAAAAAACTCATTCTTACTACCACGAAGCTTCGGACGCCGAGAATTTCCACAAAAGATAAATAAAAGGACAGAATATATTCCTTTGTTCACGTTTTCTTTTTCTATGTCAAACACCAACGTTCAAATAAAAATACGAAAACACCAAAAATAATTTCCCATTTATTATTCATCGCCCCTATTTCTATAATAACACATCAAAATTCCATTCTTTTCCCATTGACTCCGACGAATGGGAATAAAATTCCCAATCACAACGCCGAAAAAGCCGACGACTTCCTTATTTCCCAATATCCCTTTAACTAAACGGCTTTTAATCCCGCGAATCAGTATTCTAAACCTAACCCAGTGTACGGGGGGCAGCCATATTGGAATGCAAATTTTTCCAAATATTTAAATGGAATATAGGGTCGCCAAATCGGTGCGACACATTTTATTAATCCTGTGAAGTATTTATAGCTTCAAAGCTTTTTATGAATTGGTATTTGAATATCTCTAATACATTCTTCGTTCATTTTGTAGGTAGGATTAATCAGTAATCATATTTCATTTGGTATTAATATTAATTAACCGCTAGCGGCCCGACCGACGATCCGGTTCGTCAGTGCCATTGTTTATCTATTGTGTCTATAATTACAGTACTCGATATGTTAAGCCTTACTATTTAACATGACTAACTTTTAAAAATAATGCCAAATGGAACTCAGCCTTATTTAGGGCATCTTACTTAGGGCACATTTACACATATAAGAAACATACGACAAACACAATCATATAATATACATTTAATAAAATCGTAACGGTGCTAACTAAAAGTAAGTGCAACGCATCCTAGGAACGACACTGATGCCAAAAAAGTAGTTTTTAGAATTTTTGTCTGTTTGTCCGTTTGTATGTTGGAGCTTCACTCCAGTACTACTGGACGGATGCAATTGAAATTTGGTAGCCGCATCCGTTAAAGAGCGAGTTAGGTTATAGGGTACAAATTATCACGCTATTGAGTGTGGGTAATGACCAGTAATCTTATTGGAAATTAATGAGATTAGATTTAAAAAACGGAATTGTTTAGTTGTTGGGACATAATTTTGTTTTCCGACTTCCACGCGTAGGTACGAAGTCGCGAGCACAGCTAGTGTCAGAATAAATAACGTTCATTCGATTCGTTTTTAATGAGTTATTACTAGTAAAATAATATGGTTCAGATAATATTTACACAATTTACAGTTTAACATTCAGTGTAGAAATTAAAACATAAAATTATTATTTTTAATTAACTTATCAACGCAACCTACATTGGTCCACCTAAATCCCATTATTATGAACACGTGTAACTATATAATATCCAAATCCCTTTGCACATCTCAATGCATAATCGCACTCAATTTCCCTCCTCAGTGGAGGGCGTAATGAAGCAAATGAAGCTTTATTAAATTGATATCCGCGCTAACTACCCGCTGTATAACTTGCACTTCACTATTAGGCAGCGGTTGATTGCACTAACTAGAGTTAACAGACGATTAAGATTCCCTTGTCAATTGATTGGAAGAATTATGTTTTTAAGTTATATCCAGGCTAACTAGCTCTTCTTTATGGTGCATGCTACACGCTCAATGCTTACCACCATATTTGGATCGCAATTCGGTATGTAAAGCTTTTTTTTTCCTTTTTTTTTAAAGATTAAGCTATTTAAAGAAACTAATTTGAATATTTTTGTTTTCTACACGGTAGTTTTTTTTTTTTTAAGTTTTTCTAGTGATGACGTCATGGGATAGGAGGGGTTACCATAGACAAAGAAACCATTTCTTTGTCTACGCCAAGTATAATACCATAGAGTATTCCTACGTCACGAAAAAGGAAGATAGTCACTTAGAGGTCAAATAGATGTCGCATTTCTGCTAAAATAAACACCATCTTATAAATTTTAAGAGCTAAATAAGGTTTACCAAACTAAAACCTCGTAACGGTTTTGGAATCAACATAGGTTAAGTTTTACTTTACGAATTCCGGATGGTGATATTGAATGATAGATTGATTTAATTGCTCACTAAATATTACAATCCAGGATCGCGATCTAAATATCGTGACAAATATTGAAGGTGTAGCATTCACCTATTAGCTATCGGTCTCTTTCTCTCTAGCACTAGCTAAAGTTGACAGCAAGGATAAGGATTGCCGAGTCTATGATAAAGTGGATGTTTAAATTCCTATCCACGCTAACACCGGTCACTAAAAATTTGTTCTCGAAGAGTTACGTTAACAATGTTTTTTTGGTAAAATAGGCCTCCGTCCTAAAATGTTCGCTCAATTTTCATTGAAATAATTGTTACTTCTCCTAAATCTACTTATTTATATTTCACAATTGAAGCTTTAAAAGAAAATCGTTCTCTATTTTTCTGATAGTTATAAAAATACGACTCAACGTTTATAAATAAATCTGTAAAATATTTACGAGATCCATTTTTCTACAACGAAGGTAACAGAAAATTAAGAAACAAGAAAAAGAAATATTTGCTAAACTAAATTACCGATCTAAATATTTTTGATCTTTTTTTTTCTTATTGATTGACTTGTTCGTGTTTGACCCTCGTGGCACCTGACGGTAAGCGCAGACAGGGTCTAAGATGGAGCACACGAATCCAAGTAACAGAGGTATAGAGGGATTCCCCTATACCCCTCTGGCTCTCACATACACACGACGGAACCCAGTAAACTGCTTGGCGCCGGATTTTAATGTGAAGGTGGTAGCTAGCCAAGCGGACCGTAAAGATCCTACCACGTCGCGTGCTGGGATTTGTTGAATCTCACAACACGCGTCTATTCCCAGCGTGCGGTGAGGACGGTTGCAGACCCCCGCAACGCAGTTACTGGGCAATGCAGATATCCTAAGGTTAGACCGGTTGTCAGTCTTTCGTACTTCTGACTACCCGTAACGACTGTCATAGGTATATTCGTATGACACCCGAGACCGACGGTTTAACGTGCTCTCTAAGGCACGGAAGTGTCTCGATGTATCAAATGGTCACCCATCCACAGATTGACCGCGGCAAGTGCAGCTTAACCTTGAAAATATGTTATGATCCGCATGGTTTTTAATTAACCATGACCTCCTCTCACTAAAAACTCTAGGTATATTCACTATGGGCCTGTCGATATCTCAACGTCACGACGTCGTCAACGTGGAACGGTGCGCTAACGCGGCACGGTGCGTTAACATAACGTGCTTACGTTACCGTATCGTAACACGTTCCGCCTCTAGCCGCAAGTGCACACGTTACATGCACTCCGCCCGCGCTCTCCACGCCTACGAGTTAGTTGCCGTTTATGTGTTCCGATGCTTTAAAACCATACCTTACTGTTTCTTTTATTAAAATTCAGGATCTACATGGTCAACGATAAATCTAACAATGATCCTGACGTGCATTTTTACGATACGGTAACGTAAATTTGCACGTTACGTCAACGCACCGTGCCGCGTTTCCGCACCGTTCCACGTTGACGACGTCGTGACGTGGAGATGTGAACAGGCCCTAATCTGGAATCCTATATCTATTTTACCTAAAATATATATTATGTTATCAACACACCAATAGCACAAGCAATTTCCCGGACATAAATTCAATACAAACGGAGCGCATTCTACTGCTGAAATCCTTAACAATACCTTAACGCCCGTTAACTCAAGGTAGCATCCACATCTAGTGGGTGGACTGTAGTGCCACTAATTACTACAGTTAACGGGACAAAGGAGTGTCTCCACCCTAGTCCCTGCGTTTTATACCACTTTGACACTGTGACAACTATAGACATACTCGTAAATATTATACACGCTGGGTTAAGTCATTTTGTGTGCTTTTTAAGAAAGAAATGGCTGCTTCGTTGGTCTAGCAACTAGGCAGTTTTCTTTATGAATAGGTAGGTATTAACGTATAATTATCATGACGGCTCCTTACAAATACATACAGTCTTCTTTGTTTTTGGCTAATGTTTCTGTGATGATATTTAAAACAGAGATTGAAAGTCCTCATCAAAACTTTTGCTGAAGGGAACCACAAACGAAAACGTCATCTAAGTATTTTTTTTTTGTTTTTGTTGATTTTTGTTGAATCGTCATCTAAGTATTTTTTTTTCAATGTTTGAATACGGGACCACTTCTGAAATATGGCCTACCAAACGAAAAAAATAATCATCAATATCCATTTATAATTGGCGAAGATATGGCGTAACAAAAATAAAACAACAAAAACACAAAAAAATACAACATTCAGACGAATTGAGAGCCTCCTTCTTTTTAGAAGTCAGTTAAAAATATGTGAGGTACTTACTGATATGACAAACTTTCAATTTCACGCAACCCTATTCTTTTACACTTATCTGTCAAAACAAACGTAGTCGTAATCCGTCTCCGTGTATCCAAGCTGTGTATTTTTGTATACACGTTGTATATACTTGTATACAGGATGTGTTTGTGTATTTTTGTGTACTTGTCGCAATCCGGATCCAATCTCAATTCGATTGTCTCCAAGCACAATGCGGCCGGATTAAACTAGGCGCGTGTTTTATGTTTTTTTGTTATATTGTTTGTTTAGACGTTGCTTGTTTTGGTTTGGGCTTGTCATCCATGGAGCATCAGGTGCTTGGCATTCTCATTTTATAGAAAAATATTTTTTATTTTAAAGACATAAGTACTTTCTTATCATATCTTGCAATGCATATAGCAATGTAGTTGTACCAAATAAGGATACCTGTGTTTATGTTGTTAATTAAAACTAAACTAAGCTAAATCTACTCTCGGTAGGAATTAATCCGGGTTACCATCATAAATATTAGTAATTCGGAAACTAAGACCGCTAGCTTATTGAAATAAAAAATATTTTATAAACTATTTAATTTTTATTATTAATTTTATTTTAGTGGTATTAATAGTCTATAAAATACTTTTTATTTGAATGCCATATCATTGTTAGTTTCCGAGATATTAAAGTTTATGTTGGTGACCTAGACTTTTTTTCTTACACCAATAATTCTAAATCGGTCCAATAAACGCGATAGCGCATCAAAGAGTATTTCTATAGAATATAGATTCAGTTAGTACTACGCGCGATTTCAAACTATCGCACGCGAAACAAAAACATAGCTAAAAGTGAATGAATTTCCAGTATGATCTCGCATTGTAAAAGGTTTTCGTACAATAAGAGGTCAGCTTATACTGGAAATGTATGGCTTGATATGAAACCGTATCTACCATCCATCGGTGATTGCAAGGTTTTATTTTTTTCTATAATTATCTGCCTGTAATATACATTAGAAAATATACACATTTGTTAATAGGGTATTTTTATAATATAAGGCAAATAAATTAGGTGCAACCTTTCATTTTCATCATTATCATCACACAAATCTTTACTTTAGAGTGAAAATATTCAGATTAAATGCAGACAGTTCTACATGATCACGCCTATTGTACTTCTGTTACTATTCTTGTGTACCATTTCTATAACTTGATCGCAATCGATCGCGAATCGTAGCAATACATATGGTAATGCCCGGCGTCGCGTCGCTTACGACGCATTTGTTACGTAGATCGATGATATTCCGCGGAGCGATCTCTTTGAGGATCAGCGTCTCCTTTCCCTTTGTGGCGAGCCTTTGTGGGAGGAATTTTTGGTGTAATGCATTCAGAATGCAACTGAGAGATGTAAAGTTAAAAATGAAGTTGCGGTATTTTCGTCTTACCTGACGGGATGGAAAAATGATAGTTTTGAACCGTGTTGTGTGTGTAAGGTTGCGCTTTGAGTTTGGTGCCCCAAACGATTTTATTTCAGGTACTTTTAGAAGCTTTGATACGTTTAATGTTGAGAATAAAGGCATACCTAAATAAATGTTGCAGAAATATTATACTGAACTTAGAACAGAATGTAGGTTTTGATGTGGAATTTGAGATAGGGATTTTAATCATAAGTGATTTATTATGATTTACATAAGATAATCAGCTCATTACTGTTGCGTTGCTAGGCACAGTCCTCTTCTTAGAATGATAAAAGGTTTATTAAGGCCACCACGCTAGCCTGGTGCGCGTTGGCGTCCTCTTTAAGTTAACCAGTCCATTTAACACCCCTTCCCATTAGACCAGATACTTTTACCATATTTTACAACAGTATTGCACCCACTTGAGACGGTTCATGACTATACTCCAATAGCAACAAGCAATATGGAGTCTACCCATTCTATCCGCTTATGTACCCAAACCTCTTTGTAATAGGGATGGTTGGTTACTATAAGTTGAAGGTAAGACGAAATTTCGCGCTGGTTAAATATGTTTTTCTGGTATTTCGTGGTATCTTAAATAACCCACAAATCCTCAATTCATTGGGGTTGCTCGTTCCAAACAGGAGACTGCGGCAGGAACTGAGAGTGAGGCTGTTTAAAGTACCGGCAGCTCGTACTAACATTCTAGAATTCGCACCAGTTGTTCGAGCAGTAAAGATACTCAACAGCGTCTCACAGTAATTAGATATCTTTACTTGTTCATTGGCGGAATTTCAGAGGGTGACACTTAGATATTTGTCCTCTTCTTGAGTAAGGTGATTACATTGCTGTATTGGGTGGCTACCTGTAATAGCAATTTGTAGTGATAATGTTAATAGATAAATAAAAATAAAATAAAAAGTGCAGCCGTGGATAGTCCCCGGTTGGTGCCCCATCCCATAAAAGGTTTAAGGCTTTAGTCAACCACGCTAGGCTGGTGCGCCTTGGTCTCCTTATTATTATGATTACAATTTGAATACACGTTTGGTGCAGTAGCTGAACGATTGACTTTTGCGCTACGGGTCTTTGGCTCGATTCCCGCACGGAACAAATATTTATATGGCCTACAAATAGTTGTTCCGAATCTGGGCGTTTGTGCATTTGTGTCATTAAATGCACCCACGATACATGAGAAATCCTAGTGCGGGCAAACGTTTTTTAAAGAAGAAATAATTTGATTGATTGCAAATCACCGCAGAGTCAAATACTGCCTCATTGTCAAAAGTCTTTGTTGCACCAAACCATTGTTTTCATTTGTCACAAAGATTACATCACCTTAAGAGATGCAGGGAACAATGATGTATCTCAGCTTTATCCTTACTGCTGTGTCGTAATCCTGTAAGACACCTTTAATTTTGTTGCTAAGCTGAGAATTACAAAACAGTGAATCCGTTGCCTGCACGCTCGAGTTGCCTGTTTCAGAGAAGGACTGTTGATATAGCTGCCTAATTGTGAAAGGTTATGGAATCACTTATACAAAGAAAATGATCTTGAGCTAAAAGTAGATCACTTATTCTTTCTTTATGAGCATTGAGATATAACTAAACTACTAAGGATTAAAAAAAATACTTAGGGCCTGTTTTACATTCGTCGGATAAAGGTAACTCTTATCTGGGAAATACATAATGGCGGTTTGATGAACTGTCAAGCCGCCATATTTTTCTATCAGTTAAATGCCAAGCGTAGTTCTGACTACGCTTTAATATACGGTATATAGCAAACATTGTATAGCACAAGAATATCGCTCAGCATACATTTTATATGGACACGTTCACACAGCTATGCTTTAAAGTATTACCTCGCTGTACGTGATAAACTTCAGAAACTCCCAGAGCTATATCGTACGACACTCCGGTCCCCGCCCCGCCTCACTTCTACCCCATCCGTCCATCATCATCATCCATCCATCCGTCGCTCGACTGATCGCCATCAAATAACTTGCTACGCATAGTAGACCGGCTTGCGATATAGCGTACACTGTGAACGTCATGCTATAGAGTTATAGCTTATGATGCAATATGCTTTACTATATAGCGAAATAGTATAGCGTAGTCTGACCTGCGGTTTACCCAATAATTGTACAATAAGCCCTTACTTATGTCCTAAAATACAGGCGAATAAGTCTATTCTGTGGACTGGATCCTTCAGTTTATGTTCTACATACGACAAGAAACACATAACCCACATTCTTGCATTTCCATACCATCGTAAAAATGACCCAAAAACCAAAAAATATTCAATCATCCGATGAAAAATCTCCCGTAATCAGCCCTTTTAAAGCAGATCGATACGCCCATTATTTGAAGGGTTTAGTGTCAATCAAAAACAGACTTAGCCGTACACACGTCCGTAAAGTACCGGAGGATAAGAAACCCGGGATAAAGGCGGCCCTAACGAGTTCCCGCGTTACAAAGGCGCGGCTCCAACGTCTCGATTACTCGGTTATTCGTCTCGATTCTGACAATCGAGTCATTGTTCGCTTATCGATTGTCCGTCAAAGAAGGCCTCTGTAGGATTTGAGCGAAATATCGTGTGTGGTTTGTTTTTTGTTTCAAATGTAATTGTTTGGATGCTGTATATTTATTCGAGTGAAATATTGGGAGGTCTTGGGTCGGGATTATTTATTGCTTAAAGGTTTTACGATAATTCAGTTAATTCTGAGAGATAATTCACCCATTTTACTGATTGGATGCACGTCTATAAGTAAGGCACATTTTTTGCGGCGCCCGCTTTCACAATAGTGTTTCAGCCGTAGAAATTGTCATATGCCCAAAACATGTTGCGCGACAAGCGCCGGTACTTATGCCGCCGTTCATTTGTTGCGGCTCACGGTATCGTAACAGTGTTTGTACACGGCATGGTACATCGCGACATGTTACTGATACAGGTTACGGCACATTTATCGCGACATGTTACTGATACATGTTATGGCAGGTGTATCGCTACATGTTTCTGATACAAGGTTGCAGTACATGTTACTGATACAAATTACGGCACGTGTTTCTGATACAAGATACCGCGTGCACGTGTATCGCGATATGTTTCTGATACAAGTTGCGGCACGGGTTTCTGATAAAGTTATAGCACGTGTATCGCGACATTATGCGCGTTTTTATACCAGTTGTCGTACATGTGTCGCAACATGGTTTTGGTACAAGGTATAACACGTATGTATCACGACGTGTTTCTGATACAAGTTACGCCACGTGTATCGCGACGTGTTACTGATACAAGTTACGGCACATGTACCGCGACTTATGCCCGGTATGGAAAAGGTATTAGCCGGCTTATTGCAGACTGTCTCATTTTAATTAATTACTAAACGTGGTTTTCTTCTTAAAATCTTATTGAAATAACGCTTTGCAAGAAGATTCAATATTGTCAGTATAAATAGATGAATGACGTCCATTAACATGATGGAATCCCCCAGCCACTTTGTATACCACCCATACAAAGCCATACACCAAAATGTACGTATTTTATTCTTATCTCATAGCTTAATTTGAATGGAACATTCTACTAATTACATTTTTACAACCGTTTCGTTAACATTTAAAAGGCAAATAAAAAAAGTTTGGACGGCCCCGAAGTTCTCAAATTGATTTTGCTTCATTGCCAGGGAGCCTGGTTCGTTTAACATCTTTTTAATTAAATCAAAGGGCATCTAATCGTGGCCTTCTGTCCCGCCTGTTTTTATCTTTTCATCTTTTGAATATTAAAATATCTTATTTAATGAACGAAGATAGCTAGGTATGTGTGAATGTGTCGATTTTTCTTTTTCGTCTTTGCGTTTTCACTATACAGGATGTCCGGAATCGAACCCAGGGCCTCGCGCCCAGCAGTCGCGCTTGCGATCACTAGACCAACGAGGCAGCCGAGGTACTTTACGAGTAAGTGTGTTGAAAAAGTATTATTTATCACGGTGTGACATTTTAAAACAATTAGGTTCATTTCCAAAAAAATAGCAATAATAATATTTATGTAAAGAAAACTGGCAAGTGTTGTTATTATTTGAAAATCTCGACTAAATGGGCCATCTTTTAAAATGACTTGCCGAGGGTAGTATAGTGCTATTTTTTAAAAGATGAAGGGTAAAATTTTCTCTAGATATTATTTTTTAAACCAGAATGCTGTTTTTCTTCATTTTTACTGAACTAACAATGTTTATTGTTTAATTTGTGACTGCGATTAATAGCATGTTTATTTAGGATTACGTTGTAAAAAAAAAACCCTGCAATATTGGGAAATTTGTCACACATAATATACACACAATAATCACAGTACCTAAAGATGTGGTCCAGGGTGCCGATCTTCAACGTTTTCAAAAATATGCTTATTATCACTTAACTAAGTCACACGGTTTTTTTTTCTGATTTTTGCCGGAACTGGTATAACCTGGCCTCTCGCCCGGTACCCGCTTGACGTTGAGTTTCTGGACACCCTGTATATGAAGCCTACTTTTAGATTGTGCTGTACACCTTGGTGCAAATTCGTTTTCTTTTTTCATCTGAGCCGTTTTCCTTCCTGATTGGGCTTGTTTTACTTGATTAAATGCTCGATTCCTATGGCCTAAATCGAATCCTTTTGCTTACCAATGGAAACATTATTGTCAAACTGGACATTAAAATAAACTCTTAAGCCAATTTTACCTGTGCTAACTTTTAACGTATAGGAGGGTTACGATGCAAAGCTGCTGGATCTTTACTACATTAAGGCTGAGCATCCACCAGAGCTGTGCTAAGCTGCGTAACGAGGAATGTGTTTTGTAAGCACCAATAGAATCACTTCATTTACCCAGCTTCGCTCTGCGCAGCTCTGGTGGATATGGGCTTAGCGGTGCGAGGTTTTTGTTCATACAAAACAAGCAAGAAATGCGAGCGAGAGATGTGTTGCGAGGAATGTGTTATGAGGAATGTGTTGCAAGGAATGTGTATTTTGCTCCCTCATATTCGAAAAGAGTCCGCTACCTATCCTCATACCGCTCATTTGTACACATTAACACATTACACATTCCTCGCACAGCTCTGGATAGGGTCACACCGATTCACATCCTCGCTACACATTTTCGCACCGCACATTTTCCTTGCACAGCTCTGGTGGATGCTCAGCCTTATGGTAAAGATACAAGAGTCTTCATTTTAACCAATACCGCTCAATAAATCATAGGAATCGGCCAATATCTATCCAAGATAAGACGAGAATATAGTACACTCGAGATACGAAAAAGCGCTCACAGAGAAAATAGATTTTTTCAAATCATTTTCCGACGCGTCGGAAAATCGTAACGACGATGAAAAAAAAACCTTAAGCTGGTATAATAAAAGTGGCAGTAATTGTCTGAACAGTGTAGTGCAAATTAAGGTGGTCACCTGCATACTTTACTATTGTATTAGAAGAAGCACTGTTCCCGTGATCAGCGCGGTACCGCACCGAGTGGACCCATCATGCTGCTGCGTCCTGCTGTGCCTACGACGCAGCTGTACAATTCGCGTCTGCATCACTCTACGCAGATTGAGGAAGTCGTGGAGTTTTTTAGAGTGAAGACCAACTGGACTCTGAGGGTCGAAAGGTTGGAATCGCGCCACAACACCAACTTTAATTCGTTCGTGGTACGGGTTCCAACCCACCAGCTACAGACTTTCTTGAAAGAGGACTTTTGGCCGAAGGGTGTCGTATATCGACTTTTCCGAGGTCGATTACGCGACACAACGCAGCGAAACACGACGACGCCGACAACTTTACGTGAATAGTTATTAAATAAGCTTTTTTAATATGTATTAGTTTATTATTGGATAAGATTATTTTGTGTATTTTTTCTATGGGCCTCAGTTGCCTGCTAATAAAATGAATATAATATTATTATTATAAATTGTACCTTGTTTACACTTAAGTCGATGTTCGGTCTCATTCATAGCTGCCTTAATATATTTTAATTCACCTACAGCATAAAATCAAGTTGCCTATATTCAGCAATTTCTAGCCAGTGAAATTAAATAACATTCATACGAAATAGGTCATTCGAAAGATCAATAAACAAGTGCACTTTAAAGGCACATAATATTTATAAATCGAGTTCTCCGTCATTTCCTGAGCACAAAACATGAAACGATTCTAACTAGGAGAGGAAAATATTATTAACACAAACTCACTCGAGCGAGGAAACCATTCGAATGTAAAAATAACTACTGAAATCGTTATGTGGTTCCGTACGTCCATATTAAGGCCGTTGGACGCACATAGGAAGCTGTTTAGGAGGCTGTAAACAGCAGTTATTATTTCTTGAAAAGTTTTGATAGATTGTATTTTGAAGAGGAAATATTGTATGATTTTATTGCGTTAATATACCTACAATGTAATCTGTTAAAAGCAATGCTTTTTAATTATTCTACAAAGCTTTTGCATAAAATGGTATACATTGACGCGTTTTAATGATGAAAATAAACATGGTCAAACTTGCAGCAGTTAATGGAAATACAACTAAAATAATTTCTGAATACGGGCCATCACATAGTCAAAACTACTGTATATTGTTTGGATATTTTGGTATCAAATGGTTAGCCAAACCTTTAATTTCGAAACTTTCATTTATCTTTAAAAATCGTGATAAAGTACACATTTTTAGACGATTTTAAGTTTTTGGCAAAACGTGTATGTTTAACGGGTTCATTTCGATTGAATCGATTTGATGTTTATGAAGCATTTATACAACATTTTAATGAACAAACTGTACCTACAATTTTCAATAAATAATGCACCACATTCTGTGGAACCCCGCTACGAGTAGTGCTTTAACATTAATTATTGTAATTTAATTCGAATCAATATTATGAATCACTAAAATGCGTAAAAATATTGACTATACAGGGTGTTAACGAATTCGTGTAATTCCTTAAAACCATATGATCTACTACTGATGTAGACAGGCCCCGCACGGGATTTAGATTGATTAAAAATAAAAAAATAAAATTATTATTTTTTCATGCGGCTTTGTTACCGATCGTATTTAAACCACCTAATAAGGATTCAATAAAAAAAAAAGAATTTATTTTTTTGCAAAAAAAATGTTTTATTTGTGTGAACATTTCGATGCCACGCATAAATTAATGAAAGCACGGCGACACGGCTGGCAGGCACGACTAACGCGATATCGCTCTTTGCAGTCAGATAACTCAAGGCTCTAAAATGACTCAGAATTAGAAAATCAAGATTTTTTTTTGATTTTTTTTTTTCATTTATTTTCAAAAAATCCTATTTAGGGTTAATCTGTGTCACCAGTAGATCACGTGGTTTGAAGGAATTACACGAATTTGTTAACACCCTGTAGAGTTTCTTGCCTCTCTCGCTCTCTCCGTTTCTCCTTCTATTTGGAACCGTGCACCTAATCAACGTTTTGAAACTACGTGTAATCTGTTTATACAATGTATAAACTATTCTAGTATACAAATACACTACACACTAGGGTCCAATCCACTTAACCGCTATTTGGCAGCCATTTTGCTTTTTTGTTGAGATGTTCTGTCTTAAAGTTATGAAAATTTTAACCAATTTTATCGTAATGTTAACGATAGACAATATTATTGCCCTCCGAATAAGCCTACTTTTATCTCAGTAGGACCAAAACTTTGAGAGATATGACTTTTTTTGTACACACGTACAGAATATCTCAACAAAAAAATGGAAGTGAATTAGACCCTAGTGTATTGTGTATTTGTGTACTAGAATAGTTATTATATAAGTACCTAGAATATTGCTAGTTCATGACTGGACACACTGTATAAAAAAAAACTTTGACTCGTTTTCACATATGTAACTAAATTCTATTCATGATTTGTCACGGTTTACTCACGTGCATTATTCGGTATTGCTCAACTAGTTTCGGACCTAAACGGAGCCCTTTATCATGAGCTTAACACGCGGCGAGGTTTAGAATCAAGCTGACTAGTCGAACAATCCGGAAAATTGCATGTGAGTAAATTAGGATTTATTATTATCGTTTATTCATTGTGAACATACACATAAATTAGATTTTTAAATACACATCTTAAAAAAATAATATACATTTAAAAATATGAAAATAGTAGCTCACCGGCATCGGGAATCGGGAACAGGGTCCAAGCTGCCGGCAGTCAGGGCTCCAGAGAAAGGAACCTCCTCACTAAGCATGCCGTGTCAAGGAGTACTGCTTTCTGCATCAAGTCCTTGATCCAGCCGCCCAACGAGAACCTCATGAGATGTTGGTCGAGGCTCTTGGCTATTAGGCCATTCGCCGTAACGACTATCGGAACAATGACTGCTGAGTCCACATCCCACACGCCTACAACCTCGTGTGCTAGGATTATTTATTATTATTAATAGGAACACGAAAATTATAACACAAAACTAAATTATATTTTCGCATCACTACACAATTAACCCACAAAATATACTACGACAACTATATAACCAGTTTACAACCACAGAACCCCAACCCAGCTACCTATGTACTTGTCACAACAGGCGAGGCCCGGGGCCACAAAAGAGTCAGGCCACATTAAAAAGGGCCCAACGAATATTATTCCAACCCTTTCCGGATTATTAAATATTCTCTTGCAAGAGCTCTCGAGTATTTTAATATTATTTTTTTGGGTATTCGATAGTATTATGTCATTTATGTATGGTGATGGTGGTGCCTACTTCAATGTTATGGTTTAGATTGGTTTTCTGTTATTTTGTACTTAATTTAAAGTTATTTTTAAGGCATGTATTTGAAAGCACTTTAAAATTGATGAAAGTAACAACAAAGATACACACTACTAAAATAACGCTTTTAACTACAAAATTAATGGCACGCAATCTATCAAAATCCATTTGTTTCTGAACGCACCCATAAAACGAATGGTGGAAAGTGATCGATAAACCGCACCGTTCCTGGCACTTTTATTTCTTATGGTGAGGAACTTTGAAGTTAGAAGCATTAAAACTAAAGTGCAAACTATTAATTTAAAGTTAAGTATTTTGTAAGCGAGAATTTATTATTTTTAAACTTTATTCATATTATAAATCCCTTTTTTAAATATTCTGTGCAGTCAAAACTTGGTACCTATAGTTTAAGTGTCTACAGCTCAACACAAATGTTTTGCGTGCTATTTATTTTATTAATTTAAAATGCGATTTAACCCTATGTATATTGGGATGACATAGCCAGCTATCTCTAGAGAATACATTCATCACTCCAAATGTGTATGTGTAGGTCAAAGGCATTAGTTATCTACCTATACTGAGATCATTTGCATCCCTTACAGAATAATCAGCTAAAGCATAAGAGGCTCATCCCGTGCCCAGCATACATGCTTATTAAAAGCATGTATTTAACGCGGCGACAAACTAATCTGATTTAGGGTTTTAAAAATAATTAAAATGGGTAGCAAAAATAATAGGTTGGCAGCTACAGTGAAGGAGCTTAAGTCGACGGAGCCCCGCTGAGCGGGGCTCCTATTTCTGTCTGCAGGGTTTAAAGTAACCTAACACGAAAGGGATGACGGGGGCTTCGTTCGCTCGCTTCGCTCGCTCACTCTAGCCCCCGTCATCCCCTTCGAACCTAACCTATCCATGTCGGGATTCCCCTTAACCACCCTGCTAACATTGTTAGTCGCCAAGTCATTATTTATAGCTCCTCGCCTCAATTTATTAGTTGCAAACACTTAGTCGCCTTTTAAGTTATTAGTCACCTGGAAAATAATAAGCCAAAAAATTATAATCTAATAGGCTATGTGAAGTTTCAATTATGGTGATAGATTGCCTAGGGTTTCTGGTGTTTTAATTATCCCCGAGAAACGTATTGCAAGTACAAATTAAAGACAGTTGAAATATTTCATGTTTTAATGCCAGATTATACAAGACTCTTATCTCATCAGCATCAAAATATAACAGATTAAACTAAATTACCAACAATTTTCCGAAAATGAGTTTTTTTTCCAGATAGGTATTTAGGTTATGACGCGTTTATACCCGTCATTAGTCTTTCTTCATATAAATGCTGTACAATAGAAGAATTTCTGCCAAAATGAAAACTATTACTGAGAATAAAAAGCCTACAGACTAGTATAATGATTGTAGCGAAAAACCACGAACGTGAGCCACATTTACGGCCTAAATGTAGGGTGACCATAAATTATAACTATAGTAACAAGCAAAACCTAAAGGAAAATAGGAGACCCAAAAAGATTGTCTTTTAAAAAAAAAAACTACAATTTTTCCGACACTTAGTTTAATATTAAAGAAACTTTTCACAAATAGACTGCACTGACTTTCCTACTTTGACTTTTTGAGAGTACCAACGAACATGGAATTCGGATTCTAACTGCTTACCAAAAATTTACGAAAAATTAATAAAACAAATTACATTAACAAAACGCAAACTTTGCCTTTGAACACATCGAAAAATAGGTGTTGACATAAAGTGCTGATTGCAATTTCATTACAACATAATGACAAAAGTTATAACAGAAAGTTCGTTTTAAATGGCTCAGGGTCTTATTCCCATGATAATAATTTTGTCCTACGTATTCTTCCTATGTAAAATACGGTCCAGAAACGGTCACCACATCCGAAACCGGCAAATCAAATACTTGTTACTATTCAGAATTTCAATTCCGAGAGAAGCGTGTTTGTTATTAAAAACTCAATACGGACATGACAGAAAATAAAATGCCACAGTAACGCGTTTTTTTCATTCTTGATCAGTGTTATAAAAAAATTGATGATAGCTTTCTATCTTCGTAAACAGTAAGTAAAAAATAAGCTTTAATAATTTACACCGAAAAATATCAAAGAGGCATTTTACACATAGCTATTTTATTTTATAAACACACGTTGTCCCTCGTAATTTCATAACTCAAACAAAATGACATTATCAATTTAAAATCTAGCCGGACTCCAAACGTGGTTACCCTAACAAGAGGCCAGGAGAAAATAGCGGCCATTCCAGCGGTTAGTACCGAACGTTACCGCAGCGGTATTTCTGAGGTAAAAGTGGTAAAAAGACACAAACGTGATAATACAACGTACTGCCGATGACAGACGGCCATTTTGTGAATGAGCTGGTACACCTCGTTAGACGTATTGTTGGGGAAAGGAAGATGTTGAAGTAAATAAAGAAAAGTAACATAACATAATATCACGCCTGTATTCCCCGAAGGGTTGGGCAGAGGTGTATAGTACACCCTCTTTTAACCGTTATGTTTAAGTCCCATGTAATAGGGAGCAAGCCTAATGCCATCAATCGGGCACAAATCTAGATTCCGGGCTTCTATTGAGAAATTCCACACCGAAACACCAAATTACACTTCGCCCAACCTAGAGATTAAACCCTCACGCTCAGCAGTCGCGCTTACAATTACTAGACCAACAAGGCATTTGAAAAAAAGAAGGTAAAGAAAAGTATTTTTTAGGGTTCCGTACCAAAAGGGTAAAGCGAGACTCTATTACTAAGACTCCGCTGTCCGTCCGTCCGTCTCTCACCAGGCTGTATCTCATGAACCGTGATAATTAGTCAGTCGAAATTTTCACAGATGATGTATTTCTGTTGCCGTTATAACAAAAAATACTAAAAAACAGAATAAAATAAATATTTAAGGGGCTCTTATACAACAAACGTGATTTTTTTGCCGTTTTTATAGATAATGGTACGGAACCTTTCGTCCGCGAGTCTGACTCGGGATCGGCAGGTTTTTTTTTATTATTATTGTGTTCTTTTAGTTATTAAGCAAAATTCGAAGCAATGGCTGCTACAAACGAGCCGTTCTCTACGAGTGAAATCATTAGTACAAACAGAAAGAAATAACTATTAAATTGATGACATGTTTGGCGCGGTGGCTGATCGTCTTTCTGCACCACGGGTCGAGGGTTCGATTCCTGAACGAAACAAATAGTGTAAGGCCTACAGATGTTTGCTTCGGGTCTGAGTGTTTGGGCATAGTATTTTTTTTATTTGTTTAACTCGGCCTTATTTATGTACGGTATCAAAACGAATAGAGCTACATTTTTATTTTTACTTCCTCACGATTTGGAACACATATTTGTAAATAAGTAAAGAAAACATACAGATAATAGCTTCCTACCTTTTGTCAAATCCCCTTTTTCTTTAGCTTGCATTATCAAAGTAATTAAATAGAAACTTGACGTTTATGAATAAAATGCCTTCGATAGATTTCTCAATTTTCGTAATTGCTGATGCTAATTCTGATAAAAGATCCTTTTGATAAATAACATTCTGTCTTCATTAGTTAATAACAAGTTCGTAGTATTTTTAGTAAAATTCTGTAAATATTTTGCTTTAAATCACTATGAGAAATAATCTTTATGGAGATCATTAATTTTCGGCCCAAAAGTCAAAGTGCCGTCTTTTTTTCATCTTAATATTCAGTTAATGGATAAATAATATTCACAGCGGTTTAGTGTTATACATAATAATACTTGTTCAAGGTCATCATCCCAACAAGCTCATATCAGTTTTTTCGCCAGCAGATGAAAAGATTTTTGTCAAATAAAACGAACGGAAATCCAATTTTTCAACCAAAAAAATCAGCTGAAGGAATTATTGTAGAGACTTAGTGTCGTAGTAAAAAATACTCGGACTGACTTCCCCAATAGTTGTGACACCTTTTGCCAGCGACTTTGACCTTTGGGCCGAACTTTGTATGAATCGTGAATGATCTCCTTTAATATCACATAATGCTTGGCTATTAGAGATACAGATCATATTAAGATGTGCTATAACTGAAGCAATTATGGAATACAATGGCTTGATTAATCAGCACCGGTGGTACTAAGTACATACAGTTCTGATTTATCGATTAATTACTAGCAAATTAA
Organism: Amphipyra tragopoginis; assembly: GCA_905220435.1. Classification (NCBI taxonomy): domain Eukaryota; kingdom Metazoa; phylum Arthropoda; class Insecta; order Lepidoptera; family Noctuidae; genus Amphipyra; species Amphipyra tragopoginis. Next base: position 25,977,778 of record HG992009.1, on the reverse strand, counting down.
TTCAATCAATCGCTTAATACTTAAACTAAATTCAAGCCACAAAATACACAAACATTTTCTTATACAACACAATGATAAGGCTCGATTTATTCACCTGAAAATAAAGCTACAAACAACTTTTATGATGTACTATCAGAGCCGCAATTGCACCGCATATCAACGGGCTCAACGGCGCACAAAATCGTAACAACCTACAAAAAATGGCGCCGCACTAAAATCATAGATAGTATGGAAACACGCTCTGCACTATCCATATATTTTATTCAGTAGCGTCAGCGTAAAAGCCTACGCCGACTAAATTCGCCGGCGAAATATTTTTGTTTTTCGCACTGTCCGCGTCGGTAGGCGCATGTTGTCTCCCTACTAGTTGGAACCGGATTTCGCTAGTTTTGTTTTGCGGATTTTTTTTTGTAGTATTTTTTTTCGTTCTTTTTTTTGGAACGTGTCGTGATTTCAGGTTCGAGGGCGTGTAATATTCGGACGTATTGTGGATTTTATTACAGTGTGTAGTTTTCGAATGTTCAATCAAGCGGGATTGAAAATTCCTGGCTGAATATGAGTTAGCTTTATCGTAAGAATGCTGTTAAGATTCTTTAATAGAATGCAATGACGGGTACATTTAATTTTAAAAAATGGACGTAGGTACATTATTATTATATTTAACAAAATTAGGAGGTTCTTCTTGTTTCATAGGGTTTTTTTTTTTAATTCTGTTCTAACTTAAAATGACAAAAGTGGTCACAAGCAGTACTAATTATAAAAATTACACAGACAAAGTAGCAGACAAATGCTGGTATATGATATGATAAAATAAATGCGCATTCGCATACAGTACTATTCAATACGTAGAACAGACATTTGAGCTTCCATAGAATTACATCGCACATAAAACACTTGAAGATGTTATGTTGTAACTAAACATGGAATGCAATTAACGAAATAATAAAATGTGTGTACCCGTCATTGCATGGCGACCCTGCCAGTGCTGCCTTTTAGGCAGTGCTGCGCACGAGTAAATTTTTAAAAGTAAATTAATTCGGTGCCTCAGCGGTACAATGGTGCGTGATCCTGTGTTTGCGTCTTTCGGAAGACTAGTCCAGGACTGTTCGAGACTGGAGAAAATGTGACGATGTGTCGTCCACGTATCTTTGTGGACCCTTGCGCTGAAATATGCGCCTTCCAAATGAATGGGCGATAATGGTGGTGTATTTAGCCTGCGAAAGGTGCCGGTGCTGGTAAGCTGCTGGCCACCGCTGAGTTGGGGAGCGCTCTTATGACTGCTCAGCCCTTTTTCGTGATGTGTGAGTGTTGTGTAGTGAAGTGATTAATTAGTGAACTATTTGCTATGAGGGGGTTACGTCTGTGTTCTCTTCTGTGGACACAGTTCATATTATTTTAGGTGTTAAATCTAAAGTATCATAGTAAGTAAAAGCACGAAAGTAATGTGTTTTAATTATATGTAATGTGTAGTATGCTTGTTGACAATAAATAAATAATAATAAAAAAAAAAAAAACGGTTATTAATAAAGGTCACATTAACATCGCGTTAAAAATCGTTGTTTACGTTTTAGATTTATCGGATTATTAGATTTTTACAGATTTGAAAGAAAATGTAAAAGTTTATGTTTATAATACACTCAGCATTCCATGTTTAGTTACAACATAACATCTTCAAGTGTTTTATGTGCGATGTAATTCTATTATGGAAGCTCAAATGTCTGTTCTACGTATTGAATAGTACTGTATGCGAATGCGCATTTATTTTATCATATCATATACCAGCATTTGTCTGCTACTTTGTCTGTGTAATTTTTATAATTAGTACTGCTTGTGACCACTTTTGTCATTTTAAGTTAGAACAGAATTAAAAAAAAAAAACCCTATGAAACAAGAAGAACCTCCTAATTTTGTTAAATATAATAATAATGTACCTACGTCCATTTTTTAAAATTAAAGTATAGGAAGAAAATTGTGAGTTTGTAATGTAAACTGCAATATTTTTACTAAATACAATTTCATAAAATTCTCTAAGTTTCGTTTCGTTGAGTCATATGTACTTTACCAGGTGTGTCGGGTGCATATTTCGCTTATGCATGAAAAATAAGGTGTGATGCATTGTTAGGTGTCGAAATCCAATCGCGTTCTAAAGTGGGAAAGAATTTCTTTGTTTATAATTAGATTGTGCAATAAGGTAATGTTTTAAAATAAATGATTGGAATGATGTTGAATTGTTGACTGAAATAGGGATCGTATTAAATATCTTTTGTCACCTTTGGAATGTCATTAGGTACGATTTTTGTTTAAAAGGTAGTTACTAGTAGGATTAATGGATAGGTACGAGTAATTAAGAGATATTAGGATTACGATTGATACAATTTTGTAAGTTTTGGGTTGCATAGAAGCATAGTATGAATAGTAGAAGGGAAGCATTTGGTATATAAGGCTTTGGTACGCTGGCGGATTGATCACCCGAAAGCGACGGAGAACCTATAGACCACATGATTCATTTTGGTTGATGCGTAAATCTTGTGATAAGTACTGAATGAGATGTATAAATATGGTACACAATATAGAGGTACAAAAAGACCAGTTCCTTCGATTTGATCATGGCAGTAAACGAGCTTTTCTCCGTGAAAATAGTTGGAGACTATAAATATGTCTTAAATCATGGTTCTTTAATAAATGGAAAGTGAAAAAGTCGACATAAAATAAAATGTACCTCATTATAAAATAATATAATGAAGATATGACCGGCCGGTCCGAAATAATAAAATGTGTATACCATATTAGAAAAATTGTTATTCTATGAAAGCAAATGATAGTAAATGAAGAGAAGGAAGTGAATTATGTTTATGGAAATAGTAAAGAAATGAGTTTTTTTTTTAAGTGAAGGTAAATAGGTAACAGGAAATTAGTAAATGTAATAAATAAATATAGAAGGGATTTAAATACAGGGAAAAAAATAAAGAATAGAAAAAAAAAGATTTTAGGAAAATTAAGATAGAAAGGTATTGAATATGTATGTTTTTTTAAATTTAAATATGGACCTAGTGTGTAGGTACATTATGAAAATAGAGATACTATAGCCACGCTATAGCCAATGTGTTACACATTGAATTTGATGCGTATTTTGTTACATTAAATTGTCATCTTTAAAATTAGAATTATCATTGTCAACAGAGCATTGTTCTAAAACTGTAAGTACCTAGTTATGTCAGAAAATATAGCCCTATGTTAAGGAAGGTATAACCGAAGTTTAAAAACATCATAAAAAAAACATTAGTTTTAATCATTGATTTGTGTAGAGAACAAAAACATGTTATTTGTATACAAATTCAATATTGTTTTCGTTTTTTTTTTGTAAGAATTGCATTTCTTTGTCACTGTACAAAATCTTAGTAGTATTATTAATAAAAACTGTTGTATGAAAGCAATAATTATGAATTTTGTTCATAATATATTTCGTTGGTATGTAGGCATTGTTTACCTTATTTCTTATTTGTTTTATTCGTCGATATCTGATAGAAAAAAAAATGTATTTCAAGAAATGTTTAAATTGGGTTTAGTTATGTATTCTTTTATTTTTATTAGGTAGGTACCTAACAGAAAACAAAAACACGGTATGTTTTTTATCTAAAAAAAAACGGGGGAGGTGTAGTGTGTGACGCGCCTCCTCCCTATATATTGTAATATTAGCATGTTAGCGGGGCAATCTAATATAGACTCTTAACACAAACACGTCTTTGATTGATACACCGAACGCCCGTCATTGCAATGCAATGATAAGTCATACTCCTATTACTGCATATCAGATACGGATCATCATTCTGAACCATATTTTTTTTACAAAAGAGAGTAACAAAGGGTGCTTTTATTCTGGGAGATTTTTTTACGTTCAAATTCAAGAACGCAAATATTAGTTGGCTCCGTTGAACCTTTTTAGGATAGGAATTTGCAGAGAAAGGACATTCATACGAACTGGATTTAGTCAAATTAATACGAAATACTAAAGTGCTGGCCAACAGACGAATATTAAACATAAATTCACGCCTTTATTCCCCGAAGGGTTCGCAGAGGTGTAAAGTACACCCACATTTCGCCGTTTATGTTTACGTCCTATATAATAGGGGGCGAGCCTATTGCCATCGACCGGGCAAAAATCCAGACTCCGGGCTGCTACTGAGAAATTCCACACGGAAAAACCCAGTGACACGTTGCCCGACCTGGGGATCGAACCCAGGACCTCACGCTCAGCAGTCGCGCTTTCGACCGCTAGACCAACGAGGCAGTCCGACGAATATTGTCTGAGATAAATGGATTTCCATTAGATGCATTGGTCAATGTAATTATATCCGTACCTACTTAACAAATTCAAGGTCTCCTAATATCTAAATTCTCCACTAGCTTATTCGACAGGCGTTGTCCTGTCCAAATTTCAATAAATTTGTATGTGATCGTTCACAAAAGAAAAGTGGAAAAGTTGCCCGGAAAATTTGCCAATTTTCCGGGCAACTTTTCCAATTTTTTTTCCATAAAATCCTAATTGGGACTATTACGATTTTTATTTATATAGATTATTTTAGAACGCAGTCGTTCCGCGTATATGTATTGGTTCTTGAACGAAATAAAGACTAAGAAATTAAACAACGCTATGTTCAACATAGGATATCAACATTATTATTAACATAATTAATTACTAGAAATTACATGAAAGCTACATCATTACACAAAGTCAAATGTTGTAAGCTTATATGCGGATTTCAACCTGTAACAACGAACGACTCAGCTCAACATTTTAGCTTACACATCGGCAACACACCTACATTCAAAACACACCTTAAACTTAAACTCATAAAGTTCAAAATCAACTGTTTTAGTAATGGAGAGCTTACATTTCGACAATCGAATCGAAAGGTATAATGAACCTTATGAGTATAAAGGTAGGGGTAAAATTTGCTTGTATCGGTATTAATAGGTTGCCCCAAGTAAATCCACGTCGGAAAAGGTTGAAGGTTGTAGAGTTTTGAGTAAGCAGAATTAAATATTACGTACTTGAGTATTCTTGAGAATGTTCTTCTAAACTCCGGTTTAATCTTTAATGTTGTTAACATTAAAGTATCTAACTGCGATTAGTGATTATGTTAATAAGTTGTTTACGTGTTCTCAAAATACTGATGTTCAACCGAATTTGATCAAAGAGGATGCTGATTTATTTATTCTTAAAAAAGTAAATAACATACCATAACCATCACGCCTTTTTTCCCGTAGGGTTGGGCAGAGGTGTATGTACAGTCGCGGACTTGAAACGTTTACCACCCTAAGGTCTATAATCGCTTGCACATTACTTTTTCATAAGGTCGCTCGGTCGCTCGCAAAGAATTGACAGGGCAAAGACATTATTTTCTTAATTGACAAAAAAAGGTTAATTTAAAGAGGCTATATAGAAAAAGAAATCAACCCATACGTGCCTATCTACCTAAAAAGGAGTTCTTTACATCAAAAAGTGGTTAATAGCCTTTTTGCTATAATCGACGCTTCACAATTTTAAAAACTAATACTTATGTAAGTTGATATGACATCTTAACATTTATTGCGCATCTGTCATGGAATCGAATTCGAAATCTGATAAACATTTCGAGTCCGCGGCTGTACATCCACATTTCTCCGTTATGTTTAATCCCCATGTTATGGGGGCGAGCTTATTGCCATCAACCGGGCACAAATCCAGACTCCGGGCTGCTACTGAGAAATTTCACAGAGAAAACCCCAATAACACTGTGGCGGCATCTATCTCGCCACATGCGAACTAGCGAACTATCCTACATCGCGCAATCAAGATTTAACACGCAGATAGTATATATACAACCTCCCAACATCAACTGGTGGGCAGTAGCCCGCCAGGCACAAGACTCCGCCTGGTTGGAGGATCCTCCCTTTGGTTGGAGGAACACCACACCTGGTTTCTCCACAACACTTTGCCCGACCTGGAGAGGCAGTCAACTAGACTAAAGGAGTCAGTTAGTGTCAGTCAGTCAGTCTTTTAACAAACACTTCTTTGTCATCGGAATTACAGACAGCCCACTGTGCAGAACATGCATGGAGGAGGACGAGACGGCAGCCCACGTGCTACTAAACTGCCCTGAGGTCGCCACATACAGGGCCAAGTACTTCGGAAACCCAGGTACCCTCCGAGAGATCACCAGTAACATCAAGGGTGTGCTGGCCTTTTTCGAGGAGTTAGAGTGGATCGAGTAACTATACTTACCACCCATCACGCAAAATACGCGCTTAGACGTGGAGTTGCGGATACCAGCCCGTTATACCTTATGCCTTCAGGAGTCAGTCACTAGTTAGTCTATAAATTCACATAATAAGAATATCTTTAAACCTTAAATGGACAGTTTTCAAAGCTCACCACTCCAAGAGTCTAGCAAAGTTGAAACTAAACCACTTTAAGTGTTTATCTACTTTAACTCACATACGACTATCACGATACACCAAAACCTAATATTTCATAAACCTAACTTACTTTTGCTTACCCAACTTATATAGCCTGTCAAATATACACTTGGGCATTTTTCCCTCCAGCCTAGCCTTAAGTTAGGCTATTAAACTTAGCCCTACCTATACGAGACACAGGAACTAGCTTCACCACGATTTTGCCTCGGTGACATCCAAATCTACCTCGAAAACCTTAGAATATATCGTGTTGAAGTATTTGGAACTTTATTGAACGGTGATAGAGTCGGATTTTGTGTGGGGAAAAGTTAAGTCTGGTTCTAGTTGCACAGGTGAGACGTATGGTTCAAGCGTTGAACTATGAGCGACCAGCGTTTGTTTAAACAACGTAATTATTAATATTAACGTGTGGCGACTTATAAAATAGTTTATGAAGTTACGGTTTCTATAAGGTTTCTATAACAAAGAGATAGCAAAAAACTGCTTCGATGGTCGTGTTCGCAAGCGCGATTGCTGGATGTGAGGTCCTGGGTATTAGGTTTTTCTATGTGGTCTCTCTCAGTAGAAGCCTGGAGTCTGGATTTGTGCCTTAACTTGCCCCCTATAACATGTGACTTAAACATAACAGCGAAATGAGAGCGTATTATACGCCTCTGCCTCTACCCTTCGGGAAATATGGCGTAATGTTGTGTTTTAGATAGCAAAAAAGAAACTTAACCAGATGATGTATGTGCAAGTCTCAAATATTTTTTTATGAACAATATTGTTTTATTGCACGTCAAAGACATGATAATTATGATATTGATGAACGCGGTTGCTTACTTTAACGAATGCTGTAGTCAAATCACTTTTTGAAGTAAAATTAGGAAATTAAATCTAAACCAACAGCTTAAATGTGAGTATTGTTGTACTTAGGATGAGATTCACAGACCGCACTTATACTCTCGTATGAAACGCTTACTTTACTTAGCAAGGTCTATGTGCGATATGTGAATCTCGCCTTTAATCCTTTTACAGTTAGAGGGAGTATTTTTCTCACCAACTTTTTGGGAAGATGTCGCGAAAACCTCCTTGTTATATTTTTATTTTAAAACCTGACAATATCATTTTTTTTACTATTTTCTTTAATAGAAAATAAAAATGAAAAACAAAAATTTTTTTTTTAATTTAAATAATTAATTTTTTAATTTAAAATAATACCAAATTATTTGTTATTTACTTTTTCTTAAAACCTTATGACCGTTAAAGGGTTAAATGTTTTCCTAATACGGAGGCAAATCGCTCCCCGCTCATAGACCAGACCACGTGTTAAGTTAAAGCCAGCGCTAAATTGTCAGACGCAGCTCGCAGACTGTCAGATTAGCTGACGGACACCTCACGCCAGCGTTTCTTGGAAGCCTTCGTCGCACGTCATGACGTGCAAGGAGAGGGACTAGTAGAATATTTTGTGGGTTACATCAGAGGTTCGGTATAACAAAATAGTTTCTTAAAAGGTTGCGGCATTGATAGTGATCTTTTATAGTTTTTTATTTATCAAGAAGATGGGCAGCAGCCTCCTGTGTGCTTCTAAATAGAGATGAGTCGACTAGTCATTGTCCAGTCGGTAAGGGTCAAAATACACGTCCGATAGTTGCTTCCGGGAGCCGGATTCGACTATCTGATTGGATTCATAAAATACACGTACGATTCTCGTGTCCGAATTTTTTTGTACGACGACGACGCTCGGACGATGCTTACGATTCTGACATCCGATCCGATAGTCTGATCATACGTGTAATTCATGTTCAAACAAATGTATGACGCGGAGGCCTTCAGATAGTCTGATCAGATTATCGGAACCGACTATCGGAGGCAAGTATCGGACGTCTATTTGGGCTCTAAATGGCCGATTACTATCGACCGAGCGTTTACCGACCTTTATTGTAATGACGCAAAGAGCCTATACCTATGCACATTAGACCCACGAAAGTAGCTATCACAGGTAAAATTAGCTTACATCAGGAGGTTTATATGCCCAGTTTGGTAACATTAATTAAATCCCTTAAATAAGTCAGTTTTTTTTCTTTTTTTACATTTAATTATTATGTTTTTTCTTATTTTTTTAAGTATATTAACTACTAGCTTTTTCTCGCGGTTTCGCTCGCGTTTATTTAGAAGTTGACAATCAACTCTTAACATACTACTAAAGTTTTCATAGTTAACATATTCAATCAAGATTCGAAAGACACGTGGCGCCATCTATTAACGTTATTGTTGTTTTCCTCGGGAACAGTACTTTTTTTCGGGATGAAATGTACCCCATGTCCGTTTCTGTACACCTGACAACGTATATGCAAAATTTCAGAATGATCGGTTAGTGGTTTAGGCGTGAAAAGGTAACAAACAAACTTACTTTCTCATTTATATTATTATAATTAGGATTTTTAGGGTTAGGATATTTTGATTTATTAATATCTTTCTATTTTCAGTGGCATAAATAATACATAAACATGCGATTACAGAAATCGCGAGTGATTTGCTGTTATCCATTGGAAGAGTTCTATTCTCTATCTCCGAAGGTCTCTATCAGATCTTCACCAAAAAATGAGACCAACTAGGGAGAATGTTGATTCACAATTAACGACGACATCGCAGAATGAACATAATAAAAAATACACGTCGTATGGAGAATCTCCTCCTAGTTTTGGAAGTCGTTTAAAAAATGCTACCATCGGTAAGCAAAATGATTTGTTTTACACAGGAACTGGGTATAAGCCGAATATCCAGCCTCTTAATTTGCAGTCGGCGACTAGTTACCATTAGGAGGCGATTATGGACCCTTTCCACCTGAGATGTGCTATGCAGCTATGCTGTGAGAATGTAAAACCTAAGCTACGAAACTGTGTGACCGTTTCCACTGATGCTAAGCTATGTAGCGGAGCTAGTAAGATGTGCTATGAAAATGCGCCGCCGCAAGGTAGCTGTGCGACGAAGATGCGCAGCTCGAGCTATGCAACGTATCGACAATGGGGAAGGCATCTGCACATAGCTACAGCACACGACCATCCAAAGCACGCATCCATAGCTCGCATCTACAGCACGCATCCTTCCATATAAAAACGTAGCTTAGTTGAATCAGTTTCCACCAGTGCTATGCTATGTGCACCAATGAATATGATTGGTGGATATCAAACGCATCCATAGCAACGTTGCATAGCACATCTCTGGTGGAAAGACACCCTTAGTCAGCTAGCCAGTCGAAACCAGAGTCGGTCCATCTTTACTTGTAACGCTGGCTTCCCACGGTGCGTGGTAGCGCGCACCGGCTGTGCGTGGTATCATCCGTAAAATCACGCACCGTGGGAAGCCACATTATGAGGGTGTGTGATGTGGATACGGCGCACCGCTCCGCACGCGTCCGCGTTACCACGGACGAGTCTCTTCCCATGGTGCGTCGGTGCGAGCTCGTGCGTCGCGGTGCGCGATATCACACACCGTGGGAAACAAGCATAAGACTATTATATACCAATTACAATTCCATTAAACTTTGCTCCAACTTGACTTACGTAAAATGGCGCATTATTTTTGTTTGGCTTATAGTTTAAGTTCTTGGTAAGTCGTCAATTTCGTGTACGTCAGCCTTTGCACGCACTCAGAGGGTTTCGAAAATGGCTATAAATCGACTTTGTCTTTACTTGAAAGTAAAGTCTGAGCAAAGTCTAAGTACGCTTTATAGATCTAGTCTACATGCAACATTAGACGATTACGTGTTGAAAATAATTAATTTTCTTTTACAAATAGAACAATAATTTTGCAGCATAATGTGGTATCGAGGTGTGGTTTTGAACCGTTATGTACTCATATACACTTATATAGTCATAAAAGTGATCCCGATAATCACAAGCGCATCATCATGCAAATGTTAGTCGAATATTCTGCGTATTTAACACCAATGTAATTAATTTAAAACGTGCTCGCAGTCGTAATTACCTAATTACTGCACAACAATTGCGCGACGATTGTAAATTACAACGTAGCCTCACATTTGGATTTATTTAATTGATATACTTCTGGCTTTTGTGTTGTAATTAATAAGCAGAGGTAGATAATAGAGTCAAGCTATGTATTAACAATTCCAATTAATGTGAGGATCAGAATTTTATTATCACTTGCGTTAAGAGTAAAGGAAAATATCGGGAGGAAACTTACACACCTGATAGGGCTCCATAAAGTTTTAGAAGGTATATCGGGTGTAAAAAGACCCTTGTCGATAACGAAAACCACATATTCTACTCATCATTGGGATATTTTTTTTCTACCAGACCATACCTGGGAAACCATTGGTTTTGGAGATATTGAAGGTCAAAGTATACATTTTTTTTTAGTTTTTCCAAAAACGTATTTTAAGTGATAATAGTAAACTTTCTTCCAAATAACCTTATCAAAATTTTCAATTTTTCCTAACAAATTACGCATTTGAAGTTACAAAAACGCAACGAATATCAAACGCACACGACCGCCTTGGCTCAGCTGTGTGGCCACTGCACGCATGCAAACGCGCGGCATCGCCACAACCACACATTGCGCAGTACAAAAAAAAGCGTTTTTCATGCCAAAAAATAAAATTCGTATCCCCGCAATTATTTTTGGTCAATGTAGTTTTGATGTACAGAGTGCATAGATTTCGGCTATGTGATGGGTCTTTTTACACCCTGTATGTAGTCCGCCAACCCTTACCAGGCCAGCATGATGGACTAAGGCCCTTCTCATTCTGAGAAGAGGCCCGTGTCCAGCAGTGAGACAGTAATGGGTTGATTATGTTATATATTCACAACAGTAAACAATATTTCGGATACAAATTGCCAGTAGTTTATGAAACATCGCGTTGGTGTTTCTAGAATTCAATGTTTCGGAACATTTGCCATCAAAAACTATTGTCAGTGGTGTTTACCGCAACATGTATCAATGTTTCAGAAACACTTAACATAATACCACTTCTTTATTCTCCGAAGGGTTGGGCAGAACTGTGTAGTATATCCTCTCTTCACCGTTGTTTAAGTCCCATGTAATAGGGTGCGAGCCTATTGCTATCAACCGGGCACAAAACCAGCCACCGGGCTGCTACTTAGAAATTCCACAATAAAAATCCTATAACACTTTGCCCGACCTGAGGATCAAACCCAGGATCTTACGCTGAGCAGTTGCGCTTGTGACCACTAGACTAATGAAGCAGTCAGAAACTCGTTGGTTCTTTGTTTCTGAAACAGTGTGTATAATGATTACAAAATGAATGCATGGCTTTACTTTACAAACGTTTCTAGAAACTTTTCATTTAGAGATAATTTTGGCTATGAGTTCCTATTGCTGACATAACTCGGTTTATCAGAATCGGTAGGGCCGGGCTCCTGAAATTTTAAATACATGTAAATACTGATTACCTTTTAATGCATGGCGAGGTACAATACAATACATACAAGCCCATTTTTACAGAGAATAGAATAGAATGAAATAAAAATGTATTGTTCACATTATAACGGTATGATGTGTACCGTAGTACTGTAAAGTATGCCCGTGCTTGGCTACGAATTCAGTGCTTTACCGAGCGCCCTTGACCAGTAAACAAATTCACAAAAATACACATCGCGCCGTCGCAAAGGACCCACCTTAAATCCTACAGCGATGGGTGTCGGCCAGAGATTTATCCGTCTGGCGCGTGACAGTGACTGAGGCAGGTGGACATGGGATTACGAGCATAAACTACCTTACAGCTGCAAAACGTTAGACGAGGGACACGAAAATCTGCTTATGGGAAACGTTATGCTGATTTCCTGAATATATTTTTGCTGGCTCGCAGTGTAATTTTATTTTTAAATCTTTTAATGGAGTTGTGTGTTTTTTGTTACTATTTCTGGTTAGGATAGTGTGAATAATAGTGTGATCGATCGATGTTTCCGTATTGCACGTCGATGATCGATCACAATATTGTTTGACCAAAAAACTATCGTGTATGTATATGAGACGTAAGTGGTCGTTCGGACGATCGATTAAAATGTAATCTATTGCATCCATGGACACTTCAGTCACAATATAAGTATAAGCTAAAACAATACTTCAACTACCTAAAATCGTCAGAATTGACACACTCACACAGACACGCACTGCAACAAGACTTGTAATTTATCATCGGAATCAATTCAGGCGATTATAGTAAGTTGAGGTACTGCTTTAGCATATACGAGTACATCTACTGTGTTTCAGTCTCGTGACTTACTTGAAAAAACAAGTGACTATCTTAGATTACGTACGGGGACCGCACATGGGACAGGTTGCTCGAGACAGTTGATCGTTATTAGTATGGACTCGTAGTAGTACGTTTGGTGTATAGCACAAAATAAAAATAAATAAGTGGAAGTGCCCTTATATTTCCTTATTACGGGAACCAGTGTCGCTAAACTGACATAATTATATTGAAATACTTTATACACCTCTGTACGATACAATTATTATTGCACATTATAGCAAGATTCTATTATTTTACGTATGAGTTCGAGATGTCGTGTCACAGAAAGTAGCTAATCTAGTGAGCCAGCATACAGATACATGCGTGGCACTTCCACTTGTTTTTTTTTTCTGTTCCGTGTTGTATGGCTTGCAGCTAAAACAAATGGTGATCAACGGTGCCTCTTTAATGCACGTTTTCCACCAACCGGGCCACGCAGGAGCGCAGCGCAGCGCGTCATAGCGGATGCTCGAGCATGCGCCAGTAGCCGACTGCGTCCGCCCGACGGCTACAATCTGCTAGAAACCGGGCGCATGCGCGCGTTCCGCCTGCGGTGTGGTTGAGAGGAGCCGACCGGACGCGACTCTACGTACGCGGTCGCGGTCTACGTACGCGAGGAGCCGACCGGCTGCCGCGGCGTCCGAGCGCAGCCGAGCGGCTGCCGCGGCAGACGCGCGTATGTAACCGAGTTCCAAGCTGTGTAAATTCCACGCAAACATGAAACTTATGTATTGTATAGAAGTCTGAATTTACTTTAGCACAGTTTGAAATGCGCTCCGGCGCGGCCCGTTTGGTGGCAATCATATGCTAAATCCTCTTTCAAGTTGCGGCTCAAATTCACTGCTATATCTTCCACCAAACTATCTACTTTCTTTAGCTCGTCCGTCCAATCTGGTGGCGGTATATCCTTCCTGCATTTACCATCAGGTAAAACAAATCAAACTAGATTCTTTCTTACATCAATTAATCCCCCCAAATCTAAGACCCATCAGGAAGATTAAAAGCTTTCAGTTAATTACCTAGCCAAAAGAGGAACAGATCAGTCGAATCGTCCGACTAGTCATTACACCGGGCGCCGTCCGTAATTATCTTCATGCGCCATTGGTCGCGGCGATTAACAATTTGCCGACGGTACCCTAGCCACGGTTCATTGTACGGAACCCTATTGTTAGGGTACGGTGATGTGATGTATCGTGGTAGAATTTACGAGGTTTCCACCTGATCGGGTTGTAATTGAGTTTTTGGGGCCGATTTCTGGATTTTGTGGGGAAACGTAATGCCCTGTCATGGTCACAGTCTAGTAATAATTATAGGGTGTATTTTAATCTATACAGGGTACAATTGTAAACAGTCGACAAACCGAAATGGAAGATTGTACTCATCACTATGAACAACTTTTACTATGGGAACAAACGGGAAATCGCGTAAAAAAAATCAGCTGTTCCCTACATTTTGACGAGTTATGCGAACATAAATGTAGGGAACAGCTGTTTTTTTTCGCGATTTCTTGTTGGTCCCATACATAGTAAAAGTTGTTCATAGTGATGAGTACAATCTCCCATTTCGGTTTGTCGAGTGTTTAAAATTTCAACCTGTATACATACAAATTAATCCCTGTTTCCCTTGGTCACGGCATCACGCGTGAGTGGCTGGACTGATTTCGAAATTTTTTTTTTGTTGTTTTAATAATTGTCCGGTGAAGGTTCTTCAAATTGTCTCAGTATGTCCATATCTTCATTTGTTTACCGCATGCGTGAACATGGTTTTAAATTTTTGTAACTATTTTGATTTTGTTTCTGGAGGTAGGTAAGTAGTAGGTAGGTAGGTAGTAAGTAGGAAAAAGTGCATTGTAACGCATACGGTACAGCTAGTTCGTGTAATTCCTTCAAACCTTATTATAGTCTAGTGGTGACACAAAATGACCCTACATGAGTTTCTTATGGATTTAACAATGTGAAATGGGATTCTCATGGTGTTCTTAACGTGAGGCATTTTAGCGCCCCGTGTTAAATGACTGCGTGGAGCAATACCGCGCTCGTCGTGCCCGCCAGCTTCCATTCAATAATTATGTGGCACTGAAACATTCTATCAAGTAACATATTTTTTTAGCAAAACAAAACACGCTTGTTTTTTTATTTAAAGCTTATCAGGTGGTTTAGAAACGATCCCTAAATGAAATCGCATTTTTTATTCTTTCAATATGCCTTGCGTTTTTAATCTATCAGTAATATGAAAATGGTTTGAAGGAATTATACTAATTCGGTTACACCCTGTATATTAACGAATATTAACGCATTATTTACTTATATCATGTTTCCGTACTTGCAATAAGCCATTTATTTACTTTGCTCCCAGTTGGATAAAACGGAATTTAAATTAAAAACACTCCTGAAAACCTCGTTTGGCGTAGGTAATCGTGTTAGTAATTTATTACAACATGTCGGGAATAACGTAAACACTCAAACACCTCAATTGGAATATTCATTTGTAATCATAATACACACACTGATATTAAACTTTAATGAGCTTAAATATTGTTTAGTTAAGAAAATTGTATTCATTTTCATTGTTAGAATATAATGAAATATACTTCATTGTACACCAAAATTGTAACACATAGATATTGCAAATGAAAAATTACATTTAAAATTCAGTCTTATAGCCTTGACACAAGGATAAATTTTTAAAAATTAAAAATGGCTGAAATCGATTTATTAGTCGATTCTTAACAAACTACTTTCAGGATTTGTATTTATTATGTTACACGTTGTATAATAATATGTATAATACTTTTCCAACATAATATTGATACAGTCCACTTTTATGACTCACACAGATTGGTTAGCAGCTACTTAAACCTTTCTTTTTATTTTACTACTGAATAACAAAACATTACTCATCTAACAATCACACCACTTATTACAAAGCAAACCCAAACAAAATAACATACAAAATACACAAACAAACACTCACCGTACATCGTTAGCGACGCCACTCCAACAAAATAATAAGAGCAAACAAAAAAGTCAATTTTAATATCAACTGTAACACGACATTATTTTGATCGCAATTCAATCTCATGCGCAAAAGAAACTTTTGACTCGCAAAGTCTTTGTCGTCATCCACGAGAAACAATAAGAGACATTATTTCGAAACAATTTTCATCATTTTCGCTATTTCAAGGGATTTGCTTAGTGTTGGGGAGACGAGTAGGGCGCGGGAGAGACCGCGCCTTTCAAAGTACCTAGCATTTATTGTAAAAGCTAGTTGTTAATTGTTATTGTTTGCGAACATTATTGTTTTTATGTTATTTTTATACAAAGCTGCCTCGTTGGTGTAGTGATCGTAAGCGCGACTACTGACCGTGAGGTCTGTGTTATTTGGTTTTTCCGTGTGGAATTTCTCAGTTGCAGCCTGGAGTCTGGATTTGTACCCGGTTCATTGCAACAGGCTCGCCACCTATTACATGGGACCTAACTATAACTGCAAAATGAGGGTGTACTTACTATACACCTGTGCCCAACCATTTGAGGAATACAGGCGTGAATATTAAGTTACAAAGAATTTTTTTAGAATATTGCTACCTAAAACCAAAGTGGTTGAGAAAATAAGAAAACAGTCGTATCAGTAAGACTGACATTAAATTAGACTGAAAGCTTTCCATCTTCATTAGGAAGAATGAATATCTATTATTAGCAAGCCATTATTACATAGGCGTTTGTCATCGTCCACTACATAGGGCGGTAGCTACGAATACTATGAATCGATATTTTTATAGCTTTATTATAATAATACCGGTGTTCAACACAATAATGCCTCCGGATGATAGATGAAAATTGACCAAATTTGCTAATTTATAATTAACGTTTCATTAGCGTTCAATAAATAATAAATTACTATTGTTATGCGTAGATTTGAAATTACATTTGTTATGTTCCACAGTATAATTAATTTAATCCATTTTTTAATATTAGGTATATATATATACAACGTTATTTTTACTTTATGCGAAAATCGAGACACCCCAACAAGATTTTCATCAGAACTGCCTGAATATGTGTTTTTTTTAGTAAATCTCCAAGTTACACCTTAGTTTATGTCGCGTTAAGTTCGCTAAAAAAGTGTGAAATGCCTGAGTTGTGCTATGCAGGGGTTGTCTAGTACACGGAAACTGACCGAGCGGACCATTTCAAGTCTCAAGGTGTCTATTCCCGTCAACTGTTATGGGTAGAAACCTACTGAAACAAAATTGAAATTTATGAAAAAAAAAAACAAAAAAAATGTGGTGTAAACAATATTTCAATCGATTCTCCTAGTGATTCTGAACAAACTAGTTTCAGGTTTAGTATATACTAAAACTAACCTTGTATATAGGACCTGCAGACCAATTAAATAAATGGTCCACATTAGCTCAAGACTGAAAGGTAGACACCATGGAGTTATTTGCTCAACAAGAATGATACCTATTTTGCAACAGCAAATTCTGGACTTAAGTTCTCAGCTTGTGTTATAACCATCGTGCTCGCTTTACATAAGACAAAACTTCCACTTTGTGCCACAACGGGCTTACCCGCGCCCTAACCGTCTATACGGGCACGAAACTCAGAACAAATCAAATTTCCTCTCCTCTTGGCGCGGGCACCACACAGAGGGAATTTAAACCAACAAACTATATCTTTATGTTTTCCTTGTCTCCTTTCAGCTTAGAAAATAGGTAAAATATTCCGTTCTTATATTGAGCTTTATTTTTGTGGGAACAGTGATTGTTTGAACGATATGGTAGTATTTTCGTATATTATATAAATTGATGGTTATGTTATTTTAGTTTTTGTCAATGTCCGTAAGTTTATGTTGCCACAGAAATGTTGGTTTCATTTATTACGAACATAAGTGGTATTAGAGAAAGGATACGACATGTGAGTTTAACGACATACATAGCATCACGCCGTAGATATAAGTTACGTGCTTCGGCAATCTTCGTGTTTTCGAATTTGTACGAATTATGCGACTCTATCAATTTTTCATTGTTTGTCTTTATAATATACAATGGAAACAACTCGCTTTTCATTCTTTTTGGATCAATTCTGGATAGGTTACTGAATATAGTCGCATAATTCGTTCAAGTTCGGAAATCCGAAGATTGCCAAGGCGCATAACTTGTGCTTTTACTTAAAATATTCAATAAAATAAGCCAACTTACTTTACTGATATCATTGCGTACTCATACCTTTAGGTATGTATGTCGATACTTCTAATAGTTGAACGACCAAAATATTGACTAAACATTATTACGAAAAAATATTTCATGTTACATTTTCCCTCGCAAACCCACATAATAATAGGATCGAATTTCTTTTGTAGTGAACTATTTTTATCGTGACTTTTACTTTATTACCTATTTGTTCGCCTAATAAAATCCGTATACCAAAAAAATATTTATATAAAAAATCAATAACGCGAGTGGGCTTTAGTTCTAAGGCTGTCACACATGGACACTATGTTGCTCGAGACAGAATTGATCGCTATTCATTTGTAGCTGCAGTTGCCGATTGGTCTATGGCTTGCAGCTTAAGGTACAAGTCCGAGACGGGCTGAAGACCGCAAACTGCAAAAGTAGTATCGCTTGCGGTGCGATCTGCGGCTGCGGTCTGCGGTTGCAGTTTTGCAGTCGCTGTCGGAATAGCACCTTTAAAGTGCACACCTTAAAGGCGCTATTCCGATGGCGACTTGCGGTCTGCGGTTGCAGTCTGCAGTTTGCAGCCCGTCTCGGACTTGTACCTTTAATATAAATGACTATCAACAGCGTCTTGAACAACTTAGTGGCTCGTGTGCGGTCAGCTTAAGGGTTCCATTAGGTATTATCCAAATAATTTCATTTGAAAAAGTTATTAGTCCCAAAAATACAAAACAAGGACGCTTCTACAAGGGCACATCTACACCTATAACTTTGAGAATAAAGTTCGTAATTATAAAACATTACTATTTCGATTTTCCCATAGGAAACTAATGGACGTAGTCTACGATGATTTTTTCGATGAGGCTATTTATTTTTTAGTTCCATTTCCTCGACCCTTAACGCAAGTGATAATCAGAATTTGATAATATGTAATTATATCATCATTATCGTATATTCATGAAGCAAAACATCGTGAGAAAAACAGAGCATCGTAAGAAAACCGGCCAAGTGCGAGTCGGACTCGCGCATGAAGGGTTCCGTACCATTATCTTTAAAAACGGCAAAAAAATCACATTTGTTTAGCCCCCTTAAATATTTATTTTATTCTGTTTTTTAGTATGTGTTTTTATAGCCGCAACAGAAATACATCATCTGTAAAAATTTCGACTGACTAACTATCACAGTTCATGAGATACAGCCTGGTGACAGACGGACGGATGGACAGCGGAGTCTTAGTAATAGGGTCCCGTCTTACCCTTTGGGTACGGAACCCTAAAAAAACGATGTCGGTGGTGTGGGTAGTTCACAACCCATATTAGGCCAGTGTGGTAGACTAATGTCCAACCTACTCTACCCTCTCTTTCGGAGAATAGATGGACTGACGCTAAATCCCGGAATGAAAAGAAATGAAATTATTTATTCTGCAAATTGGACATTTACAATCACTTTTACAACAGGAAAATCGGTCTGGAAACCGCGGAGGCGGGTAAAAGTCAACAGTAGTTTATTTTTGGTCCCTATTTATACTCAAACGTGTATGTACTATTAATAAACAGTCAACCAACCTTCGTCATATGTTTGAAACAAGGCATGACATGAGCATACATGGTTTAGAATTACACATCGACTCAGATGTCGTTATAATGTAAGAAGGGGGAACTCTCGGATTACGGATCACTCGTGGAATACTGTAGTAAGTGACAAAAGTATCGTATGCCACTGTTTTGATATGTTAAAGAAATACCGTAGAATTAAAAGGGTGTAAATCATACTTGCGAAGTTCAATATCGCGATGTACGTTACCGCGAAAGTTTACCATCGCGACGTTCGTTGTTGCGAAAGTCGGAGTGATTAGCTTAGGGCACCCCAACCAGATAGGTTAGGTTAGAACTGTGACCACCCACGCGTGAGCCGAGCGAGCGAACTGAGTGATCCGCGGCAGCGGCCGGGGAACACTTCATCCAACAGTGAAGCAACAGTGAAGATCTATCGCAGTAACGTGCATCGCAATTTTGTAGCATCGTATTAGCATTTATCGATATTTTTGTATTATAACTTTCGTGAGAGACATTCATATTTACGATTATTTACGGTTTACTCACGTGCATTTTTTGGGATTGCCCGACTAGTTTCGAACCCAAACGGAGCCCTTAATCATGACCTAAACACACGGCGAGGTCGCGATTCGAACGTTCGAAAAATGCACGTGAGTAAACTGTAAATAATCATAAATATCGTTATTTTGTGCGTCAAAATTCCGGAGTAGACTCGAATTAAAATACCTATATTTTTTTACTATTAACGGTCATCCATTCCTATATTATTTTAGTGGCTCGCGCACTCAAGGTTGAGGCGTGAGATTAATAATTATACTCGTATTATTTATTGTATTTATGGTTCTGGCAAGCGTTTTGCGTTCTATATTTTTATTTTCTCGAGGAGCGATATGTCAGCCTACAGTAACATTCATAAAAATCAAGATCAAGTGAGGGTAGTTGAAGATACATAAGAAGCAAAGGTTGTTTCACGAAGATGACAACTGCTCCGTCACTTCAGTCTACCCGTGACCACGGCCGGTGTAATGCGGCCGAAAAATCGGAATAAAAGGGGTATTTTTTGTCTTTTAAAATATTCTACGCGATGAACCCGAAATTAAAAAAAAACTACGATCATGTTTAATCAGTTTTTTTTTTATCACAGTTGCTGTTAAATAAACTTTTTTATCAAAAGTTTTTACATACCTATGTATAATGAACGAAATCATACCATTTACATTCAACATTGTTTCATGTCATTGTATTTCAAAACATTACATAATTTAGAAAATTTCTAAATAACAATTTGAAAATGATGTTATCAGTTAATTGCAACATTTATTTCATTCTGTATTCAGCAGTAAATCTAGCGCTTTACAATTTTAATCCCTCGTAATATAAAAGTTTTCAATATTTACAAAAGGGTTCTGTTTAAAATGCAAACGTTTTATGCAAAGCGCTGCATAAAGCGTACTTAAATAAACAAATAAAAACTACAAAGGTCGCAGACGCTAATCTGTTTACTGACAATGAGAATTGTTTTCTTTGTGAGGTACTCTTGTCTCCCTAGTTTGTCTATTAATTAGCCCATAATAGAGTAAAAAGGGTATAAGTGCCGGTGAGATTACAGGCACACGAAAGTTTCCAACTTTGTCTGTGAGGTTGGCAACGTACCAGCAATACTCTTGGTGTTGGAAGTGTTTATAACCGCATCCCACCAGTTAGACAATTGACCAGTCTTCTCACACTGGTAATCGCTATAGCTTTGATTTAAACATGTCAACAATTTCCTTAGCAACGTATGTATTAACATATTTATGATTATTTACGGTTTACTCACGTGCATTTTTCGGGATTGCCCGACTAGTTTCGGACCCAAACGGAGCCCTTAATCATGAGCTGAACATGCGGCGAGGTCGCGAGACGAACTGGCGCTGCACCGCGCGGCGTAGCGTTGCGCCCGCGACGAGAGGGGCGCGCTCTGTGTCGGTATTGCTCGTGCGTCTTCGTCACTTGTCGTGTCCGGGTTGATACATGAAATAGTACCGGTGCATGCCGCGCTAACTGTGTCGCACTCCAGACTTAACTCACTTTTATATGAAGTAGACTTCAGAGCTGGTTTCCAGGCAGGCGGCAGTGTCCAACCACCGTCTCTATTGAAGTTCGGATGACGGCTGATTTCGATGGCTTCACGTACTTTTCGCGGCACGAAATATTTCTCCTTCGCTAGTACGGAAGCCTTATCGAAACGTAAACCGTAAATAATCATAAATATGAATGTGTCTCACGAAAGTTATAATACAAAAAAGTATGTATTAACAATCCGACTTCGACGGCGACGGAGCCACGCGTGCAGGTGCGGGAGTGCAGATCTGCATCACCATGTAGATTTCTCCGGACTAACGCGCGGAGCTTCAGTATAGTCATGCGGTGGCCTAGAGGCTTCATTAGAGATGTCGGAAGTGAAAAAAAATATCGATTGTTCAGTCCAGTCGATAAAAGTCGATAACAATTGATGTTAGTCGATTGCTATCGACTAACGGCGAGCAGCAGGCGACAATCACTGAAACAGTTACCGTATCAACTTTAACTCCTAATTTGTATGGAATTGTGGCGCAGCGCACGTATTACTATACTCGTACTACTAAATAAGTAATTACTAAAAGGTGGTGCGTGCGCTGCCGCTGCGCCACAATTACAAGTACAACTGCAGTTTTATGCGCACACACACGTAACACACTCACATACATAACGGATTGCAGTGTAGGTACATTTGGTAGCTCGTCGATTGTTATTCGAATAATTATGGTGAGGAACTACTAAATCGACAATCGAATGCGCAACAGTACAATTTTCGATTCAGTCGATTGTTTTTTTTGCAACAATCGCCCATCGCTACATAGGACTTAAACACAACGGCAAAATGAGGGCGTATTATACACCTCTGCCCAATCCTTCGAGGAATACAGGCGTGTTATTATGATGATGATGATGATAAAACAGTATTTTAGAGTTGGATAGGTATAGATACCTCTCCCAAAAGATGATGCCTTTTGTCACCATGTTGCAACAAGCAAGCTATAGTAAATCCCATGCAATAAGGGATAAGTCTAAAGCCAGTTACCGGGCACAATTTCGAACTCCAGAATCTTACTAAGAACTTAATCTTTCAAACACCATTATTCATATTACCCTAACCCAATATCCGCCTAACATTCATATCACGTGTAACATTCACATAAAAACTAGCTAATTCAAATTCAATCTCAACCGGCTTGTTAGAGGCATGAATAGGGGCAGGGTTGGGGGGAGGGGGGTGGTCCCAGGTCACAATAGCCGCACCGGTGTTCGTAGGATAGTGCTTAAGGGATGTGGTGAACGGGATTGAGATGTTGGGATACGAGATTTATTAAATTGGTTAGAACTTACTTGAAGGCTGTTTTTTTACATTACAAGCTCGGTGTGGTAAGTAAATTACCATTTTATTAATGTTATGCTAAACTAAAATGTTTACCTGCTTTGATAATTATTATTAGGTATTGATCGACCCCGACGAGTCACACCCAATCATCTCTCAGAGTGACTAGTTGGGATTTTTTCTCATCGAGTCACAATGTTACTCTGGGTGCGATTTGTTTGGAATTCTTCTGAAAAAAGGGTTGCAACGAGTAGTAGTGTGACTCGATGGGAAAAAATTCCCAACGAGTCATACTTAATTATTTTTCATTGTCTTTGCCAAGGTCCACACTTCGTCCTGTTGCGTATGTTTTTTTCAGCCTTTGCCCGGTCTTAATCAATATGCATTCCTCGATTACATCTATTAGGTATAAAATGTGCATCCATAATAAAAGCTTTTTATTTGTATTTTCTGGGGAATAAACTAACCGTTTTTGCTTAAAATTTTAATACTTAATTACTTATATTTTTCACAGACTTCAAAAAGGTGGAGTTTCTCAATTCGGTTGTATTTTTTTTGTTCAAGTTGCTTTTAAAATTATAGTACCAATCCCGGGCCATCCCAAGAAGTCTGCCTCCGCTACATCACTAGCCAGACACGATTGAATCATACCGTTCTCAGTAGATTGTCGCCGACGTCTTGAGCGAAAAGGGCAAAAAAAAATATCGCTCACAACGGGATCCCGGCCTCAGATGACGTTAATGAATTCACTGGGAATCTTTGGGAATCCCAAGGTGGGAAAATATTGAAGGTGTTATGAGGGAAATGTAAGGTAATCACAGGGTAATATTAAAATATAAAATAAATGATATGGTGTTTGGCAAAAGGTAACTTCACGTGTAATAATATGTATACACATAGTCAATTTCAAAAAGAGGATGGGTGTACTTACAAAAAAATTGGAACCGTAATTCGTATGTATTTGTGGAAAGAAAGAAAATATATTTATTTTTACGCACAAGCGGACGCACGCTCATACTTAAAATTAAAACATAATGTTTCTTAAAACTAATGTAAACCATATTCTAAATAAATAACTTAAAACATAATATTATAATTGCCTGGAAACCCAAACACCTGTAGAAACTATGTGCTTGTGTATTATTTCTTAAAAGTAACAGTAATTTTAAAAAATCGCTTTTAACCGCTAGCGGCCCGACCGACGAACCGGTTCGTCAGTGCCATTATTTATCTATTGTGTCTATAATTACAGTACTTGAGACTTTAAATTTCGTGTCTACACATATTATTACTCGTGGCTGTACCCTGTTCGTTTCAGTGCATGTCGTACGTAAGAGACAAGATCAGAAGATTGGATGCAGCATCCGGTGGTCTATGTAATAACATTCCTATTCCGGGAGTTGTACGTAGAGAATATGGCGTTGGCATCCTATGAACATGCATAATAATGTGATAATCCGAACTTCATTTCAAATAACATTAGAAAAATGCTGCCTTAGGATTGTCATTTTTAAACACTGATTAAATTATACTTGTCCTTGTCATTTGTATGTCAGTGAATAGAGACGGCAATAGACTTTAAAGCAATTTTAGTTCAACAACCATCGTTAAGTAAGGGTGATAAGGTTCATAGAGGAATTACCTGTAACAATTTGAACCCTTTGAAAACCTTACTTCAGTCTAGCACAAGTTCAAAACATTTTGATTGGTACATCAAGTATCTCCAACCAATGGGGGGAAGTAAAATACTTAACCTAAGCTAACTACTTGTACTACACTAACATCATGACTACCTGCAACAACAGCACTAAGGGCGACTCCTAGTGGGACTCGGACCTCGGCTTAGGGCGTTGCTGGCGGGGGCTTGGGGGGGGGGAGACAGCTTGATGAGGGCTGAATTATCGGTGTGACTGGGTACATCTCATTGAAGAAAAACATTTTCATCTTCATTTAAATCTTCTATAGCAGGTGCTAGAAGCAAGGGTTTAAATGATTTTAATGCCTCTATGAGTTTTATTCTTCTATGTACATAACACAAAATCACACCTGTATTCCCCGAAGGGTTGTGCAGAGGTGTATAGTACACCCACATTTCACCGTTATGTTCATGTCCCATGTAATAGGGGGCGAGGATATTGCCACAGTCTACCTATACTTATATTAATCCTTACAGTCAGTCAACGTAGAAAATTGTCGCAGAGCAATCTTGCGGGGGATTGCGGGATGAAGGGGCGGAGGTTATGTCCCGAGTAGCCATACTGCATACTTGGGACATAACCTCCGCCCCTACATAATTTTGACATTTCATAGGACCTGTCAAATGTATGGGCGTTGACCCACTGTATGTAGTAAGTAGGTACACTGCTATTGCCATCAACGGGGCACAAATCCAGACTCCAAGCTGCTATTTAGAAACTCCACCCTGAAAAACCCAATAACACTTTGCCCGACCCGGGGATCTAACCCGGGACCCCACGCTCAGCAGTCGCGCTTGCGATCCCTAGACCGACGAGACAGTCTATTTTTATGTAACCGTGATTTTCACACATACTTACAATAATTTCTCCACAAGCGAACGTTCAAACTGTAAATCTTCGGATCTTGTAATTCCGATATCTTCCTAAGTGTAATTATGCCTCAGTAATTGTATACTAATATCAAGTTTGAGTTAATTAACTAAATCGGCTTAGTAAAACATCACAAAGGTTTTAAACGTTTGTAATAATCAAAGTACATAATAATCTTAAATGAAGATAAGGTATTTATCTAGTGTTAATTAATTAATTTCATCAAAATATTTTGAAACGATGTATTTATAAGTAATGAACTTTCAAATAAATTGAAAATGTTTTCTGAAATAATTCATAAAACAATAATAGTTCATATTTATAAAGCGTAGTTCAGACTACGCCATAATATATAGCAAATATTGTATAGCACAACCAAATCGCTCAGCATACGTTTTATGTGGACACGTTCACAAAACGGTATGCTACGAAGTATTGGCTTGCTGTACGCGATAAACTTGAGCGATTTTCAGTGTTATATGGTACGATTCTCCGGTCCCAGTCCCGCCTGTCTTCTACCCCGTCCGTCACCCGACAAATCGTCGTCAAAAAACGTATATATATATAGGTATAGTGTGAACGGCATGCTATATGTATATAGTTATAGCTTATGACGATGCTTTACTATAATATAGCAAAATAGTACAGCGTAGTCTGTTTTGCGTTTTAGTTTTTGAAAGGCCTAGACCTACTATAGTTCGGTTTGAAATAAAAGAAATAGATCTAGAAATCTTTGAGGTAAATTAATAGTTAATTCTGACCATAACGATAGATCACACCATGGTTGTTTACAAAATATTCCATAATTGCAACATTCAAACGGACAAATCGATCAACAAAGCATGATATTATTATCAGTAAACAGAACGATCAACAAACCTCCGGTTTCTGAATTGAGAATTCGGGATAAGCAATACTTAAGCGCTTATTACATTTGGCTGAATTTAGGAATCCTAATTAGGATTTAGGAAAGTGTAATAAGAGTTAGGACGGTTAGGATCCTAACTAGCCAGTCAGAATGTAAAGTTGCTTCTGAATTTAAAAGACTGAATTCAGCCAAGTGTAATAAGCGCTTTAAGTAGTATTTGAGTACGGAGTTGTCAAAAAAAGCTTTGAAATCCGTCATTTTTTTGACAACTCCGGACTCAAATGTTACTTAAGGACTGCTTATCCTAGAATTCTCAATTCAGAAACCGGAGGAAGGTCATTACCAAATGACAAAGCAAAATTAAACCCATTTGTAAATATGTAGTTGATTGCCTCGTTGGACTAGTGATCGCAAGCGCGACTGCTGAGCGTCCTGAGTTCGATCCCCAGGTCGGGCAAAGTGTTATTGGATTTTTAGTATCAGTATTTTGTATAATTTCTCAGTAGCAGCCTGGAGTCTGAATGTGCCCGGTTGATGGCAATAAGCTCGCTCGCTATTACATGGGACTTAAACATAACGGCGAAATGTGTATGTACTATCATCTCTGCCTAACTGTTCGGGGAAGACAGGTGTGATGATATGATTTAAATAATTTATTGAGCTACCTATCTACCTACTTATAAATAAATGAATACCAAACACATCTCAAGTTAAATCCAACACGCACTCACAAAATATCTGATTTAAATACGAATTCAGCACATAAATTCTATCTAGGTAGTAAGATAAGCGTGGCTGTGTTTGGGTCTATAATTCTAAAGTAAGACTTATTTATAGGCTGAAGCCTGAAGCCGTTCGCCATTAACATGGTTATGTCTTTGAAAATAATTGCTAAGTCTTACGATTCTATTTTAAGGTAGAACACAAATGAGCTATAAATAAATTGGTGACCGATTTTTTGCCGGCGAAAATACCTACACTGTTTTAATTTTTACAACTTCATGGTAACAGGGGGCAAATTCTAAGTTATAATATGAATATTGATCAATTGCAACCAAACCGAAGCTGAATCGTTCATTCAAACAGTTGTCGTTTACAAAAACTGTCAAATTTTTTGACAACAAAAACAAAATCACGTATTTTGACAGTTTTCGTAAAGGAAAACTGTCTGGCGGTTGTGGTTCGTTTGCAGTTTGGTAACAATTTAACACAAATCGCTAACACATACACATCTTTTACCCCAAACGCATATACCTGCTCCGTTCCATCGTGGGTAAAAAGTAGGAGCTACAAAATATCGGCCGCAGTCGAACTGCCTAACGAATTGTCTCTCTCCATACAGAAAATTTGCGTAAAAGAAGACTACGGTTTATTGTTAAGAGAATGGGCAGTAGCATCCTCCTGTCTGCTTTTAACAACAGACTACGAACCCGCGTGGCCAACGTGGTGATTGGCATTTAGGTATATGTCTCGCAACTGATGATTGCAAAGTTCTATGAGGAAGCTTATGTCCTGCAGTGACCGTTGTCGGTGGCACGAACCACAACCAACTAAAAGCGAACAGTACAGCCGATTATTTATCGGACCTACAAAAAGTCTGTCGTCTGCGATCCGCTTAAGTGTGGAAATGAAATGACTTGGCGTACCATTCCTTGTACGGACTCGTGTGTGTGTATTTTATTTGTAGATTGAATTATCTCCAGATTCTCTTAGAACTGATTGCTTTTGAGAAAAGCGTACTGCGATATTTAATTAAGCGTGTACTATAGTGACAGGTAGATATGTGGTAAAAGATTTTATCTTTAATCGGTAGGTACAGTCAGCATCAAAAGTAGCTGAACATTTGAGTTTTTAAACTTTGCATTAATTAGATAACTAATTGATAGGAAGCAAAAAAATTAAGGCATACTTAGAGCTATATCTAGCAGCTCTAGGTATCTATTAAACTTATTGTTTTAAAACAATTCGTTTTCTAATTAATGCCAAGTTTAAAAACTCTACTGTTCAGCTACTTTTGATGCTGACCGTACTTATTCGTGTTCAGCAGACTACGGTATTGAGGTTACCTACCTATTTTGGAAATCAGACACGTTCAATTACTAAGTCGTAAATATTTAATATTGAAAATAGGTCTCTATCAAAACCGCAGACGGGTGGTGACCCCAATAATAATGTAGTAGGTATACAAATGGATGCCTCAATCTAGAACTAATTCTAGAGCCGTCTCTCTAAATTTACTGAGAATCCATCTCAGTTAATGTATATCTTTTACTATTTTCAGTTCAAAATCTATCTGGATTTACGCTCCAAATCTATGCTAAAAGTCTCATCTCTGCCAGTGTTATTTATAATTCATACAGCGTTTTCAGTATCAATTTCTACATTCGATATTTTTTTGAGCTAACATGAGACATTCTTCTTTTCTTTCTTTTCTTTTTTTTTAAAAACTTTACCCCACACTAAAATTTCTCTTGTATTGTGGGTGCGTTTACAGAAACAAATCTCACATACACAAACGCCCAGACCCGAAACAACCAAACCCAAACAATCGAACCCACGACCCGTAGCGTAGAAGCCAATCGCTTAGCCACTGCAGCAAACGTGTCGTCATTTCTTTTCATTCTTGAAATATTTGGTGCTGTTTGATAAGTGATTATGAGACTAAACACATTTATTACCATCAATTCGAATTCACTCGTAAATAATAAGCATTTTGTATTATTGCAGCGTACATGCCTAGCCAACAAACGAAGCTTGATACTACTAAAAACCGAATGAAACCGAATTCGTTCCATGGGTAAGGCTCAGACGTTCAATACTACTCAATAAATATTGTCATTATTCGGTCCATTCATACAATAGATGCACATATCAACGTCAAACATGTATGGGGAATACCTTTAGTCAAAGAAAATTCATACATAATCCCTACTAATATTATAAATGCGAAAGTAACTCTGTCTGTCTGTTACGCTTTCTCGCCGATTTTGATGAAACTTGATACAGAGATAGTCTGAAACCCGAAGAAGGATATAGGTTACTTTTATCCCGAGAATCGTGAAATATCTACGCGATAAATGACATCCATGCGGTCGAGGCTACGGACGACCTTAAGTAGATCATAATTGACAATATTTGTTAAGTGTCTAAACCCCACCATCAAAGTTTGACCAAATTCAACAAATGACAAACGTTCGTTGGCTTTCGTTGGCGCCGGTCACGATCCACCGTGCTCTCCCGTCGTAGAGCCGGTCGTCTCTTCAGACTCCGCAGTCACACCGATAATTCAGCCCTCATCAAGCTGTCCCCCCCCCCCCCCTAAGTCCCCGCCAGCAACGCCCTAAGCCGAGATCCGAGTCCCACTAGGGGTCGCTCTTAGTGCTGTTGTTGCAGGTAGTCATGACGTTAGTGTAGTACAAGTAGTTAGCTTAGGTTAAGTATTTTACTTACCCCTCATTGGCTGGAGACCTTTCTGGTCTCGCCAATAACTGCCCGGTTACGTAGAAACGGTTCCATAGGACAATGTAAAGCAGTAAAATAAAAAAAAGGCTTTCGTTGGCATCATCGAAGTCTCGAATCACCTTTTCGCATTGATTCAGCTTTCGCATGCTTTAGCACGCTTACGCATGCCATAAAATGTCTTCGCATACACGATCGAAATCTTTCTCAGATAACGCAGACAAATGCTTTTAAAACCATCCAGCTTCTTGCGAATTGATGCTGATTAATGTGATTAGTACCTAACCTTACATTCAATCATTATAATTATTACGTCTGTCACAGTCAACACTCAACGCCAAAATAATCAATTCAAATCGTAAGGGTTGCATTCACCGAGATACCGATTGTCCGCGCCACAAAGCGGATATCAATACAGAAGCAATTATTCCGAGCACAATGCTCTATCCGATTCTATTCGATGCTGTAATCGATCTGTACCGATGTCTCGAGAGATCGAACACTCTAGGCGCTGAATAGGACCGATTGTTGTGGACTGACGTAAAAAGCTAAGATTTATCGTGGATCTAAGAACGTAGTTTATTTTTGTCTGTGAGTGGTTCTTATTGAAGTTTAGATTGTGTGCGATCTGGTCAGTCTAGGAATTCAGTTCTTAGCTTTGCTGCAGTCTGAGAAATACTTCTAAAGTTGTGGGTTTGAATTCAAGGATGGACTTATTTGTAATTGTGTTTTCTCGAGTCCAATATATTATTTGCTGTAGAAAATGTTACTCCTGTATTCCTCTAAACCCGGGTCCGCAGCGCCAATTTCCTAACATGTTGTTGTGTTTTTACTAACAAAACTGTTAGGCCACGCCCCTATTCGGTTAGCAAACAATGTTAAGCCGGGTCCGCAGCGCCATTTGCTAACAAAACTGTTAGGCCACGCCCCTATTCGGTTAGCAAACAATGTTAAGCCGGGTCCGCCGCGCCATTTGCTAACAAAACTGTTAGGCCACGCCCCTATTCGGTTAGCAAACAATGTTAAGCCGGGTCCGCAGCGCCATTTGCTAACAAAACTTTTAGGTCACGCCGCTATTCGGTTAGCAAACAATGTTAAGCCGGGTCCGCCGCGCCATTTGCTAACAAAACTGTTAGGCCACGCCCCTATTCGGTTAGCAAAGAATGTTAAGCCGGGTCCGCAGCGCCATTTGCTAACAAAACTGTTAGGCCACGCCCCTATTCGGTTAGCAAACAATGTTAAGCCGGGTCCGCCGCGCCATTTGCTAACAAAACTGTTAGGTCACGCCCCTATTCGGTTAGCAAACAATTTTAAGCCGGGTCCGCAGCGCCAATTTTGTTAACAAAACTGTTAGGCCACGCCCCTATTCGGTTAGCAAACAACATTATCCTGTTTGCAAACAGGAAAACACGGCGCAGCGGACCCAGCTTAAGTTACCTCTAGAAATATTATAATGAAATACATTTCGGCGATACTGCCTCGTTGGTCTAGTGGTCACAAGCGCAAAGAACTGCTGAGCGTGAGGTCCTGAGTTCGATCCCCAGGTCGGGCAAAGTGTTATTGGGTTTTTCCGTGTGGAATTTCTCAGTAGCAACCCGGAGTTTGGATTTGTGCCCGGTTGATGTCAATAGACTCACCCCTTATTACATGGGACTTAAAATATAACGGCGAAATGTTGGTGTACTACCTACACCTCTGCCCAACCTCTCGTGGAATACATGCGCGATGTTATGTTATTACGGCGATAATGGTACTTGGTACAGACAAAATAAAATACTAAACTGTTTGGAACCGAACGACATACGGCATATGTAATCTGTGTTGTCTTGTGTCGCCATATGTAATCTGTGGCGTATAAGGATAACGTCACGATCCTGGGCCAATAGAAACCGCGCGCGATCACGTGACACGTAATTTTATGTTCCCTCACCTTCTCTCCTCGAATTGTGTTAACTTTAATTTATTGCAAATAATAGCACTTTTTCAAACGTTATAAAACGGACGTATTTTTATTTACTGTTCCTCACACAATCTATATCATTACAATATAAAAATTCAAGTAAAACTCGAAGGTCGGTAGACAAGCGAATCGCATACGCCCCTACACAAACCTATTTTTTATAATAGAGAGGGCAAACTCCGGGATGGATAGTTATTTACCAATATCATAACTGTTTATAATAGTGATATTACAAGCCTTTCTTACGAGCTCTAGAATGTTAATAACGTCCATGTGTAGTTTTTATTAAAGTTCCAGCCCTGTCTGGGAATTTTGTCCTTATTTTTATGTTGTTTTCTTTTACGATGTATACGTCACGTAGTAAAAGCGTTGATGGGAACGTACTTAAATGGAATGGGTAGTAAAGTAGATGGGAAATGTACCAGTTGGTTTATTAGGCACGCGCTTTCGACCGCGGATTAACTTGGATAAATAGTGCAGGTGCTATTGAAAACCAGCGCTTTGTTGTGGGTCGTGTTACAACACAGCATTATGTCGAGTAACCTCATTGTTGCAGCTACAACGTGCAATTGCGAACTAAGTAATAGCAGTTAGCGTTTTGTTTATATTACTTGTTCCTAACATTTTGCTTGCTTATTAGGTATATGCACGGTGATGGTTTTGTGATAAGTATATAGTTTAGCTTCATTTTATCTTTTGTAAATGTGAGAACTTCGTGGACTTGCCTATACATATAATTGTGTAAATTACTATTATTAATATTGTGTTATTCTTGCTTTTTGGTTAATTTTAGTACTCAAGACTTTGTATTACATTACTCAGAGGTCTGTGGTCAAGACTACATTGTTCTCTCATACCTATCCTAAATCATAGTACTGTATCTACTGAAGTTGTCAAAGATATCCTCTTTTTAAAAGAGTAACCATGGTGTTTCTTGCCGGCTCTTCTCCATAGGAAACGACTAATTGGAACCGTGCACCTAAATTCGACTTTTCATAAGCGCCTGTATTGGTTTATGTGAAATAAAAAAAATTGATTTTGATTTTGAAACCGCGTGATCTACTGACACTGATTGACCCTGCATAGGTTTTTTTCAGAATCAACAAAAACATTTTTTCAAAAAATTTACCATGGCATTCCGTATCTGAGTAATTTTAGCGTCCCAAGTTAACTGACTGCGTGGAGCGATATCGTGCTATTCGTGCCCGTCAGCTGTGTCACCGTGCCTTCATTCATTTATGCATGGCATCGAATTTTATATCAAAAAAAAAACAGTGAAAAAGATAGTTTTTTTATTTTTAATCTTTCTAAATCCCGTGCGGGGTTAATCTATACAATTAATAGATCACGTGGTTTGAAGGAATTACACGAACTCGTTTACACCCTGTATATTAAAACTTGGCTGGATAATGGGAAAATGTTATTTTCAATCCTAACTAATCCTAACTATCCTAATCCTAACTAATATTATAAATGCGAAAATAAGTTTGTTTGTTACCTTTTCACGCCTAAACCACTGAACCGATCATTTTGAAATTTTGCATATACGTTGTCAGGTGTACAGAAACGAACATAGGGTACCTTTCATCCCGAAAAAAAGTACTGTTCCCGAGAAAAACAACAATAACGTTAATAGATGGCCACGTGTATTTCGAATCATGATTGAATTATAATAGAAACTTTAGTAGTGTATTATGAGTTGATGGTCAAATTCTAAAGCTAGTCAGATATAAAACGCGGTTACCGGTATAGAGTCGAATTATTTTCGAGTATCTTTGTATTGTAATGTTCAATGAAACATGAATTTGCATGTTTATAATTATTATACGATCATAACACATGACCAGAAACATAATTTCGATAGGTTTATGTTTACCACACACAGTTTAAACGTAAAGTTAAAAGTAGGACGAAGAGTTGATAACCTTTAGTCCAGTTGGACAGTAGTTCTAACTCAACATCTAGATACCTTCCTAAAAGAGGAATTTTGGCCGAAAGGTGTCGTGTCTCGTCATTTCCGCGGAAGGTTACGCGACACCACGCAGCGCAACATGACGCCGACACTACGTGTACAATAGTGCGTTATTAAGTTATATTTAATATGTATGAATTTATTTTGATATGTATGTTAGTCTTTAAGGTATTTATCGATGGCCTTTTGTAGCCTGTAATATGTGTATCTATTAGTTTTGGCTAGCTTCCACGACACAGGGAATCCTAGTGTGGAAGCTAGTACCAAATGTAATATTATTATTATGTAAGTTTATTGAATAAAGTATTTGAGTATTAAGTATTTGAGTTATATACCAACAAAAATACAGCAAATATCTACCGAGATATTACCATCTTAGACTAACTGACAATAACTTAAAACTAATTTAATAATAGCATTTCTTTGTAAGCTGATCTGAAACCACCTGCATTCATTCCTTAGTGCACATCTCTACTATCTTACAAGCAATGGATTAAATTTCCTTATGCAAGCCCGGGACGCGGGCCGGGACACCGGGATCTTTGATTTAATAACCGCTACGCTACGGGATTTATTAAAAATCCCGGGCCGCGCGCCGCGTTCGCAAACTCTTTGACGTTATTAAAAGCATCGATTTTACAAAGATTTGCGCTTACTTTAAATTAAAAACTTTGTGCGAATGTGGTGGAATAGAAATGAGGTTTTGTAGTATGGGTAACTCGGAGGTTTTGTTGTGCATTGAAAGTCTTTTTCATCTGTAAGGAACAGAGTCGTTCAATAAAATAAGTATTGTAGAAATATAAGGACAAGTTCATTTTACCGATCCATTTCAGGCGAGAATAAAGGGAAATGTTCAGCGAATACTTAAAATATTACTTCATTGTAGTGACAGTTGCCTTATTCACGAATAGGTAATATTTTAAGAATCAAAATTTAAGAGCAAAATTAAAATATCGTGAATATGAAAAGCATTAACGTATGTCTTTATTTGAAAATGGAAGACAAGTGAATGTGATGGTTTAATTTCACGAAAGCCGTGGATGTTAGTCAGTTCACAGTAAAAGTAATTTAGCCGCAACTCCCGAGAAAAGGGCATTTTTTTTTTAAATAAATATCGCTACATTAAATTTGAACATAAACAAACTACTCTTGCACACGTCATTGAGTCCAAACGCACTTGCCAACGATACAAACCCAGTCAGACAAATAAATTTAATTTCAATACTCATTTTTTTATAAAACCACATAGAAACAACTGATACTCGGTGACTCGGCATCGAACCGGCGTTTTTGACTCGATACAGCCAATTTATCGTTTGCCGAGTACCCTCCACATAGCGAACTGTGTCCGATCAATTAACTCAATCCCGGGATATTCCCGGCCTTTCCATACTCTATTCGATTTGATTTAAAAATTGAAATCGAGTTATATCGATACAAGAGGTTTTAAAGCGAATTTTGTGAAAGCTTGATTTATGTGTTTATTGAGTTTGATTTTTTCGTAATTGTTGTTTATTAAATAAAATACTTTATCCCTACTTTTAAACTACACAGCATTTACAATTTTTCAGAGAAACAACGTTATACATTTCAAAGATATAAGAAACTCCAGGGGGCATATAACGCTGCGTTTGGCGAAACATATTTCGTAATCATAACTGCAATTAGACTGCACATCCAGTCGCAACTGTGAACTATGCATGTGCCAAATGCAGCTTGAACGCAATTAGGATGTAGTCAGTGCAACTGCGTGACAATTGCTGACTCGATATGAGACTTCCAGTTATGATTACAAATATGAAACGATATATTATGTTTCATCAAACGCGGTGTTAGTAGCCCGCCAGGTGTATTTCAGAATGGGATTTTGCAGTTCAAGTTCTACGAATGATGCAGTTAATATGAGTTGTACGAGTAAGAGAGTTTTTCCACGACACGACAAAATGTGATGACGATTCTGAGCGCCATATACAGAGTGTAAACGAATTCGTGTAATTCCTTTAAACCACATGACCTATCTTCTTCTTCAATTCAATTCATTTATTTTCACTTCAATTCTTCTATCATATCGGCACGAGTTATACAAGAATAGCTCATGCCGTGGTGAAAAGATTAGCCAGTCAGCAAGGTTGGTAGCGAGGCTGACTGTCCAGGATGCGACGGACGTACTTAAGTATCGTCACTCGTGGAGGCTCTTTTCATGCATGATCTATTAATGGTACAGATTAACCCCGCACGGGATTTGGATTGATTAAAAATAAAAAGTAAACTTTATTGTGCCCAAATAAAAATTGTGTGTGACAGAAAATTTCGATGCACGAATGAAGG
Organism: Amphipyra tragopoginis; assembly: GCA_905220435.1. Taxonomy (NCBI): domain Eukaryota; kingdom Metazoa; phylum Arthropoda; class Insecta; order Lepidoptera; family Noctuidae; genus Amphipyra; species Amphipyra tragopoginis. The sequence continues at coordinate 25,941,777 of HG992009.1, read as the reverse complement.
CACGGCAACACAGCTAACGGGCACGACTAATATGGCGCGATATCGCTCCACGCAGTTAGTTAACTCGGGACGCTAAAATTACTCAGATACAGAATACCATGGTTAATTTTTTGAAATCTTTTTTTGTTGATTCTGAAAAAAACCTATGCAGGGTCAATCAGTGTCACCAGTAGATCACACGGTTTGAAGGAATTAAACGGATTCGTTTACACCTTGTATTTCTATGTTTACGAGTACGACGACACTAGTAATTACATGACATTCCGTGAGTAAACGATTATGAAATATATCGCGCTCGGTGACGTCACAACAATTTGTCGTGTCATGTCATGAGCCGAGTAGTCAGCAAAACGATGCAGGATTCAGACCAATCTGACTTTGAGCTTTAAAGCACTTCACTAAACACAGACACACACATATTAAAACCAAACAACACTAAAACCAAAAGTACAGTCAACCACAGAGATAAGTAGGTATAAAGGCAATTAATTACATTCGTATTTTAACAGAGTTATGCGTGAGTGGCCAAGTCTTTACCATCGCTTGCCTGACCCTGTCCTACGTATAAAAAAATATCATGCACACAATTGCAGTGACAATTGCCTGCGTAGTGCATTGATAGCCGATGTTTGCCTATATACCTAACTCTTTTGTTGACTGTACTATTACAACACTTTTTTCTTCCACAACAAACTGACACCAACGATACCAAACACTTTTTATCATACGTCATCAAATACTAAAAAAACAAGCAACGTTCAGCTTACGCGAATAAAGTGACATCGTTAAAATAACGGTTATGGCCATAAATAACGTTTACTTTATATCAGTGTTACACATGAAGGCACATCGTTATTTGTTACAGTTATTTCTCATAAAGTCACACGCATAACGGTATGCGTTTGGAGTTGTTGCGTTTTTCAGCGTGTTGTTTGGTTTATTTATTTCAGTACTGTGAACACTGAAAAAAGGGACAAAAAGGGGGATTATTCATTCATTTATTTATTTTGCACTCATGTTGTTTACAAAAGATGGTCATACATTAGCAGATAGGTATCAAACATGACCCTTTTAGGGCACAGCAACAATAATTATTAAATTAAATTAAAATTCCTTAAATTAAAATTAAATTACTTAAATTAAAATTAAATTACTTAAATTAAAATTAAATTACTTAAATTAAAATTAAATTACTTAAATTAAATTACTTAAATTAAAATTAAATTACTTAAATTAAAATAAATTAATTAAATTAAATTAAAATCATCTGGTCATCATCATCATCTGCCTAGCCTTTTCCCAACTATGTTGGGGTCGGCTTCCAGTCGAACCGGGTGCAGCTGAATATCAGTATTTTACATGGAGCGACTGCCTATCAGACCTCCACAACCCAGTAACTGGGTAATACGATACTCTTGGTAAGACTGGTTGTCAGACTTTCTGGCTTCTGACCAACAGTAACGACTGTCAAAGATCTACAAATGACAGCCGGGACCAACGGCTTTACGTGCTTTCCGAGGCACGGAGGAAACTCGCTATGGTAAATGGTCACCCATCCACAGACCAACCTCGGCAAGCGTGGCTTAACCCGGAAGATCGGTCTATGCGGCTGTAATTATTTAGCCACGAGCTCCTCCACGAAATTAAAATCATCTGGTACGGTTATCTTAAACATTAGAACAATTTGATGCTTAATAATTAAACTTGGTCAATAAAATGCTCATAATAATATTGTAGTATAACAATGTCGATTTCGAATATCAGAAACTTAATGTATTTTTGTTAGTGTATTATTTGTTTATCTATTTGTGTATTGTTTGATTTTTTTATTGCCTGCATAATTTGTTTTGTATACTTGGGAGCAAATAAATTGAGCCACTTCTATTTTTCAGGTAGGTATAATGTTATTTATGTTATTATTTTTGGTATTATGGAACAGCTCAATTCTTAACATATATCTCCTAAAAGATTATTTGATAACCTTTACAATGAGGGTAGTTTTTTGTATTTCGAATTATATAATTCATGAAACCAAAACGAATAACCAGAACACGTGAAAAAAGGAGTGGCTCGATTTCTTTGCTCCCAAGTGTATATTATTATTTTTTTCCATTTGGAATTCTTTCAGACTGTAATAGCATTTCAGTATTAAATATTTTTTTAATCCGTTTCTGATTTATTTTCATACTCGGGGTAAACATAAGGAGGAGCTCGTGGCTAAATAATTACAGCCGCATAGACCGATCTTCCGGGTTAAGCCACGCTTGCCGAGGTTGGTCTGTGGATGGGTGACCATTTACCATAGCGAGTTTCCTCCGTGCCTCGGAAAGCACGTAAAGCCGTTGGTCCCGGCTGTCATTTGTAGATCTTTGACAGTCGTTACTGTTGGTCAGAAGCCAGAAAGTCTGACAACCAGTCTTACCAAGAGTATCGTATTACCCAGTTACTGGGTTGTGGAGGTCTGATAGGCAGTCGCTCCATGTAAAATACTGATATTCAGCTGCATCCGGTTCGACTGGAAGCCGACCCCAACATAGTTGGGAAAAGGCTAGGCAGATGATGACTCGGGGTAAACATAACGACACGTTTGTTCTGCTTTGCCTTTTGCTTCTAGTCTAACCAGATGCAGCTGAATACCAGACTTTTACATGGAGCGACTGCCATCGGACCTCCGCAACTTACTGGGCAATGCCAATATTCTCAGGTTAGATCGGTTATCAGACTTTCGGGCTTCTGGCTACCCGTTACAATTGTCATAGGTATTCGTATGACACCCGACGGTAAAACGTGCTTTCCGAGACACGGAGTGGTCTCGATGTGTAACGAAACATGGTCACCCATCCACAGACTGACCGCGGCTAGAGCAGCTTAACCTTGTAAATTTTATGATCTGCGCGTTTGTTAATTAGCCACGAGCCCCTCAAATATAACGACACATTTATACAAGGTAGGAAAAGGGGGTACTAATCCGAAAAGGGATTAAAGGACCCATGATAATAAATAACTTTTATTCTACAACTTTTTCCAAAAGTCAATAGTTTAAGAGAAACAGGTGATCAAAGATCTAAAAAAAAGTGCTAAAATCTATCTATCCCCAGTTACTATCAGATGTGTTTACATTTTAGGTCATATTTGGGGTCACGAATTGGAAGCACCATTTTCTGAATTTGTAACTAAAGCAGGGATGAAGAATTTTTGAAAAAACTAAAATAAAAAGCATTTTTCATTGAAAAAAAAATTACAAAATTTTGAAATTTTATCACTTGCTTTAAGATGGTCATCAGTGATACTTTAAATGGCCCGCGGATTAGTACCCCCTTTTCGACTAACCTTGTACAAGGTTAGTCAGAAAGGGCGTACTAATTCGAAAGGGTGTTAAAGTACCCATAATAATGAATAACTTTTGTTCTACCACTTTCCCCAAAAGTCAATACTTTCAGAGAAATAGCTGTCCAAAGATTTCATTAAAAAAACGCTAAAATCTATCTATCCTCAGCTATGATCATCTGTTTACATTTTAGGTCATATTTAGGGTCACGTATTAGGAGGTCCATTTTTTGAATTCGTAACTTAAGCAATGACGAAGAATTTTTGAAAAAACTAAAATAATATTCATTTTTCATGGAAATAAAAAATATCGAATTTTGTTTTAAAACTTGTTTTAAAACAGTCTTTAGTGATACTTTAAATGGCCCGCGGATTAGTACCCCCTTTTCGACTAACCTTGTATATTGTATATTTCACTAAATGTATCGTTATATTTATTTTGATTGTATCAGAAATGGATTTGTAACGGTCAATACAGACGGACTGCATCGCAACCACAACTGCAACTTCAAAATACAGGTACATTTTAATGCTTTTCCCAAAAAGAAAACCCCAACTTTCATGACACTTATTTGAGGCGAGTAGACACAGACGCATGCGCGAGATGTTCCGGAAATGAGTTCCACATCCCCCGCTCACCCGGCACACCGCAGACCTACAGACTCTCTGTAATGTGTGCATTAAAATTATCTGTAATTATTACATGGATTGTATTATTGTACAGTCAGAAACAATAATATCTGCCCCGAGGATAAATATGGATAGTACGGCTATCCGTTCTACGCATAGCACACATTAACGGCCGTTTTCAATAACCTATCTATCGGCGGTTTCACCTACTAGAGATGGAAATTCGACATAAGCTCCATAGAAGTAATGTCAAATATCTATCTGTAGTAAGGCAAACCGCCGATAGATAGGATATTGAAAATGGCGGTTAATCGTGTTATCCATAGATAGATATATCAGATATCTATTATGGGCGGTTTTTTAATCCTTCGATACGCAGATATTGGTATTGATTCTCTTGTTCATCAACTAAACTAAAATTAGAGAATTGCTATCTTTTACTAGGGTTATTACTAAGACTCCGTTGTCCGTCTGTCCGTCTGTCACCAGGCTGTATCTCATGAACCGTGATAGTTAGACAGTTGAAATTTTCACAGATGATGTATTTCTGTTGCCGCTATACCAACAAATACTAAAACACAGAATAAAATAAATATTTAAGGGGGCTCCCATACAACAAACGTGATTTTTTTACCGTTTTCATAGATAATAGTACGGAACCCTTCGTGCGCGAGTCCGACTCGCACTTGGCCGGTTTTTTTAATAGCAGCATATTTTTTTTCAATAATCCTACATAATAAGTGTAGGTAAATTAATTTGTATAAATAACTGTATCCTAAATACATAAAATCTATGTATACATCGAAAGCGGAAATTTGACAAGCAGACTCCGACAGATGCATTAATTAACTTCTCTCATTTAATTTAATATACCGTACAGATGGTGTTGTCTGTGATAAATAAGTTAATATACTAGTATGATTAGCCGCGTGACGTCATACTATTTCCGTTAGGGGGTGAGTAGGGTGCTCAATATTGAGGATGAAGGAGCTGATTTGCAAATATGCTGCTCTGTTATTGAAATATTAGCTTTTACCCGCAACTTTCCGTGGATTCGGATTTTATACGAAGTTTCAGGCTGATAGGTACCTACAGGCTGCCTTACGTTTCCACAGAATATCTCAGTCTATCTCTTCTGATCCCGTTTGTAATCCACCGCTGGTGACAATTTTTATATATTTTGAAGACACCATACAAAAATGCCAAAGATACTAATAGGAGTACCACGAGTAAGATGATGTTGGTCGTGCTGGCGTGCACTGCCAGCTGCCTGATGTCAGCTGTGTCACTTCCACCTGCTGCGTTTTGTGGAACAGCACCGGTAGTCTTCGCGCAGGTAGTCTCTATACTGTGTGGCGAACCAGCGCCGACAAGCTCCGAACTGCGCCAACAAGTTCCGACCTACGCCGATCAGCGCTGGTAGACCGTCATTTGTTGCTGTATTTGCGACGGAACAAGGCGTATTTTTGTTAAAAATTGCCAGCCCTTGCTTCTACCCGCTTCCTTTATGTAGCGGTTACCTGCACGGACCAGTACCGATAAGCGCTGGTAGGTCGGCGCTGGTTACCTTCTTCCTTTATGTATACGCCTTTACTTACTACTTATGGTGTATAAACGCAACGAGGCTTATTTTTATATGTATATGGAGTTTGACATTAGGCACAGTTATAACAAGTGTACAGCATTTAAGGGTAAATACCGTTATCACTCAAACCATGGGTAGTTGACTTAAATATAAAAATATAGGACCGAGTAAAAAAAAAATATACGTGCGAGAAATGAGCGGCGCGGCGGCGCTACGACGCGGCGTACAGACACTCGCTAACGAGACAGCTGACTGACTGGGGTAGCAAACTGTGCGGGGCCGTGCGTCGCTCGGGCCACGCGGTGAGTTCCCCGCGCCCCCTCCCGTAGCTTGTTGCCCTCGCGCATAGGTTGAAATGCTTTTGAGGAAAAATGAAAATTTTATAAAAAAAAAGTTTGTTATTTTTCATTAATTTTACGTTCTATAAATGAAACCAAACCACTGGTTTCAAGGATAACGGTGTTTACCCTTACAGCCTGTACAAACTTTAGTAGTACGATCCAGGAAATTTGATTTGCTCATACAAACTTTAGGACTCCATTGTACCCCATATTAGGAAAATTCAAGGATAAGCAAATGTAGTTATAAGAAGCATTTGCCTGTCATACTTTTATCTTAATTAAATGCCAATTTCTAGACATCCTTATTCGTCGCGACCAGAAGGCCAACTCTCGTAATTAAAAATGTTCAAAATATAGTTTTGATCTAGTCTCAGTCTAGTCTCAATCTCATAAATATGATAAACGGTATTCTTGTTCGTTAACAAACAACGTCAAACGTGAGATTATACTGAAATGAGATTGAAGTTGACTGAAGCCAAAAGGGTATTCTGATTACATTCTGTACTGAGCCATTTTGACAATTTGGAATTCTCATTTTTTTCTAGAAATTTAGTCTATGACTGTTGATATTGGTATGCTATCAGTAATCGATTTTATGTTGATTGAATTGACGTTAAATCGAGATAGACTGAGATGATATTGAAATCGGACCGAACTTTAAGTGTACCAGAATACCATTTTTTATTCAACTCATAATTTAATCTCAGTTCGGTCAACCTTCAGTCTTACTTCAAATTAATTACGAGAATTGGGCTTCTGTTATCCTTCAAGCTGAAAATACATTTCATTCGAAATGTTAAACATATATTGAGATTGGCCCTTTTATAAACCACAATAAAATAAGTCGTAAGTTATAAGAACAACGAAATGCATCACAAAATAAATACTGAAGTATTTGTACATGACATCACTGATATAAAACTCAAGAAACAAAGAGACTTCAATAAAACAAATATAAGAGCCACTATCTCTTCAACCAATATTATTTATATTAACCTAACCGAATATAGAATATCTAGATATTGTAGGATCACTAACATATCAAACGCATCCCGAACTGGCAGGGTTATTGAAATTCACCAATCTAATTTATGTATACGAGCCGTATTGAGGCGGGTTAGAGTACTTACAGACTGAATGCGGCGCATATGTGCGAGGTAAAGTAGTTCTTAGCTTCAAAACCAGACCATTTCTGCGGGGGACAGACAAGACATTCAATAGTTATACGCCATAATTTAAGATTACCAATAGCATAAACAACCCATTCCTGCTCCACTACTGGGCACGTATCACTCGTGCCTCCACGCGATTCGCATCCTAGCGGTCGAGGAGTCAACATATCCCGAGGATGCCCCGTGCAGGGGCGAAACACGTGTCGAGTATTGGTTTGGTTGCATGTTGCATTATTTTTTCACTCTTTCTGCATGTGCATATACTTGTGGGCGGAAGGGTGGTGCTGCATACTGCATCCAAACTAGCGATCTTGTTCAGCGGAATTAAAGCTAGAAATTCTATTTGCATTTTTGTAAGTTGGCTTGATATTTTCGCGCGAACTGGATGCGGTGCCGTACCGTGCTACTGAATGACGGCGGCGCGCGGCGGGTGGTCCGCGAGCTCGTAGGACAAAGCGCCGCTTCGCACCGCATCGCATTGAATTCGCGGGTCACCGCATCGGATCGCTTCGCAAGACGTTGCGTTAGTGTCAAATCATAATTCCATTCATCCATGGGTAAGGTAAATTATTCACAAGCTCGTATAAATAAACCACTATTTCAGCAACGGACTCTTTTTCGAAAAGCTTGTAAAAAGTAAATTTTAAATCCCTATTCACATATTTTTGGTAGTTATCAGTCGCTTGCACCGAGTATCGCAGTCTGAAAACTTCTTACGAACCTCCGGCTATTCGGAACTCGGTGCGGGCGCTCGTTTAAACTATTCACCGATCTGTCGGTTCGTTGCTTCAAATGGACATTTTAAATATTTCTTTACAGAGTGGTGGAGTTAGTTCGGAGTAGTCGATGTTTAAATAATGGGGAGCAACGTGCACTCTTAAACAAACAATTTGACTACCAAGCACGGTGACTATGTAAACGAAGATAGTAATTTAAGTGACAGTAAGACGAAGAAAAAAATGCTGGCGAATTGAGAACCGTATCCTTTTTTAAAGTCGGTTGAAAAGGGAAAGAGTGAATGGGTTAGTTGTGGTGCATGCCATAGCGAATCCCGCGACCACGGCTATAGGTCCTCGAAGGAACACCGTAGGGAGTAAGAGTCCGGTGTAACCCTACGCCTTCCTCAGGGTGGAAGAGTACCCATGAGGATTTCTCCCACAAAACCCAAACGAAATGAATAAATAAAAAAAGTACCAACCAAGGAGGTCAGGAGTCAAGAAGATGGGCAACAGAATCGTCTTTTGTTGAAGTTATTTTTAAAATTATGTTTAACCGTAGCTTAAAAGCAGCGCTTAATCGCTCATGATCGCAATAGATCCCTTATATCATAACAAAATCATATTAAACCTACACACATTTACCAAATCACCCACCACCGCGTCCAATTACTACGCAATTACTCCGTCAGTTGAAAACAAACAACACTTATTTGCACATCGCCGGCTCACAATGGGGCGTACGTCGCGCATTCCGTGTTCACGCATCGATGGACGTGCGGGCTCATTATGTAGTCGCGCTGCAACTTGTGGTGCAGGGTTTTAATTAGAGATAAAAAAAAGTTCGATACTTAAATGGCTCTCGACTCGAATAGATTGGCAGGCTGCCTGTTTTGCTGTAGGTGTGTATGTTTTAATGATAGTCTGTGGCATCAAGCTAATATGGATGGGTGATTATTTTAATGAGTAGTGTAAACAAAATAGGCGGGGTTATTACAGTTCTCATATTTATTGATCTACGTTTCAGTCTGTAGTTTTTGGTTACCAATCCCTTTTTAGTGTTGAGATGATAAGAGCAGTGATAAGGTGATAGGTAATAAGCAGAGAGCGGAATCTTATGGCAAAACAATTGAAAGGTGATAGAGACGAGTCATTGTTTTTTATCGAGTACTAGCTTTTGCCCGCAGCTCCGCTTGCGTGTAATTTTGAGCCCTCGTTAAGCCCCTGGTTAGGTGTAGTTATAAAATCAAAAAAATCTTTCATCCCCTATTTCACCTCTTACGGGAAAATTTCCAAAAACCCTCAAACACGTCGTGTACATTTATTTCTCACCAAGAGCCTACATTTTTAATTCCATGCTTCTTACTTCAAAAGTAACAGATTTTTCATACAAATTTTCAACACTTATTTCACCCCCTTAGGCGTTGAATTTTCAAAAACGCTCAAACACGTATAACTTTATTTCTAACCAGAAACCTTAATATTTAATTTCATGCTTCTTACTTCAAAAATGACGGACTTACATACAAACTTAAATCCCCTATTTCACCCCCTTAGAGGTTTAATTTCTAAAAATCCCTTCTTAGTGGATGCCTACGTTACAAAAGAAACCTACTGTGAAAATTTCATGTTTCTAACCCCAGCGGTTTAGGCTCTGCGTTAATGAATCAAATGTCAGTCAGTACCAGTCTCTTTATATATAAGAAGATAAGAAGATAAGATTCAAGCTATCGATACTTTTTATTTATGATCTTTATTGTTAATTAACAAATACTTTTAATTTTTATTCTTTACACATAAATGACGTCAGTAAAATATTGTCTTATTTATCAAAAACATCAGTCTGATAACTACCGCGACTCGGGAAGTTTATCCTACAGAGACTATTATGATAATTTTAATCTCTTTTGATTACGGTACTACAGTACGGTAATCAAATTGATTGCAAAATGTGTGACGTCACACTAGGGAGGGGGGTCTCACAAATGTGACCAGGGGCTGCAGTCTCGACATGAGATAGCGATTGGTAAGCTTACGAAAAACGGTATTCATAGTGCAGTATTCTTACAGGGAAATGATGCCTGTTGAAAAATCTCCCAAAATTTTAAGGAAGATTGGTAAAGATGATTTTATCCTAATAAATATTTAAAAATATATAAATATAAATAAATTACATAAAACTATAATTGCAACACCTATTTTACATTGAAATTACATTCCTGTATCATTTAAAGCACAAAACACCTTATAAATGGAAATTAAAATGTCCTTCCTTGCAACACTAGCAAATGTCACAGTATTTGTCAATTGTCACTTTGTTGTTATGTGTCATGTGCTCTTTTTTGTGAATTTTAATTATTGAAAATTGTTATAGTTTAGTTAGTTATTAGACAAAACAGACAATGGGTGATAGTCACTCCGACTCACGGCAGCACACGGGTGCGTTGTCGTAGAATGTAAGAAAGTAAGTAGGTACCTGCAATGCAACACCTATTGTAGAGTCTAAGGGCGCTTTAAATTTAAACTGTTGGTGTCGGACTGCAGTCGTGCGGGGCAGTACGGACTACGCACTGCTCTCTCGTCTCGTCAACTGTATAATAAACAAAACCACCCGTCCGCAGCACGACATCCGCACCGCAGCGGCAAATGATATTATACACAAAAAAAATATCATTGGCTGCGGCATGGTTGCAGTCCGACACCAACAGTCTTTTAATTAAAGCGCCCTATAATTTCGTTTGTTGTACACTTTGTACCTTAATAATGTTTACGTTTGTATTCATGTTTTAGACGTAGACGTACAACATGTCCTTCAAGTAACCATATACATAGAAGCGTTGCTGGCTAAATAAGATGCTCGGCCGTTTTTAGCCAGAAGATGATTTACTGTTCATCAAGGAAAGGTGAATTTTGAGTTGGCGTGGAAGGAAGTTGCTGCAGAGCTGAACAATATTTGAAACGGCTCAATAAAATAAAATAAACAGAGGCACTGGCTTGTGATTTCGTGGAAAATCGTTGAAGAGATGGTCGTAGTTCATTTTGGTTGCTAATAAACGTTATTTCTTTATTTATTTTTTTATTTACGAGTTTGTTAAACATCTCCTTTGATACCCGATAAAGCCCGAGACTACTGCTACAACTACAACACCTTATAAGCAGATAAACGTTTATTTTCAAATAAAAAATCTCTTGCACAACTTATCGATCGTAATGAATACTTTGCGGGCTTTCCAATTTGCTCGCAAAGTTATTCGCTAAAATGACGTTAAGTCGTAAACTTGACAGTTGAATTCGCTACGTTTCCGACAAAAATCAATAAAAAAATTGTCATTATGACATAAATAGTGATGTGCCGAGTTGGCCATTTATGGTATTTGATTAAATTAGTACTCGTTAAAAAGAGAATCGATTCAAAACTCGAGTCACTGACTCGAATCTAGATGCGATTACTGCGTCAGGTACTCAAGTACTTCATAGGATTCGACTACTCTAATGTTTGTCACTTCCAAAAATACAAGCATAAATACAAAATATGGGTCATAAAATACAAATCAGTTTTATTGATAAGTCAATAAAAAGAAAAGTAAACATTTTAAGAAATCATATTCTTACTGTCTGATATACTGTATAATCATAAACAAATTCTCTTTTTGATTTCTAGGGGCCAAAATTAAATCAATTCAACTAACTATTTAAAAAAGCAAATTTACGATACTTATTACCACTGTCCAACACTTAACAGATCAATCGCTTCGAAACGAATGTCACTTTAATGTTAATATACAAGGTTAGTTGGAAAGGGGGTACTAATCCGCAAGCCACTTAAAGTATCACTAATGACGGTTTTAAAGCAAGTGTCAAAATTTCAAAATTCGATCATTTTGCATGGAAATGGATTTTTATTTTAGTTTTTTTCAAAAATTCAACATTCCTGCTTCAGTTACGAAATCAGAAAAAGGAGCTTCTATTTGGTGACCCCAAATATGACTTAAAATGTTTCAATGGCTGGCATTTTTTGCTGAACTGGAACTTTTTGGCGCAGCCGTGAGGCACACTTGCCTGCTAATTTCTTTTTTTGTTTTTCTTATGTTTTGTTTTGTACTGTGTGCCTTTTGGTCTGTGTTAAATAAATGTATTTTCTTTCTTTCTTTCTTTCAATGTTATAACTGAGGATAGATAGATTTTAACGTATTTTTGTGAAATTTTTGAACAGCTATTTCTCTTAAAGTATTTACTTTTAGGGAAATTGGTAGAACAAATGTTATTCATTATTATGTGTACTTTAACACCCTTTCGGATTAGTAAGCACCAATAATTCTTAAAACGCAACTTGACAATCAAACTCTCGCGATCACAAGAAAAACAAACAGGTACACAACAACAACCTGCATTTTTCAGAAGAGAGGGGTCCCGGCAACAACATAAGGTCGCGATTTAAGTAGTCGGTTCAGTATTCGCGTACCTACTATGAATACTCGAAATCTTTACTCGAGTTGCGAGCATTCGAATACTTCAATTCTATAACTCGAGGACACAATCACCTATCTATAGTTTAACTGACTCGATACATCACTATCACTTAACTACCGATTTCGGTCGATAAGTGGTAGCGATACATGTCGAGACTGCTGCCCCAGCTGTGACAAGGACGAGGGGGGTAAAAAATCATGATATTCGTGTGACGTAATAAATGGATGGCCCCTTATATGTAAAGGTAAATAAATCGCAGCATCCATTTGTCCACTACTTACTGATTCTCAAGCATCTGTACTCTATTTAATTATTTTAGGTTTGTAAGGAATTAACAACATGTTTGCTTTCAGCAGGGATTCAACACAGTATAACGTCGCCTTACAGTGAAAAGCTCGGGAATACATTTTGGTTTTGGTTATTGTACGGTTCCTGTGCGGTTTCACGTGGACGAAGTCGCGGGCAAAAGATATTCAATTATGTATATTACGAATGTTTTATACCCAATAAAGGCTTATTAATTGAGGAGCTCGTGGCTAAATAATTACAGCCGCATAGACCGATCTTCCGGGTTAAGCCACGCTTGCCGAGGTTGGTCTGTGGATGGGTGACCATTTACCATAGCGAGTTTCCTCCGTGCCTCGGAAAGCACGTAAAGCCGTTGGTCCCGGCTGTCATTTGTAGATTTTTGACAGTCGTTACTGTTGGTCAGAAGCCAGAAAGTCTGACAACCAGTCTTACCAAGAGTATCGTATTACCCAGTTACTGGGTTGTGGAGGTCTGATAGGCAGTCGCTCCATGTAAAATACTGATAATCAGCTGCATCCGGTTCGACTGGAAGCCGACCCCAACATAGTTGGGAAAAGACTAGGCAGATGATGAAAGGCTTATTAATTTCTGTGCCTACAAACTTATTTCGCGTAGAGCGGCTCTCATATACAACCTTATTTTTACTTTATACGAAAACCAAGACACCCCATCAAGATTTTCATCAGAACTGCCTGAATAGGTGTTTTTTTTTTGGTAACACCTTAGTTTATGTCGCGTTAAGTTCCCTAAAAAAGTGTGAAATGCCTGAGATGTGCTATGCAGGGGTTGTCTAATAAACGGAAACTGACCGAGAGAACCGTCTCAAGCCTCAAAGTGTCTACCTATATTTCCGTCAACTGCTATGGGTAGAAAACTACTGAATCAAAATTGAAATTTATAAAAAAAAAATGGTGTATAAAATATGTCAATCGATTCTCCTAGTGATTCTGAACAAACTACATAGTTTCAGGTTTAGTATATACTAAAACTAAGCTTGTATAGTACCTATACGTCGTGATAAAATAAAAATGACCAAAATTGCATTCCCGAACTTTTCAGTCTAAGGCGACGATAACAGTTTTGTGAACCTCAGCGGTCAATAAAGATGAGCTGAAACTATACAAAAGAGATGTTTGATTTTGGGCCACCACTATGTACAGTATATAGGAAAATAGGAAAAAAATAGGGGATTACCATAAAAATACAAATAAATTAATTTGAAGAAGAGTACAATTGTACTGGAATTATTATTTGGGCACGTTTTTTAATATGCTTACCCTTTTTTTCTGGTAGCCATGACAGTTGTGTTTGACATTAACATAAGTTTGACAACTTTGACCGTCCTAGGTTCCGTGATGTGTGTGTGACGCAATCGAGTACAACACCTGTAGTTTTATTTCATTATAATTACAACGAATTCCAAGTATTTTCGTCAATAAACAACGTAGATACTCTATGTAAGTACACAAGAAATAAACACTATGGGGTCATTGACATGTCAACAGTTATCAAAATGACATTTCACATAATTCGATCCACCATATTTTTTATGTGTTGTGTTGCTCTCCTTGACCAATTTAACTTGAATGTACAATTAAACAAAGTAAAATTATAGAAAATTAACATCATGAAACGGTTACTTTATTGTATAGCTATATTTCCATATAGTGTACATGGTGCTGGCCCAGGCTCCATACATTTCTGAAACATCTCCTTTGAACTAATCGCATAAAAGATATTCGTAGCTTGGTGGAGCCAGTTTTGTCTAATGTTATATTAAATGGAGTACTTTAATCAAAGCAACTGCATTGTAATTGCGCAACACACTTGTAATTGCTTTGATTTTGACAGATCAATAATTTCCATAGCAACGTGTTTATTAACAATCCGACTACCCCACAACTATGAACCGTGCAATTAATATTGTTGTATTGTGAAAATGAAAGTTATTGCAATTAGAAATGTGATACGTAATTCGGATGCTGGTCTCGTCTTCATTAGCAGGCACAGCTTCTAGGTTAAGGTGACAATCTGTGATAGTATAGGTTAAAACAAAATAAGGTAAGAGTTAGAGCGATTACGCACTGCATCCGATCCGAATCCGTGAAAATACGTTCCGACGTAGTCATAGAACTATTTGTATGGTAGTTCACGCACTAGATCCGACTTCCGTCATACGATTTCTCTCCGTCATCCGTGAGTCTCCAATTCGGAAGAAATATTGACGGACCGAAGTAGCCGTAGTACTGTTGTATGAACGCTTTCGCATTACTTCGGATTCAAATCGGACATATGCCAAAGACGGCCCCTGAATTGCTTGGATTTGGATCTGAGATTGGATTAGTGCGTAAGCAATATCCGAATTCGGTCCGAGATTTTTAGACTCTAGATTCGTGTTTTCACTAATTCGGATCAGATGCAGTGCGAAACGCGATATCCGAATTCGGTCCCAGTTTTTTATATCCGTATTTTCACGGATCCGGGTCGAATGCAGCGCGTAACCGCTCTTAGTGGTTTATTGTTACTGCCACCTGACATCATGCTGACCTGATGGCCCCTTTGGTACTTATGTTTTACTAGTCGTCGCTCGTACCTCGTCCGCGTGCATGTGTTTATCGTGTATTCCGTATTTTTCGGGATAAAAGAAAGAAAGAAAAAGTATTTATTTTTCCGCCCCAAATGGACGCACGCACATAAAATTAGAAATACAAAATTACAAATTAAAAACATATTACTATATAATCTAACAAAAACAAGTAAGTAACATGGTAACACGGATACAAAAAAAAAAGTTAAAAATAAAACAACGACAATGTGTTAAACATATTATTATACCATGGACACTACTTATTGCTAATAATTATAAATATAGTCTATGCTATGGTCACTATGTTGTACGGGTTACCTAGGCGTCTAAATCTAATCTACTTAATAACACTAAAAACATTTAGACATTGAATTTGTTATTGTTGAATTTGTGTAAAAAAGTAAAAAAAGTAGCCTACGTCCTTCTCTAGGTTCCAGACTATCTCTGTATTAAGTTTAATTAAAATCGGTTCAGCGGTTTAAGCGTGAAAGCGTCACAGACAGACAGAAAGAGTTACTTTCGTATTCATAAAATTAAGTAGGAATTATTGTGTTTTTGTCGCATATTGTATTGTTTTATTTCTAACTAGGGTACCGTACCCAAAGGATAACACGGGACCATATTACTAAGACTGCTGTCCGTCCGTCTGTCCGTCTGTCACCAGGCTGTATCTCATGAACCGTGATAGTTAGACAGTTGAAATTTTCACTTATGATATATTATTACTGCTAAAAAACAGAATAAAATAAATATTTAAGGAGGCTCCCATACAACAAACGTGATTTTTTTGCCGTTTTTATAGATAATGGTACGGAACCCTTCGTGCTCGATTGTGACTCGCACTTGGCCGGTTTTTCTTTCTAGTTACTCAAAATATTCTCTAAGGCTAGAAGCAGGTATTATGATGGCATCATACAAAGATAGTCTCTCAGATAGAAATGGCGCTAACACTATAACACTAAAAGCACGAATTTCAAATTCGCTGAATATTATGATCCGATTATAATAAGTCAAAGTTCATAATCGATTCCTAATACTCGGTAAACACACTATGCGTTGACCTCCAGTCATCAGCATAGAACACTACAATACAAAATCGACCATTACATTACCATTTTCAGTGCAAAGCTCGTATAATAACATTAAAATAACTAATATAGGTACCATCATATCCTGCTTGTTTATTCAATTTGTCTTTATTCCACACAATATCATTATTTAAAGTGGCGCCATTATGTAATGTAATGCAAATATAGTGGCGGGTAATGACGGAGGTAGGCCGTGCGTGGCCGCTGCGGTCCCGCTGCGTGGCCGCTGCGTGGCAACTGCGGTTCGCCACCTGTGTAACGTTACTTCGCTCATTTTAACATTTTATCATTCAATTTTTGGGTATTTACGTGATCGGTTGAGTGTGAATTTATTTATTTTATTAAGCTACGTTGAGTACTGTTTATCTTTGTAATGTAGGTACTATATTGAACAGATACACAGTATTTTGTAGTTAAATCAGAACGTTCGTATTTAATTTACTGTGTACTGGCTTTATTTAGAAAGGTTTATTTACAGAATAAAAGTATTTTTTCAGAATCTTGTGGTCCAGAAAATTAATCTACTTAAATATGTATCATATTTTCCGAGCTCTTATATAAATATCAACTAAGGTCCGTAGGGTAAAACCGGGATACATGCCGCAGTGGGATAGATGCCTCGTTTTCAAAAAACCTAATTTCCCAAACTCGCAACTAAAAATTGATAGTTTAAATAAGAAGCGCAGGCGCCCCACACATCATCCCCCGCAGGTTGTCATGCATCATGAACAAATCTCGCTTGTGCGTGTGATTGTTTCCGCAGCGAACGCGACAAATGCTTCAAATTTTCAGAGGTTAGTATTTGCCGGTGTATAACTTTTTAAGTAGTAATAAATTCCGTTATATTTTTTTTATGTCATTATACTGGTTCATTAAGTGTACACCTAGGTGTAAATTAACGCTCTTTTGTTTTTAGTTTATTTAAGAAATAAAAGGGCATCTATCCACATCAAAAAGGATAGTTGCCCCTATTTTTCGAGGTATAGGTGCCCTTAGAGGCATCTATCCCCTCATACACATATACATATGTCAGAGTATTTTTAAATGCTTCTTATGTTCTGTTAGTTTTTTTTTTCTTTTTCAATCTATTCCTGATGGTAGGTTTTGATATTCTTCGGGGCATCTAAGTATGCGCTGATAGTGCTAGCGTGTTTTATTATTAGTTATCGGAAATATTATGTTGTATTAGTGTATTTTTATTAATGTCTACTGATTGTAGGTGAATCATGCCACGGAAATATAAAATAATGGAGAGAGTGCGAGCTTGAGTATTTTCTTGGGCTACAGAACAATTAGCTTTCGATTTTGATTAGATTTTCGAAAAAAAAAGAAAGATATTGCTGAAAGGAAGAAAAAAAACAAACAAAAACCAAGTCAAGAGAAACAAGACTGAAACTACTAATAAAAAAGGAGAACTTAAGAAAACAAATAAAGGAACCAAAGACAAAGGACAACACATAAAAAATAAAAAAATGTTTTAGTGAAGACCACGAGGACTGGACTGATTTTTGTTATAAAGAAAATGATAATTATTTAAAAGTAGGTAAATGAGGGTCGAATCTCACGAAAACGACAAAAATATTTCCAGTTCAAACAGCAAAGGTGAAGAAAATCCACCCATTATTGACTATAAAAATAAAGGAAAGAAAACTAAAGGTTTGCCTGTAAAGAACACTAAGAGACATGAACCAGAAATCCTTAAAGACACAGGCAAAGATGCACATGCATAGAAAGCTTCGAAAACTGTAAAAATACAAAGTCAAAATCCGACTGGATTTAAGTGTATAATGTGCCAGAAGTGGCTACATAAAACCTGCTAAACAATTTTCAGAAACTAAGTACCTATTGCTCAAGATGTGGAAAACTGAAAGCACTTTCCAGTTCGACCTAAACTAAGTAGGATAAAAAATGTAGATCTTTTTGTGTTATTTTTCCGAAGACATTAAATCATTATTTCTTAATGTTAAAATAGGTATGATTGTGCACGTTAAAACTTAAATATTATTTTTTTAGGCAAATGCTTAACTTTATTATAGTTATGCGTGTCATATTCGAATTATCTTCTAAAGATTACTAATAAAACATGTTAAAATTATGTTTTTGCTTATTTTATTCGATAGGGCATCTATCCTACACTGCCGGCATCTATCCTCATTGGCATTTTCATGGTGGGGCATCTATCCTTACAGGTAAGCATCTATCCTCAAATAAATTGTTGTGTAAAAAGTTAATTTCTGCTAAATCTGTTATTGCTAGGTCAACAAAAACAAGTCATAACGTAATATTAAAGATTAAACTAGCTATATTCATAGAGAAAATTCATGATTAATTAATATTTTTAAAATTAGGAGGCCATTACAAAAAGTGCGGCATCTATCCCGGTTTTACCCTATTTATAAACAACTCTCAATATAGCGGCTTGAGGGCTGACTTCAAAAAGGCGCTGCCATAGAGTAGAATTTGAAACATTTAACAACTTTTTTTAAAATCTGCCTCTGTCATATCGAAACGATACTTAACGCGGCATCTTACGTGAGCGATCTAGTAGCGACGCGATGCGACGCGGCGCGACGCGAAAACAACAAACAGTCGATACCTGTTGAAGTAGCCTACGTGACCAAATGCACGTGGAGTGCGGTGCGGCGCGGTGCGGCACGAAGCGACGCGATCAGTTGGCTCGATATTTTCGCGCGAACTGGATGCGGTGCCATACAGTGCTACTGAATGACGACGGCGCGCGGCGGGCGGTTCGCGAGCTCGTAGGACAAAGCCGCCGCTTCGCACCGCATCGCATTGAATTCGCGTGTCACCGCATCGGATCGCTTCGCAATTCGCGTCGCTTTGAACTGCCTACGTAAGACGCCGCGTTAGGAGGAAGATCTCAAACGGAAATCGTTTAGTATTAGAGCGGTTACGCACTGCATCCGATCCGAATGTGTGAAAATACATTCCGAAATAGGCATAGAACTATTTGTATGATAGTTTACGCACTAGATCCAACTTCCTTCATCCGATTTCTCTCCGTCATCCGTGAGTCGCCAATTCGGAAGAAATATGGACGGACCGAAGTAGCCGTAGTACTATTTGTATGAACGCTTTCGCATTACCTCGGATTCAAATCGGACATGCCAAAGATGGCCCCTGAATTGCTTGGATTTGGATCAGAGATCGGATGCAGTGCGAAAAGCAATATCCGAATTCGGTCCGAGTTTTTTAAATACGTATTTTCACGAACCCGGATCGGATGTAGTGCGTAATTGCTCTTACTAAGGGGGATGTTTCACCAACCTGTCATTAACTGTTCATTAAGCTAATTCGGTCTCTAAAATTTTCAATAGCTAACATTTTCATTTCACCACATATCAATAGTGATAATGAAAAGATTATTGGACACATAAATTCCATATTTGTATGTCACATTTAGCTTATCTGGTCAATAGTAACGGACTACTTATTGATATGTTGGAGAAATATTCGCTTAGTAATTATTACATACTAAAATATAAATATGGACTGCCTACTTGGTCTAGCGGTCGCAAGCGCGACTGCTGAGCGTGAGGTCTTGGGTTCGATCCCCAGGTCTGGCAAAGTGTTATTGGTTTTTTCCATGATGAATTTATCAGTAACAGCCCGGAGTCTGGAATTGTGCCTGATAGATGGCAATAGGCTCGCCCCCTATTACATGGGACTTTAACATAACGGCAAAATGTTGGTGTACTATATACCTCTGCCCAACCCTTCGGAGAATACAAGGCGTGATGTTATGTTTGAATCAACACATCTAAAGTGTAAAAAATTCCAAAATTTTCTTTATACATCAAACATCACTAGCAAAAAATTAAATAGCATCATTCAATGAAATAGCAAAATAACATAGCAAATAGCATCATTAGATACAATAGCATACAGTGCGCTTAGCTCACAAAAGCTACTCCACTGTACCCGTACCCAGTATGAGTTTAGCAGCACGGAGTGTTCTCGAGAGCTGAGCTCACTCGGCCGACAGTCGACAGCCGGCAGTCGAACGCACTTCACAGGTGAAATCGTATGCGCATATTTAGACCAACGAGTTGGGTATCTGTTTTTGTAAATTATCGATGGTATAATTTTTTTGTTGTTTGTCTTATGTAAACGACACAATAACATTATCTTCTAGGGGTAATTTTATCATTACAGTTATAGCTAATATCAGTATGTCAGGATTGCGAGCAAGGTAAATATAGGAAATAAAACCAACATAGACGCTCCACCACTAAGGCTGAGATCTATAGACCCAACTTGGACTTTGCTCAGACTTTACTTTAGACTTATGACAAAGTCAGTATTTATAGAGCCGTCTTTGAATTCATCTGAGTGCGTGCTTAGCAAATGCTTAGCAAAGTCTAAGTTCACAAAATCGACGACTTAGCAAATACCTAGGTTACTATTATCCTAACAAAAAATAATGGTACAAACTTTACTTTACCATCATTATATTTACACAACTTTTTAATTTTTTAGTATTATCAAGGGACCAGACTCAACTCAGTAATACCAGATTAGAAAAGATTTCCTTGATGTTGTTAACTAATTCTGAATTAGTTGAGATAAAAACAATTAGGTATTATTGCGCCACATAAAAATGTTTTTCTAAGTTTAAAATGTATAAACAGCGGCCAGATGTCAAAACGATGCGATCCGTTTCAATGAATATAATAATGAGTTCGTTTAAAAAAAAAAACACTTATAAGCATGCCAATTTCTACTTATTCTTATAATAATAATACATAGAAGAAATATGACCATAGTTCCAGATTATTTACTTGTTGTTATTGTTAAACATTTATAAAGAAAAATCAAGAATATAATGCTTGAAACGAAACATTAACTTGTATTTTGACATCGACCGTCTTAGCGTATGCTTAGCCTAGGCTCAGCATAGTCTCAACGTGATACGTCTATAAATTCCAAATCTAAGATTATGCTAAGCATACACTTAGCAAAGTATTACGTAAGTAAAGTCTGAGCAAAGTCTAAGCTAAGTCCAAGTTGGATCTATAGATCTCAGCCTAAGAGTACTTGTATTTGGGTTAGTATTAGTAACATGAACTAGATCCCAATATAATACTTTACACAATTATTACAAGATCATAAAATAAGGATAAGCTAGACAGATATAAAAGGTCAGACTTCTTCAGCTGATCTACACAGAATGCTCTCGCTTCGTCGAATGACCACCGCCTTTATAACCTCGGGAGCGTTGATCCAAATCGACGACTACCTTCTTTTGTCAACATTGCCCTGTGTTACCCGCAACCGATAACACTTACAACTGTCAATTGTTACCGATAGTCAAACCCGACATGTAGTAATTGCTCTTATCTTAATTTAAATGAAAAGAATGTTCATTTATTGACACAAACAATAAAATAAAATAAGCAACAGAGTACTCTTATGGGGTGCGGATGAAGGTCAGATCAATTTGGGTAATAATTATTAACATCTAGTTAGACTGAAATCCGATCCCAACATAGTTGGAAAAAGGTATGATCACAGATACAGGGTGTAAACGAATTCGTGTAATTCCTTCAAACCGCGTGATTTACTGGTGACACAGATTAATCCTAAAAGGGATTTTTTGAAAATCAACTGTTTTTTTTTTTAATAAAATCTTAATTTTCTATTTCTGAGTAATTTTAGAGCCCCGAGTTAACTTACTGCAAAGAGCGATATCGCGTTAGTCTTGCCCGCCAGCCGCGTCGCCGTGCTTTCACTCATTTATGCGTGGCATCGAAATGTTCAAGCACATAAAATGAATTTTTTGCAAAAAAAAATCTTATTTCTTTACTGAATCTTTATTAGGTGGTTTAGATACGATCACTTGCCCGTACCGCATGATTTCCTTTTTTTTTTAGTTTTGCTAATTCCCGTATGGTGCCAATTTACACCAATAGCAGATCATGTGGTTTTAAGGAATTACTCGAATTCGTTAACACCCTGTATAGCTTTATCTGTGGGTATGATAAACTTGCCTAGACTAATCTAGACCAATTAAAATTCTAGCTTCGGATTACTTTGTTCGTAGAACTCAACCAATTACCGTTAGCAATTTCTTTTTTTGGGTAAATAATTACCCCTTTCTGTTGGCAACCGTTTCAATTGTACACACATCTATCATCAACTATCGACACAATCGTTTCAACATCGTCCCCCTTCATCACCCCATCACTTACGTAGTGTTTAAGTTGCTTGTCAAATATCGTTAGGTGCGGTCATTATTTGTGTGCTGGAGAGCTCGTCAAACAGGGGCGGACTGGGGTGCAAACGGTAGGGCTCCTGTGGGTATTGGAGCTTGATAGTGGTAATTAGGTGGCGAGAGTTCTTGTGGGGTGATGTGTGAAGTGTGGTGATAGGTGGAGATGAGAGTCAATTCTGATCAAGATTTGTTTGGGAAAATTTTTGCAACTTGTATTGTGCTTAGAGCTTGCTTTTAGTTATCGAGTAAGCAGTTTTAGATGTTAGGTGTCTAATATAATAAAAAAGAATAATTTTATTATCTATTGTCGCTCCTTCTACATAGTCTACCTACTGAATAGT
The DNA here is from genome assembly GCA_905220435.1 of Amphipyra tragopoginis. Classification (NCBI taxonomy): domain Eukaryota; kingdom Metazoa; phylum Arthropoda; class Insecta; order Lepidoptera; family Noctuidae; genus Amphipyra; species Amphipyra tragopoginis. The sequence goes on along the minus strand of HG992009.1, from coordinate 25,918,976 downwards.
CTTGAGCGAAATGAATTCCTTTGTTAACTGCTGTAGAGATTACAGGCGTAACGTGTACAGGCTGTAAGGGTAAACACACTTATCCTTGAAACCAGTGGTTTGGTTTCATTTATAGAACGTAAAATCAATAAAAAAACAACAAACTTTTTTTTTTTCTAAAATTTTAATTTTTCCCCAAAATCATTTCACCCTATGCGCGGGGGCTACAAGCTACGGGAGGGGGCGCGGGGAACTCACCGCGTGGCCTGACTTACGGCCCCGCACAGTTTGCTACCCCAGTCAGTCAGCTGTCTCGTTAGCGAGTGTGTGTACGCCGCGTCATAGCGCCCCCGCGCCGCTCATTTCTCGCGCGTATATTTTTTTATTTATTTTTTACTCGGTCCTATATCTTTATATTTAAGTCAACTACCCATGGTTTCAGTGATAACGGTGTTTACCCTTACATGTTGTATAATATTATGCTATCAATTAGGTATTTTTCTAGTCACACTTTAGATATACAAACTAGACTTTTTGTATCACCAAACTCTGATGCTACCGAAATAAACAGTTCCATTCTGTGACGTGAGGGCTTAAACGCACTTAGAAATTTTATACTCCTAACCACACGACTATGGCACGTGCCTACTCACTAAGCACCCAAATTATTTGCACCTTTAGCACCCCACCCAAAACAGCCCTGGCCCATAACCGTATTCAAATTTCACGGTTGGTTCGTTTATTATAGTTGGAAATTTTCAGTTTGCGGTCGAAAGGGACAGGTGCTCTGCGCCCAAACTCTGAAGAAGTTGTAGACAAACTTGTGACGTAGTAAAACCCAAATAAAAGACCGGTCGGTCGGGAGATGTTTACTTGGCAAATGTTTAAGTTTGGTTTACTTAAATTAAATAATTAACCGACGATGTGGGTGCGGGTGATCCTCTGAAACTTCGGTCCCGGTACATAGCAATGATGTTATATAGGTTATCCGATAGAAAAGGTTTCATGCCGATCTGTTAAATTACACAGGATCACAATTTAGTATCTACAATGACTTGTTTTGTTCCTCATCACTCTGTAACTCGAACGTTTGCTGGAGAAAAAATACTTTGAATTAATATCGCCTGTTTCAATGAAATATATTATGTCTTAATAATCTTGATATTTTTGCATAGGTAATTTAATTTTTTAGTGCGAGTAACTAACTAGTAACACTCACAATAAAGGAGTGTTCTTAGAGAGGAAAAACATTTTCTTTAATAAAAAAATCTAAATAAAAACAAAAAAAACCGGCCAAGTGCGAGTCGGACTCGCGCACGAAGGGTTCCGTACCATTATCTATAAAAACGCCAAAAAAATCATACCTGTTGTATGGGAGCCCCCTTAAATATTTGTTTTATTTTAATTTAATTATTTACTTTTAAAGTGAATATAAATCTAAACATTTTGTGCATATTTCAAGCGTCTACTTATTGCCGTTATCAATATCGAGCAAAAACGAGCAAAAAAACTTTCGTTTGTTGTATGGGAGCCCCCTTAAATATTTATTTTATTCTGTTTTTTAGTATTTGTTGTTATAACGGCAACAGAAATACATCATCTGTGAAAATTTCAACTGTCTAACGTTCACGTCACGGTTCATGAAATACAGCCTGGTGACAGACGGACAGACAGACGGACAGCGGAGCTTTAGTAATACGGTCCCGTTTTACCCTTTGGATACGGAACCCTAAAAACAACTATCTGGTAGCTTAGAACGCAGACAAAGATTCAGAAAGGTTGTCAAACATTTGGAAAATATCGAATTATCGAAAGAAGTTGCAATTGTATTCTCAGAAAGATTCGGTATACCTAAATGTATTCTCTTTCTTAATAGTATATCCTAAGAGGTGCATAAATGCACCTCTCCTCAATCCATCTCTGACCTATTAACTCAAGGAGGCCAAGTTTCTCAGCCGACTACTGGTCACTGTAGAAGTTCAGTGCGGCTAAAATTACCATGTGTTGAGTGACGAGGTAACTTGTGGCCAACTTACTTTAGTAGAGAATGTTTAATGAAAGTGTGGTGTCTTTGTACGCAACTACTCTTGGCAGGTTTAGTAATAATTTCGTACTATTGCGTATCTAAAGTGACCTAGATCAAAGCTCTCTAGGGTTCAAACCAAGATTTTTATTTATTCATGGATGTAAAATGTTTGCATGTTGTATTATCTACAAGGCGTTTGAAGCTACGAAAGTGCGAAAGGCCCCGTTTTCGGAAAAGATACATTATTTTTGTTAGTACAGTATATATTAATATTTCGTATGTACAACATTTTGGTCAGGTATGTTACAAATTTTAGAAAACCAAAAAACAATACTTGACCTCCTAGGTTAGAACTTACAACAATTAATGCTAAAAACGCCTGTTTTTGGTACTTATCGCTAAAACTCCGAATCTACATAGAAGTTCTAGTGTTGATTAATGGTGTTCTAAACTTCTACAATACGACTAATATGACTTTGATTAAAATGTTATAGATACCTTCAATGTGCTGTGTGTTGACAAAAATAATGATATTTTTTGCAGCTTTATGCGCCTTAAGTAGTGTAATTGTGTTAAGCGCAAAATCCCATATCAATTTTCATTGTGCAAGTAGTTCGTAAAGTTTGCTGTAGTCGAATTGCGGCTGATGTGTCCACAGTTTGAATGTTGGTTGCAGAAGTCAACATGCCCAGTAAAGGTATAAGTCCGAGACAGGCTGCAAACTGCAGACTGCATCCGCAGACCGCAACTCGCCGTCCGAATAACACCTTTAAGGTGCACGCCTTAAAGGTAGTATTCCAACGGCGACCGCAAACTGCAACCGCAGATGACAGCAGTAGACAAGCAACACTACTGGTTCATACAAACCAATGTGACTTGCGGTCTGCGGTTGCAGTCTGCAGTTTGCAGCCCGTCTCGGACTTGTACCTTTAAACTTGCTTGATTTGGCGGTTTAAAAGTATAAATAATAGAATAAAAATTTATTTTATTCTTTTATTTATACTTTTATGAATGAAACAGTTGGTGTCATGTAAATGCCGCAGAAGAAAAATGAGAGGGAGAATAGCCTATTTTATAAATGCCTGCAAATAGATTACTGGAAAAAATAAACATTTTTATGAGAAAATGTAAATTGTTTTTAAAGCTTGAATTATTTTCAGATCCTTTTGGTAAAAATGAATGCATTGTCGCCAGTTTTCTGTAGTAAAGTGAAAATTGCAACAAGCGCAAATTGGCTGCGAAATTGCTACTTTCTCTAGTAAAAATGCAATTTTTGGAACATTTTCTGTGACATAAACGAAACTAGAAATAAAATTCACATTGTTTCGTTCGGGGAATATGGAAATGTCTATGGAGAGGAATATCCCCATTTTATTTCAAGAAGAAATCACTTTACTGGTTACGAAGCCTATTATCTTTCGTGCTGGCACGAGTTATTCGAGAACAGCATTCTAATTGCACAACACACTCGTAATCACTATGGGTTTGATTTTGACAAGTCAACAATTTCCATAGCTACGTATGTATTAACAATCCGACTTCTCCACAATTATGTACCACGCAATGAATATTGGTTTTGACACATCAATTGTCATGATTACGTTACGCAATTCCCTTGCAGCTCATGCCGTGGTGAAAAGATTAGTCAGTCAGCAAGGTCGGTAGCGGAGCTGACTGACTAGGGTGCGCCGGACGCTCGCTTCCAGCCGTGGTTCTGTCCAAGGTCGGGAGCGAGAGTGCGTGGGAAGCCATCGCCTCCTTTTGCGAGGAGGTGATGGTGACCAAGGACAGAGCGGAAAGGGAGAGAGAGGCGACGGCCACTCTCCCTTCCCGCGCCAGACGCACCGGGCGCCGCCGAAGGCGCGCGACGATCTTCGGCCACCCTACTGTGTGGCCCGCGGGCGACGAGTTGGGGGACCCATCGCCCGACCAGTAACAGGTCCGAGAAGGCGGCGCCTCTCAGGAGGACATGGAGCAAGGCCCCACAGAAGGAGAGGTCCGCCAGAAGCTGGCGGACCGAGGCCTGCCGGGGTTGCGGTGCATGCAGCTGCAAATCCCGCGACCTCGGCCAAGGATCAGGAGAAGGAACACCGTGGGTTTTTAGCCAGTAAGAGTCCGGAATAACCCTTTGCCTTCCCCGGGCGAAGAGTATCCATGAGGAATTTCCCAAAATAAAAAAAAATATGCGCTTGACGTAAGTAAACATCGTCACTAGATTTGAACACCGTCACGTTTGACGGAACAAGACGGAGAGGCTTAGAGCTTCAAATGTCTCTCCGTCTCTTTTTGATGCTCTAAGCCTAAAGCCTGACACGACAAGCAAAGTATACCACATCAAAAGATATAAAACGCTTTAAAATTCAAAGCACGAAATAATTTTGACGTACCTTATCTTTTCCTTATCCCGATTCCAATCAAAAACTCATCAGAAAATAAGGACCTAAGTAAAGATAGAATAGTCCACGTTCATGATTAAAAATGTTATGAATTCTATTAAAAAAATTGTACAAACAAACAAACCCACATGCTTCATACTAGTCTAGGTACATAAATCACATTGCAGTGCACTTGACTGTAAATATAATAATTATTTCCTACTGCTACACTCAAACACAGAACTAAACACCTTTATGTGATCCGCATAAAGTCTAAAATAGTGTGACAGTAAATGCAAATAAAAGTTTGTTTTGTTAGCATTGTAAAGCCAGTGTCTGAATATTGGAGGCAGCATCGAGGCATTCGGAGCCTATCGTGTGTACACGCTTTTACATTTTAGTACAGGGCTGTGCTGCACCTAGATTTTTTTACGATATTTTTTATTATTACTGTCTGCTACATTAATAATGTCTGTGATCATTTAGCTAAATAGGTTTTTCACTAATTTTAAAAGGGACTCAAAACCATTATCTTCATAATGAAGGTATATTTCAAGATTCAAAGTTTTCTATTTCGAAACGGCGACAATTAGTTGCACAGTTTCAAAAAGTAGTTCCTATGGATTCCCATTGATACTCTTTTAAAATAATTTAATTAGGACCCAAGGAGTTATTGATCAGCAAGGCAATTGTGTAACGTAACCAACATCAATCATGACAGTTGATGTGTCAAAAACAATATTCATTGCGCGGTACATAGTTGTGGTAAGTCAAATTGTTAATACATAAGTTGATATGGAAATTATTCAGCTGTCAAAATCAAAGCCATAGCAATTACGGGTGTGTTTTGCAATAAGAATGCTGGTGTAAAATAAAAAAATAAATTCATCTTTATAATAAGTTACGGTTTATTTACGTGCATTTTTCGGGATTGCCCGACTAGTTTCGGATCCAAAACATAGCTTTCACACGAAACCTCGCCGCGTGCTCAGCTCATGATTAAGGGCTCGTAAACCGTAACTAACAATAAATATGAATGTGTGTCACGAAACATACAATACAATTGAATTCATCTCATAACTTTTCTAGGACAGGTGCGTAGTACTTTCAACCGGCGTGCGTGTATGACAAGATGTATGACCGTGGACGAAGCGAAAGGAGTATGTAAACTATGTAAGGATCGTAGCATGTGGCGTTCTACAGTTTCTGCCTACCCCCATGGGAAAAAGGCGTGAGTTTATGTATAATGTATGTATGTAACTTTTCTATATATTTAATACCCTGTCTCTACTTCTCTCAATGTTGAACAACATTTTATAAAGCAAAGAAAACATTTTCAATTACGTAAAACAGTACTCATTATTATTGTTTCGCTGAAATAATATTTACAATAACAATACAGAGATATTGGCACAACCTCCATTCTAGATTAAATTGCAACGTTCTATTCTAAGTACGTAATAAAATTTTATTAAAGTGTTTCGGTACGATTTTTGTTGAATGGAAAGTGTAAAGACTGATCATAAATATGTAAAATGTTATGACATTTTTATGCTGAACGGAAAGAAGGAAAACAAAGATTAAGCCAGCTGGTTTTCGTCACACACAAGTTATGACTTATAAAAATTTACTGGGGAGATTCGTTAATATAGGTACATTTATTTTATACTCGTATTTCCAGAGATTATTATTAAAAACACATTTTATAGATAATTGGAATCTAAATTGCAGACACGAACAATCTAAATTGTTTCACAATTACAAGCACCGTGGTGAATATTCAAAAAAACATTAACCAAAATTAAGAACGTCATTATCATCATTCCACAATTAAGAATGCAGATGTTTAAAACTACAATTATGATAATGAAATTTTAAATCAAGCGATAAGAAAAGAATAAAAACAATCTGAACTATTGTAATGTTAACAACACAGGAGAACAATGATTTGTTAAAAAATGTTAAGGTAATTACGAATATTTTCCCACCAAACTCAATGTCCCCGTTTTTTGTTTTGCTTGGGGAAGTCCTCATGGACTATCCCCCGTCTGGGGAAGATGGGCGGTGTGCCGGACTCTTACCGGCTAAAACCATCACTTGACCGTGGGCCGGGGTCGCGGGATTCGCAAAGCATGCACCGCAACCTCGGCAGGTCTTGAGGAGAGGTTCGCCGCCGGCTGCCGGACCTCTCCTTTGTGGGGCCTAGCCCCACGTCTTGCTGAGAGGCGCGCGTGGCACACGTCGCGCCTACTCGGGCCTGTTACTGATCGGGCGGTGGGTCCCCTAACCCAGCGCCCGCAAGCCACACACTAGGGTGGGTGGCTGGAGGTCGTCGCGCGGCCTCCGGCGAACTCACTGTCCCCTACGATTTCTATAGCAAAAACATGATTTAATCTATTATCTACTATCTACTTCAATTTTAATTAAAACAACATGTTGTGATTCAGATGAGATTTTGAGTTTTGCACAGGACTTTTTCACCAACATCCGCATCTATCTCCATTATAATTAAAAACAAGAGTAAAAAATCTTCGTTGAGCCAGCCCTACGCATCTAATCCGCCTCTAGCCGAGCCATCGAGGCGTTGAATTTTTGAAATTCCACTTGGGCCTCTTCGTTGGTAGCCAGCCCTACTGGATTGAGCCTAGTGCACAACGGTCGAAACTGTACGACACAATATACTTCAGTTCAGAAAAAGACTTGTAAATGTAGATTTTAGCTTAGGTTGGATGGGGTGGGTCTGTTTTGTATTGCGTATGTGAGAACTAGGTTTTATAGTGTAACGGTTCAATGGGCAAATAAGGTTTTAGGTCTCGTGGAGAGCTTGTGTTAAATGGAAGTATGTTGGTGTCGTTTATTTCGCTGCTTTCTGTGTGAGTGGACATAACATGACACTACTATTTCAGATAGGTACGTTTATGTATTGCAGTAGACATTACTTGCAGTGTAATCATGAGATAAAGGGTGCAATACTTCAATAATTCACAGCAATGATCTGTTATTTTCACTTGATTCATACCAGTTAAGCCAGCAAAGGTAAACGCACACTTTCTTTACAAAATCATATTTAACAGTTGCTTAGACTAAACAGACCTTAAACATCTTTTTAGTGTATGGAGTAAGATGTTAGGCACGGTTTAAACAAGTGTCTTAACTTTTGTAGTACAACTGACAAAGTCCACCTTGAAGGAAGGTAAGATCCTTATTATCTAATCAGAAGGTTGATTTTACCTGTAAATAAACATTATAACGACACGTTTGGTGCAGTGAGTGAGCGATTGGCTTCTGCGCTACAGGTCGCGCGTTTGATTCCCGCACGGAATAAATATTTGTATGGCCTACAGATAGTTGTTCCGGATCTGGGCGTTTGTGCATGTCAGATTTGTGTCTGTAAACGCACCCACAATACAGAAGAAATTCTAGAGTGAGGCAAAGATTTAATAAAAAAATAAAAATATGTCGCAGAATCAACACAGAAGCACAACTATTAGAATGACTATTGATTATTGTTAATGTAGTAGGACGCCATCTATTGTCGGAAACGTCAAGCAGTGTGCTTGGGTGAGGTCGGTGCGGGGCGTGGCATGTCTTGTTTGACGGTTGTCAGTAAGCTGTCAGCTGTCATTCTTTTTGACATTGGATGCATTTGATTTGAGTGAAGTCACTTTGGAGTGAGACACGAGGGCGAGAGGTCGTTTTGCCAGCCTGCACCGAACTTACCGCGTTTCCGTACTTTAATCAGTTTCCATCGGTTTGATCATTAGAGATTTTATTATTTTGTTATCGAGAGTGAATAAATAGAGGACTATAATCAGTGTTGTGACTATTATTTCCTGCCTACACCAAGTCGAACTTGGACTCTGATGACGAGGTACCCCCAATGAGCGAACTACCCTCGTTAAATAGATATTACACATCCCGTTAGATTATTTCAATTCAACATGAAGAAATCTGTGCATGACTTAAAGGATTAAAAGTAAAGTAAGAGTAGGCCGGGTAAAGTTGGCGGAGATTATGGTAATTACCCGGGGGATCGGCAACGCGGCGCCGAATCAGCAGCTCTTGTACCCTAGATTGGGGAAATCGCGAGGTAAATTCGTTAATTGACCTAATTTCAGTTTTAGCTGACCAAACTCTTTAATAGTAAGATTTAATTGTAGGATTTAATTGGTTTAATCTTGTGTAATAATCGTTGGTGAATATTATTCTGGCTATGTGACGGAAAGGTCGGCGGGAATCTTAATTTTTTTTACTTGTATTTTTTCTTCTATTGTTATTACAATAGAGTATAATGTTCAATGTATTTCGTGAATGTTATCGGTTGGCGAACAAGCCAATGCGACGACGACGGTTTAGCTGACGGTAAGTGGTTACCTCCGCCCCCTATACACCTACAACCCCAAATTAATGGCTGATGTTTTGCCAACCCTGGGGACAAAGTTGAAAAGTGTTCTGTGCCTGTAATTTCACCGGCACACATACCCTTCAAGCTTGAACACAGCAATGCTGGTTGTCGGCAGAAACAGGTTTGGTGGTAGTACTTTCCTAGACAAACTCGTTCACAAGGAGCTCTACAATTATAAATATACTACTTATTACCTTCAGCTTTATACTTCCCTAAACATCATCACAACAGTTAAGAGATGTCAACTGTTTGAGAGCCAGATAGACTTCTAGAGAAAACAGTTCTGAGTTCTTTGCAGTTAATATTTATTTAATTTTAAGGAAAGCTTACAGACTAATAACAATCTTAAATATCATGCATAAGTAAGGACATTTGCTAATTAAAAGCTTCCACATGTATATATCTAATTTATTACAAGCCATTTGCGTTGACCAGTTACAGCGATTTGAGTAGGTAAATTAACGGATTACAATATAGCCATATTAGGTAGGTATGTCGAGAAAATATATTAGGAACGTCGAGTCGTGCAATATCAAAATCATAAGCTATTTATGGTTGTCACCAAAATACTCCTTATTTAAAATGTTTCTAATTTTGTGTGCGCTGGTGCAAAATAAATCGATTTCCAGGTGTGATGGTAAACTATTGAAAGCTATAACACTACGTATGCAGAAGGCGTTGCGCCTGTACTTTGTCGATGCGAATGGTGCATGGAGTAGCGGCCGTTTTCTTAGGTTGTTTATATTAGTGCGAAGAAGTATTTTGCTCAGTAGTTCGGGACAATCAACCCTCTATCAATTATCTAATCAATTAAAACAATTATTATTACACAATGTGTCCGGTCATGGAGTGGGGATATTCTAGGTACTTATATAACAACTATTCTAGTACACAAATACACTACACACTAGGGTCCAATCCACTTCCCCGCTATTTGGTAGCCATATTGATTTTTTTGTTGAGATTGTCATATAGCCATTCAAATTACCAGTCTCATTATCCCACACCGCGGTGATATAAATACAAACTCTAGCTCTACAAAAGGGGCTTAACTAAGTTTTCTGAAGAGTGGGTTGCGCCGTTTCTTCTCCCACTTTTACTTTAGGAAGCGAAGAAGGCAGTTTCGGTTTTTTCGTAATTTTGCCATTCAAATAAAATAGAATATACTTTATTGTAAGTACACCAAAATTGTAACACAGCTCTAAATACAGGGTGTTAACGAATTCGTGTAATTCCTTAAAACCACATGATCTACTACTGGTGTAGACAGGCCCCGCACGGGATTTAGCTTGAATCAAAATAAAAAAATTAAATTCTTTTTTTTTTTCATGCGGCTTTGTTATCGATCGTATCTAAACCACCTAATAAGGATTCAGTAAAAAAAAAGTTTTTTTTTTGAATTTTTTTATTTATTTTTGTGTACATTTCGATGCCACGCATAAATTAATGAAAGTACGGCGACACGGCTGGTAAGAACGACTAACGCGATATCGCTCTTTGCAGTCAGATAACTCAAGGCTCTAAAAAGACTCAGAAATTGAAAACCAAAAAAAAAATTGAATATTTTTTTTGGTTTATTTTCGAAAATTCCCATTCATGGTTAATCTGTGTAACTAGTAGATCACGAAGTTTGAAGGAAATACACGATTTCGTTAACACCCTGTAGAACTAATTTGAGTCCAGTTTTAAATACGGTGAGAAGCAAATTTTTAGGTAATTGAGGGGGTGAAGCAGGGGCACATAGCTCCGCCCACTGCGGGGCGCCCGCCGCCCGCGTTTATGATAGCACGCACGGCCCTATTCTAGCGCCATCCATATTCTGACGGTGAGTGTGCTAAGATGCCGCAGCAGCCTCTCGAGAGCCGATGAGCGCTAATATGTAGGTACATATTAAAGTTCAAAATAAAAAGATAATGTCGTAAATATCTGTTCCGATAAAAAATGCTGTTTTCCATTCAAGTACAGAGAAGCTGAGGGTTATCAGTGTAGTCACCCTAAGACCTTAGACTTCGGTTTTCCTGTAATATAAGTAAAAAAGTCACTGAAAATACTTCTTTATTTTTATCAAAATTATGCCTCAGTAGGGGGGAGGGGAATGGTAAATTTTTTATGTATTTAATCTATAAGTAAAGTAGAAATTTTCTGTATTTTTTAAAACTATTTATTTCAAAATTATAAACGAATATTTATGGATATTTAAGATCTCAATCAATCAATCTAATGTTAACGCAAATTTGGCTGCGGTAACAGGAATCACTTCTGCTGGAATCGGCTATTCGCAGTTTCAAGAAATTACAGCATGCATGGATATACCAATTTCTTCAGACATAACTTATTGTAAAATTCAAGACATCGTTAGCGAAAAACGGGAAGAAACAGCTCTAGAATCAATGGGAAAAGCTGCTATGCGTGAGCGTGATGCCGTTATAAGTGAAGAGAAATTTAGTAACGACGATATACCTGTAGTAGCCGGTAATAATAACTATAAGGCATTGTCAGGTACCGCAGCGATTGTAGGCCGCAAATTTGGTAAAGTCCTATATACAAGGTTAGTCGGAAAGGAGTTACTAGTCCGCAGGCCACGTAAAGTATCACTGATGGCCGTTTTAAAGCAAGTGTTAAAATTTTAAAATTCGATAGTTTTTGTTTCCGTAAAAGATGATTCTTATTTTAGTTTTTTCAAAAATACTTCGTTCCTACTTTAGTTACGAATTCAGAAAATAGTGCTTCCCATTAGTGACCCCAATTATAACCTAAAATGTAATCACAGCTGATCATAGCTGAGTCTAGATAGATTTTAGCATATTTTTCATGTATTTTTTGAACAGCTATTTCTCTTAAAATATTGACTTTTGGAGAAAGTGGTAAAACAAAAGTTACTCATTATTATGGGTACTTTAACACCCTTTCAGATTAGTACCCCCTTTCTGACTAACCTTGTATAGGACTTCACCAAATTTGCGGCCAACAATCGCTGCGGCACCAGACAATGCCTTATAGTTATTACCGTACGAACGTGATGACCAAACGCCATCTGCATACACATATAATATAGGTATATTATCTTTACTAAATTTCCCTTCACTTATTATTATTATCACGCTCACGCATAGCAGCTTTTTCCATTGATTCTAGGGCTGTTTCTTCCCATTTTTCATAAACGATGTCTTGAATTTTAGAATAAGTTATTTCTGAAAAAAATGGTATATCCATGCATGCTGTAATTTCTTGAAACTGCGAATAGCCGATACCAGCAGAAGTGATTCCTGTTACCGCAGCCAAATTTGCGTTAACATTAGACATGTTTGCTGGATCCTCACTCGTAATTACAAAATTTTCTTTACACATATTACATTTAAATTTATATTTAGAGATCAAACCATTTCTTCTTTCTCCTATCAATGACATGTCTTTTAAATTGCAATTGAACAAAGAACTATGGCTTGATATTTTTTGAAGCTGCTGGATAAAATACATCATATGTATAATCCTTCGACCATGTATTGGTAGGTTTGCATCTTCTTGAGAAACGGTTTCTACAAGGAGCGAATCGTTTATGGTGGATTCTCTGAAAAAAAATTAATGTGTTAGTGTTTTTAAGAAAAAATTCAATGTGATAGTATGTTGTTTGTCAATCATGCTGAAACGACTGAGCTGATTCGGATAAAAATAGACACGTTTTTCCATGTGAGATTTTCACTTAAAATTAGACTATTTATTGACCTCTCAAGTCGCGAATCGGATGATTAATTGTTTTATACCAATAAGGTTGCAATCAAGCATACGTCAGCCTGATTGTAAGCAGTTACGTGTGTGTGGGTGTTTAGGTCACAAAAATGTGTAGGTGTAGGTACCCAACTTAATCGGTCCAGAACATTCGAAGCAAATTGGCTGTGAGAGACGTACAGATAGACAAACAGACACATGAGTGGTCCTATAAGGGTATAGTTTTTACTAAAGGAACCCAAACAACTTTCATTTTTAAATTACATTTTTAGTGTTATTAACATTAGTATACATAGGAAATTACCCATAATCTGCTCCTTGAACAGTACCTATATCTGTTGAGGTTGGAGTAACTGCAGTCAGACGTGTGAGTGATGTTGGAGGATTATTACACTGATAACCCTTAGCTTCTCTGTAATTGAATAAAAAACAATCTTTTCATCGGAACAGATATTCATAACACTCTTTTTATTTTGAACATTTTATTATATGTATGTGCATATTAGCGCTCATCGGCTTTCGAGAGGTGGCTACGGCATCTTAGCGCTCACCGGCTACCGACGCGACGGCGACGGTCGAGGCGGCAGAGCGAAAGTTGTGGTTATTATAAATTATTTTGCGATCTATGCAAATATTGTGAACTATTACAGATATTGAAAAAAATTAAGAAACTTTGTGGGTGTAATACAATAATAAAGCGTGACACATACAAAAGTAACAATAAGTAATAGGTACTTACTGAGATACTAGAGGATTTTTATTTTTATTACGTCGCTTTCTTGTACAAATCCGTCGTAGTACTTTGTTTCTTTTATTGCCCATTGTTGTTTTTCGAATCTTAAAAAATGAATTTTTGTAATCAACACAGAGCAACACGAATAATGAAAAAATACTTACGCACGTTTACAAATGCGTCAATAATCACAATAAAAATAGTATCTATTTGAAAACTGAAGCTAATATAAGTCAATATTTATAAAATAACTTATTATCTATACCTAATAATAAACTAGTGTATACGTAAAAGGTTAGAGCGAATTCGAAACGTAACCTCTCTTCACAACAGCTCGCAGCCGACTGACATGTCACAGACGAACGAACGACATTAGCACATCGCGGCAACAAATAAGGTTCAAATCAGCGATGCATTTGATGTTAGTTGAATCGAACGACCGCCAATATAAAAGTAATTTTGCAGTTTTAATTAAATTAAAAAATAAATACACGGGTCAGTGAAATAATTTTTAGGTAATTCTTTAGTTGATTATATTCCCTATATTATCATTACATAAAATATGCCAGTTTACGCTCAAAATTTTGAGAACTATGCGACGAAAAATATTTTTTGAGCTCTGTTTTATGATTTTTTTATCATGATCCTATTTTATTTTTATGAAATATTTTTAAATAAGTCTTTTCTTTGAACATTTGACAATACACTCAATTTTTTTCTGGCTTGTAATAAGTACCAATACGCCTAACTGTGCGACAAAAAACTGAGCGTTTTACGGCGTCCTACGTTTGGACAGAACCACCCCAATATGGTTTAGATAGGTAGGTAGATACTTAATACCTCTATTTTGACAAAAGCCAGTAACCAGACACTATCGATATTGAGATACAAAAGCAACCTTTGCATTGAGCCAAATAAATTCTTCCGCAAACAATAATCATAAAGCAACTCCAATTTATATTTCCTACATCTCCAATTTCCTCATTTTTTCCTGGAGAAGAAGAGGAAGAACTATAAATCGCGTCAGTTTTCACGACAGGCGAACACAGGAAGGGCCGCAGTGAGCAATCATTAAATTCGCATCACCGAGACCGAGACAACGGTGTTTCCTGCAATATATCGCTTATTTCCAAACGACGACTTCCCGGGAAAGAAATAGCGGGGGAATTACCGGGTCGAGGGAGATACTATTGTTGCAAGTCGACGGGAAATTAAAAGTGAGATGGATGTGAGATTAAGCTGGTGGTAGTATAGTAGTTGAATCACGAAATAAAAAAAAACGAGTAAGAGTGCCCATATACTTCCTTAGTACGGGAATCAGTGTCGCCAAACTGACATCACAATTATATTAGGTAAAAAGATATCTTTATTTTATTATTAAAAGATATCAAAGTTTTATACTTTATACATGTTTGTGAGATACATTTTTCGTCCTGCTGCTAGTTTTACATGTTAGAATTGCGCACACGTCCGTGTGGTGTTGGACGTAAAGAATAGCACTAAAAGTGTCGTAAAATACGACTAAGGGATTCACTAAAGGAGGGGCAGCAGCATTCTCTGAGTAGGTACTTTAACAACCATACTGCGATCGCCAACCCGCCTGCCAAGCGTGGCGATTATGACAACCTCCCTCCCTCCCCCCGATATTGTTTGGCGAAAGCCTATGTCCAGCAATGGACGTCATGATGAATTTGATGAATTGCACAATAATTCATGATTCTAATATTTTACGTTGGAGTTCGAGACGTCGTGTCACAGAAAGTATATAATCGGGTGAGCCCATGTTTTTTCTATTCCGTGCGTTGAAAGCTTGTCTTCTATGCAGGTGAGTCTAAGTTTTGATTGTCACTTGGGTTAACAGTGAAGGAAAACTTCGTGAAGAAACCTACACATCTAGGCCCCTTGCCCACGGCGACTTTTTGTAGCGATGCTGTCGCGCGTTTTGTAAACGCTCTTCTGCATCGCTACTATCGCGCGTTAGTTGCGTTTGCAACGTGCATACAGAATCTGGGCGAAGGTACAGCCAGCGACAGCATCGCGGCTGTATCAATACATATGCGCGACAGCATCGCTACTGCATCGCTACAAAATGTCGCCGTGGGCGAGGTAAGAGGGACTAAAAAAACAATTCTCGATAGTGTGGGTAGTTCGCTAACTCGCACCCGGTCAGCGTGGTGGAATAAGACTTAAACCCTTCTCGTTCTTAATGAGGCCCTTGCCCAACAGTGGGACAGTAATGGGCTTATTATGGTTGCTGTGAGATTTGCTGTTACTAAGATTCCTATAGGTATCACATTATTTTGAAATAGAGTAGAGTAGAACAGTGATTACTGTAAGCTTAGGTTAGTTATTTAGTCTAGTAGTAATTGGGTTACAGAGGATTTGATGTTGGTGGGACTGGACGCCAAACCAAATAGTAACTTCCAAAATTTATTTATTTAAATTAAACTATGTCAATGTTACAAAAGACAGTCCCCAAGACCACCCGCCATTCACCGCCTCCTACAGTCTATGCTAGAGTGTGTAAGCTTAGGGAAAACCTTTATTTTATAACGTACTAGCGACCCGCCCTTGCTTTGCACGTGTACGTTTTATAGCTTAAAACCTCGAGCACAGTAATTATAGACACAATAGATAAGACAATTAAGTGTCGTCCTGGGACGACAGGCGGTACGCAACCGGTTAAAACCTTCCTCTTGAATTACTCTATCTATTAAAAAAACCGCATCAAAATCCGTTGCGTAGTTTTAAAGATCTAAGCATACAAAGCATACATAAGGACAGACAGCGGGAAGCGACTTTGTTTTATACTATGTAGTGATTCCAATATATGGGAGATTGGTAACTTGGGACTACCAACCAATTCTATACAATTACAAAACTGTTTTGTCACAATATAACATTTTGTCCCATTGTAGTACATGTGGATGCTTCCTCCAAAGATACCCGTGGGAAGAAAAGATACTCCAATATTTTACGTGGTAAATAAAACGTACGTATCGTGTCCTGCGTGCCTATAAATAATCGAACATGTAAGTAAGAAGGAACATTACATAAACATAACATCATGCCTGTATTTCCCAAAGGGTTGGGCAGAGGTGTATAGTACACCCTCATTTAGCAGTTATCTATGTTTAAGTCCCATGTAATAAGAGGACGAGCCTATTGCCATCAACCAGGCACAAATCTAGATTCCGAGCTGCTACTGAGAAATTTCACACGGAAAAATAAAATAACACTTTGCCTGACCTAGAGATCGAACCCGAGACCTCACGGTCAGCAGTCGCGCTTGCGACCACTAGACCAACGAGGTAGTCGCGAAAAAAGTAAAGTAAACGTTAATAATAGTACTGTTGGGATTTAGAATCCTGGGGCCCAATTCTCCTAAAAGAAATCGCAACCGAACCAAGGCTGAACCGTTCATTCGACAGTTTTCAATTTCAGAAGCTGTCAAATTGTTTGACACAATTAAAACAAAACCAATCATTTTGATAGTTTTCGTAAACAAAAACCGACTGACGATTGTGGGTCGTTTGCGTTTGGCAACAATTTATTTTGGGAGAATTGGGCTCCTCACCCTCAAACAACTCAAAAGCTACGTCACTCTCAAAACAAAAAATAGTCACGCCGAACGAGTATCATCCGAGTACCATTAGTACAACCGACAAGAACAACGGCGCTGGGTAATCACCCTGGTTGACGACAAATAGGAACTTTATTCAAATCAGCACAAATTTATTTTAGCGAAATGACAGCTGCCAGCCATTTGCTTTTGTTGCTCCACAATATTCGTCCGCCGCAATTATTAATTTTAGTCCTTGGAGTATGATTGATTGTGGCTTACAAATGCTGGAAAAGTTATTAAATTCTGTAAGAAAAGATATTATAGAAATTAGTGGATGATACCCGTATTATGTATCAAATATTTATCTACCATACCTGCGTATATCCAATTACTATTATGTATTAAATTTTTTAATCTCAGTTCGTTGTTAATTAATTCTTGATCCTTTTAAAACTTCCACCTCTTGACAAAAGGTTTCATGTTAATACTCCTAACGCCATCTATTGGAGGCTTGCATAGAAAAGCAATGTTACTGCCATCTAGCGGCGTATTTGCAAGCTACAGTAGGGAACTTCACCGCGGAACAAACTCCACCCCAACTACTTAAAAGTGGTTGTCGCTAGATGGCGCTGTAAAAAGTTTTTTTTAATGGTGACAAACAGACACAAACAGGTCAATAAATATGGCTGTAACAAAGTATTTAACTACAATCTAGTCCATGATCAATAAATGTTTCAGCCAATCCAGTCAGTAGAGAGTCTAATCAAGTTAATTTTCGACGTATTAATATCTGCTGCTATTGTCAAACTATGAAAACAAATAAGACGAGACGAACCATTTACCTGCCATAAGAAAAGATATAATTTCGGCTATTACAGAAACTTTCAATTAGTTAACTAGTCTTATCGATAACAACCATGAACTGCAGAGCAATTAGGTATTCCAAATGAACTCTGAAACTTAGCTCTAAACTGGATAAAGTTAGCCTTCTCGAAAATCCACCGTTAAAAGTAGATAGTTGTAAGTACAAAGTAATAATTACGGATGTCTAACTTTGCAAGTGGACGAGCAAGGCAGGGCGAAGTTGCCACAATTGGTATCTACTGAGAAATAACTTTGTAGACTTCTTTGGCTACAACTGGGATCATTTTAATTAAATTCGTTGAGAATTTCAAGTTTAACTTTTGAAACTGAACGTTTCTTGGGAATTGACTTAAAGAAGGAAGTATTTTGCCTGTTTAAAATGTAGATTAGCTGAGGTAATATTTGCATTTGCATGTATTTTGTTCCTGAATATTTACGTTTAATAAATAGCCCAACTTCAAACGACATCTAGTAATCATCGCAGTAGACACAATATCAAGAATCTACACAAACTGTAAAATTTTTTTTTTTTGAAAGTCTGAATTATCTGCCACCTCGCGGCAAAACCAAGAACTTTTAAGTTCTCATGGGCTTGGTAATGTACGCGCCGAACAACGTACGCAAACAGATGGCGCTTCCTCCTAGTTCACTAAACTTCCGCTAGATGGCGGTAGCATCAACATTTTAGTAAGTAACCGAAATAAACCAATTTCAGTAAGTTTTGATTGAAAGCCCTTCACAGAAATAGCTTTCAGAGAATTACATCTTATTGTTAATTCATATTGTTTGATAACTTCTACATTGTTTTTGACTAGAAAACCGATATCCCTAGTTTGGGTCTTACACACCGATTTAACGATATCACATACGGAATTTAATTGAATAGAATCTAGGAATTAATATCTATATTCAAAACGCTGGTCTGAGATTAAAAAAATAACCGGGGACCATAATTTGTGGCCGCATTTCATTAGGCTAATATTACATAGATATCTATCTAGGTTTTAATACTAGAGGCGAAAAGTGGTTTTATAGACTCCTGTAATAGGAGAACACCTGCGCTGACCACTTAGGGAATTACAGGCGTGAATATACCAATCAAATCAAAAAAAAAAATTCACGTATACAGGTACTTAAGAAAAGTCGAATTTAGGTGCACGGTTCCAATTAGTCGTTTCCTATGGAGAAGAGCCGGCAAGAAACTACATGGGTACTCTTTTAAAAAAAAAGGATATCTTTTACAATTTCAGTGAATACAGTAATTAATACATGTTACATTTATACTACCTACTATAGTAAAATTTTAGTGAATAGTAGAAGATGAAGTGATTGAGTTCTTCAATACTTTACACAATCATACACAATTAGTAGTAGAGTAGTATTAGTTTTTGTTGTTTATGCTGTTATTGTGTCTTTAGTTGAATGAATTTGTTTTCTTTCATTCTAGTAGAGCTCCTCGTCAAAGAGTTTTTCCGAGGAAATACTACCAGAATACCAATTTCGACCGCCAAGCAGTATTGCTCTGTTCCGGTCCGGTAACGGGTGCCGGTAAAACCACAGGCATATGAGACCATCGACCTTTGTCTCTACGGTTGGTATAACATAGGTATAGGGTTGGACACATTGACTCTACAGGGGAATTAACAAGTTTCAACAACAAAAAAAATTCAAATTCAAAAATGTTGTTCTTATTATGAGTCAGTCTGGCGCTCCGAGTTAACCGACTGCGCGGAGCGGTATTGATCTAATCGTGCCAACAAGCTGTATCGTCGGGTTTCCATTCTAATATGCGTAGTATTTAAATGTTTTATCACAGTTTTTTTTATTGTTTTTCTGATCAAGCAAAATCCCGTGCAGGGTTAATCTATGCCAGTATCGTGAATAGATCACGTGGTTTAAAAGAATTAAATGAATTCGTTTACTCCCTGTACAATTTTGTGTAAACACATAAGAATGGTTACAAAAGTTTTTGATTGCGATATAATGCTTAGTAAGTATACCCCGTGCTAATAAATACACTTTTTTTCACACCATTTCTTTAGTAATCGGGTAAAACCATCGCCAAAGAAACCATGGTGTCGGCCTCTATTCATGTAACAGAAAGTCTATCGGCGAGGATCACGCCGAGTGCTCCATAATGAGGCGCGGCTGTCTAGTGCTCAAGTACTAGTACTATACTGTACCACTTATGTACTAGGTTATAGTATTGTGTAGGGTTGATCTGTTGCTTGGGCTGCCAGATGTGTTTTTTTTATATCTACACTCATGTCGTAAAGTTCCAATTATGAACTCAAAAATAGTACTATAATGAGCTTTATTCACGTTCGTCTCGATGTAATAAAGGTCATTGGGCATTTTTGACCCGGTACCTCAAAATTACGCGTCCATTAATGAAATATGGTTTGTTTTGAAGGTTTAGGGTTAACATTTCACGGAATGTATTTATTTTAATCCAAATGTATGGGGGAAAACAGTTATGTGGTTCAAAAAACTGCGAGGAACAAGATAGAAAAGCTCCTAAACATTCTTGTACCTTTTTAGGAAGATCTTTGTGCATTTTGGTAAGCATTTTATATATTTAGAAGGATATGGATATACAAAAATCCTTTTTTTTATATTAATTCTTGTTTTGCTTAAAAAACTTTCCCATACTTTTGAGGAATGCGACTCATCTCATTGGGTAGTATTCATGGTCTTTAACATACTCCGACTAGTTTCGTTAGTGGTCGCTGGTGGATCACAGGTCCGAACAAAATGCCCATTTACCTACCTTCAAAAGTTTTATTAAGTTACAGTTCTCATAACAAAATAATGCTTTGAAATCACAAGTTCACAGTTTTATTAAAATACACTTCGGACTGACCAAGGAGTTTTCAATTTTTTTTTAACGGTCTCTCATTTTCTTTCTTTCGCGCGCTATGGCGCATGTGCGCGCATACGCCGTGGAATGCTGAGTTTGCCTTAAGAAATATTGTGTTTGTTTTAACTTTGGCCTTTTATGTATAATACATATCTACCTATTGCATAAGTTTCGATAAAGTAGTGTATGCTACTGCACATAACTAGGTTTTAAAACAATCGTGTTTTAATAACCCCTAATAAACAACAGTTTTATAAACTATTGTTTTATGTATATTACCGCCGCATTTAGATCTGTTTGTGATCCTCTAGTTAGAAATAAAATCTAAGGTAAGTAAATGCCTTTGTAAATGTTCCATTATTAGTCGCCTCATGTATAGTTTACACGCGGTTAGTACTCGTCACATGGTAAATAGGATCAGTTTCTGTTCCCTCGCACTTGCTGTTTCTCTAATACTGAGCACTAATTCAGCATGTTTATGGCTGATTTACATTTTGTACTAGTGTTAGGCAATTAATAAAATCAGCGTGTATCATATAGCAGCGTGGACATGCTGTTATGTGGTAAGTGCAGGTGACAATTGCAAGTGTGAAGTAAAGTAAAAAGCACTAAATACTGTGTAAACGTTTTGAAATACACTTTAAACTTGACACCACAAAAACATGTTAACTGTTCACTTGTCACCTGCATCTGCACTTAACGAAGTGTAAATCAGCCTAGTTATTAGTGTAAGTGACAAGTACTTAGGATTAGTTACTAAGCTCGTGTAAGCCATGCTTAAAAGGCATTACATTTGAATATAAATGGTTCTTAAGTTTATAAACAGTTGTCTCCACAAGTTACAACAGTCACCCATATCAAAACGAAATGGATCATTAGAAAGCACGTAACACGATATTAACGAAGACCTTGGCCGTAAGAAATGTCGAGGAAACAATGAAAAACGCTTATACGAAAAATATAAATAAAAGAATTATTGCTTTCGAAAAAACATTTTGTAGCAACACCTGCATTTTTTTTTGTCTGTGTAACCTGTCATCCTTAAAAACGCTAGTACATTTCCACCGATGAGGGGCGCGCACGTCAATTCTGACGTACCCAGCATTGTTAACGCAATTTTGCGAACTGTCGAGTTTTGCGAGCGGTTACAATTTGTAGGTATTTTTAGATAGTTTAATTGTTTGTCTGAAGTAGTAAAAATAATTGTGCTGATGTTACTATGTTTTTGTATTACAACTTTCGTGAAACACATTCATAGCACTACATAGTATAAAACAAAATCGCTTCCCGCTGTCTGTCCCTATGTATGCTTAGATCTTTAAAACCACGCAACGGATTTTGATGCGTTTTTTTTTAATAGATCGAGTAATTCAAGAGAAAGATTTTAAGCTATAAAACGTACACGTGCGAAGCCGGGGCGGGTCGCTAGTTTATGATGAGTTACGCTTTACTCACGTGTATTTTTGAGGATTGCCCGACTAAAACCAGTCATTTCGACTAGCGACCTCGCCGCGTGATCAGCTCATGATTAAGGGCTCCGTTTGGATCCGAAACTAGTCGGGCAATCCCAAAAAATGCACGTGAGTCAACAGTAACTAATCATATATGGATCTATTAGATTGTATTTTTTTCGTTTTATTTGAGATGATATATTTGCTCTTGATTCTGGTCAAGGTCGGAGGTAACGGAGACAAAGTCTACGATGGAGCAAGCTTACCCAGAAGAAGCCCGTTCACTCTAACTTTGAAGAGAATCGAGTTGTAAGCGTTCGGGAACACAGACGCAGGTAGTGAGTTCCACTCTTTTGCCGTGCGCATTAGGAAAGATATTTGGAAGCGCTTAGTGCGCTTGTTCCTTCTTAACAAGTATAATTTTGCATAAGCAGATCTTTCTAAGAAGTACAGTATGTGTAAAATGACTTTGCCGCTCTGAAGTGGGGAACAGAACGCCCAAAGCCTGGTTTCAGAGAGGAAAATTTATTTTACGCGTATTTTACGTCGTCAACTTAAATGATATCTACGTTCTATTAAGACTGGTGCAATATGAGGTCAGGCTATTCATAATTGCCTAGGTTCAGTTATACTTCTTGCAGTATGTCCAACATCGACTGTGGGCTCTTAATTATGAAAAAATATAAATATTTTCAATGTTTTTGATAAGGTTTACTTCACTGTTTTATTTCTTTGTAGATAACAGAAATTTGAAGTCACTGGATCATACCTGTAAACAAAGAAAAAAATTAATTAGTTATGTATCCATATACAACGCAGTTTTTAGTATATACGAAAACCGAGACACCCCAACAAGATTTTCGTCAGAACTGCCTGAACATGTGTTTTTTTTAAATAAATCTCCAAGTTACACCTTAGTTTATGTCGCGTTAAGTTCCCCAGTAGAGTGTGAAATGTGTGAGATGTGCTATGCAGGGGTTGTCTAATACACGGAAACTGACCGAGCGGACCATCTCAAGCCTCAAGGTGTCTATTCCCGTCAACTGTTATGGGTAGAAACCTACTGAAACAAAATTGAACTTTATGAAAAAAAAAAGTAAAAAAATAAGTCGTGTAAGAAATATGTCAATCGATTCTCCTAGTGATTCTGAATAAGCTAGTTTCAGGTTTAGTATATATACTAAAACTAAGCTTGTAGAGACATAAAGATCTGGGGCAGGGAAACTGGAAGCCGACCACAACATAGTTGGGTGAAAGGCTAGGTAGAACACAGATATACAGTAAAACAGAACCATGAGACTATCAAAAGAAAACAAAGAAAGAAAGAAAATACATTTATATAGCACAGACTTAAAGGCACAAAATCCTAACTAATATTATAAATGCGAAAGTAAGTTTGTTTGTTACCTTTTCACGCCTAAACCACTGAACCGATCATCCTGAAATTTTGCATATACGTTGTCAGGTGTACAGAAACGGACATGAAGTACCATTCATCCCGAAAAAAGTACTGTTCCCAAGGAAAACAACAATGACGTTCATTGATGGCGCCACGTGTCTTTCGAATCATGACTGAACTATATTGTTAAGTATAGAAACTTTAGTAGTGTGTTAAGACTTTTTTTTAAATCTAATTTAACGCGACCGAAGCCGCAGGCAAAAGCTAGTATGAAATAAAGCAGAAAAAAAACAAAAAAAAAGAAATTAGCACTAAAGTGTGCCTCACGGCTGCGCCAAAAAGGCCCAGTTCAGCAAAAAATGCCAGACTACTAGTGCCTGAAGATTGGTTTTCAACTAGACCTGAAGTGTGAGGTGACGGATGTATCACAAAACTAGATTTTACCATTTTTTAAATAGAATTTTAAATCTTTCCAAGTATGTTGTGATCAGCTACCAGTGTAACCAGATGCAGCTATATGTCAGTATTTTACACGGAGCAACTGCTGACAGTCCTCCGCAACCTAGTTACGGGGCAATATCGACATTGTAAGGTTAGAAAACCAGTTGTCAGACTTTCGAGCTTCTGACTACCCGTAACGACTGTCATAGTTATTTCTCTAACAACTGGGACCGACGGAAAGATGGGTACCTAACCGTTTGTTACATATCGTCTAAGATGTATGGATAGGTGACCATCCAAGGACTGACCGCGGTAAACGACATCAGCCCCTAAAACTAACCAATTTAAATATAAATACCAAGGACACGATAATCAACCCATTCTCAACTTATAACTTAACCATATGTCATATGATAAGCAGCCGCCCCACAATACATTTTCTCCCATCCTCGAATCAGCGTACAAATCAGAAAACTTAGAATACCTTTCAAACATTTTTTATATTCGGAAAACTCCTTCGAACTTGGTCCAAGTAACCCCAACGCTCCATACTTCGTTATGCCGAAAATATTCACCATCACTTGACAAAAGCAGGGAGGAAACAAATTCTGAGGAATCGATTCTGGAGAGATGGGAAAAGTGTTATAGATGTGTGAATTCTCATGTTTTTATCCGACTTCAAAAAAGGTGGACGTACTCTATTCGGCGCGTATTTTTCAACATTTATAACTTTAAGAATGTCAGTGTTTTTACTTAAAAAACTATATTAAGACTTAGTTCGTAAAATAACAGCTAAGAAGATAAACTTGTGTTATGAAAATCCTCTATAGTCCTTAAAATATAGCTTGATTAGAATGACAGATGTCAGCAAAAGTCATGACATAACTTTGTAGTTACGTCGAACGGGTGATTTATATTGGCACACGAAAAATCATTCGTATCTAGCATGATAACATTTTTTATAATACAGTGCGTCCCTTAAAATTCAAAATACTATATAAAATCAGCTTGAAAACTAAAATAACTCTTACTGATTCATATTCATAAAATATAAATCTTTTATCTACGACGTTCTTCAAAAGTTATGTCATATTGCAAAAATGTTAGAGATGAGACACATCGATAAATGTAAATCGATAGAATAAAAAAATAAATGCGTTTGCGGTTTTAAAATTGTATGCGATGATAATAAATAATTATACCTACTTCGTACAATATTAAAAAGGTTTTTAAAAGTTTTAAATGTATTTTTTAGACATAAACTATTGCGGCTATGATTATTCGTCATGGGTGTGAAATCCAAAGTTTTCGGGTATGCTGATGCTGAAGGTGAGGTCAAAACTCAGATTTAAAATGGCGGCCATTGAAATTTGAAAATTAGTCGTCATATGTGTCAATTTCACGGTTTTCCGGTGTGCTGATGCTGAAAATAAAGTCAAAATCTAAATCCGAGATGGCGGCTACGAAAATATACAAATTATACGTATTATATATATTTTTAATTATTTATATCGATTTGATCAGTCCTTTCCCAGCACTAGTCACACTAGGTTGGCAGCTGTCATTCTAATCAAGCTATATTTTAAGAACTATAATTGCAGATGTGTAGATATCCTTAACAGATAAATACAATGAATGGAATCTCTCCACCCAAACAGTACGAGTAATGAAAGTGTTCAGTATAAAAAGCTAGGTTTGGAGTCAATCCGGCGGTGCAGGCAGACTCATAAATAAAACCATTTCTTTCTTTCCGCCCGCGACTTCGCTCGCTTTCGAAAGTGGCAGCCAATGTCGGGCGGTTAGATTGTCTGGGTGAGACTTTAAATTAAAGATGTGGTCGCGAAGGGTGGTTTTCTGGTACCTATTGTATTGTCAACGAATGCCAGTACCTCTTAGCAACTGATTCTATTTATATGATGATAATTACGACAAAGTAATTTAATGATTCGTAAAATAAATATTTAGTCAGGAAGAAAAACCAACAGGCTCGGTAAGGCTAGAAGTGGAAAATTATCGCCACATCGTGTATTTTTTCAAACAACGTACAAACGCTTACTGTCCTTAATATTTCCTTATGCATTACTGATCAATAATACAATTTTAGTGATCAAAACCTCAATATTAAGGTAACTGTTTCTATGATAGCCTTAGTTTAACCTGTCATATTTAAGCTAAGCAATAAAAGCTCTCTCTATCTATGGACATGGCTATCTATTCCTACGGTATATTTCTTTATGAAAACGTGTGACATTTAGTTCTAGGATATACAGGGTGTTAACGAATTCGTGTAATTCCTTAAAACCACATGATCTACTACTGATGTAGACAGGCCCCGCACGGGATTTAGCTTGATTAAAAATAAAACAATAAAAATATTTATTTTTTCATGCGGCTTTGTTACCGATCGTATCTAAACCACCTAATAAGGATTCAGTAAAAAAAAAAAAAAAATTTTTTTTGCAAAAAAAATGTTTTGTTTGTGTGAACATTTCGATGCCACGCACAAATTAATGAAAGCACGGCGACACGGCTGGCAGGCATGACTAACGCGATATCGCTCTTTGCAGTCAGATAACTCAAGGCTCTAAAATGACTCAGAAATAGAAAACCAAGATTTTTTTTTAATTTTTTTTTTTAGTTGATTTTCAAAATTTCCCATTTAGGGTTAATCTGTGTCACCAGTAGATCACGTGGTTTGAAGGAATTACACGAATTCGTTAACACCCTGTATTTTGCATACATTTGGCGATAAAAAACGCAGTCCATTTCAGACTTTATTATTGAGGAAGTGCGCCTATCCGATTTATATAATGTCGCGTCCCTATCGGACTATGTAAATATCGTATCTGTGTGAAAGCCAGTATCTAGTTCATGAAACTAATAGCTAGGTCTACTAAGTCCACATTAATCTTAGTCAAGTATTGCACGTACTAAGTTGTACCTACTGTATAGTGAATATAGTTCTATTCCATGTTATAAGATAGTACCTATCTTATTAATCATAAGCGCAGTTCAGACTACGCTGTACTTATTTCTCTATATAGTAAAGTATGTTGTGTCATAAGCTATAACAATATAGCATAACGTTCACACTATACGCTATATCGCAAACCGGTCTACTATGTATAGCAACTTATTTGATAGCGATCCGTCGGGTGACAGACGTGGTAGAAGTGAGGCGGGGCGGGGACCGAAGAATACGGATTGGTTACCGGTTACCGAATGTGATAATCGACCGTACGATGTAACTCTGAAAATCGCTCAAATATATCGCGTACAGCAAGCTAATTCTTTATAGCATAGCGTTGTGTGCACGTGTCTGTTTCAAATGTATGCTGAGCGATATCGTTGTGCTATACAATATTTGCTAATTGCTATAGAGGTTGAAATTGTAAACACTCGACAAACCGAAATTATATTACCGTATTCATCACTATGAACAACTTTTACTACGGGAACAAACAGGAAATCGCGAAAAAAAAATCTGCTGTGCCCTACATTTTGACGAGTTAAGCGAACATAAATGTAGGGAACATGTTTTTTTTTTTCGCGATTTCCGGTTTGGTCTCATGGTAAATAAAAGCTGTTCATAGTGATGAGTACAATCTCCCATTTCAGTTTGTCGAGTGTTTACAATTTCAACCTGTATATTATAGCCTAGGCTGAACTGCGCTTAATTCGTTATTTTCAAAGCTTGACGTCTACGTCAAGTTTTTGATACATCATTAATCAAAGTATTCTGACTTGATAATATTTCTTTTAGATTCGCGTCAAATGTCAAGGTCCTATAAGACAGGGTAATATAAAAAGAAGATTCAGAATATCATTTGTCAAAATGTAAAGGTAAAAGGGATTTCGAGTGAAATATGGGATGGTAGAATAATATATGTCTTTATTCAAGAAATTCTCCTTTTGTATACGAGAATACCTTTATTACAAAGATTTGGGTAGAATGATTTTAGGTTACGTGAGAATATCAAAAAAATATGGGTAGTCTACATTAAGGAGGTTGAAGCTTACTAAAAACCTCGCGGATCATACTATTTGCAAGGTTAAGCTGAGCTTGCCGCGGTCAGCCTGTGGATGGGTGATCGTTCGTTACACATTGAGACTCCTCCTTGCCTCGGAGAGCACTCTAACCCTTATGGCAGTGGCAGTATTTCCGCCACCAACTTTTTTCGACGATTTCCCGAAAACCTACATGTTATATTTTTATTTTTAAACCTGGCAATGTTACGATTTTTAGCTACCTACTTTCTATAAGAACAAACAAAAAAATGGCATTTTTTCTTCTTCTTTTATTCTTTATAAAAATTGATTTCTTTTTTGTTATTTACTTTTCCTAAAAACCTTTTGCCTTACAAAGGGATAAAACGTCAGTCCCGGGTGTCATTTGAGTACCTAGGACAGTCGTTACGGATAGTCAGAAGCTCGAAAGTCTGACAACCGGTTTAACCTTAGGATATCGGCATTTCCCACTATCTAACTGGGTGCCGGAGTTCTGATGGCAGTCTCTCCGTCTAAAATACTGGTATTCAGCCGTAACTGGTTAGACTAGAAGCTAACCCCTACATAGTTGGGAAAAGGCTAACATGAGTAGTCTACATTGCTAGCAGAACCGATGGCTGCTAAGAAGAGAAATTCTTTCGCCACCAAGTTTCGGAAATTGAGGCATAGAACACCTTAAACTGACGGCTTGTACCCAACAGAGGTCGTCATCAGATTGACAATTATGTTGGGAGATGTTTAAAACGGACGAAATTTCTTAGTACAAATTTATTTCAAAATAGCCGAGCGAGACAATATTTTGTATATGGGTACGCGCGCACTCGGTCCTTGCTGTCGTCCGAATCGTGTCGGGGTTCGCGCGAGCGCACCGCGCCAGTCGTTGTCCTCTACGCCTCTTCCGCGGCCCCCGGTTCACCATGCACGTGGACATTTATTATATGATATTAACGCTAAAGTGCTGGCTGGTCCATAGTTTATATCTGCACTAGAAGCAATGTTGCCAATTCTGTTGTGCAAAAACTAAACTTTATTATGGCTATTGATATCTTTATCAGTCTGATACAATAAGTAGGAGACGGACGTAAATAAGAGCTGTCAACTTTAGTTGAACGAAAATTTCCATGAGACGACTCAGAACGTGTCCACTAAAAACATGGTGCAGTTAGAGGCGTAAACTAGTTTGATATCTCTAACTTAGTTCTTATCTATCACCGTCCTTTTCTCGCGCTGTTTGTTAGTAAAAGATAGCTGTTCTCTAATTTTAGTTTAGTTGGTGAAAAAGATAAATCGGTACCTATTAATGCCGACTGTATTACTGAACTTCGAAGTTTAAAATACCGATGTACTGTATTCATAAAGTTTAAAAGTACGAATTACGTGAGTTAGAATGTACGCTATTACGAATTACTTTATTCAGAATGTTCATCATTCCGATGTACGTTACTCCGAAAGTTCACTATTACGAATTACGTCATTGAGAAGGTTCATCATTCCGATGTACGGGACTCCGAAAGTTTATTATTTCGAATTACGTCATTACGAATGTTCATCATCGCGATGTACGGAACTCCGAAAGCTTACTATTACAAATTACTAAATTTCGAATGTTCAACATTGAGATTCTGAGATAGTATTTCGCTTTTATGTATATAGATATATAAGGATAGATAGGTAACGATAACTTAGTTTAAATTTATTAAATGTTAAGTTCAGTTCATGTTAATTTTGTGTAACTAGCTAGGTACTAACTTGCCAGGGTTGCGGACTTTGTTCTAAAGTTACCGCGGCCTTGGAACGCAAAGGGCATTAAGAGGAACACGGATGGGTTTTAGTCAGTAAGAGTCTAACATTCCCTTCCGCTCCTTCCGTAAGAAGTCAATTCATGATTTAACAACGTTAAAAAAAGTAAAGCTATATTAGTCCGGTCAAATTACACATTTCAAAGTGCAATAATTCGCATAGAGCTGAAAATTGGTACGAATGTTCGGAACACCATTATAAATCAAATGTAAAAAGTCCCCAGCGATCCCACACTTGCAAAAAAAAATATTCAAGGTCAAAGTTCGCAAATATGGGTTTTTGCGTTTTTTAGCCAAACGGTAAATTTTATGATAAAAATAGGTCAGACAAAAATTATAGATTATGCAATTCTCTTTAAGAATTGTCTACAGATTTTCTCCTAAACGTCACCGATTCTGAGATATAATGGTTGAAAAAGTTGTATTCTTTATCACTGATATCGTACGAATCCTCTTCTGATGGCGATTAACATGTACCAGTTGTCAAGGTCAGTCGTGCTCCAATGTTGAATCACCATCAGAAGAGGATTCGTACAATATCAGTGAGGAGTCATCTGATACATCGCTGTTAGACCAATTTACTTACACCCAGCAGGAAGAAGAAGAACAAGCAGAAGAAGAAGTACAAGAAGACGAACAAGAAGAAGAGGAAGCAGAATTATCAGATGATTATGAATGAGACGGATAATTTTACCTAATTTTTTAGAATTCATACGGCTTTCTTCATTTCCAATAGTACCAGTTTTTATATATTTTGAATTAGTATTGAATTAAACAGGATCACAATAGATTGTGGGATAGGCCTATTGGAGAAACCACGTTAAAAAAACGCGCCAAGTACACTACCTTCCAGGTGGCGTGGAAACGCATATTATAAAGAATACAACTTTTTCAACCATTATATCTCAGAATTGGTGACGTTTAGGAGAAAAATTGTAGACAATTGTTATAGAGAATTGCATAATCTATCATTTTTGTCTGACCTATTTTTATCATAAAACTTACCGTTTGGCTAAAAAACGCAGAAAACCCATATTTGCGAACTTTGACCTTGAATATTTTTTTTTGCAAGTGTGGGATCGCTGGGGACTTTTTACATTTGATTTATAATGGTGTTCCGAACATTCGTACCAATTTTCAGCTCTATGCGAATTTCTGTTAACCTACCCCTATTTTTTGAGCTAACTTGACCGGACTATATGTATAAGTATACAATTTTATAATTACAAATGAACTATAACAGTATATGGCTACAGAAATTAAAAATCTTAATCTAAATAGGTAATAGTAGTTTAATAGATTTCAAATATGCCAAAGTACCTAAATACTTTCTCAGGATGTCCATGATGAACATTCGAAATTTAGTAATTTGTAATAGTAAGCTTTCGGAGTTCCGTACATCGCGATGATGAACATTCTTAATGACGTAATTCGTAATAGTAAACTTTCGGAGTCCCGTACATCGGAATGATGAACATTCTCAATGACGTAATTCGTAATAGTGAACTTTCGGAGTAACGTACATTGGAATGATGAACATTCTGAATAAAGTAATTCGTAATAGCGTACATTCTAACTCACGTAATTCGTACTTTTAAACTTTATGAATACAGTACATCGGTATTTTAAACTTCGAAGTTCAGTAATACAGTCATATATTTGTTCCTCAATAAATCCCATTACATCATAAATCAGGCCATTACAGTCCCACTGCTGGACACGGGCCTCTTCAAGGAATGAGAACGCATTAGTCAGTTTCCTCACGATGTTTTTCCTTCATCGCTCAATAATGCAAGTGGTAGTCAAATTCTTATGATAAAAGTCAAGCATTGTAATGTGGCAGACGGCCCCAGGATCTCCTGAGCTAGAGACATGTCTGCTACACCAGTTATAAAGAAAGCGGAATACTAAGGGATCCTACCTACTCCTAGCCGGACAAACAAGGAAAACACTTTTCAAAGACAACTTCTATAATGAGGATAAAAACACTTGTAGTCCCTAATAGCACACGTAAAAATTTGGAATGCATACACGAAACTTCTTTGAGTGATATTTGGGTTACCCGGAACTCAATAGCACAGTGACTAGGCGGAGTGCTGGAAGGACAGCAGTGCGGCGACTCCCTCCAGTAAGTCGGAGTGCCGGAGGCTCAGCAGTACAGCGACTAGGCGGAGTACTGGTAGGTCAGCAGTGCAGTGCGGCGACTCCCTCAAGTAAGCCGGAGTGCCGGAGGCTCAGCAGTACAGTCTTCTTCAAGTTAATACCAGTCCGCTCACTTTCCTGGTCGCCTCTAGAATCACCCGCAAAAGCAACTTTGCTTCTTTTTCTTTTTCGAGTGCTTTCCAATTTCGAATATAAGAATCAAAAACGATGTGGCCTTAAAAAAAGGTAACAAATAGAAAGAAGGTGAAAGACGTATGAAGACGATGATGTAAAAGTTATCCTACAGCATGGACGGCAACCGCTCTACTATCATTGCTGAAACCTCCTCAGCATACTTAAACCCTCATCATATCACCACGGAAACGTCCACTG
This sequence comes from Amphipyra tragopoginis, assembly GCA_905220435.1. Lineage (NCBI taxonomy): Eukaryota > Metazoa > Arthropoda > Insecta > Lepidoptera > Noctuidae > Amphipyra > Amphipyra tragopoginis. Next base: position 25,886,810 of record HG992009.1, on the reverse strand, counting down.
ATTTATTTTAGCACTTATATATCGTATTGACGTTCAATATTTAATATTTTTACTAAAATATGATTCACTTTCAAACCCAATAAAGTGTATTCCCAAGCAATGCAGTAAAGTTTCCAATCTGTTCACAATCTGCAGTAAAGTGTGTCAAGTTGTCGTGTTTCAATCTGGAGTCCCGCGGGACGAGAGTTCGATGCCTCGTCGGGGACCGCCCGTCTCGTCAATACGGATATACTGGTAATATGACATGCGATACTGGATCAGTTTTCATGTTATATACTAGGTTTATACATGACTCATACTGCTAGGCAAATATTTTTCGTTCGAAATATTTAAGGACTTTTTTGAAATTGTAGCACAGAATAATAAATACCTACTTCTACAGAAACCTGACTCCAGACGAATAAAGTTAATTGACGAATGTGTCAAATACCTAGCAAAATTTACGTGTATGTAAAAATTAACGGTTGCTGTTAGGGCGGGTCCCATTCCGCTGTGCGTTTATCTTTGCGGGACCGCCCGTCTCGTCAATACGGATATACTGGTAATATGACATGCGATACTGGATCAGTTTTCATGTTATATACTAGGTTTATACATGACTCATACTGCTAGGCAAATATTTTTCGTTCGAAATATTTAAGGACTTTTTTGAAATTGTAGCACAGAATAATAAATACCTACTTCTACAGAAACCTGACTCCAGACGAATAAAGTTAATTGACGAATGTGTCAAATACCTAGCAAAATTTACGTGTATGTAAAAATTAACGGTTGCTGTTAGGGCGGGTCCCATTCCGCTGTGCGTTTATCTTATTATTATTATTATACTTCGGCTCAATCACTCGCTAACATTTTGTTCAGATTTCTTTTTCTTCTGATGAATCTTTCTTAATGCTATGACTTTCCAGTCTAACCCTACCTGGATGCCAGCATTTCTTATTGCAGTTACAAGTTGAAAACAATCGACGCAGGTGTATGTAGGAAGCAAATCAAATCATTCCTGCGGCAATACTGGGCTAAAGCAATCTTGGAAATCGATCAATCTTGTAACGAAACAAAAAAAACAGCAATTTTTATGGATTTATTTAAAAGAAACGTCACCACCCCTAGCAGTTGTTAGTTCCACTCTCGCTCTGATAACTTGGCAGACATCAAAACGTCGCAACTTTGGTTTTATTATCAAAGTTTATCGCATCAAAAGTTATTTGATGCAGTTGCGCGACCGCTGTTGCAGGGGTGTCCAAAGTGTGTGCTTGGGTGGATACTCCTACTCATGTTAGGGGAAAGACATTTTATGGATCAGTTATGTTATTAAGGTAAGTTTTTGAATGACTCAAAATGGAGGCCTGATATCATATAAGTGATCAAGATCTTTGAAATGAAATGAAATGTATTTATTTGCCAAAATATAGGTAGGTACTTACGTAATAAACGGGTAAAATAATTTTGGTCTCACTATATTCGACTTATCATCAGTCGTGCAAATATTTCTAGTACGGTATATGCATAATAACATCACGAAATTAAATCAACGTCATTGGTCATACACATCATAATCATAATGAAAGTTACAGTCTTGCTTCTTTAATATTAATTAGGCATATTACGTACATTATAAAATATATTAAATTAGTATATTGGATTTTATCTCACAGTTAAGACAGTTTGAAGATTATTATGGTAATAATCTTAAATCCGACAGCTACAAGGTATTATCACAGTCCTACGATAGTTTTAATTTTTACTTGTTCTTTACGGTGGAAGCTCTCTCACCACGTTTTCTTTTACGTGTTTTCGCTTCGAAAATTGTAATTTCAAACTTCAAAACTCATTTATTCAAAATGGACTAAAATTACTAAGTTCTTCTTGAACGTTAATGTTACAAAAGACAGCCTCCGAAAAAGCCCGCCTTTCATAACTCCTTAGTGTTTATGCTGTGAAGAAGAAACGGCGCAACAATCTCCCCAGCAACACAGATCTGTCTGTCAAGTGAATAAATTAATTGTGTCCATACACAGAAAAAGGTAATATTATATTACAATAATAAAATTATGAAAAATGCGGATGAGAAACAAAGTATAAACAATTCCATGTCTCATGTTGTGCTGGACTTAAAAAATAGCACGGATGTCCCATTTCAAAACCTAGTAAGGGCTTAAAACGAAATTTTACAGGAGAGCGCATAAACGTTAAATCGGTCAGCCTTTGAAAAGTATTTATGTTAGGTAAAACCATGTGGTTAAAGTGACTTACTAGGTTTTAAAATGATCAGAGGCAGTGAATGGCACTTACTAGGTATCAATGCTTAAATATATCTGCTTATTATTTGAGTTTTCAACGCTGGTGTTTTTGTATTTGGTAGAGACTTTCTAGGTTAGCAAGATTATGCAATAAAACAATTTTTATAAAAAGTGTGTCCTTACTAGGTTTTGAAATGGGACAGCCGAGCACTAACCCATCTCTTCTCGTGGGTGTGTCGTAAAAGGCGACTAAGTGATTCTTTAGAGGATGGGCAGCAGCGTTCTCTGAGTACTTTAACAACCATACTGCGATCGACAACCCGCCTGCCAAGTGTGGCGATTACGGCAACCCCCCCCCCCCCCCCCCTTTATGGGGGAGGCTTATATCCAGCAGTGGACGTCTTTCGGCTGAATGATGATGATGAAACAATTCCGGATGAATTGATGAATTTTATCAGTTTCAATCATTAATGACCGATTTCTGTTTCATATTTCAAAATCAAAAAAATCAAAATCAAAAGTTTTTATTTCACATAAACCATTACAGGCGCTTATGAAAAGTCGAATTTAGGTGCACCGTTCCAATTAGTCGTTTCCTATGGAGAAGAGCCGGCAAGAAACTCCATGGTTACTCTTTTAAAATCCATATCTTTAACAATTTGAGTGGGTACAGTTATGACTTAGAATAGTTATGAGAGAGCAACGTAGACTTAAGAGCAGGAACTACACAAAATAAAACAAAATGAAAAATATGGTCACAAATTAACTAGGTATCCAGGCATCTAGCAAGTTTACAAAGCTCTCACATTTACAAAAGGTAAAAGGACGCTAAACTATATAAAACAACTGACATGGTTAATTGTCACCAAAACACATTACAAAGAAAATCACTGTATATAAGATAAAGATATCTTGAGATATCATAGTCCATGTATGTAGTATGTATGTAGTATCATGAGATAGTCATAAAAAAGAAAGCTAATCGTAATGAGGCTAGTTAATAGACATGAGGGTTATTAGCTAAAATTAAGACTCTTTTATCTTAACCAATAAATAATTCAGCAAAATACCTACACGTTAGCATAGTAGATCCTTCTATACGTTGGTAACTGTCACAGATAAAATTAGCTTATGAGTTAATATAGTTAGGTTAAATAGTTTTTGTTGCCAAACTGGGCGTTTGGCAACAAAAACTGCTACCATTCGTAAGCAGAACGATTCGTTTTTAGCCATAGGAACCAAGCATTAGAGCGGTTACGCACTGCATCTGATCTGAATCCGTAAAAATACGTTCCGAAGTAGTCATAGAACTATTTGTATGGTAGTTTACGCACTAGATCCGACTTCCGTCATCCGATTTCTCTCCGTCATTCGTGAGTCTCCAATTCGGAAGAAATATTGAAGGATCGAAGTAGCCGTAGTACTGTTTGTATGAACGCTTTCACTTTACCTCGGATTCAAATCGGACATATGCCAAAGATGGCCCCTGAATTGCTTGGATTTGGATCAGAGATCGGATTAGTGCGTAAGCAATATCCGAATTCGGTCCGAGATTTTTAGATTCTAGATCTGTATTTTCATGAATTCGGATCGGATACAGTGCGAAAAGCAATATCCGAATTCGGTCCGAGTTTTTTATATCCGTATTTTCACGGATCCGGATCGGATGCAGTGCGTAACCGCTTTAAGTCTATATATTTTCATACAGTATTCGTCTATAAAGTTAGCAACAGTACAATCCACACTCTTCTCAAACCTCCTCAATACTATGAATTAACTCTAAGTAAGTACCCTGCCATGGTACCTCTCAATAGTACACTGTCAATCAATCGTCACCCACACGCCTACTGTACGGCGATGTAATAAATTATTCAGATTACCGTATCCTTGCAGCCTCGTATTCCGAACAAAGTTCTGAACGGGAGGGATGGTAACCTTGTCCGTTTGAGAGAATAGAACTAAATAAAAAGATGGAAACAAGATGATGTAGAAAATAAAAAATAAGAACTATATGTAAACAAGACGGACGCCTTAGAGAAATGTATGTAGGTGTTCAAAATATTGTGCTATCAAATCATAACATGTAGTTGGAGGCTAGGTGCGTGTTTTTGGACAGTCAGTTTGCAAATTACATTATTCGTAACTAGAGCCCGACTACATGTTAATTTAGAATTTGACAATCAATTCGGATTGTATTAGGTACAATAGTATAATTCAATCATGATTCGAAAGACACGTGGTGCCATCTATTATCATATTTCGTGTTTTCCTCGGGAACAGTACTTTTTTTCGAGATAAAAGGTACCCTATGTCCGTTTCTATACACCTGACAACGTATATATAGGTGTACAAAATTTCAGGATGATCGGTTCAGTGGTTTAGGTGTGAAAAGGTAACAAACATACTGTCGCATTTATAATATTATAGTTAGGATTGTTGTTTCAGTAATTTTACGGCTGACGAGATAAGTGGTAATTTTTCTTTTATCTATAACAAGATTTCTACTAACGCTGTTAATATCAAAATTTGAAAACTACGCCTGAAACCACACACCACTTTTACTTTCTGCAATTATATTCGTCAAACATCGTCCCAATTTTGTAGCTAACTAATTTGCAACCCTCCTTCATACCTACACATTAGGTACTACAGATACCTACTTATACATGCTTACATATCACAATACACGGGTACATCTCAACAGAACATTGTCAATCAATCGTCGACGACACGGCGCACGGTGTGTGTCGGATGTCATATAAATAATTCAGGGCGACCCTCGCCCTTCGGGGCAGCCCTGTGTCATAACGCGTCGATGTAACTACTGATATGTGGCAGTTTGGAGTTTAGGGGTTATTTGGCAGGATCTGTTAATATACGCAAAGTTGAGTTTGATTTCCTTGACTACATTATTAAAAGTTAGCGATTTTTAATGAATTAAAATAGTACATACATTGCCCGCAGGCCAAGCGCCGCTGCAACTCCGGAGTGAAAAACAGAAGAAAACCGAACCGAATGTTGCCGAATTACTGAACCACAATGTAATAATAACTCCTCGCCTAACACTAACGTTCAATTTCGTATGTGCGATGCACATTTTTCCAGATAATAGACGCATTCAGGTTACAGTTCATTAGACCCACCCGGCACCCGACCCGCACCGCCTCGTCGCTCGGCATCCACTCGTTGTCAGCAAGTAGTTCACGGGTGGACGCCGCGTGGTCAACCAGAGGACCTCGCGTGGTCATCGAGTGGACATCGCGTGGTCAACCAGTGGACTTCACGTAGTCAACGAGTGGAAATCGCGGGGTCCACGAATTTCCGAGTAGTCTGTCAGCTATTGGCACCAGGCCTACACGTGTGTTTGGTTATAAGAAGTTCTAAAAGTCTTTCTTTATTCACTTTGAAAGCAAAAACTATACGTCCGACATGTAAGAAAGAAGGGCTGGAAATGGCGGGTGGGTGGGAAGCGGCGCGTCGCTGACGCATTGTCCTCACATGAATCACTCGCGGACCACGCGCGGTCCTCTTGATGGTAGCACGCGGTTCACTCGGGACTTGTGCGTTGGCAATGCGCAGCAACGCAAGGCAAGCATGCGAGCAGCGAGTTGTCACCGAGTGGTCAACTCGTCGTCCGCGCGTGGACTACGCCCGAGGCGATCCGGTGACGCTACGGAGTTGATGTAGTGAGCGCACATCCATACAAGTTCATATAAAGAATACTAACCGCACGAGGCGAGTATTTCAGTAGCAGCTGTAGTGCAGCAGTAGGAGTTTCTCAGTAGCAGCCCGGAGTCTGGATTTATGGCCGGTTGATAGTAATAGATTCGCCCCCTATTACATGGGTCTTAAGACTTAACATAACAGCGAAATGAGGGTGTAGGTACTGTACACCCCTGCCCAATCGTATTATTAACCGTGTTATTTTTATATTTTACGTAATCTATTCACAACAGTCCTATCTGAAAACCTACGCTGCGGCATTATGTTTTTTTTTTAATGTGGCAACATTATGCTGAGAGCGGCGCGTTTTTTGGCCTCGTGCGGGTTGTTTAAATTTTTGTTGTCTTTTTTGTATATAGTTCAACTTTTGAAACTGTCTTTGCGAGTCTAAAATAAATATTTTTTCTGTCTTTTCAATTCATCTGCTTAGAATGGTAATTATGGCAAGCTGATGACAGTGTTGGGTTTCCATATTCTGATGGTCGAGCCTTATTTTGCTGATACATATTATCCCTATCAAAATGTAAATTACTATACTTAAGTATATATTTTTTAATTATTTTTTAGTCTAACCTGCATTGTTCTCACAGTTTTAATTTTAAGCATCGTATTGTAACAATACCCGATTGTACATGAAATTATTTTAAAAGAGTATTCATGGAGTTTCTTGCCGGCTCTTCTGCATAGGACCTAATTTTTGGAACCGTCAATTAAATTTTCTAGACGTTTCCTAATGCCTATTCTAAATAAAAAACGTTGAATTTGAATGATTGAGAAGACCACATTTACCATTTCCGTGCTTACATTGATGATGATGCGTAAGTGTATGAAACATAAGTGGGCTTAAAAAATACCTTCATAACATACATAATTGGATATCATATTTTATGAATTATACCTTAAGTACCTATTCAGACAAGGCCACACAAACGCGAAGATTGTTAGTATAGGTTGGCGAACATTAAATTTAAATTAGCAGTCTGTACCAGGAAAACAGTAAGGAGAGACGCTTAATTATAATTTGAAGCGTGTGCCTGAGAGCCGCGACACGTGGCGGCATCTGTGCCGTAAATGTGAACTAAGACCAGCGACATGTATGGGCTTATCACTCGACAGGAATATTCGAAGAAATTCGATGAAGTATCACAGCAAGATATGGCGTTTTTAACCGACTTCAAAAAAAGGAGGAGGTTCTCAATTCGGTCGGTATTTTTTTATTTTTTTTTTATTTATACGTACACCGATTACTTGCCATTTGGTCCCATAAAAATTCATCCAATTTGGTTCAGTACTTTTTATTTTGTGAGCATTTTTTTGATTACTGCTATGTGGATGATGTAATTATTTTTATGTATGTTCGGACATAACTCCGTCATGTAAAGACGGATTTGCAAAATTCTTTTTTTGTTTGAAAGAGTATTCTTCCGAAATGGTCCCATTTTAATTAGGTGAAGATCTGATGAAGACCCTCGGAGATTGACAATGGAACTCTTCAGTGGATAACAGCAAATTACCTGGGATTGCTGTAATTGCATGTTTGTGTATTGTTTATACCTACCACTAAAAACAGAAAAATAAAAAAAAAGTAAAAACCGACTTCAAAAAAACTAAAAAGAGTAAAATAGTTACCATATTATAAAACTAACATTTCCAGAAGTCGGTGCCTTCAATTATAGTGTAAAATTGCACCGACTTCTAAAACTGCTAGTTTTATAATTTGGTAATTATTAAGTATTAAAGACTGTGTGTTTAATTCATAACAACATGGACTTCAGGTACTACACATAAACCGCCTGTAGCACAGGTTAATCCTTAATATTCAGCCGAAACAGGTCCATTGTTGGATATAGGCCTCCACATGTAGGTCATTGTCAGAAGTACACGAATAATAATGAGAAAGTGCCTTACAGTTGCCATAGTAAGTATGAGCTGACCAGTCCCGACAGACAGTACCCGTTCACGAGCATGACGAGTGCACCAGCGTCGCTTGACTCAGCCATATTGTGGGGAGCTTGGCGACCCAATACACGAACATGCTGTCATTTTCTTATTGATATTATCTTTTCTTTACTGGGAACTAGAGGATACGTAGGTGTATATTTTGATACTTTCTTGAGCGATTTTTAGCATAGCCTTTAAGTAATGTGACATAATATTTTCCTTAATTCAGGTAAATTACCAAAGATACAGATAAAATCATCCAAAAGAGGATTTAGAGAGATAGGAAAGCAAGATTAAAAATATTTTCTTTATAAACATTAAAAAAACAAAAAAGAATAATGAATAACTTCAAAATAAAAATGATAAATTACCGAAACATTATCGTGGCCGAATTTTGCGAAGGTCAAAAAAATAACTTAACTTTAGTGAAAGGTTCCGAGAAGGCTTTTGTAAGAAATTCTATTAACAAATTGTTTACACCACAAAATAGAATGTTTTTAAAATTCTTTCTTATTTTTGTTCTCGTCGATAATCACAGGAAACTCTTAACAGATATTAATTAAATTGATCGTGAAAGGTTTTTATGTTGGATGAGGAAGCGTGACAAAAAAATAATTAAGAAAATACTTAGAGATCACAATGCTTAGTATATCGTGGACCGAGTTTCGTACAAATGTTTCTATACTCCAAGAACTTGGCATCAAGCAGTGTCTTTCAACATTAGTACAAATTCGCATACTCAGGTTCTTCGGACACTGACTCCATAGAGCGTTTGGTCGTACCGGGTAGAGTGGAAGGTATCATAACGCGCGGAAGATCGCCCCTGCGATGGACCGACCAAATAAAATTACCCGTGGTAGGCCCCTTGTGCGAATGTTCCAGAATGACCACCAACAGAGAAAGATGGCGAGACATCGTGAGACGAGCCACATCAACTGCAGTAGTAACTCATGGTGCTACAAGATGACCACGACCGCTCTGACAAGATCGAATCGAATAAGAAAAGAGTGATAAAAAATGATGTCATAATATGGTAGCTGCTGTTGGAAGATCTCTCAAATGAGAGCTGTTTATTACTACACAAGTTGACCCTGACAAATCGACCCGGGGACAACATGTCCAAGTCAATTCGCCCCTGTGACAACTCTACCGAGACAAAATGAGACCGACAACTTGTATCCGACAACTCGACCCCGACAACTTGACTCCGACAAGTTGACCCTGACTACTCGACCTTGACCCCGACAACCCGACGTCGAAAATTTGTCCCTTATAAACTCGTCCTCGACAACTTGACCCGACAACTCGTCCTCAACAATTTGACCCCGACATTTTGACCCTGACAACTTGTCCTCAACAACTTGACCCCGACATATTGACCCTGACAACTTGTCCTCGACAAGTTGTCTATGTCTATGCCTATCTCGGACCTCAATAAATTGAAGGCCCAGGTGTAAAGTGTCAAATTGAACTCGGCCCAGTATAAAATATGGGTTGCGAGGTTTTCTTGCTAAGACTTATAACGTGTTTGACCAAAATTACTATTTACGAGGTTTTACTTAACGTTACGTTCACTGGTCGCCGACGATATGCGGCGAAATAAGATCCGGTACCATAGATTTCACTCTATATCTGTGTCCAGTACGGAAATGCAAAGACGTTCTTATCACTCATTTCATTATACATGTCGTCTCAGGAATGTATGTCGGAAGCGTCCGTGTTCTCAGTTTGCTATATCGGGCGGTTTAAGTTTAGTATAGCTGCATTCGGGCTATGCACGGCAAATCTTTAATATTAATAAATATCTGATTGTTTTTACGCCGTCTCTAATTTTTTTGTCGGGGCAGTTGTCGGGGTCGACTTATCGGAGTCAAGTTGTCAGTGTCGGGTTATCGGGCTCAAGTTGTCATAAGTGCTAGTTGTCATGGGGTCGATTTTTCGGGGTCTACTTGTGGGGGGCGAATTGTTGCGGTCAACTTTTCAGGGTCGACTTGTCCGGGGCGAGTTGTCGGGGACGTGCTGTCACTTAAATCGACCCGATTTTTTGGGAATAAGGTGTCTGACTGGCGAGTCGTCGGAGTGGCCATTTGTCGGGGTTGGAAGTGTCGGCGTCAAGTTGTCTCGGTGGTGATTTGTCGAGGTCGACTTCTCAGGATCGAGTTGTAATAGGGGGCCAGTAGTTGGGGGCAAGTTGTTGTGGTCGAGGTCAAGTTGTCGGAGTCCAGTTGTTGGAGTCATGTTGTCGGGGTCGAGTTTTCGGGGTCAAGTTGTCGAAGTCGAGTTAGCGGGGTCGAGTTTTCGGGGCCAAGTTGTTGAGGACGAGGTGTCGGGTCAAGTTGTAGAGGACGAGTTGTAAGGGTCAACTTGTCGACGTCAAGTTGTCGGGGTTGAGTTGTCGAGGTTGTGTTGTCAGGGTCAAGTTGTCGGATACAAGTTACCGAGGTTGAGTTGTCGGGGTCAAGTTGTAGAGGACGAGTTGTCGAGGACGAGTTTTAAGGGTCAACTTGTCGACAACAAGTTGTCGGGGTTGAGTTGTCGAGGACAAGTTGCCGGGGTCAAGTTGTTGAGTATGCGTTGTCGGGTCAAGTTGTCGCGGACGAGTTGTAAGGGTCAACTTGTCGAGGTTGAGTTGTCGGGGTCAAGCTGTCTTGGAGCTGTTTGATAGGGTTAACTTGTCGAAGACGAGTTATCAGGGTCGAGCTGTCAGGGTCAATTTGTCTTGGGGCAAAGCCCAAGCTCTAACAAATTTTAGGGTCAACTTGTTGGGGTCAAGTTGTCTTTGGGCTATTTATTAAGGTCAACTTGTCGTGGATGAGTTGTCGGCGTCAATATGTCAGGGTCAAGTTGTTGAGGACGAGTTGTCAGAGTCAACTTGTTGACATCAGGTTATCGAGGACGAATTGTCAGGGTTAAGTAGCCGACGTCGCATTGTCGGGGTCGAATTGTCTTAGGGCTATTTGTCTTAAGGCTATTTGTTAGGGTTAACTTCTCAAGGACGAGAATTCGGGGTCAAGTTGTAGAGGACAAATTGTCGGGGTCAAATTGTCGGATACAAATTGTCGGGGTCAAGGTAGAGTTGTCAGGGACAACTTGTGGGGGTCGAGTTGTCAGGGTCAACTTGTCGGAGACAAGTTGTCGGGGTAGAGTTGTCGGATACAAGTTTTCGGGGTCATTTGGCTCGGTAGAGTTGTCACAGTGGCGAATTGACGTCGACATGTTGTCACGGGGTCAATTTTTTGGGGTCGATTTGTCAGAGTCTACTTGTCGAAGTCGAGTTGTGTATTAATAAACAGCTCTCATTTGAGAGATCTTCCAACAGCAGCTACCATACAATTCCATACATTTTACAACTTTTTTTTTAATACGTTTCAATACTTCTTCAAACTACACCTAAGAGGGATCACGGGATGGGCCAAAGTAGTCAAAAATTCATTCTGGCCCTAATTAAAAACCAAATTCCAACTCTTCAGAACTGCAACCAGCGATCCACCAAACTCCAAGGCATCAGTATGGAATGTTTACTACAGACTTTTATTACCGCACGCAACTTCAAGCAAGTTTTATTGCCCGGCGCCCCTCGGCTCAAGATATTGTGGTCTTTGAATATTGATTGCTTAAATGCTTTTGGAATAGTTAGTGTTGATAGTAGGAGAGGGGTTTGTTGGGTGATGTTGTTTGTATGTATCGGTTGTAGGTACATATATTTTTCAGAAGGAAATACCGAGAAGAAGCTTTGAGAGTACTTTACAGTATCTATTAATGCTAGACCTTGTTCCTACTATGTCGGAGGGACACTTGGTGAACCTACAAAAGTGAGGAACGTCACGGTGGCTTAACGGCTTAGGTGTCACTGTTTAAATTATAACCGCATCATAATTGTGCCTGAAAAATAGGAATAGGCTCGCCATCTGGCATACTACATGGGACTTAAGACAAGAGGCAAAACTTGGGTGTACAAATTTCTGTAATAGGAAAACAGATCTGCTTACCCTTCCGGAGATTACAGGCGTGAGTATGTATCTATGTATGTTTAAATTATATCATCAAATTGCTATACAAACTGGCCAAACATTGCATTTCTTGTGTCATGGTGACCTTGTCGTGACCATTTAGGATTACCACTAATCCAGGCAGTATCCGGTTGTTTGCAGATTGCATCCAGGGTTGTCTCATGAAACGGACCGATACTGTTGTTGTCCCTCGACATTCGCGACAAGACGATTTATTTCATAGTCGGAAATTGCATGATTAGTAACGTTTGCACATAAACCAAGCCACAAACCTTCCTCTTCTCTCGTGTCAGCACGAGCTTTATGAAAATAGGCCATGCCGTGGTGAAAAAAGTTGACCTTCAACGGGGTTGGCAGCCAGGCTGACTGCCTAGGGTGCGCCAGACTTAGGTATCGTCACTAAGTGGAAGTTCTTTTAATGCACCCTGGCCACAGACCCAAATACACAAGAAAGAATAGAGCTCCTTGTGAAAAAACTCGTCCGTGAAAGTACTAGCAGCATTGGAAAATTACAGGCACATGATACTTTCCAACTTTTTAATGCAATCCTCTTGGAATTGTAAGTGTATGCACCATGGGCCTGAGGTACCCGAAAGATTTTATCCACGCCTTTCTGATGGTATAATGAGTCAAATGTTATATTAACAAAAGTCCAATTCAGACAGATTTTTTTTCTGAACGTAATAAGTAAATTAACTTTAGTACTTCCTTGTAAACAATACTTTAGATTGAAATGGCAACATTTATAAATTATCGTGTGAGTGGTTAAGAAACTTCTCAGTTCACAACCTTCCCCGACAAATAAGACATACGGCGAGTATGGTATGACAAAAGTCGCAACGCCGCGTTCATAGGACTTGGTGGCGCTCATTGGTGGCGTTGTGCGTCGGGTCGTTGAGCTCCCTAAAATAAGGTTGAGCTACACGATGGTTGATGCTTCCATGACGTTCAGTTGGGACAGATCAACTCAAACCTGCTATGGTTCTTTCCTCAAAAGGCCATTCCAGACGTTGCCCTATATTGTTACACTCGCATAGTTTTATACCACAATGTCTGGACTTTAAAAGAGACCTTGACCTCTGAGTTTGATTTGGCTTTTCTTCTCAGAGCTAGTCAGACAGGAAATGCTGGCGCCATCTAGTTTAAAAAAAAACATTACATTGTCTTGTACTTTAAAAGTGTCTGTAACAGATTTATTTACAGAAATAAATATCATTTATCATTTGTTACCACAGACATTTTTCGAATTGTCAATTTCCGTAAATAATGAATATTTCGAAAATTAAGCTTTATTCAACAAAATATATCGTAGCTTTTCTTCTCCAATTAGGCATCGGAGTCGATGGTTAAAATTTTTCAGGTAACCTCTTACCATCACATGAGCCGTAGGCTTGTGTGCCAACCTATGACTTAAAAAACAAACAACAACTTTAAAATTATTCTAGATGAGGGTAAAAATTATCTTATTTAAAACACAAAAAACTCCTTGGCAATTAAAGTTTCCACTCAAAGTCGATCCGCGTCGCGGGGCGGTTAGGTCAAAGGGTTAATAGACACCCCCTCCCCCGGGATAGCCGTCAGAATTAATTTATGTACCCTAGATCTAAGCCCAGGATAGAAAAAATATGTTTCTAGATTAAAAAAGCAAATTACTTTTATTTAGGAACGTAGCTGTTTTTTTGTGACAATAATTTAACTTGAACGTAATTATGTAAATTCGTCTAAGTTCTGGTTGGTTTATTTTAGAGAAAAATATAATGCTGATAATAAAAAAAGGCCCAATGATTTAATTGTTTTGAAGAAAAAGATAACCGCGTATGACTCAGACAAAAAGAGTACTATAATAAAGCCCATATTAATGAACAGCATTCCAATTGCGCAACACACTCGTAATCGCTATGGCTTTGATTTTGACAGGTCAAGAATTTCCATAACAACGTATGTTTTATCAATCCGACTTTCAACAACTAGGTATGTACCACGCAATGAAAATTGTTGTATTGTCAAAATCAAAGTCATGGCGATGACGAGTCTGTTGCGCAAGTAGAATGCTGATAAATGTATGGAATTCTACTTTATGGGAGCTCCTCTTGGGATATTTCTCAAATAAGAGGCGTTTATTGATACGGGCCTACTGGTGAAATAGTCAAAACGCTGCTGCAGCAGCCGACGGCGACTGCACGTGCTGCTGCAGCGGCGCTTGGAAGCCATTTCATATAAATACATACAAACCAGTAGTGCAGCTGCGGCCGACTTCATGCAGTCACTGCACGTGCTGTCGGCAGTTGCAGTTGGCAGCTCGGTTCGAAATAGCACCTTTAGGTTGGCGTTAATTTCGTGCTATCACTTTCATTTCACCTTACAGTGACAATGACAACACGAAACTCAACAGCAACTAGAGTACCTAGTGTTTGATATTTGGCCATAAGACCTATATTATTTATTGCTCTCATTTAAGAGCGGCTTAATAGTGCGGATTAGATGTAAATTGAAATACTGATTAAGTTAAAAAAAAAGTTGTCATAATTATGTATGAAATTCAGAAGACGTGTGGGATGCTACTCTCAGGCCTCCCTCTAGTCTCAGTAGTTCGGTTGTTTTGTACAGGGCCGGACTACTGAGACTAATTTTGTCTCATTAGTTCGGTTATGACGTCAAACCGAACTGTTGAGACTTGTGTTCTGTAGCTCGGTTAATGATTTCAGTATTCTCCGGTTAGTATTCTTATGAAAGTGCCTATTAATTAGTAACTACCAAACTATGATTTCAGAGAATATGTTTGACTCTTTTATTTATAATAAAAGCATTTTATTTACATCCCTAACCGGACTACTGGTATCTTTTTTAGTATCAACAGTTCGGTTTGGCGTCATAACCGAACTAATGAGACAAAATTAGTCTCAGTAGTCCGGTCCCGAACAAAACAACCGAACTACTACTAGAGATAGGCCTCCATGTTGAGTGTTGTTTACTAACACGGACCTATCCCTTAATAATCATAACACTGCCATACATACATATGCCATACACATAACATTTAACCCTACACAGCCACAAGACAGGTATATTGCTATAACCACCTTACTTGGCACTTACTTGATCGCAGTAACAATGTAATTATCATACAGGTGGATCGCTGTCCATCCCCCCGGTATACCTAAGTCATGTCTTTAACTCCTGGGGGAGGCAATTGATTGCCTACACGTAAGTGGGAAATACACGGGTAGACGTAGCTATTAATTATGGTTGGTAATACATGATGTATGAGAAATGTAGCAAGCTGAAGTAATTATGTGTGACTTGAGTAATTTTATGGAAAACCTTAAGAACAATTAAAAACTTTTATTTTTATTATTTGATTTCTTCGCGTTTTACCCTAGTCGATGGTAAACTCAGATAGGGTCTAAGATGGAGCAGAAAAATCAAAGTAACAGAAATAAAGTCCCCATTACCCTTTCAGCTCTCATATACACACGACGTAACACAGTAAACTGCTTGGCGCCGGACTATGGTAGCTAGCCAGGCAGTCCGTATGGATCCTACCACCAAGCAAACACACATCATTAACATCATCCCGTTTAGGAATGCGTACGTTTAAAACTAATATACAATAAATTATGATAATGAATACCCAAACTATATAAGTAATGAGACAAAAACAATCTGAAACTACTATAATGTACGATAAAAATCATAAGATAACAATAAGACTAACGCATAACTTTAGGGATTCAGGGCCCATCTTCCATGCGGAAGAAGTCCGGTCCTTTGGAAGGCATACGGGGGATAGAGGTCCAACGCGCAGAGGCCCCTCTGAGAAGTTTAATCTGAAATGGGATGGTGTACCAATCGGGGATTATTTGCGTCTACACTATTGGAGTACAGTCACGGACCGTCCCGAATGGGTCCAAGATTATTGTAAAATATGATAAATATATCTGTTTATGGAAAGGGGTGTTTAATGGACTGATTAACTTCTATAGCCGAAAGAAAACGGCGTCTGCCTTTCAAGTTTTTCAATCGAAATGTGTTGGCAGACCGTGACTCGCCAGCTCACTAGCCAAGCCCCCTGAAAATGTGACGCATATTGCTTTGAAATGTAAACTTTTTTTAGTCTGTAGACCACGATTGCAACCAAATTATTGATTCGGTTCTTCAAAATAAAAGTTAAATCATTAAAATACATTATTTCAAATCGTCAATATTAAAATTCTGTCTAGCCTTTTCCCAACTATGTTGGGGTCAGCTTCCAGTCTAACCAGATGCGGCAAAATACCAGCATTTTACAAGTAGTGACTGCTACCAGACCCCCGCAACCCTGTTATTGGGCAATGCGAAAATCCTAAAGTGAGACCGGCTGTCAGACTTTCGGGCTTCTACTACCTGTAAAGACTGTCACAAACATTTGTATGACACCAGGACCAACGGTTTAACAGGTTCACTGTCCAGGCTCCAGAGTAGGAATGGTCCATAAGTCCAGTTACGTTTTCATCCTTATGATGTGTCCTGCCAAGTCCGCATTAAATTAAAGACTTTCTTCTAACGTCCATAGTGTCAGATGGCTTAGAAATTGTACCGGCAAACAGACCACATACGGTCTGCGGACCGGTGTGGAAGTTGCTCTATAGACCTATGTGGTCTGTGGACAGTGAACCTGACGAGCTTTCCAAGACACCCATCCACAGACTGACCACGGCAAGCGGAGCTTAACTAGCAAATCAAGTGATCCGCGCGGTTGAACAATTAGCCACCCACAATTAGAGACCCTCGTCAAAAAAGACCTAAATCGTCAGCATAGATCATTAATTTTTTTTCAAATCTCGGCGAAATAATAAAAAATTGTCTCCGCCTCTTACAAAATAATTGCGGACGTCCTCATTTTTGACAATCAAAAAAATTCCGAGTTACGGTAACGAAGTCGGATCTCATCAATTGCATCGCGGAAATTGTTCGTCACGATTCATTTTACAAATCGAATGCCGTGAAATGTTTTGTGGGTTTAAAGTTTTTTATTGATACTGCAAGGATAACGATTTTAAGTTCACTTTGCCTTACTTTTAGTATCATTTGAAAAAAGCATGCTTGTTTGCTAAAGGTAGAACGTTCGTTTATAGAATGCCCTTCGCTGTTGCCGAATCGCTGATGATAACATAACATAGCCTGTATTCCCCGAAAGGTTGTTCAGAGGTGTATAATACCGTTATGTTTAAGTCACATGTAATAGGGAGTGAGCCAATTGTCATGAACCGGGCACAAATCCAGACTCCGAACTGCTACTGAGAAATTCCAGACAGAAAAACCTAATAACACTTTGACCGACCTGGGGATCGAATCTAGAAGAACCTTAAGGCTTCTACACACCAAAGCCGCCGACCCGGCGGCTTTACCCGCCGGGTTATGCCGGCGGCCAACTAACGCGAACTAAGCGAGCGAACATAACGCAAAACAAGCCCGGCGGCATAACCCGCCGGGTTAAGCCGCCGGCACCGGCGGCTTTGGTGTGTAGAGGCCTTTACGCTCAGCAG